>CM042068.1:9127165-10327165 GCA_023512825.1 Liposcelis brunnea | reverse complement strand
TTGGACGGCGGTCGTGTTTTCTGTTCGGTTTAGAGTTCTGTTGAAACGTGACCTGTGTTTGAGTCGAATATAGTATATTAGGGAGCCTGATAGAGAGTGGACACTTCGATGACTCGTCTGCTACCTTTACAAGTCCGCCATTTTAAACTGGAAGCTGCAATAATCTCAAAGAAAAGTCTGCCAATCGTGATGTTAGCTTTTCAAATAGAGAATCTTCTTCTTTAAATGCCTGTTCCTTGTCGGAGATTGGCGATCCTAATTTTAGAGGCTGCCAAACGATAAAGGGATTTAACGGACTGACTGGATCTCAGAAGCTCCAGAAGAATCGTAGAGAGCTCAGCCTAAGACTGAGCACTGCAGACGTGGTTTTCATAAGCTAAACATTTTATGATTTTTGCCTTTTGAGACTTCGGTGAAATCTTTTTTCCTCTCGAAAATCTCACTCCTTACAACGTTTTATCTTCGTGTTACTCATTCTCTTTATATTTTCTTATTCACAGGAAACTGGGGTTATCATCGACAAGGTTCTTGCCAAGCTGGTTTGGGAGCTGATGTATCAAAGGTAAATAACTCTTCTTTTTTTAATCCTTAAATTTGTAGCTACTGAACGACCTAAATAACAATAACCCAACTCAAGACTTATCCCGTTAATCCCAGACTTGATATATTTATAATCTCAACGTACAACCTCGCCATCATCATTTAAAAAAGTTTTTAAAAAAAAATTATAATTTTTAATTTACTACCTATACTGTATAAATTCGAATATTATCAAGAATTCTATTAAGACGAAAGAATTATGATTCAATAATTTAAAATTTTCATTGTCGTGCGAACTAGGGATCCCTGGAGTTTTACCATACGGGAGACTCTTGTCCAGCCTTTACTTTGTAAAATCTTGTTGATCGGTTCTCGCTAATTTATTCCCGCGATAAAGTAAATATTATTATTAATTATTATTTTTTTATTAATAAGTTAATCGTAAATAAGTTGATCGGTCAGAATTAATAAGGAAAAAAAATTGGCGTTCTGGGATTAATGAAAAAGTTAATTATTAAACATACAACGGGAAAAAATTTTTTTTTTTGGGCAATTAAAAAGACTGATACTAAATTCTCATGTAAATTTTATAAGTGGCACTTGAAAGACTCAAGGGATCATGGAGTGATGTTGTTAATGGTTTTGTAGTTCTATTTGTGATAACGTAATTTCCGACGGAGTCTAGCTGGTTTTTTCTTTCGTTTGCTGCCCGGTTTGTTTTTTTTTTCTTAAGCGTAGATTAATATTTTTATTAGGAAGGGGTAGATCATTCTTTCTGGTGTCTCAATTGAGTAAAAAGCTTGTGCTAAGAAAAAAGGGCTATTTAAAAGGAGAAAGTTATTTCTGGCTAAAACATTGGCTCTTCCAGAGGGCGCGGACAAAATACCGGAAGCGGTGTTCTAAGGTGACTACAGAATTACAGTTTTTTATTTATTTAAAGAAATAATTCAGGTTCTTCAGGTCCCTAAAAGATCTTTAATCTTGCCTCACTTCTGCGCTTTACCGCTCTGTCGCATGTGTCATCGTACCAGATCTTTCTTCGCCGCTGTACCAGTCTGAGGGCTGCCCTGGCCGCATCCTTCGTAGCATCTAAGTCGCTCCCACCGAGTATCTACTTCCACCTCGTGTAGTTTCAAAGCCTCGAATCTGTTTCGAAGCTCCAGGCAGCTGAATACAGTATGCAGCACGCGCGCCGCAGACAAGGATTATGAGGAAGGTGCTGGATGGTCGTCCAACAAGCCCTAGACCATTGGGAAGGCCGCGGCTGAGGTAGGAGGATACAGACAATGCAGGCTGATTTGAGGCGCCGGATTGGAGGTGGCGGCCCAGGATAAGTCTGAATGGCTGAAAATCTTTGATGCAGCAATAAGGCTTCAAATAAACAATATAAGTACAGGAAGAAAGAACATATTTGCCCCACACTTCAAGAAGACGGAACGAACTATTGACTAGTCCATAAGTGCCCTGCCTTCTTAGAATGCAATAAAATTGTTTTTATAGAAACTGAAATTTTGAAAATTTGTCGCTCGCAAGATCAAAAGAGAACTTTTGCTTGAGGGGCGCACCAGGATTTTTCCCTGTAACCCGGTGGGCCAAACCGTGCCTGGCAGCTTCCTAAAACTTCAAGTTTCAAAAAGCTAAATCTGGAGCTCCGAGGTAAAGGGAGACTAGTATCTTTTGTTTACATAAGGTAAACACCGAAACAAAAGCCAACTAAGAACCCTTTACCTCGGAGCTCCAGAAATAGCCGAGTCTGATCTTGATGGTAAATGATAAATCTTGATATGATTGTCTTATATTCTTAGAACATAATCAAATAAGAAAAAAAAATATTGCTCAAAGGCGGATGTCTATGAAAATTAAAATACATTATAGCTTTTAAATAGAGCAATTAGAAGAACTGGATTTCGGACAAATAAGAAATCTTTTATGTTTACGGATAAAAAGTGTAATGCAACCATTTATGTTTGAACATAAATTATATATTTTATTAACAGCGAGTCTTACAAACATATCTGGGCCGTAAAAAAAGTCACTTACACAAAAAAAGGGTTATAAAATCCCGAGTAAAGAAGCATTGATAACAGCATCCCTTTATTAAGTAACTGAAGAATGAATTCAATCAACATCTGTGTTCTGCTTACCATCACATACATACGCCAGGGGCGTAATTAATTAATCACTTTTTCGAAAAAAAGTATAACCTTAGTAAAGGGCAGAATATGCGAACTTTTGCGTAAAATTTGGTATTTACGAAAATAAATGACCTTTTTACACATGTGCACGAGGGAAAACATTTTTTTAAAAAAAAAAAACAATTGAACGGCTGGTAGAAAAGATCATCCAGAGAATGAATAATAGATTTAAAACAACACTGTAAAAGGCTACTGTAGGGCTGTTGTGTTTGTAAATAAATAAATAAATAAAATAAATAAATAAATAGATTGTTGTGAAATAAAAAGAAACAATAGGCAGCCGTTTAAAATGATATATTCACTCAGCATGGTTTCTATATGTTCCATGTGGTAGCCATATCGGGACGCTTCATTACAATATAGTTAACAAGTGAACAATAAAATGAAAAAAAGAAATTGTTTCCAACAACTGCTTTTTGTTTGCTTTCTTTCAAAATTTGTCGTTTCTTCGTTTACTATCATTCATAATTTAGAGAAAGAAAAACACCAACTGTTTTTTTAAAATGGTTGTTATGTTTTAAAGACTTTGAAAATATTACTTTTTAAAAGTAAATCATGAAGACATAGGAGAAATTTTCCTCCCTCCAAAAAATTTTCAGTGAATTAATAAGTATGGGCCTGGAGAGCTAGACAAATGCGTCATTTTGACTGTGGCATTCGCCCCCTCAAGATTTTAGTTCTCATAAGCTAAACATTGCGTAACTTTTTTTTTAGTCTTTAGCTGTAAAGCTAATACAGGCTTATGAGGCTCAATTAGACATTCGTTTACAGAAAAGAGGTAATATTTGAGGTTTTATTAAAATACAATACTTCTTTACAATAAACAGAATTTATTGAAGATATTTTAGACGAAAAAAATGTCGTGTTAGAACTCTACAATTTTTTTGATTTTCTTCCACTTTCCCTTCCAATTTTTTTAAACTTTAAATCATCATCGAAACGTTTTTCTTCAAGGAACATATTAACAGCTGTATAAATCTCTTTAGGCTTATCTTGCATTGCTAAGTGGCCTGCATTTCGTATTAACAATTCCGTAAATACGATCGTTGATTTTGAATATCCAGCTAAATCTCCATCGACATAAAAAGTATATCGGCCAGCATCGTAGTATTCATTATCTTCAAGCCAATCCATTTGCTAAAACCAAATAATATTAAAAGTTTCAAATTTTACCCGATTTACAAAATATTAAAGGTAGCTGACGCAAAACTCTACCGCTAGTGTCGCTGAAGTCGAATATCATTGTTGATTTTCAATCACAGCAAAAACAATAACTCTTCCGTTGGAAATCTGCGTGGTTGGTAGAGAGCATGCTGAGATTTAACTGCTCAAGTTCTGATTTGTTCTCAAGTGGTTTTAAATAGGGTAGACTGACGAAGAACTCAGCCACCAGGGTTGCTAGTAAATATCGTCTGTCATAGAGCTTACAGTGCCCAAATCGCACAAGACGAAAATTGGACTTGTCGTATTCCAATAATTTTTAAGACAATCTGGACGACTTTCAAAAGTGAATAATAATTTTAAGAAAAGAACAAGGTTTTAAAAGGGTCTAAAAAGGTCTTTTCAGGTCAAGATATCTATTTACTTCCACCAAAAAAAAAGGGGAGATGTTTTTTGCAGGAATATTGTGAAAAGCCAATGACGGTCACTTTTGCGCGCATACACAAGGGCTGAATTTTCGTTAAGCATAAAATTAGTGCTTAGCTTATAAAGTAAGTAGTGATTTTCAGTAAAATCGAGCACCAATTCAGTACAAGTATCGATTTTAATTTTTTCAATGTAAAAAACTGACGATCACATTAAAAAATGACGACACCTGGACGTCTGAAAAAGACGACTATCAGACGAAAAAACGATTGGTTTCTGCGCATTGAATGTAGACTTCCAATAAGATCTTAATTTACTTTCACACTAATTGAATCACTATGCCATAGTAAATGATAGCTATTAGCAACTGCTGACTTGAAAGAGTCGCCAACTAAATTGCTGCTTTTTAATTGGCTGTGACCAAATGTAAGTTGAGTACCGAGCAGCAGAGGTCGTAAGACGTCACCTTTAATCAACGAATTTGGGCGCAGCCAATAAGAAGCCAGCGTTTCGATATACACAGTTGGCGACTCTCTCTCCTTTTAGGAAACTGTTAACTCATTTCTTGTCAATTTCTTCCCAGAGGTCAAAAGTAGGTACGCGTTAATGGTAATAGCCCCAGCAGTAGATTTTGCGTCTGCCTTACCTTTTCCCCCATTCCACTTACCTCTATAAAATTAATACTAGGCCCATACGGTACCAACAAATCAAACTGCCCATAATACAGCAAACACCGAAACGGAAATAGTACATCTTCAAATCTCTCCAGTTGCGACTTCAATATATCATCTTTTAGTTGATTCTTAATCGCTGCTTTATCATCATGCCAAACTGCATCCCCAACATGAATCGCTTCCCTAACTTCTGGTTTATTCACAAAACCTCCGTAATCCGCCTTTTTCCGACCAGTACTTTCCAAAAAATTCTCAAACGAAGTAAACCCTGAATTTTTAGCAAAAGCATCATTAAACAAATCCTCATCTCTTAGTTGAAGCGCTTTTGCATGATCTCCTTCTTGCAATGCGAAATATATTTCTTGTTCGATCCCATCCATTTGTTGTTTCACCTTCGAGCTAATCAATCCGAGTTCGTAAAAAACTTTTGTATAGTTCACTTGATGAATCGGATCTATTAATGCGTTAGCTGCTACCATTCCTCGAAGATTAGGATATTTCCTATCAGTCCCAGCAATGTGAATCGCGTATTTCGCTCCGTAAGTTTCAGCAGCTAAATACATCCAAACATTTTGCATGTCAGGGAATAATATTAAAAATTGATCGAGTGCGGTCATTATATCATCACCAGCTTGAATAGAAGTTTTCGTGTGACATTCTTCGGAGTCAGCAAAACTGAATCCATTTTGGATTACGGGTTCGATGTAGAGAACCGAGCTCTTTTCATTCCAAGAATAATTTCGGAGTTTAAGTTCGTCGTCTAATGTTAATTCAAACGGACCGTGTTGTAGGAAAAGAGCTTCGAGGGCAGACACTCCAGGTTCTCCTCCTAGCCAGACAGTCATCGGATCCAACTCGTAAACGTTCTGACTCGGGAAGAACCAGAAAAATAAATTAGCGTTGCATTGTTCGTTTACCGTTAAAAATCCGGAGTAGCTGGTGATGTTTGGCGTTAGTTTGGTGACCAGTGATAGTTGAAGTGCTTCTTCTATTCGTCCGGATTGAATGTACGGAGATAAAAATAGCGGTGCGGTGGAATCTTGCGATTCCACCACGATGATGCTGATGCACAGACAAAAAATTACTCGAAGCAACATTGCTCTGCTGATATCTGACAACGACTAAAGTGAAAAGTTAAATTTTTGATAAGGTTATTGAAAATGATAATGCATTCGAAGAATATATTACAATTGTATCGCGGTTTTAAGATTTATCATTTAAAATCTGATCTTATTTTATTTTTTATGATTGTCGGGATTGTATTTCTTGAGTATTTCATGTGTTCGCGGGAAATGCTACTTTGTAGAATTTTGAGAGATGTATCATTTCTTGGAATACTGATTTGGATTAGTTTGTGGAAAAAGTCTGGGAACCAAGGTCGAATCCAGGAGAGGGGGGGCAGGGGCACGGAGACCGGGAGAGGGCCTCCCCGGGTTTTTGGGTCCCTTACAGTAAAATAATTACAATAAGTTAAAGTAAGATTAACCTGCTTCAGCGTTTTTGTAAAAAAATTTCAATGGAAATTCTGAGGCTCAACTTCAAAAATTAATTTTTAATTTTTTTGTACTTTTTCGCGATTAATCTTTGGATAGGGAGCTTCGTAGGGAGTGGACACTTCGATGAGTCGTCTGCTGCATAGGGCCACGCCATTTTGAAAATCGGAAGCTGCCATGATCTCGAACTGGACGGCCGCAATTTTCGAATTCAACATAGGCAGATTTTTCAACTCGAGAATATGGCGGCCACCAAATTAGAGATCATGGCAACTTCCAGTTTTCATGCTGCTGAGGAGCAAATAATTTCCAAAAAAAAAAAATCGAGACTCCGCATGGTCAGCAATATTTTACAAAGTATGAAGTATGACCTCCCAAAATTATTGAGCCCTTTACATTAAAAACTCTCTGTTAAAGACATTTTCCTTTCTAACTAATTCACTTCCCCTAAATTATTTTAATTCTTCCTCTTGTTTCAAAAAAAAGAAAAAAATAGTTGAGAATCTACCCATACATAACCTTTCACCCGGAAGTCAATTTATAATTATACAAAATTCGAATTTTATAAAAATCACGTTACTCATCCGTTTATTTTTTTTCTATTTTCAGAACGGGCAACGTTTGTATGTAGGCGCACCTGGTAGCTGGTACTGGCAAGGTGAGTATTGTGTAATTTAATAAATGCCGGTAAGACTGGTTTTCCCGGGAACTTTTTTTTATTTATTTTTAAGTGCCTTATGCACGTCTCTATCGTTAGAATTTTTTTTCAATGTATTTTTTTTTTTAAATTTATTTTTTATGCATTTTTTTTCGAAAATCAATGAGTCAGTGCTTTTTTTAAAAATATAATTAATTAGTAGCGCCTTCAAAATGACGATTAGGCAAGCAGCTAATAAAATTTAATTACATTTTTTTAAAAAAAAGCATTGCACCTTAAGCAGTTTCTTTCGGTGTGAGTTTTTTTTTATACATGTATCTTTTTTATTATTTCATTTTTTCATAAATGTTAGCAAAAATTTTTTTCAGGTCCGTAGCCAGGACTGTTTTTATTGTATTAGGAATGATAAATAGGAAATTTCATGTAGTCACATTTAGTGAGTCGATTGAGATTGTCATAGATTAGTTTTGGGAAAAATTAACAAGATGGCTGTAGTTGAAGATTTAGTCGAAAAGAAAAAATTGTCAAAAGATTTGGTCAACTAGAAATAATTCTGAAAAAATTTCCCAAAAGCCAGAAAATCTAAAAAAATTGAGTTAGGCAGAAAATTTATTTGGTTTTTATAAATCTCTGAAAAGTTCTTATTTTTCCCTCAGAAAACCCCAAATCTGATTGGCGTCTGCTGTTTCTGACGCCATTTTGCAATCTCTCCTGGCCGCGGACTGACTTTTTTTCTTGTAGTTAGTTTTTTTTCTTGCATTGAATATCCAAAAAATCTTTCAACATCTTTCTTTTATGTTTGTGTTTTGAAAAAGAAATCAAGCTTTTTCGCTTCTTGTTCTTTTTTATTGTTTTTTTTTTTTTTTTAAAATAACTGTATACATTTTTCGATATCACAAAACACCGCCATTTTACAATAATGATCACACACGCGCTGCACAATATCCACGTGCACAAAATGTATACACTTATTTTTTACGCCCAAAACACCGATCAGGTAAAATCAAATATTTCTTTCACGATTTTAACACACAAAAATATTGAACACGTTTTTAGGGCAAATCTACGATATAACGTCAACATTTAAGATGCCTACTATCTCGCCAGACTACAGCAAATACAATGAATTGAACCTCATTGAATATGAGTCAGGTAACAAAACCGACCTTAATGAAACCGGCCCACTGAATAATATGAATAATCAACAACATAATGGCGGAGGAGGTACAATTAACTATGATATAAACAAAAAAAAAGCTTTTTCGTTTTAAACGATTGTCATTGTTGCAGATTTTGACTGTCGTCTGTTGGAGAAGGGGAAATTAAAATCTATTAATTTATTAATTAATTTTAATACAGGGGGCTTTTTTGTTTTCTTTATTTTATTTTTTTAGGCTGATATAAAAGCTGGCTGGGAGAGGAATAAACGAAAAAGGGTCGATGTTTTTCTTTTTTGGGGGAGACGAGGGCGAAACTCCGCCGTTAGTGTCGCTTCAGTAGAATGTTAATATCAGTGTGGTTGTTGAGCACACTAGCGACTCTATCGGTCGAGTTTTACACGTCTTCTTCATTTATAGATGAAAGTTGTAAAAGGGAATATTTCCCTAGAATTTATTAAACTCTGGGAAGTTTAAGGTAATATTACTTAAGACATGAAGGAAAGGGGAGGGGAGGGGGGACATTTCGAGAAAATTTATGAAAATACTTTTTAGGAATGGATGAAAATGTTTCCTGGGAATTCATTAAAATATTTCCCAGAATTGGAATATTCTCAAGATATTTCCCAGAATGGGAATATGAATGGGAATATTTCCAAGATATTTCCCGGAGTGGGCATATTTCGCAATATTTTTCCCGGAATGGGAATATTCCCAAGATGTTTCCCGGAATGGGAATATTTCAAAGATGTTTCCCGGATCGGGAATATTCCCAAGATGTTTCCCAAAATGGAAATATTCCCAAGATGTTTCCCTAAGTGGGAATATTTCGCAATATATTTCCCGGAATGGAAATGTTCCCAAGATGTTTCCCAAAATGGGAACATTTCGCAAGACATTTCCCGGAATGGAAATATTATTAAGACATTTCCCGGAATGGGAATCTTTCCAAGATGTTTCCCATAATGAGAATATTTTGCCAGATATTTCTCGAAATGGGAATATTCCCAAGATATTTCCAGGAATGGGAATATTACCAAGACATTTCCCAAAATGGAAATATTTCCAAGATGTTTCCCGGGATGGGAATATTTTGCAAGAATTCATAAAAAAGTTTTCCAGAAATTCATAAAATTATTTTTTGAAAATGGGAAAATTTCCCGGGGATTGGAAACAACAAGAATACTTCCCGGAAAAGACTCCCCGAAAAGTGAATGTTCCCCGGGAATTGGAGCAATGAGAATATTCCCCGGGAATGGGAATGTTTCCCGGGAATATATGGGAGTATTTTCCCAAATCTTCGTGAAAATATTTTTTTGCTTCCCGGAAATTTATTAATTTTTTCGATTTAAATCCCTGGGAGCAAATTTAAGGACTTTTTAACTTTTTAATCAAAAATGTGTTATTTTTTAAATCCTTTAAAATCCACAACGATGAAAACGTTTTCGAGGAAATATTCATTGAAAAATAAATTCCCGGTAATTTTACAACTATCTATGGACAGCTTGCCAGCTTTTTTATGCGGGGATTTAATTAAAATTTTAATGTCACGTTTTATTTGAAGATTGTTGTGTCAGCACCGATTTAACGTAGAATTAATTAAAATCTCGGTGAAAATTTTTTAATAAGCAGGAAATTTATAAATCGGAAGGTGAGTCCACTTCTTCAGGATGAGTCTTCTCATTACTTTTCTTGGATATACACACATTTTGAATGTTCCTCCAACTATTTTACTTGGCTGTATAGCATGAAATTTTTTAAAAAAAATTCCTAATAGGTGATGGTTGGTCGAGCAGGATAATTATTAAACTCGGAGAACGTTTAATATTTTTTGTTCTCCTCTCACTGGGAAAGGGATACAGGCTACTTTAGCACAATATTTAACTGACTAATGCTGTAATAATTATTGTAACACGAAAATATTTATCCAGGGTGGAAATTATTGTTGGTGCTGGTTTAAAAATTTAAAAAAGGTGGTGGGATTATTTTTTTTGCGCACGGTTTGTATTTTTAGTTTAGTAATTTATTTGAAAAAGAAAAATAAGAAATTTTCTGGCCAATTGAAGCTTGAAAGTTGGGCCCAGTATAGAATTTTTTTGGGATACAGGCCGGATTAAAGAACCATTTCACTTAATGGCACTTGTTGCCCTTTCAAAGTAATCTTTTTTTATTTTTTAATTTCAAAAAAAACCAAGAAATGATTTTTTTTAAAAATTTTTTAAGGCAACAATTTGCTCATATATTTTTTTTGAAATATTTTAGGACAACTATTTGCTCAAAATCCGAACAAAAGGCCGGAAGTATTAGCAACTGCAGAGGGGCCACCGCAGGATGATGATTCGTATTTGGGATATTCTGTCGCTGCGGGTGATTTCGATGGAAGAGGAGAAGGAGGAGTCGCTGTTGGGATGCCACGAGGAGCTAAACTTCTTGGAAAGGTGGGAATTGTGTAGTAGCTGGATCTAATTCTTTTAAAACCAGCAAGCCAAACTGTTCGAAGTTAAACTAAGTTCGCTTTTATCTCCAGTTCATTGAAATTAATTTTCTTTCATTTTTTTTTAAAAGGTTGTGCTATACTCATTAAATTTAACAAATCTCTTAAACATAACCGGACATCAATTAGGAGCTTATTTTTCATACTCTCTTGCGGTCGTCGATGTCGATGGAGATTCACTTGATGACGTCATCGTTGGTGCACCGCTTCATACTGATCTCAATAATAACGAAGGGAAATATGAAACTGGACGGGTTTACATTTATTATCAAGATCCGAGGATCGACGATGAAGGATATTACATTCGATTCGCAAGGTAAAACTATTTTTCTTATCCGAGAAAAATGTTTTTATTTTTCACAAAACTAATATTTATCTTGGATATTTTTTTTTCAGATATGATTTCAGGGATGGGAAAAATACAAAAGGTCGATTTGGTCTAAGTTTGGCTTCGTTAGGCGATATTAATAAAGATGGATTTGGAGGTTTGTATAGTTACCCTGAATTTAGGGAATAATAAAATATTTTTTTGGTATTGCTGCTAATGCCTAAAAAATTTCAAGCAACGTTTAGCTATCGTCCATTTTCTTTTTTAGATTTTGCTGTCGGGGCTCCTTATGACGGTCCTGAGGGCCGAGGAGCTGTTTATATTTACCACGGAGTGAAAGGTGGAGTTAGAGAAAATTATGCTCAGGTAATAAAAAACTTTGGCAACTACATTTTTTTTTTTTAAATTTTCGTGTTCTAAAATTTTTTTAAATTAAATTTTAGGTCATACGAGCTGAGGATTTATCCATTTCTACGTCAACATTCGGTTTTTCAATATCTGGAGGTTTAGACATGGACGATAATCAATATCCGGATCTAGTCATCGGAGCTTATGAAAGTGACACTGCCTTTTTCTTTAGATCTCGACCGGTTGTCAAAATGGTTGACGCTAGAATCTCATTCAGTTCGAAAACAAAACAAATCAGTTTAGAAGAAGAAAGTTGTACGTTAAGGGATTATACAAAAGTTCCGTGTGTTTATCTTCAAGTTTGTTTAAAATATTCAGGAGTTGAAGTCGAGAGAGTTTTAGGTAGCTAAAGAATTTAAAAAAAAAAAATTTGATGTAACAATGGGTTTTATCAATAATGTTTGTTATTTCAGATGTGGATATCGGTGTCACACTTGATTCCAAGAAAACTAAATCGCCGAGGATGTTTTTCTTGGAAGAAGAAGGGAGAAGTGTTAAGAATGACACGATCAGATTGAATAAAGGGGAGCTTAATTGTAAAAATTATTATGTTTATGTAAAGGTGAGGAGATATGTCGAAGTTAACATTTTTTTTTAATGAAGCCAAGTTTTGAGTGGCAGTTGAGGGTTAAGTAAAAATTTGAAGGGTTTGGTGTAGAGTTTTGTGCCGAGCAGATTTTGGCGGCAGCGGCTAAACGGTGATTTTTCTGCAGTTTTTGATAGCAATTAGTCAGTTCGATTTTCTAATTTTTTTTGTTTTCTTCAGTGGGGGCGTCCGGCCGAAGTAAAATGCAGACATTGTAGCCAAAATTTTTGAAGTTAAAAATGTGGAATTTTTATTTTAAAAATGTTGAGTGTGAGCTGTAAAAGGCAACAAGGAAGCGGTCGACGGAGTAGCTTAAGGCTCTGATATTGTACGCTAGTGCCACTGAGTAGTGCTATTGAATACTCAGTTAAATCTGAATAGAATTTTTATTATCTTTATGAAAAAGCTAAAAAGTGGCAGAGATCAAACAATCAAAAAGGTTTCATAGAAGGTCAAAAAAATCTGCTCGGCAAAGTGTTTAGTTTAAACCTCACAATTTATTTGAAAAATCCTAATATCCCAATTACAAAAGAAAGTATCAGAAGTTCGTTGTAGAGAAAATAAGTTTCGACAGGCATGTTTGCTTGAAGAATTTTTCAACACAGTACTAGTAAAAAAATTGTTTGGAAGTTTTCCGATACTTTTAAAAACTTGATATTTATTTTGCTAGCTGTAAATAATATTTTCAAGAGATTAAAAAGAAAACAGAAAAATCCATTACTACTGCCCGAACAAATCATGCTATTGCACTCACATGAAAAATATTTAAAAAAATTTTTGCACCCTCAGTAGAAACTGCAACTGGAGTGGTTGTGTAGCTAAACTTTTTCGAATAATTTTTATTTTTATTATTTTTTTTTTCAAACTAGCCCAACATTCGTGACAAGTTAACAGCATTAGAAGCTGAATTACGGTACAGCGTGCGAGACACCAGCAAATCACAAGTCGGGCTTGGTAGACGATACAACCGAGCGTTAGATCCTGTTATTGACACAACAGATCTGAACATTCAAAGGGATACAATCTCAATCAGGAAGAATTGCGGAGTTGATAATATCTGCATACCGAATCTTAAACTCACTACCAGGAAGTAAGTTTTGAAAAAATTTTCTTCGCCAAAAATAAATTATTAATTATTTTTATTTTTTATTCTAGAAGCGTATCTAAATATCTATTGGGCTCGGGAGAAAGATTTCACCTTGACGTCTCTGTTGAAAATTCAGGGGAAGACGCTTTCGAAGCCACTTACAATTTACAAATCCCTCCAGGAATGAATTACATTAATATTGAAAGATCGGATTCGGATCGTGGTGTCGTCGTACAATGTTCAGCTCCAAGCGCTGCCACCAATAATACGTTACGATGTGATATAGGAAACCCACTGCCAAAAGATAGATTAGTAAGTTGTAAAATAAAAATTTTGATAGTGTGGACTTTGTGCCCCAATGCTAAAATGCCTGAAAAATTTTTTTTAGGTGCGTTTTAAAGTTTTGCTGCAACCATTCCATCGAGAAGGCATGAAAGCTAGTTACGTTTTCAAAAGTTCCGTTAATAGTACAAATCCTGAAGATGATTATACAATTAGGGATAATTTACAAGAAATTACCATTCCAATTTGGATTGAAACGGATTTGATTCTACAGGGGTGAGTGAGCCTAGGATGAGGCGACGAAACATGCTAATCTAATCTTGGCCCGAGTCTATGATTTTTATCTGGCGCCCTTTTTGTTTCAGAACATCTCATCCTCCGGACGTTCATTTGAATTTTAGCCATTATAACGAGGAAAATATCACATTTGAATCCGAAATCGGGCCACAAGTCGTTCACGTCTACGGTATTAGAAACAAAGGACCATCAGATATCCTCGAAGCCGAAGCCGTTTTCGTTTGGCCAAGTTACACATTAGGTGGCGATCATTTATTATATTTACTAGAACAACCGGAAACGAGCGGCAAAATTAAATGCGAGCACGTTGACACTGTCAACGAATTAAAAATCGAATTAGATAGGAAAAGGAAATTTTATTTGGATACGAGTGGGATGTCTTCTGGTAGTAGTAGCAGCCATTTTACTGGGTCGGGTACGCATCATGTGGAAGGTTCAAGAACGACAGAGACGAGAAGAACTGGGACTAGGACGCAAGTTGGAGGAGGTTCTAGGAGAGTGCAGGGAAAAGCAAAAGCTAAAGCGTCTGAAGAAGAAAAGAGGAGACTGGAGGAAGAGGAGGTTAGAAGAACGGAATCGGAATTGGAAAGTGGGGATGGTTCTACTTTCCATCGGAAACGGATACAGAGTCAGTCGACGACGGGGTCGGTGACTGGGACAACGTCTTCTACTGCGAGGTTGGTTAAGAAGTTAAAAATTTGGCTAAAAATTTTTTTGGCTTGAATTAATTTTTTTTTTAAATTTTTTAAGTGGTAGTAGGGGTAGTAGTAGTTCATGGTCGGAAGAAAGAAGAACGTCTCAATCGTCGGGATCGAGACGAGTACAAGAATCATCGTCGTCGAGGGGCGAAGAAAGAAGACAGGAAGTTGGGTAAGTTAAGTTAATTAAGCAAATATATTTTTCGTGCCAAAAGATACTAGTTAATTTTTTTTATAGGGGCAGAGTGGGAGGTGGTGTGACCGAAAAAGTCACGTACGAAGAAGGTGGTTACAGATCCTCATCTCGAGGGGAAGCAGCTTCTGCAGGAGGTTCCCATTTCCAATGGGAAAGTGAAAGTAGTCAGGGAAGAGCGAGTGGTGGCGGTAGCCGAAGAAGGCTTGAAGAAGAGCGGAGATTAGAAGCAGAACGAAGGCTACAAGAAGAACGACGACTTGAAGAAGAGAGAAGGCTCGCAGAAGAACGAAGACTTGCGGAAGAGAGAAGGATTGCAGAAGAGCGAAGAGTCGCGGAAGAACGAAGACTTGCAGAAGAAAGACGAATCGAAGAAGAACGTAGAAGAATAGAATATGAAAGACGAAGAGTTTCAACTCATGATAGTTCTGGTTATGATTCGAGAAGAATAGCTGAAAGTGAAAGAGGATACGCTGCGAGGAATAATCAAGTTTCAGAAGGTAAATTAGTTATTGGCATGAAATTTTTTTGGCATCAGAGGCTTTTAATATTTATTTTAATTTTAGATGCGTTACATAGAGCTTACGGAGGAAATGAATTCCGAACAGTCACGCTTGATCTTGATCCAGTTCGAGCTCCTAATATTGGAGTTGTCGATTTTGGCCATGGAAATGGGCGGGAAGTTAGCAAAAATGAAATTTCAACCGGTAGAGGGTACGAAGGCAGCAGAACATACGAAGGAGGACGAACTTATGAGTATGAAGAAAGAAGGAGAATAGAAGCAGAAGCGGCGGCAGCCGCAGCAGCAGGAGGTCGTGGTCAAACAGCCGCTGGTGGAAATGCTCGGCATTATTCTACAGAATATGAATATCAGTCTAATTCTACTTGGGATTCAGCTACTGGAGGAAGACCGAAAGTTGATAGCAGTTCTAGATGGTCTGTTAATGATAACGGGACTGTTCATTCAGGTGATTATTAGTTTAAATTTTATTTTTTGGGAAATTCATTCATGCGTATAAAATTGATGAAGCTTTTGATGATGGACGATTTATGATTAATTGAATTTTTAGGATCCTCGTCCGGTTATGATGCTGATTATGAAAGGCGATTACACGAGGAAAGAGAGAGGAGGCTAAGGGAAGAAACTCGAAGAAAATTAGAAGAAGAAGCAGCCAGGCAGCTTGAAGAAGATGAAAGATTAAAAAAAATAGGAGAAAAATATTATAATTCGAGTTACTCGTCAGAAAGAAGATATTCTTCAACGAAAGCAGGAGGTGGAGGAGGAAGACATTATGATCCAGATTTGGGATATGTTAGGGAGAATAAGAGAAGCGTCAAAAAATCAGGTAAATAGTTTTCTTAAGAGTTTTATTCAAAAAAGATTGATGTTAACTTACAACTTGGATTTATTTTCAGGACAAGTTTCATCGGAAAAAACTTCCGAATCAAGCGAGACACACCAAAGGTACAAAAGACATCATTTTGTAATTCCAAGATACGTTCGAGATGTTTCTGATGAAAGTGAAGAATATGAATTCGAAGATTTGAAAGCGAAATTAAAATGCGGGCATACTCAGTGTACAAAAATTAGATGTACGGTTGGCCCGTTAGCTAAAGGTCAGGAAGCTTTCGTCGCTCTTAGGGGAAGAGTCTGGGTTCAGACTCTTAAAAAGGTAAATATTATTTTATGTTGCTGGCAAAACTCCTTGAAAATTATTTGTTCGATGCTGTTGCTGGTGAGAAAATTCGGGAATAAAAATGGGAATTTCTCAAAACTATTTTTGAGACTAGCGCCATCCTGTGGGTATTTTGAAACTACTTTTCTATTATTTTTTCAGATTGGACATCACAGAGAAATTTTACTTTCTTCTTTGCAAGCCAGTCGTGTAACGCGATTGCCCCATATTGGGGTACCTCACAACACTAAAGTAGAAAATTACGAAGTCCTAACGGAAATTATGCCACAGGATGTAACTGCTAGACCGGAAGTTGTTCCTCTGTGGATAGTTGTTTTATCCGCATGCGCGGGAACTCTAATATTGTTATTGTTAATATTCTTATTGTACAAAGTAAGTTTTTTCTAAATTTTAAAATTTGAATTTCCCCTTTTACAAGAAAATTATATTCAAATTTAATTTTTTTAGTTGGGATTCTTCAAGAGGAACCGACCGTCAAATACACCGGAAAAGCAACCATTAAATAAAAATGGTTACCAACATGGAGATGAAGCGTTGTGACCTACGCCTTCAACCAGCAGAGATACGGATACCGGTTTTATCAACGCTTGGTGATAAAAAATTATTTTTAATAAAAAAATCGGTGTTCTTAATATTTTCCCATGTCGGATAACTCACGTCCTACGACTCTAGTCAAAACAGTGCCTAAAAATTGAGTTAATAAAAAATTTTCATTCTGGTTTTTTTAGGCAGCGCTTGAAAATTTAATCTAGATGTTGAGATTTGAATAATAAAACACTAGATAAGTATCGCGCACAATTTTTAGGATATTAGACGTCCCTCCGTCACAAACTAATTTTACTAAGAGCCAATAAAAATTGTACTTCAATTTTAAAAAAAGAAAACTTAGCTGCCTTTGTAAAATAATTAATGATTTTGTTAATTGTTTTTTTAAAAATTAATAATTTAATCGTTTTAGGAAAAAATTAATTAATTAGGCAGTTGTTGTACATAACGGTAACCAAAAAAATATGCCCCCTTTAGGCGTGCCTTTAAAGTTATAAAAGAATTACTGCCTTTTAAATATTTGAAAATTAATTGTAAATAATTTTTTTTTTGTTTTTTATTTATGAACTTGTTTCTAGTGAATTTTTAAATTTTTTGTGAATTCGGATTTTGCCATATTTGCGTTATTTCTGTGCAATACTCGCAAGGAAAAAAAATATGAATCTCGCTTTCAGCTGATTAGTCAGCGTTAGGCTGCGGCAATTAAAATTATTAAAAAAAGCAGTATCCATAAGTAATTTAGATGATTAAATTAACGAACTTGGATAATTTTTTTGCTCCTTCTTAGGATCTGGTCAAATTTTTTTTCTCTTTAAAATTGAGGGGAATTTTTTTAAATTGTTGTTAATAATGTAACTTTTTCATTGTATATTTCTTTTTTCTTTTTTTTAAATACTAATTTAACAGTACTGACTTAATTCATTGATGACTGTATTAATTTATTATTTAAATATAACTTGGAAGTTATTTTAATATGTAATCTGTTTTTGAAGCCAATAATCCTTACAAAGCGTCTTACAGTTACAGAAACGATTATAGAATCGTGAATAGGGAATAAATCCAATAGCCGATACCACCGAAGAAATTCGAGCCATCAGCCAACATATCAAGAAAATCGAAATAGCGGGAAAAAGTATTTTTTGAATTTTAGAATAAAAGTCGTGGCAGCAGAAATTTTTAATTTTTCAAAGTTGGTAGTTGTGGTGACTGGTTGCACGGTTTTTCTCAAAATGGCCACCGGTTCGTTCTCGTGTGTGTTGTGTGTCTCTTGTAAATAATAAAATGGTTTTATATTCTTCTAGAAAGGAATTTACTATATGAAAAGCTGATAACTGGTAAGTTAAGACACAATCAAATCAAATTACAGATATTAATTTAAAATCGTAGTAATTCGTATGTAATACAAATAAAGACACTGAAGTGTTGTGTGAAATTAATTTCAAGAGTAGCATAGTGAATGCCGAATAATTAACTGAAAGCTTTGAATACCTAAACCCTTAAAATCTAACGGATTGTTTCAATTGCAGGAAGATCATTATTCTACCCAAGAACATTGTGGTGAAATAGTTCATATTGTGCAATGACAGTGATTTCGTGAAACCTATACTATGGAAAGCCGAAACTGCAAAGCATGAAGACTTCTTACATGAAAACTACTTTGGGATGTTGTGATCATTCAGTTAGGAGCAAAGATCCATAAAACCTTCAACGCAGGGAAAAAAAAGAAAGCTTAGGTAAATATTAACTATTGAAAATGTGTCATATTCTTACATTTAGAACAAGGACATGACAAAATTAATAATTTTGTTGTTAATGTGATTTTGTTTTTGTTTTAGGTATTTGGACTGCCTAACAGAGTTCATAAAATGATAAATGAATAATTTGTAGCCTAGAAAGGAACCAGATCATTGTGGGCTATATAAGTTTGCAACATTCAAGTTAACCTGTTGGATTATTACATTTGGCACATTAGCAAGCAGCTCAAACTTAAAGACTATTTACAGTAATTGAAATTTATAACCACAGCTAGAGTGAAAATCAAGTTTACTTTAGGAATCAGAGTCAGTGTCAGTGCGGTTGTGTTAAACAAAGGATTACACTAAGGGATAATGGAAAAGAGGATGGAGATGGAGATGCAAAATGGAAACTGCAAATGATAGAATTGTTTCAAGGTAAGATGCTTTATTTATTTGTTTAATTGCAAACCTCACACCAGCAGAATTTTTTTAAAATGATTCTTTTTGTTTATGGATCTAAAATGATGGATCACAATTGAACCAACAGCTGTTTTTTTTCTATTTGCACTAATCGTTTTTTCTTTGAAACTTGTCTTGGTGATTTGCTTTGCCGTTATTTAAAAATTGTTCACACTCCCTTGCAAGGTTAAATCTGCCTTTGCCAAAAATGGATGAGATGTAGGTTTGGTTTCCTCCTTCCTATTTCAGTCAGCATCTTTGATTATGAATTATTTCATTTTAATACGTGAAAATTTTTTAAATGTTTGCTTTTGAATATTTTCCCAATTGTGTACCTGGAAAATTTAATAAGTTTTTATTGCTCGTACTATCTTGTGGTCTGATCTTCTTGCAAAAAAGGTACAATTTACCGATTCCACTGCATAGCCATAAGAATTGAAAGGTTTTTAGCTCCTTTTAATAATAATAATGATTGGCCTCCATGTGTTTTTTTGGGGTAATTCAAATTTTTACAGTATCTCGATAATTTTTCCAGTTTCATAGACTTGAGAATTTCGAATCTGATTTTAGGCATTGTAAGATTGCTGTTTGTAGGAGAGGTCCTTATCCGATTTAATTTGGAAATATATTTATGATAATAAAAACGAGTTTTTCCAGGTATCATTCGTAATTCCCTTACAGGGTTCTTTTTTTTTTTTGTATAAAATATATTCGTCGTTTCCAAATGACTGCTGACGTCATTATCATAGCCATTAAAGTACTTTAAGTGGCAGGATTGTCAGACACGTGTGGGGAAAAAAAATAACTTTAAAATTCGGTCTAATAGGAAAAAAAGAATATTTTTAAATGGATTTCTTAATAGTAGAAAATATTTTTGTGTTTTTGGTGAATATGAAAATCAGGTAGGAATTAATTTAGTTTTTAAAAATATGTTAAACACGAAAAATTGGCCTCCGCTGGAAACCCTTCCCCGAAAAAAATCGGCCATGTTGAGTATTAGAATTAAATTCGGCTTTTTCATATTATTTAAACTAATTAAGGGTGGAAATAATGAAATTTGCTATTTTTAATTATTTTCTAATCCTACTTGGTTTTGTTAAAGAAATACTTTTTAAATATTCGAAGGCATTTCAAATTTTCTCATCCCGTTAAGGCTTTGATGACGTCATCATTTACCCGCCAATTTGATGAAGGACGGTCGGGGTCGTTTGTCGGTTCGTCCATTTGCTTTTTAAATCTGTTACGGTACACATCATAAATTTACAGTTTGAGTGTGAAATTTTTTTTGTTGAAAGTTTTTGGATTTTTAATTAGAAAATGTGACTATGGGATTGTCGAATTCAATTGTTAGGTAAGAAATAATTTTAATGTGAAAAAAATAATGGTTCGGATCTCGAGGAAAAAATCGGTGAAGTCAAATAATTTGTAGAATTTAAAATTAAGGCCTTTCGATTTTCTTTTCTTTTTTTTTTAGGTATCAAAGCCAAGGTCGCATTTCCATTATGTCAATATTTTTTTTTTAGAAAAATTTGAAGCTCTTCTCTGTTTATCCCTCTAAAATTTAAAAATATCAAGGCCATGCAAATTTTTTTCCCCAAGTTTAAGAAATCGTTCCCGGAATTGTGGAATAAATGTTTTATCATTGGTCGCATAATTTTAGGGTATGTAAATCGACATCTCGCCATTTTTTTTTTCAATCCCGAAAAATAAGAATTTTATTTTACTTCAAGGTCGTAAATAGCGATTCAAGCCCGAACGTGTTTTAAACGAACCAAGCAACCTTGTACTCGAGGCTGAAAAGGGGTTGAGCCTTTGTTTAACTTTTACCCAAGTTAGGTATGACTTCCCCTTCCAACTAACAGCAACTCGAAAAAAATTTCTCAGTCATCTAGTTGCATTGTTCATTAGAAGAAGTGGCTTTAAGCAATTTAATATTTTCTTTTTCCCAAATTGATTAGTTAATTTTCTGCATTTTTTTATTTTGTGAATGTTAGTGCTAATCATATTAAAAGGTAAATTTTTAATTTTTTTCTACCGAGATTAGGCCCATAAACGAATTAATCAGATTGAACTCGATAATATTTGCATTGCCTTGGGTAGAAGATTAAATTTTTTTTTATTCAATTAAAATTGATACTCTTCCATTTTAAAAATTGCATTTTTCCCTTTAAAGTTTAAAAAAAAAATCTGAGATACCTATTTTTTTAAATTGTTTTCAATATTACGTAATTGATTTTTCTTAATCCACATCTGCATAATTATTTAGCTGATGCAAATTATTCCGCGCCTTTTTTTTTTCATTCCGAAAGATGAGAATTTTATTTGGAGGTCGTAACAGCGATTCAAGTCCGAACGTGTTTCAAACGAATCAAGCTGAAAAGGGGTTGCGCCTTTGTTTACCTTTTACCCGAGTTAGGTATGACCTCCCCTTCCATAAGTAACAGGAATCCATTTTCTCAGTTATATAGTTGCATTGTTCATGAAAGGAGGTAGTTCGAAGAAATCAAATTAGAATTTTGAATATCTTTTTTTTTTAAAATGGATGTTTAGTTTTTTGGTGATTATTAGTGGTGATAATTAAAAGGTAAATGAAATGGTTATTTTTCGATTGTGATCATGCCCAAGAAGGAAATGATTAGATTGAATCCAGTAATATTTGCAATAAATAGGGAATTTAAATTTATTCCATATTCAAATTAGCATTTTTTAGTTGAAATAAAAATAAAGAGCCAAGGTCACATTTCCAGAATATCAATCTCTTTTCTTGTTGAAATTTGAAGCCCTTAAAATAGTTTCCTTTAGAATTTGAAATTTATTCCTTTAAATCTTCAGATTTTTTTCCGAGTTTATTCCCAAAATTGTTTAATTAATTTTTTGTATTATTGGCTACAAGATTTTAGTGTGAAAAATCGATTCCGCGCCTTTTTTTTTTTCATCCCGAAAGATGAGATATTTTTCAAGATCGGAATAGCGATTCAAGACCAAACGTGCTTCGAACGAATCAAGTGACCTTGTAGCGGGGGCTGGAAAAGGGGTTGCGCCTTTGTTTAACTTTTACTTGAATTCGGTATTGTGTTTTTCCTTTAAATTAATAACGCAACGAAAACGAATTTTTGCAGTCAGATAGTTGCATCACTTATTAAAGGAAGTGGTTAAGACGGAATTTAATTAGTTTTTTCTTTTTTTTTTTTTAAATGTGCTTGGTAAATTTTCACTGACTTCTCGTTTGCTGATTATTTTTAAATGTTAGTGGACATAGTTAAATGGTAATTGTTTTTTGTTTTTTTTTTCTGGATTAAAAATTTACTTAGGGTTAGGAAAAAAATGATTGGGATGGATTCCTCATTTGCTAGTTGCTCAATAGCTTGCTATGGAAAAAAAGATGTTGAAAAAAATTTCAGTGAAAAAAAAATGTTTTGGATAGATCTATTCTTGGTTAATGAGCTATCTTCCATTATTCATTTAATTAAATTGGAGGGAATTTTTTTTGAAATGAAACACTTGACAATTTTAACCTAATGTGAATGCAATTACTTTAATCAATTCGTGATTGACTGAAAGTGTTAATTTGAGGGAAAAAAATTTTTACTTGAATTTAATCATTTGTTTTTTAAAATTTCAGATTCATTTTGTGAGTTAGCAGTCAGGGATCATCAAAATCTCTAGAGGGACCATCTCCATCTCCTAATAGAAGTTTAAGGATCTTGTAGAAGATGTTTAACTTACTTGAGTCAGGTAAATGATTTTTTTTTCTAATCAACATTAGGCGTCTAGGAAAAAATATTTGGAATAGCTTTGGGCACCAAAGATTTTTTTTTTTATATTTTTAGTTGAATGAACATAGGTCGCTCGGTGACTTGCTTAAGAAAACAGATCTTGAGAAAATTTTTGGTGAAAAAAAATGTTTTGAATGAATTTTGTTCTTGGTTTAATATTTATTATTAATTTATTCTCGCCTCCATGTTTATTTTAATGCATGCAATATTTCAACCGTTCATTAATTAATTTTTGTTGTTGATTTCAGGTCAGATGTTACATGTTCAAGCTTCCTGGGACAACAGTCATGACGCAGTATTTCACCTAAAATTTCTATTCTTGAAAAAAAAGCAGCATTAAGGATCGTTACTAGCCATTAGTAGCACACCTGTGTTTGCCATCAACATTCATCTTCAAGACGTTTTGAAAATATTCTGGAGATGAAAGAGAGGATTTGTGCTACCTTGTTAGGTGGGTAAGTTTGTTGAAATTTTTTCATTACTCCGGTTCAATGAATTATTTTTCTTAGTTAATACGTTTTCACTAAATTCCAAAAAAGTTGTGAAAATTGCTTCGACTAGGAAGCAAAAAATGTAAATGTGTTTAAAATTAATTGAAGACGAGAATAAAAACTGGAACGTTTGTTGGACAAAAAAAATTTTGATAAGATTGGTTTGACTTGAGAAACTTTTTTTTTTTTCCAACGTTTATTACAATTTAATGGTAGTTTTCTTGTTTACTGTCAATGTAATATTCCAACATTCCATTAATTTTTTTTTGTTTGTTTTCAGGTCAGATTGTTCCTGTTCAAGCTTCCTGGAACAATAAACATGCCAGAGTGAAACACTTAAGGTGCATATTCTTGAAGAAAAAGCAACATTAAGGATCATCACTTGTCCTTGGTAGCACACTTACGTTTTTGCCATCAACATTCATCTTCTGGGGGTCCTCAAATATATTCTGAAGATGAAAAGGAGGATTTATGCTACCTTGCTAGTACGGTAAGTTTGTTTAAATCTTTTCATTACTCTGGTTCGACAAATTCTAAAAATTTGTCCAATAAATAAAATGCTGGAAAATTTGTTTGACAGCAGAAAATGCTGAATAATTTGTTTAACATGTTTTTCATGTTTTGAAAAATTTAATGTCACTAGGGTAGAAATTTATAAAATTAATTTATTCGTATTTTTGTTTCAGGAAGACAATTCCAATGAAGAAGAAGAGGAAGGAAGAGGACAGCTACCTTCCCGCTACTGGGACCCCAGTCCCAGGTCGCGTGGGTGGAAAACCAGGAAGGTAGCTGGAGAAGAGGAACGCATCTCTGGATTTAGTAAATCGTAAGTTCGTTTTTATTTATTTTCAAAAATTTTACTTTCTTGAATGCTTCAAGAAATTTAAATTTGATTAATTGTTTTTATAAAGGTACTGATTAAGTTGGAAGTACTAAGAGGGTTCGTCATTTAGTTGATTATCTTTACTCGCTTGAGTTTAATTTCTGAATTGACCGTTTCCAGCTTTTGTTTTTTGTTGCTTTAGCACTGATCCAATTGTCTCGACGAGAAAAAATTATTATAATGTCACATCAACAAGATAAAGTTAAAAATTAATTATTCGATAGGAGAAAAATTTTAAAAAGGTATTTGACAAATGGACACTAAAAATTATTAGTTCAAAAAGTAGACATAGCGGGCTTTATTCGAGAAAAGAGTTTGGCATTTTCAAGAAAGTAAAATTAGGTCATAAAATTTTTTTATTTATATGGAGGTACTAATTATGTAGGGAGGTTTAAAGAGGGTTACAATTAGTCCTTTTTTTTTTACTTGCTTGAGCTGAATTTTTAAATTGACCGTTTTTAGGTTTTTTTTTGCTTAAGCATGACCCGAGAACCGTCATGAAACATCTCTTATAATTTTCATTATTCTTTTCAAGTTTTTGACAAAAGATAAATAAACGAACCGATTAATCGAATAGAATTTTCTGTGAATCATTTTGCAAAGCTCTATTTTTCATAAGCGGCTTCCATTTTTGCAAGAATTAAAAGACATCCGCTTTCCTTTGAAACGAGAAAAAAAATCGTACCTACTAAAAATAGTATCCAATCTATTTTTGATTGCAAAAAAAGAGCCAGTATATTTGGATTAGTACCTCCAGCTTGTTGGTGACGGGAATACTTTTAAGAAAAACTTTTGAAAAATTTATCACCGCTAGGAGTAACAGGGATGGGCCAATATAAAGTTTTAGTCGTTTCCTTCTCCAACTTTTTTATTCCCATGATAATTTTGAATACCGCAAGACCTACTTATGATAATTATGGAAAATTAATTTCCCTTAATTGATTTCATATTTTCCGTTTCAAGTTAAAGACTAACTTCGCATTTTAAAAGAAAATAGTTTATCCGAAAAAAAAATTAATAATCGCTGCTATTTTTCTAGAGGAAGTTGTAGCGCTCATTTTTAATTTATAAAAATATTTTTAAATTATCATTTCTCTTAGAGACTTTTATTCAAGTAGGATCCGTGAATTGCTGCTTACTTTTTAAATGATACATTTAGTCTTCATTCCATGATAATCTAATTTCTTGTTTTTAAAAAAAAATGCCTTTTTTTTGTAAACTGATTTAAATTTTTCAATTAGTAATAATTGATAATTTACGCCCATCCCTGAATTTAGGTATGCAGGAAAATTATTTAACATTCCAATGTTTGAAGTCCTGATCCTCTTGGTAAATTGCAAAAGTAAATATTCGTTTGGGAAAAAGTGTTTTTATGTAATTACTGAGAGGGAAGGACTTGAAACATTAGGTAATGTTTAGGCAGTTGTCATTTTTTTTTCATTTGAAAATTTCTAAAGGGTTATCTGCACTAAGAAATAATGTGTTCTAAGTTTTTGCCATCGTAATTATTGTTTTGGAGGCGAAAATGATCTTATTAGAAATAATCTTTTTACATATACATGTTTTTTCTTGGTGTACTCTATTAAGGAATGTTAGGGTGTCTTTAAGAATTCCTAATTCGGCTTTGTTTTTCACCTTTTTCATTTCTAATAAGAATAGATAGCCAATGGAGGTGGACTGGAGGTATTTAACATTTTGAAACTAGTCTCATGATGATAAAACAAAGCCGATTAAGGGGGGAATTTGTTCGACTCGGAGAAATAATCAGGGAATTAGTTCGACTAGGAGAAGTAATCAGGACGTCCGTGAAGTTAGCCTGCACTTCAATTTTTTTTTGTTTTTTTTTTTTCAATCGATAACTTAGGCTTGCGCGACCTTGCGCACAAAATATTAGAGCTTGCGCACTTACCGGGATTGAGCTATGAAAGATTATGTCATTTCGTGAACTTAGCCTGCACTTAAAAATTTTAATTTTTTTTTCCGACCAATCGATAGCTTATGCTTGCGCGACCTTGCGTGCAAAATTTTGGACCTTTCGGACTAATACTAACAGAGTAGAGAACAAAAATGTAATTTTTGAACTTAGCCTGCACTTTAAAATTTTTAAATTTCTGTTGCACCAGTCGATGGATAATGCTTGCGCGACCTTGCGCATTTACTTTGAAAACCGTATTATGATTAATAATCATGATAAATTATTTTTTTTAAATAAATGAAACAGTACAAATAGGACAAATTGCGTAATATTGATTAGCGTGCTCGTGGAGCGATGGTAGGTGTCCTGCCTACCGTGCAGATATATCGGGTTCGAATCCTCCCGCTAACATTTTTTTTTTTTCGGGTATGAGTTTTTTTTAGATCCAGTATGTTTTACTGAATAATTTTAAAAATAAATTTAATGTCTATGTTGCTGTAAATGCTGTGTCTTTTTTATAATTACTTTAGTCGTTAACCTAGCAAAGGAAATATTTCCCGCTTTTTTTCCCCTTTTAATTTTGAGATTATTATCAACCTTTCTTCTGCTATGATTTCGCAGCCAATGGAGGGGCAAGAGTCAAGAATGACGAGAATAACGCAGCCCCATGCACTTATTCGAAATGCAGTAAAATAAGTTACGTTTTATACAAATGGAAAGAAAACGACTAAAGTAATTATAAAAAAAGACACAGCATTTACAGCAACATAGACATTAAATTTATTTTTAAAATTATTCAGTAAAACATACTGGATCTAAAAAAAACTCATACCCGAAAAAAAAAAAAAATGTTAGCGGGAGGATTCGAACCCGATATATCTGCACGGTAGGCAGGACACCTACCATCGCTCCACGAGCACGCTAATCAATATTACGCAATTTGTCCTATTTGTACTGTTTCATTTATTTAAAAAAAATAATTTATCATGATTATTAATCATAATACGGTTTTCAAAGTAAATGCGCAAGGTCGCGCAAGCATTATCCATCGACTGGTGCAACAGAAATTTAAAAATTTTAAAGTGCAGGCTAAGTTCAAAAATTACATTTTTGTTCTCTACTCTGTTAGTATTAGTCCGAAAGGTCCAAAATTTTGCACGCAAGGTCGCGCAAGCATAAGCTATCGATTGGTCGGAAAAAAAAATTAAAATTTTTAAGTGCAGGCTAAGTTCACGAAATGACATAATCTTTCATAGCTCAATCCCGGTAAGTGCGCAAGCTCTAATATTTTGTGCGCAAGGTCGCGCAAGCCTAAGTTATCGATTGAAAAAAAAAAAACAAAAAAAAATTGAAGTGCAGGCTAACTTCACGGACGTGTAATCAGGGAATTAGTTCGACTAGGAGAAATAATCAGGGAATTTGTTCGACTAGGAGAAATAATCAGGGAATTAGTTCGACTAGGAGAAATAATCAGGGAATTAGTTCGACTAGGAGAAATAATCAGGGAATTAGTTCGACTAGGAGAAATAATCAGGGAATTAGTTCGACTAGGAGAAATAATCAGGGAATTAGTTCGACTAGGAGAAATAATCAGGGAATTTGTTCGACTAGGAGAAATAATCAGGGAATTAGTTCGACTAGGAGAAATAATCAGGGAATTTGTTCGACTAGGAGAAATAATCAGGGAACTTGTTCTACTAGGAGAAATAATGAGGGAATTTGTTCGACTAAGAGAAATTGTCAGGGAATTTGTTCGAGTAGTAGCACCTGTCAGGGAATTGGTTTGAATAGTATTATTTGTCAGGGTTTCACTACAAGACATTGTCAGGGAATTTGCTCGGCTAGGAGAAATTGTCAGGAAATTTGTTCGACTAGCAGAAATTACTAGGGACTTGTTAGACAAAAAAAAATTTACCAGGGACTTTTTTCGAATTAAAAAAAAAAAAAGGAAATTTGTTGGACTAAATAGACATTGTCAGGGAATTTGTTCGAGTAGGAGGACTTGTCAGGAAATGTGTTCGACTAAGGGATATTGTCAGTGAATTTGTTCAAATAGGAAGAATTGTCAGGGAATTTGTTCGACTAGGAGAAAATGTCAGAAAATTTGTTTGAGTAGTAGTACTTGTCAGGGAATGTGTTCGAGTAGTAGCACTTGTCAGGGAATTTGCTCGGCTAGGAGAAATTGTCAGGGAATTAGTTGGACTAGGAGGAATTGTCAGGAAATTTGTTGGACTAGCAGAAATTACTAGGGTGTTGTTCGACAAAAAAAATTTACCAGGACTTTTTTCGAATTAAAAAAATAATCAGGAAATTTGTTGGACTAAATAGACATTGTCAGGGGATTTGTTCGACTAGGAGAAGTTAGAAGGAATTTGTTCGACTAACAATAATTTACTAGGGACTGTTTTTCGAATTTAAAAAATGATCAGGAAATTTATTGGACTAAGAAGACATTGTCAGGGAATTTGCTCGAGTAGGAGTAATTGTCAGGTAATTGGTTTTTCTTGAAAAAATAGTCAGGGGATTTGTTCTACTAAGAAAAATTTCCAGGGAACTTGTTCTACTAGGAAAAATTACCAGGGAATTTGCTTGACTAGGAGGAATTGTCAGCAATATTTGTTCGAGTTGTAGTACTTGTCAGGGAAATTGTTTGACTGTGAGAAACTGTCACGGAATATGCTTGTCTAAGAGGACTAATCAGGAAATTTGTTCGAGCAGGAATAATTGTCAGAAAATTTGTTCGAGTAGTAGTACTTGTCAGGGAAGTTGTTCGACTAGGAGGAATTGTCAAGGAATTTCTTGGAATAAAAAAATTGTTATGTAATTAGTTCGAACAGGGGAAATTACTAGGGGCTTTGTTGGACTAAAAAAATTTACCAGGTACTTTTTTTAAATTAAAAAAATAATCAGGAAATTTGTTGCACTAAAAAAGGCATTGTCAGGGGATTTGTTCGACTAGGAGGAATTGTCAGAAAATTTGTTCGACTAGTTAATCACAGATAGAATTGGGATTTGAAATGTTGAGACTACTTAGGGTTTCGCTAAATAAAAGAATTTTTAAAATAAAAAAATCATTTATTGGATTAATTAATTTATTTATATTTTAATAAATAATTTTTACATGTTAATTGCATATTTATTTAAAAAACTAACACTTTTTTTTCTTTTGTTTCAGGAAGAGAACTTCAAAGAAGAGGACGGAAGAGGACACGAACACTTTAGGGCCGTTAGGGAAATCGGTTCTCCTTCCTTCCCCGTCGGTGATGTCAGGTCGAAGTAAAAGCAAAGCGAACTAGATGTGAGCTTAGACTTACGCTTCGTGGCCTGGCATCGCTGACATATCCTACCCCCGGGGTACCAAACCCATCCCGAGCTGTTTCATCTTTGTTGTACCGTATACCTGACCGACGCACATACCCGTAGGAACCGTAGGTATTGGTGCGAGTACAACTTAGGTGGGATGGTCCTTGATCCCATACCTATCCCCGCCATTCCATTCCTGATTCTTCTACATCTCAGCTGTAGAATTGAGTCTTCTGATATTTGGAAGATTGCTTCTACAGTCAGGGGTGTAGGGAATCGGGGGTGGGATGGCATTCCTTCCCCCTTCCTTTTCGATTCACCTCCTGTTGTTCCATTTGCCTGGCCAGACACATACCCGTAGGTACTCTGGTCTTGGCGTGGAACAATGAGAGATGGATGGAAAAGGAAGGGGGACTGGGGGCCCCCCCTTAGCCAAAGGGGGCTAAGGGGGGGCGGGGGGGCCGCCCCGGGGCCCGGAGGGGCCGGACCCCGGGGCGGGGCGCTCCCCCGGGGGGGGGGAGCGCCGTCAGTTTGTTTCTTGATTTTTACAAGGCTGGACCCGGACGCTCTGCTTCAGATCTTTTTTCCTCGAAAAAATTGGCGGGAAAAAAGCGTGCCAAATTTTTTTATAAATATTTGTAATAAGGAAGGATATTGTTAATTTCTAAGAAAAATAAAAAATATATTTTTAAAGCAAAAACTGTATATTTTATTTAAAATATTTTACAAAAATTTTTACAAAAAAACAAACAACAAAAATAATTTTGGCACGCTTTTTTCCCGCCAATTTTTTCGAGGAAAAAAGATCTGAAGCAGAGCGTCCGGGTCCAGCCTTGTAAAAATCAAGAAACAAACTGACGGCGCTCCCCCCCCCCGGGGGAGCGCCCCGCCCCGGGGTCCGGCCCCTCCGGGCCCCGGGGCGGCCCCCCCGCCCCCCCTTAGCCCCCTTTGGCTAAGGGGGGGCCCCCAGTCCCCCTTCCTTTTCCATCCATCTCTCATTGTTCCACGCCAAGACCAGAGTACCTACGGGTATGTGTCTGGCCAGGCAAATGGAACAACAGGAGGTGAATCGAAAAGGAAGGGGGAAGGAATGCCATCCCACCCCCGATTCCCTACACCCCTGACTGTAGAAGCAATCTTCCAAATATCAGAAGACTCAATTCTACAGCTGAGATGTAGAAGAATCAGGAATGGAATGGCGGGGATAGGTATGGGATCAAGGACCATCCCACCTAAGTTGTACTCGCACCAATACCTACGGTTCCTACGGGTATGTGCGTCGGTCAGGTATACGGTACAACAAAGATGAAACAGCTCGGGATGGGTTTGGTACCCCGGGGGTAGGATATGTCAGCGATGCCAGGCCACGAAGCGTAAGTCTAAGCTCACATCTAGTTCGCTTTGCTTTTACTTCGACCTGACATCACCGACGGGGAAGGAAGGAGAACCGATTTCCCTAACGGCCCTAAAGTGTTCGTGTCCTCTTCCGTCCTCTTCTTTGAAGTTCTCTTCCTGAAACAAAAGAAAAAAAAGTGTTAGTTTTTTAAATAAATATGCAATTAACATGTAAAAATTATTTATTAAAATATAAATAAATTAATTAATCCAATAAATGATTTTTTTATTTTAAAAATTCTTTTATTTAGCGAAACCCTAAGTAGTCTCAACATTTCAAATCCCAATTCTATCTGTGATTAACTAGTCGAACAAATTTTCTGACAATTCCTCCTAGTCGAACAAATCCCCTGACAATGCCTTTTTTAGTGCAACAAATTTCCTGATTATTTTTTTAATTTAAAAAAAGTACCTGGTAAATTTTTTTAGTCCAACAAAGCCCCTAGTAATTTCCCCTGTTCGAACTAATTACATAACAATTTTTTTATTCCAAGAAATTCCTTGACAATTCCTCCTAGTCGAACAACTTCCCTGACAAGTACTACTACTCGAACAAATTTTCTGACAATTATTCCTGCTCGAACAAATTTCCTGATTAGTCCTCTTAGACAAGCATATTCCGTGACAGTTTCTCACAGTCAAACAATTTCCCTGACAAGTACTACAACTCGAACAAATATTGCTGACAATTCCTCCTAGTCAAGCAAATTCCCTGGTAATTTTTCCTAGTAGAACAAGTTCCCTGGAAATTTTTCTTAGTAGAACAAATCCCCTGACTATTTTTTCAAGAAAAACCAATTACCTGACAATTACTCCTACTCGAGCAAATTCCCTGACAATGTCTTCTTAGTCCAATAAATTTCCTGATCATTTTTTAAATTCGAAAAACAGTCCCTAGTAAATTATTGTTAGTCGAACAAATTCCTTCTAACTTCTCCTAGTCGAACAAATCCCCTGACAATGTCTATTTAGTCCAACAAATTTCCTGATTATTTTTTTAATTCGAAAAAAGTCCTGGTAAATTTTTTTTGTCGAACAACACCCTAGTAATTTCTGCTAGTCCAACAAATTTCCTGACAATTCCTCCTAGTCCAACTAATTCCCTGACAATTTCTCCTAGCCGAGCAAATTCCCTGACAAGTGCTACTACTCGAACACATTCCCTGACAAGTACTACTACTCAAACAAATTTTCTGACATTTTCTCCTAGTCGAACAAATTCCCTGACAATTCTTCCTATTTGAACAAATTCACTGACAATATCCCTTAGTCGAACACATTTCCTGACAAGTCCTCCTACTCGAACAAATTCCCTGACAATGTCTATTTAGTCCAACAAATTTCCTTTTTTTTTTTTTAATTCGAAAAAAGTCCCTGGTAAATTTTTTTTTGTCTAACAAGTCCCTAGTAATTTCTGCTAGTCGAACAAATTTCCTGACAATTTCTCCTAGCCGAGCAAATTCCCTGACAATGTCTTGTAGTGAAACCCTGACAAATAATACTATTCAAACCAATTCCCTGACAGGTGCTACTACTCGAACAAATTCCCTGACAATTTCTCTTAGTCGAACAAATTCCCTCATTATTTCTCCTAGTAGAACAAGTTCCCTGATTATTTCTCCTAGTCGAACAAATTCCCTGATTATTTCTCCTAGTCGAACTAATTCCCTGATTATTTCTCCTAGTCGAACAAATTCCCTGATTATTTCTCCTAGTCGAACTAATTCCCTGATTATTTCTCCTAGTCGAACTAATTCCCTGATTATTTCTCCTAGTCGAACTAATTCCCTGATTATTTCTCCTAGTCGAACTAATTCCCTGATTATTTCTCCTAGTCGAACTAATTCCCTGATTATTTCTCCTAGTCGAACAAATTCCCTGATTATTTCTCCTAGTCGAACTAATTCCCTGATTACTTCTCCTAGTCGAACTAATTCCCTGATTATTTCTCCGAGTCGAACAAATTCCCCCCTTAATCGGCTTTGTTTTATCATCATGAGACTAGTTTCAAAATGTTAAATACCTCCAGTCCACCTCCATTGGCTATCTATTCTTATTAGAAATGAAAAAGGTGAAAAACAAAGCCGAATTAGGAATTCTTAAAGACACCCTAACATTCCTTAATAGAGTACACCAAGAAAAAACATGTATATGTAAAAAGATTATTTCTAATAAGATCATTTTCGCCTCCAAAACAATAATTACGATGGCAAAAACTTAGAACACATTATTTCTTAGTGCAGATAACCCTTTAGAAATTTTCAAATGAAAAAAAAATGACAACTGCCTAAACATTACCTAATGTTTCAAGTCCTTCCCTCTCAGTAATTACATAAAAACACTTTTTCCCAAACGAATATTTACTTTTGCAATTTACCAAGAGGATCAGGACTTCAAACATTGGAATGTTAAATAATTTTCCTGCATACCTAAATTCAGGGATGGGCGTAAATTATCAATTATTACTAATTGAAAAATTTAAATCAGTTTACAAAAAAAAGGCATTTTTTTTTAAAAACAAGAAATTAGATTATCATGGAATGAAGACTAAATGTATCATTTAAAAAGTAAGCAGCAATTCACGGATCCTACTTGAATAAAAGTCTCTAAGAGAAATGATAATTTAAAAATATTTTTATAAATTAAAAATGAGCGCTACAACTTCCTCTAGAAAAATAGCAGCGATTATTAATTTTTTTTTCGGATAAACTATTTTCTTTTAAAATGCGAAGTTAGTCTTTAACTTGAAACGGAAAATATGAAATCAATTAAGGGAAATTAATTTTCCATAATTATCATAAGTAGGTCTTGCGGTATTCAAAATTATCATGGGAATAAAAAAGTTGGAGAAGGAAACGACTAAAACTTTATATTGGCCCATCCCTGTTACTCCTAGCGGTGATAAATTTTTCAAAAGTTTTTCTTAAAAGTATTCCCGTCACCAACAAGCTGGAGGTACTAATCCAAATATACTGGCTCTTTTTTTGCAATCAAAAATAGATTGGATACTATTTTTAGTAGGTACGATTTTTTTTCTCGTTTCAAAGGAAAGCGGATGTCTTTTAATTCTTGCAAAAATGGAAGCCGCTTATGAAAAATAGAGCTTTGCAAAATGATTCACAGAAAATTCTATTCGATTAATCGGTTCGTTTATTTATCTTTTGTCAAAAACTTGAAAAGAATAATGAAAATTATAAGAGATGTTTCATGACGGTTCTCGGGTCATGCTTAAGCAAAAAAAAACCTAAAAACGGTCAATTTAAAAATTCAGCTCAAGCAAGTAAAAAAAAAAGGACTAATTGTAACCCTCTTTAAACCTCCCTACATAATTAGTACCTCCATATAAATAAAAAAATTTTATGACCTAATTTTACTTTCTTGAAAATGCCAAACTCTTTTCTCGAATAAAGCCCGCTATGTCTACTTTTTGAACTAATAATTTTTAGTGTCCATTTGTCAAATACCTTTTTAAAAATTTTCTCCTATCGAATAATTAATTTTTAACTTTATCTTGTTGATGTGACATTATAATAATTTTTTCTCGTCGAGACAATTGGATCAGTGCTAAAGCAACAAAAAACAAAAGCTGGAAACGGTCAATTCAGAAATTAAACTCAAGCGGGTAAAGATAATCAACTAAATGACGAACCCTCTTAGTACTTCCAACTTAATCAGTACCTTTATAAAAACAATTAATCAAATTTAAATTTCTTGAAGCATTCAAGAAAGTAAAATTTTTGAAAATAAATAAAAACGAACTTACGATTTACTAAATCCAGAGATGCGTTCCTCTTCTCCAGCTACCTTCCTGGTTTTCCACCCACGCGACCTGGGACTGGGGTCCCAGTAGCGGGAAGGTAGCTGTCCTCTTCCTTCCTCTTCTTCTTCATTGGAATTGTCTTCCTGAAACAAAAATACGAATAAATTAATTTTATAAATTTCTACCCTAGTGACATTAAATTTTTCAAAACATGAAAAACATGTTAAACAAACTATTCAGCATTTTCTGCTGTCAAACAAATTTTCCAGCATTTTATTTATTGGACAAATTTTTAGAATTTGTCGAACCAGAGTAATGAAAAGATTTAAACAAACTTACCGTACTAGCAAGGTAGCATAAATCCTCCTTTTCATCTTCAGAATATATTTGAGGACCCCCAGAAGATGAATGTTGATGGCAAAAACGTAAGTGTGCTACCAAGGACAAGTGCTGATCCTTAATGTTGCTTTTTCTTCAAGAATATGCACCTTAAGTGTTTCACTCTGGCATGTTTATTGTTCCAGGAAGCTTGAACAGGAACAATCTGACCTGAAAACAAACAAAAAAAAATTAATGGAATGTTGGAATATTACATTGACAGTAAACAAGAAAACTACCATTAAGTTGTAATAAACGTTGAAAAAAAAAAAAAGTTTCTCAAGTCAAACCAATCTTATCAAAATTTTTTTTGTCGAACAAACGTTCCAGTTTTTATTCTCGTCATCAATTAATTTTAAACACATTTACATTTTTTGTTTCCTAGTCGAAGCAATTTTCACAACTTTTTTGGAATTTAGTGAAAACGTATTAACTAAGAAAAATAATTCATTGAACCGGAGTAATGAAAAAATTTCAACAAACTTACCCACCTAACAAGGTAGCACAAATCCTCTCTTTCATCTCCAGAATATTTTCAAGACGTCTTGAAGATGAATGTTGATGGCAAACACAGGTGTGCTACTAATGGCTAGTAACGATCCTTAATGCTGCTTTTTTTTCAAGAATAGAAATTTTAGGTGAAATACTGCGTCATGACTGTTGTCCCAGGAAGCTTGAACATCTAACATCTGACCTGAAATCAACAACAAAAATTAATTAATGAACGGTTGAAATATTGCATGCATTAAAATAAACATGGAGGCGAGAATAAATTAATAATAAATATTAAACCAAGAACAAAATTCATTCAAAACATTTTTTTTCACCAAAAATTTTCTCAAGATCTGTTTTCTTAAGCAAGTCACCGAGCGACCTATGTTCATTCAACTAAAAATATTTAAAAAAAAATCTTTGGTGCCCAAAGCTATTCCAAATATTTTTTCCTAGACGCCTAATGTTGATTAGAAAAAAAAATCATTTACCTGACTCAAGTAAGTTAAACATCTTCTACAAGATCCTTAAATTTCTATTAGGAGATGGAGATGGTCCCTCTAGAGATTTTGATGATCCCTGACTGCTAACTCACAAAATGAATCTGAAATTTTAAAAAGCAAATGGTTAAATTCAAGTAAAAATTTTTTTCCCTCAAATTAACACTTTCAGTCAATCACGAATTGATTAAAGTAATTGTATTCACATTAGGTTAAAATTGTCAAGTGTTTCATTTCAAAAAAAATTCCCTCCAATTTAATTAAATGAATAATGGAAGATAGCTCATTAACCAAGAACAGATCTATCCAAAACATTTTTTTTTCACTGAAATTTTTTTCAACATCTTTTTTTCCATAGCAAGCTATTGAGCAACTAGCAAATGAGGAATCCATCCCAATCATTTTTTTCCTAACCCTAAGTAAATTTTTAATCCAGAAAAAAAAAACAAAAAACAATTACCATTTAACTATGTCCACTAACATTTAAAAATAATCAGCAAACGAGAAGTCAGTGAAAATTTACCAAGCACATTTAAAAAAAAAAAAAGAAAAAACTAATTAAATTCCGTCTTAATCACTTCCTTTAATAAGTGATGCAACTATCTGACTGCAAAAATTCGTTTTCGTTGCGTTATTAATTTAAAGGAAAAACACAATACCGAATTCAGGTAAAAGTTAAACAAAGGCGCAACCCCTTTTCCAGCCCCCGCTACAAGGTCACTTGATTCGTTCAAAGCACGTTTGGTCTTGAATCGCTATTCCGATCTTGAAAAAAAATCTCATCTTTCGGGATGAAAAAAAAAAGGCGCGGAATCGATTTTTCACACTAAAATCTTGTAGCCAATAATACAAAAAATTAATTAAACAATTTTGGGAATAAACTCGGAAAAAAATCTGCCTCCTTAATATTTTTTATAAGATTTAAAGGAATAAATTTCAAATTCTAAAGGAAACTATTTTAAGGGCTTCAAATTTCAACAAAAAAAGAAAAGATTGATATTCTGGAAATGTGACCTTGGCTCTTTATTTTTATTTCAACTAAAAAATGCTAATTTGAATATGGAATAAATTTAAATTCCCTATTTATTGCAAATATTACTGGATTCAATCTAATCATTTCCTTCTTGGGCATGATCACAATCGAAAAATAACCATTTCATTTACCTTTTAATTATCACCACTAATAATCACCAAAAAACTAAACATCCATTTTAAAAAAAAAGATATTCAAAATTCTAATTTGATTTCTTCGAACTACCTCCTTTCATGAACAATGCAACTATATAACTGAGAAAATGGATTCCTGTTACTTATGGAAGGGGAGGTCATACCTAACTCGGGTAAAAGTTAAACAAAGGCGCAACCCCTTTTCAGCTTGATTCGTTTGAAACACGTTCGGACTTGAATCGCTGTTACGACCTCCAAATAAAATTCTCATCTTTCGGAATGAAAAAAAAAAAGGCGCGGAATAATTTGCATCAGCTAAATAATTATGCAGATGTGGATTAAGAAAAATCAATTACGTAATTTTGAGAACAATTTAAAAAAATAGGTATCTCAGATTTATTTTTTTAAACTTTAAAGGGAAAAATGCAATTTTTAAAATGGAAGAGTATCAATTTTAATTGAATAAAAAAAAATTTAATCTTCTACCCAAGGCAATGCAAATATTATCGAGTTCAATCTGATTAATTCGTTTATGGGCCTAATCTCAGTAGAAAAAAATTAAAAATTTACCTTTTAATATGATTAGCACTAACATTCACAAAATAAAAAAATTCAGAAAATTAACTAATCAATTTGGGAAAAAGAAAATATTAAATTGCTTAAAGCCACTTCTTCTAATGAACAATGCAACTAGATGACTGAGAAATTTTTTTCGAGTTGCTGTTAGTTGGAAGGGGAAGTCATACCTAACTCGGGTAAAAGTTAAACAAAGGCGCAACCCCTTTTCAGCCCCGAGTACAAGGTTGCTTGGTTCGTTTAAAACACGTTCGGGCTTGAATCGCTATTTACGACCTTGAAGTAAAATAAAATTCTTATTTTTCGGGATTGGAAAAAAAAAAAATGGCGAGAAGTCGATTTACATACCCTAAAATTATGCGACCAATGATAAAAAATTTATTCCACAATTCCGGGAACGATTTCTTAAACTTGGGGAAAAAAAATTTGCATGGCCTTGATATTTTTAAATTTTAAAGGGATAAACAGAGAAGAGCTTCAAATTTTTCTAAAAAAAAAATATTGACATAATGGAAATGCGACCTTGGCTTTGATATCTAAAAAAAAAAATAAAATAAAATCGAAAGGCCCTAATTTTTAATTCTACAAATTATTTGACTTCACCGATTTTTTCCTCGAGATCCGAACCATTATTTTTTTCACATTAAAATTATTTCTTACCTAACAATTGAATTCGACAATCCCATAGTCACATTTTCTAATTAAAAATCCAAAAACTTTCAACAAAAAAAATTTCACACTCAAACTGTAAATTTATGATGTGTACCGTAACAGATTTAAAAAGCAAATGGACGAACCGACAAACGACCCCGACCGTCCTTCATCAAATTGGCGGGTAAATGATGACGTCATCAAAGCCTTAACGGGATGAGAAAATTTGAAATGCCTTCGAATATTTAAAAAGTATTTCTTTAACAAAACCAAGTAGGATTAAAAAATAATTAAAAATAGCAAATTTCATTATTTCCACCCTTAATTAGTTTAAATAATATGAAAAAGCCGAATTTAATTCTAATACTCAATATGGCCGATCTTTTTCCGGGAAGGGTTTCCAGCGGAGGCCAATTTTTCGTGTTTAACATATTTTTAAAAACTAAATTAATTCCTACCTGATTTTCATATTCACCAAAAACACAAAAATATTTTCTACTATAAAGAAATCAATTTGAAAATATTCTTTTATTCCTAAAACAACAGAATTTCTAATTTACGTTTTTCCCCACAAGTTTCTGACAATCCTGCCAATTAAGGTACTTTAATGGTAATGACGTCAGCAGTCATTTCGAAAAGCACGAATATCTTTAACTTTACGAAAAAAAAGGACCATGTTATGGGAATTATAAATGCTGGAAAAACTCTTTTTTTTTTTACCCTAAATATATTTCAGCATTAAATAGGATGGACGTTTGCTACAAGCAGCGATATTTCGATACCTGAAAATTCAAATTCAGAATTCTCAAGTCTATGAAACTGGAAAAAAAATGATAGAGATTCTGTATAATTTTGGAATACCCAAAAAACCACATGGAAGCCAATTGATATCATAAACCAAAGCTATTTAGATCATCAAATTGTGCATCCTAAATCTTGAGCCATCGAAAATGAGTTGATTGTTATGGACTCCTGCAACAAATAAAACTTGAACTCCAAAGAAAAATACTGCCACTACTTTTGCGTAACTGTTTCAGGGTGCTTAAACATGGAAAATAATATTAGCCTTACTACCTCAATAATTTCTTTCAGAATTCATTAAAAAACTTACAGACACCAAAAAATTAATTAAAACCTAATCAATTGATCAATTGACTAAACTTACGCCAGTCAACGGAAAATAAATTTTTGCTTTTAAATAAATATCAGAATGAAACTGGATATTTTTTAAATAATGAACTGAGAGCATTTGCAATCAAGCTTTGCATGTATTTTTCTTTGAATCTACTTGCACAGAATTGATGAAAGCCCATTTCTCTTTGCTGCAACTAAACTTTACAAAAACTAATAACCTCAAACCTCAAAATAACTCGCACCACAAGATACAAGGCTAGTTGCTTACAACTGCTCAAAAACGACAGCCCACCATTGCCAAAATGTTTTTTACACAGCAACAATATAAAAAACTAATCATATAAACTTCAGGGACCATTAGTTAGAATTAAATTAACCTGGGGGGCAATCAAAAAGTTAAAACGCACTCTCTCTTATGCAATCAAAATGATGGATAACGTCATTAACCTAAATCATAACTTGAGAGGATTTCAGTTCTATAAAGCGTCAATTTTCTTCACAGAGTAACAACTTCATAATGAAAAAGTTCTAATTCCAGATGAGGTATATCATAGGTAACAATTTTAGATTCTAAACTGAATTTACCTTTGCACCTTCATATAATATGAATATAAGGAAGAATATGAAGTGAGAACCGGAAATCGAAAAGATGATTATTTGTAATTTCCCTTTAGAGAAAAGATACATTTTTCTTCTACTACGAGAGAGAAAGCCCTCTAATTTTTGTTAAAATAAGACCTCTTTTGTTGGAAGATTGGAAGAAAAAAAATTATCATGACTATGCCATGCTTTACCATCCTTAAAATTCCCAGAAATTAAACCCATCGAATTAAATAAGCACATAATTATGACTTACCCGGAAATGATTTTCCCATTTCTGTGAAGAGTAAATTATCCAAAATGTATCCATAATGAGTCTTCTTTCACTGTCACAGTATAAAAATAGTCACAAAACATTACTAACACATTCGACAACAAACACCGGACGGCCATTTTGATTTACTGTTCGTGACGTATTCCGCTTTCCGGTCTTTCGCGCATGCGCCACGCCTACAATTTTTTTCGCCGTATATTTTTTTTTAATATTTAAAAGATGGCGAGAAATTTCAATTTGAAAATAATTTTTAAAAAAATAACACCAGAAAATTATATTGCTTTTAATAATTTCTTTATATTTCCAACTGTTTGTACGATAAAAACATATCTTCAAAAATTTTTCGGAGCAAAAAAGCATTTAACAATAAATAATCGCGCAAAAAACCAATCTCTAAACTTACGTATCCGAAAACTAAACAATTCTTATTAAATTTAGGATTCTATCAAATTACAAGCATTATTAACAGATTTAAGAAACAAATCGAATGCATTGGCATCGCTCCGACAATTGAAAACAAAAAAAAATAATTATTGTGCGTCAAAGTTTTTCAAATTTTCCCCAATGCGCGATTTATTTTTTTCTCCCCAGTCCATTCTTTTTAAATATAAACTATACAATTAACTGGTTAACATAGTTAGATTGTGCGAACAATTCATTCGTGACAATTTATTATTTTACATTTTAAAATTATGCCCTGTAAATTTTCCAAAACGTTTGTAGGCACCTTTTCTTTTAAAAATAAAATTCGGTTTTTTGAAATTCGAAATAACCGGACTAGACGAAAAAAAAATTGTTTAGCCGTTGAAATTGGATTCAATAAACGTGCTTTAACATAAATCCTACATAGCTACGGAATAATTTATAAAATTAGCACAACATGCATCGGGTTTTTATTTACAAAATATTGCGTTGTTAATACGTGCGTTTAACTAAACTTCTAGTACAATGTAAATACAAAATAAAAATTTTATACATTTATCAATTAAATAATAAAAAAAAAATTAATAACGGTAGTGATTCAGCTTTGGAATGGATACGGGTATTTGTTTTTAAGCAATTTATTGCTTACGTAATCGCCTAGCAGGCACCGGAAAAAATAGTACTTCCCAAAAAAGGCACGAAATTTCATTTCAGACGGTTTTAATCATTTAGTTCCCTAATAAAATGCATCAAAAAGATTTAAGGCAAATATAAAGGCTTTATATTTTCAATGCTTTATCAAAAAACTGATATGTGGAATGGTTTGGTAATTTATTGCAATCGTTTTTGTAGGATTTGGCAAAGTAGTAAAAAAAGTTGGCATAAAAAGGATATATCAAAAGAAAGAGTCGATATTGATACTGAGTTTTTAAAAAAAATGCACTAATAGCCTAATTCTGATACTTCCTAGCCTAAATCGAACACGTTATTTCATAAGAATGCAAGCGTCGTAATTAATTGGCAAAATAATTTACCGATCACTTTTTTTTTAAAAAAAAGAAAAAACTAGCACAACAATCTAAAGCAATTAATAAGGCAACGGTATAAGCTCTAAGTGATGTCCTATCGACAGTTTTGTACAGTCTCAACGTTTCGATGATAAATATAAACTTGCACCGATTTTCGTGACACTGAAAAAATAAAAATAAATAAATAAACTAATTAATGAAAAGATCTTTAGGCTTAAGGGATCTCGTAGCTGGACTCACTTTTTAGCATTCGAGTAAATATTTTTACTCATCAATGACTCTCATCCTCCTTTGTCAGCATTCGATTTCGTCAAACGTTTTCGATAATCGATTACTATCAATCCTTCTCCTATGACTCCGCCTAACTGCATCGGCTCTCCTATACGGTTCACTTCTCAGTCCCAAAAGTATATCTTCTAAAGCTCCGTTATAAACCTCGTCTTGAAGCATAATTTTTTTATCCGCAACCGTCCTCGTTTTCGATTTTAATTCGTTAATCACAGCATCTTGTTGTTTTTTCTGATTTATTTTATTTTTCTTAATTTGCTCTTCGTTGGAAACTTTATTAGCATCTGCAGCTGTCGCCAGTTCCAGCCTTCTTCTTTGCTCGTTTTCTTGATCGGCTACCTATAGTCATAAAATTTCACATATAGAACCAAAAAATAAAAAAAACAGATTATTTTTGGCTAAATTTTTTTGTTACCTTAAACGCTCTGGTAAACCTAACAAGAAGCGAGAAGAAAGTATTAGCGTCTGTAGTTCGCGGGCTTTCCCCGAAAAATTCAACGCAGTCCTTAAATGTCTCCTGCGCTATTTTCGCATCCACTTTTAATTTTCTTAATTTTTCTTCTGAATTATTAAGAAAATCTCGTAGTACGACGCTTTGACGTTCTTTCCCTCGTAGCTCGTGCTCTTTCCGAACTAAGTCCATTCCTTTTTCAAGTTCATGGACGTCCGTCACGATATTTTCAAGGGAAACTAAAAGAAAAAAATATTAATTAAGATTGAGAATAATTTTGGAGCTTATAACTGAGTGGAGATTTTAATATTTTTCGCCTAAAATCACTTAAAAATATTAATTTACCTGTGGCGGCTTTTTCGATATACAGCAATTCCGATTCGAAATTTAATAAATCTGGGAATTTAGTTCTTATTGTTTCTACGATGTAATGCAAAAGACACATTCTTTTATCGGTTGATTTCGTATCTAACAAAGTATCCAACCCTTGAAGTTTGAAACCGTACGCAGGACCACGCTTCGAACTGTTTAAATAATTTCCGAATGCCAAAATGATTTCTAATATTCTTCGGAGTTTTTTCGAATTTTTAACGGAGCTTGACGCTGATATGATTGCTTGTATTTGCTAAAAACAAAAAAGAAAAGATCAGAAAATTTACGAATCTAATAAGATGTTCTTTTTAAAATTTATCACATTTAATTAAAACTAACCGGTGTGATTAAATGTAAATTATCGAAGAAATTTCCTAAATAACTCATTATGCTTAATTTAGATGACAGTCTTTCGACGCGTCCCAACTGCATTAAATATTTATCTTCTTCAGTCAATAAAGTAGGATTTTTCTTTTCGACTATGAATTCTCGATATGCTTTAGTCTGAAAAAAAAGTAATTATTTTGTCATTTTTTTCTTCCTCATTCTGAAAAATTTTTTCTCAAACTTCTTGAAAACGACAATATTTAATTTGCCAATTTACCTCTTGTTCCGTAGGCACCATCCTTTGTAAAATTTCAACATTTTCTAATGACAACAGCTTGAGATCCAATGAATTAACAGCAGCTATCACCTGTTCAACTGGCATTTCTAATTTTCGCCTTGAAATTGCTAGAATTTTTTTTAAAGAAAAATTAGTTGAAAGATTAAGAAAAAATTTAAATAAAACTTGAGTCTTGCACAGGTCCTGCTATTGGTCCATGCATGACTTCTTCAAAAATTTTCTAATCCTTACCAATATTTCTTAACCTCGTATGCTCCAACAACGTGATGTTCTCTGGTCTCTTAAACCGTTTACTTGGAAAACTACTTAATCCGTCAATTTCCGAATTTCCATTTTGTAAAGGCCCGTTCAAACCAATTTTAAACCTTTCTTCAAAATCGCTAAAATCTATAACTTTATAAAGTTTGTCATCATCTAAATCATTAAAAATCGTCCCCCGAACCTGATTAGGTTTAAGGGCAATCCAATTCAACGTCGGTAACTTATATTTAGTTAAAACTTTCTTTTTAATTGTCATGGCTCCGTCGGGTGCTGGGCCTAGACCCGGCGCAGGGGGAGGTACAGGGCAATGAGGTGGGGATTGATTCATGGGAGGAGGGCAAGGAGGCGGAGGCGGTGGAGGAACTAATTTATTGGGAGGAGGAGGCGGCGGAGGTGAAGGTGCCGACGGAGACGTCGCTGCTGATGATCCATTCGATCTTGGTAACGTTTTCGTAAGTGTTTCTAGTTCCATAATTTTATTTTCAAGCATTGACTGTCGATTTTTAGATTCTTGCTCGTGTTGCTGTACTACGCGCCTTAGAGTATTTACTTCTTCGTCGACTTGTTGACGGGCTAACGTTAAAGCGTCTCTTTCCTCCCTTAATGATTTTAGTTCTAATTCTAATTCCGATATTTTGGCAAGGGATTCCGATTCAAGTTCCATTAGTCGATCATGGGCCTAAAAAAAATAAATAAAAACATTTATTAAAATATTAATTTTCAATAACGGGCCTTTTAAAGATGCTATGGAAAAAATCTTACGTGTCCTAATTCATCTTCCAGCTCGGCAACTTTTTCCAAAGCAGCAGTCTTCGTCTCCGAATCTTCCATTAGAGAGTTCACGTCGAATACATTATCCAAATACGCTGATATTTGGACTTGAAGCTCTTCGCTTTCCGTCAATTTCAACTTTTCAAGGTATTGGTCTAACCCCAACGCCGAAAATTCGTACTGAAGATGAACTCGAAAATTCATATCTTCAACGGAATGAACTACGATGTTGACGAATTGCATGCAGGCAATCATAAACTCTACATGGAATACTTGATAATTAAAAAAGTAATCCATTAGCGTTTGAAACCTAAAACCGAAGTTTTTTTTAAAAACCTTTTCTGTTAAAAAAATATTTATTGCTTAAAAAATCTACCTCTGTTTCTCCCCGCATATTTCCTTCAAATTATCAAAAGCTGATAATATGATTTCGTGACCACCCTTGACTAGACAAATCGCAGCGAGTAACTCCAAGACTAAAGCTTTCGTCCTGAGGCTTTTGTGCGTGAGACTAAGAGCTATGCAGTTGATTGCTTCCCTATGTTGCATTACCATGTTAAAACCGTACTGCAAAAATTTACCAAAAAAAAATGATTAAAAAAAACCTTACAAATTTTTTTTATCCAAATTTTTTATGCCGAACCTTATTATTCATTAAAGCACGAAGGCACATAATGCAAACATGAATATCATCTTCCGCTTGGCCCATATTTAATTTTTGGATATGTTTCGAACGTTTTTTCAAATTAGGACTCGATAATATACTACTGACTCCATTAGTATGTATAAACCCGTTTAAATGAGAGTGATTTGAAACGGGAGATATCACAGCCGAACTTTTGTCACCTACTGAAATAAAAAAAAAAAATTTAATGAAAAAAGATGTTTTGTATATTTTCGTTGATATCAAATTAAAATTTAAGCACGCACTTGGAGATCCGACACGTTCTTCAGAGTTCGTCCTCGACTCGGTGAGTCTCTGTTCATGCCGCATCATCACCAGTCGAAAACTTAGATAATCTACTAATGAATCCAGTCCTAGGTTAGATTCGTTTAGGAACTCTCGAACCCATCTGAAATAAAAAAAGGGATATATTAATTCGTGAGTTCGCTCAACCTTCACGATGAAAAATAATTTTACTCATTTAAAAAGTGAAAGGTAATAAAAAAATTCACAAAAACTACTTAAATTTCGTTAATATGACCTTTAATTTATTTTAAAAAGCATGAAAAAAAAAATTAGAAAAATGGTCTGATTTACAAATTTTAAATCCGCCATTGAGAATTTCGGTAGATTCGATCCGCCATTTTGTATCCAATTCCCCCCCTCTAAAATTTATCTTTGATATTCTCAAATACGCCCTAATCAACTTAATTTTCAAGTAATAAACAAAGATTTGCAAATGAATTCAAGTGTTAGTGGCGGCCATCTTGGATTTTGAAAAAACCGTTAAATTTTTTTTCTCAAATTTCATACTTACTCTATATGATTTGTACGAAGGGAAATTTCTAAATCTCTTAGCACCTGAGTAGAGGTTGCGTCACCGACTAATCTCCTTTTCTGCAACAAATAAAAAAAGAATGCAAATACAATATAGCAGCCATTATTGCATCACAATGCTCAAAGTGCAAAAACCCTCATAAACGATTTCGTGAAATGTTGACATGAATTAAACATAATTAATGAAAAGAGTCTGACGGATGAAACCCTAAACATTCAACACATGATGTCCCTTGTGTATGACCGCGCATGTAAACCACAATGCGACTCGTAAAAGCTTATCCCGATTACGTTTATTTTACATGAATATCCCGTCAGTTAAAGATTCAACGGGGATGACGTTCAGTGTGGGCCAAGCAGACAAGGAGTGGCTTTTTATTTCATTTTATATTTTTTTTGTCGTAAAAAAAAAACATGACGAGAAAGTCTCTCTTGTCTGTTGTATAAAACACTTAAATGTATTTTAAAAACTATTTGAAAAATCTCTCCGAGTAGGGAGTTAATCACCTTGTATTTGAATAACAACATTTTTCCTTCAGGATTGACTTTTTTTGTATTAGGTGAACAAAAAATATCAGCAAAATCAAAAATTATGAATAAATAACTCTGATTTCAGCTTTAAATAAAATAATAACTGTCATAAAGTCACCTGAAAAAAAAAATCACGGAAGTCATTTTTTATTTTTTGCAAAACCATAGAGTCTGCGCCTACTGGAAAGACGATCGGCGTTCCAAGATGGCGGAAATTTGCCGCTCCGTTAATTTCGTTACTCAGCTGCATTTTTATTTATTACCGAGATAAAAATCTCAGTCACCTACAAGATTTCATGCGGGTCTTTTTTAAAAAATCATTAGATAATTGAAAGGGTCACACGAAGAGGACGGAACGGATGGATGGATGCATATGTGTGCCCATTCATTTAACACAGCCGATTGAGATTTATGGACGTGTAAACATCGCTTTACTCAACCCCTTAACACGAGGCACAATCTAATGCACTTATAAGGGTGTTATCTTTTATTTGTTTATCCTTCCCTTTAAGCAGCTCATCTCTCTCGTATCAAACGAGGAAAAAACCGACATCAAGGGTAACGATGTATGAAAAAAATTGTTCACGGGATATTTACATCGGAAGTGGTTTGTTTCCCATGATCGTTCTTGTCCAAATCCCAGACCCTGGCAAAAAGAAATTGACCGCTAACCGTTACTAAAATGTTTGACCTTTAGCTAGGGAACTAATGAATAGGGGGGGGCTTTAACCGATGATGAAGAGAGAAAAAGGGCACTGAAGGAATTGTTATTAAGACTAATATGCTTGCATTAATTTGTTTATTCGTGCATTATGGCGAGATGTTGATGCATTTCAAATGTTTGTTTCTTATCAGTGGTCAAGAATTACGTCATTTATGCATATATTTTTAATTTATTGCTAGAAAAAATGCAAAAAAAATGAAGATAAGGGAGAAAAATTTTAAATATGGTTAAGGAGCTCAGTGCAGCTGATATTGAGAATGGCGTGTTTTCATGGCGTCTATGGCCGCTTTATGTTTACAAAAGCTTTTTAGCCATTTCTAAAGCAAATTTGATTTTCAATTGTATAAATTATTTCCCAAGAAGTTTTTTTTAGATAGGCAAAGTGCTCCTGACGTATCTCGTGACGTCACGAATCTAAAACCTATATTTAGCTTATATATTTGAGAACCAAAGTTGATTTTGCATAACCTGAGCCTTAATTCGCTTCTACATAAGCTAAGAATAGGTGAGGGGGCCAGAATTGATATTGCCTCTCGATTCGGAGGAAGGAACACGACATAGCCTATTGTTTGTTTAATTTAAATGGCTATTACATAACTGGTGCCCACAAAAATTAAAAAAAACCCGTTAAGGCCCACAAAATCGAATTCTTGTTATCATAAAAGTAGTATTTAATCTTAACAGAGATTAACCAACGATACGACATTTAGTAAAAAAAAAACTCACACAAAAGTTATTTTCATAATCCTCGGAACACTTAAATCAAAGTATGATGTTCAATGCTCTATACTGGGGGTTTTCAATTATTTAATCTTTATAAATGATACCGAAAAAAATATCTACCTACCCTAGAACTCCTTGATGCCTTAGGATCTAAATACGTCCTAAGTTTATTGAGATAATGCGTAGGCGGGTCCTTGGCGTGCACGCGTTCCTGGAAAAAAAAACAACAAAAGGCAGAATTAGTTTTTTTCTGTCCGTCAAAACGGTAACCGAGCGTGGAGGGAAATACATGGCCTCAAAGGGAGACAATGCGAAACGGTCATCATCCAGCATTCTCATTAAAGGGATAGCCGAACGATGTTCGGCGTTATCAAAACGAGCGAGCTTTTTCCAAAATAAAAATCTTTTTGGAAAAAAAAGGTAAAAATGTCAACGCCCTTGAAGCGTAAAATAAAAAAAAATAATTTGGAAAAGTAGACACGAAATGTCAACAGACGATACAAAATTCAACAAAAGAAATTTTATAATAAAGGAAAGAAAAATGTTAAATATTTTTATAATTATATAAAATTGCTGAAAATATAATTTTTTTTTTTAAAAATTAAGTGATAGCTGAAAGCCACCGCGTACAAGACCGGCTTTTTTCTTTTAGATGAAGTCAATTACCTTAAACGGATAAATATACAATTTTTCTTCATACATTAGAAATCATGATCGGAAATCAAACAACTTGTCAGGGACCGCTTATCGAAATAATCTGACATTGTACCGAAAGTTAACCGTAAGCCGACCATCTCTCCCATTATTTAAAAATTAAACTCAAGATTCATTTCGGCCAAGTCATGAATAAAAAATTATACTCTTAAACGATTGCCATTATTATAAAAATTCGATGCAGGCGCGAAACCAGGAAAGGATGAAGGTCTTTGCCATAAGCCGATAGGGGCCTATAGGTGCCATGTTCTCGAATTGGAGTCCGCCATGATCTCAAAATCGGAGTTGCCATGACGGCTTAATAGAATAATAGGCGGACTCCAATTCAAGAACATGGATCCGGAGTGTAGCAGACGATTAATCGAAGTGTCCAATCCCTATTAGGCGGTCTAGGGTCCTCAAATACCTGTATGACCCTAAGGGGTCTTTCAAGCATTAAAATAAGGCCCAAATAATGTCTTACCACTAATATTAGAACCCTGAGTTGGACCCTGGCAAGCTCTCCTAGCCATTTTTTAAAAAAAAATTGCCATTTTCTAGAGACTCTAAGATTAGGGCTTAAAATAAGGCTGCAGAAGGGCTGGATTTGGCTTTAATGGAGAGTTTAGGTTAAAGTAGAACACACGTGCTTCGGTAATTCCCTCAAATAAATTTTGGGGGCTCCGGTGAGGCCATTTTGCAAATAAATTTTTTCAATTCAAGATAAAATCCAGGTTTGGGCTTAGAGTATGGATGAATTTTGCTTTAGTGGATAGTTTAGATCAAAATAAGGTTGATCTGTTTTGGCGTTTGCCACAAAAAATTCTACTAGGCTTCGGTGGAGCCTTTTTATAAAAAAAAAGTTAATTTCTTACAAAAACTGAAGTTAGGCCTCACAGTATGACTGTGAATAGGTTAAATTTGGCTTAGACGGATAATTTAGGTCAAAAAATGATTGGCATATTCCGGCTTTGCCCTCAAATAAATTTTCTGGCTCCGGTGAGGCCATTTTTCGAATAAATTTTTTCAAGTCTAGGTAAAATCCAGGTTTGGGCTTACAGTATGGCTGCGAATGGGTTGAATTTGGCTGTATGGATAGTTTAAGTCAAAATAAGGTTGACCTGTTTCGGGGTTTGTTACAAAAAAATTCTACTAGGCTTCGATGGGCCTTTTTTTTTTTTTTTTTTTTTTTAAATAAATTTCTTACAAAAACTGAAGTAATGCCTTACAGCATGACTGTGAATAGGTTAAATTTGGCTTAAAAGGATAATTTAGGTGAAAAAATGATTGGCGTATTTCGGCTTTGCCCTAAAAAAAAAATTTTCCAGGACCAATATTTTCTCTCCTAATGAAATGAACTTCTTTGACAATTTTTATCTGGCTACGCCCCTGTTTGACCCCATAAGGAAAAAATTAGAGATTGCACGTGAAAAGTACCTGATTATTACGTACACTATGCAGATCTTTTTTAGCTCTTACATTCCTGCGGGCACTAATAAAAGTTACATTAATTAATCACCATCACCGCATTTCGCATCTATATACTTCCAAGGTACGACAAGTACCAGTCAAAATGAGGAACAAGAAAGAATGAGTCACCATACTAGAATAAGCTACTTTAACTATTACATCATTCAAAAATACTCAATGTTCTTTAAACTTTACAAGAAGAAATAAATTAGCGCATGGTTGGATAAAAAATAAAAAACCAACGCCAAAGAGATTTAGTTACATCCAGTTTGTTTTTTTTCCCCTCTCTTTAGCCACAGGTCATTTTCATAAAGTCCGAAAATAATTTCAATTTAAACGTGCCGATTAAAAGGAAATCAATGAGTTTGACCTTTTCGCATTGCCCGTAAAAAAAAAAAAGCTTTGCATATGAATAGAAGAAGTAATAATAAAAAAAAATTTTTTTAAAGGTGTAGACGGAGTCGATATCGATTAGTCATTAATTATTTCGTTCATTTTTATTTATACCGTCAATGCCATTCTTGGCCGTTATAGTTCAACGGTTCTAAATAGATGCTTGGGATCTTTAAAGTTAAAAACACAGGGTTATGTGAAGTGCAGTTGGGCGGTACAAGTCCTTGCCTAAGTAAATTCATTTTAATGGCCAATGTAAACTCCACAATTTTTTCTTTAAAATCTTTCAATAATTTTTTTGTCCAAAGATTTTATTCTTAATTTTTCCGATTGTCGGTAAAAATCTTTTCGCAGTGGCGGAACAGACCACTATACCCGCAGCTTGCGGTGGATGAGGGGATGGCACGTGGTTTTGGTTGATTAAAGAGTCCCTGAAGGATTTTCTTGGCAAAAAAAAAAATAAAACGCCATATTAATTAGTATCATGAGTTTCTGATGATTTTTTGCTAATCTTCACTATCTTTGCCTATTTCCAACAGTTTTCTAGCTGTTCTCGACGAATTCCAGCTATTTTGACAATTTTGTTCTATTTTTCGCCAAACTCACATTTCACTTCAATTTTAATGAATATAGCCCCCTTTTCCCTTTAAATTAGCCACAACAATTTTTTGCTCAGCTGCCACACCAGGTCAAAGTCCTTAGCGCCAGCGCCTATAAAAATTAGCCATGAATAAGTAAATTTTTATTTAATTTTTTATAATGTTTCGTTTTTTCTTCTTAATGTTCTACAACAACAACATTGTAAACTCGTAAAAAAACATTTAAATATTTACGTAAAAGCCCTTTAAAACAGTTGTTAAAATTCAGGCCAATTCTAGAAATATTTGGTCTATTAGTCAGTTTTAGATAACATTCTTTCCCAAGATTACAACTTTACGATTTTACTCCAATCACACATTTTCTTTAAATTGATCAACCCAGTTCCACCCAAAACAAAATTTCATTCAAAAAACCTTTTTATTCACTCCGGAATAAATAACTCACGATCTCCTTTAAGCGACCCATAAAACTCGAATCCCTAAACATATGCAAAGCTGCATTGCGTGCCTTGTAAAGTAATTTAGGTTTAACAATTTCCCCTTGAACTTAATATCACATACGCATAGTAAAAAGGGAGTTTTTTTTTTTTTTTCAATTACATCGTAACCGTGACCCATATATTTTCATTTTTAAATATGACAATTCGTCTGAAGAATCAATTTTGATAATAAAGATAATAATTTCCAATGACACATTAAATACCTCGAAAGAGATAACCGATGACGCATCTAATTATTTCTTTTGACAGCAATAACCACTAGATTGTTACGTAACGATAATTTTTTATGTGACTCGTGCGAAACTGGAACAATTCTATGCATACATAATTTTCATACACACATATACGCACTAGAGGGATTTGTAAGAGTCATCGGCGTAGGGATGGGGAAGCCAGGGAGAGCCAGGCTCCTCGTAGGATTTTTTTAATTTATTCGGAAGTTTGAAGAAGGTCCCCGTATTGCTCTGTTCAGGTCAGGCCCGGACTGGCTCTTCCAGAGGGCGCGGTTAAAAATACTACTAGCAGCTGCGCTCGGGTGACTTCAAAATTTAAGTAGAGGTGTTTTTTTAAAAAATTTTTCTTCAAAACTCAAAATTTATCTTACAATTAAAAATTTTTTAAAATTGATTTTTTTCCCCAATTTTTTGATTGATTCTTAAAATTGACTAAATACCAAAATTTGGTTGGTATTTCTTTCAAAAATCATTCAATCAATAAAAGAGATTTTGAAAAACTTGCTCGACAAGAAGAAAAGAAATCCTGAAAAAATTTGCTCGACAAGAAGAAATCCTGAAAAAATTTGCTCGACAAGAAGAAATCCTGAAAAAATTTGCTCGACAAGAAGAAATCCTGAAAAAATTTGCTCGACAAGAAGAAATCCTGAAAAAATTTGCTCGACAAGAAGAAATCCTGAAAAAATTTGCTCGACAAGAAGAAATCCTGAAAAAATTTGCTCGACAAGAAGAAATCCTGAAAAAATTTGCTCGACAAGAAGAAATCCTGAAAAAATTTGCTCGACAAGAAGAAATCCTGAAAAAATTTGCTCGACAAGAAGAAATCCTGAAAAAATTTGCTCGACAAGAAGAAATCCTGAAAAAATTTGCTCGACAAGAAGAAATCCTGAAAAAATTTGCTCGACAACAAGAAATCCTGAAAAAATTTGCTCGACAAGAAGAAATCCTGAAAAAATTTGCTCGACAACAAGAAATCCTGAAAACATTTGCTCCACAACAAGAAAGGAAATCCTGAAAACATTAGCTCGACAACAAGAAAAGAAATCCTGAAAAAATTAGCTCGACAAGAAGAAATCCTGAAAAAATTAGCTCGACAAGAAGAAATCCTGAAAAAATTTGCTCGACAACAAGAAACCCTGAAAAAGTTTGCTCCACAACAAGAAATCCTGAAAACATTTGCTCCACAACAAGAAAGGAAATCCTGAAAACATTAGCTCGACAACAAGAAAAGAAATCCTGAAAAAATTAGCTCGACAACAAGAAATCCTGAAAAAATTTGCTCGACAACAAGAAAAGAAATCCTGAAAAAATTTGCTCGACAACAAGAAATCCTGAAAAAATTTGCTCGACACAAGAAATCCTGAGAATTCAGGTAAAAAATTTTTTGTCAAATTTGAAATTTCAGAAAGTTGTTGTATTCTTATGTGAAAAATAAACCAATTCTACTTTTTTTCCATTTTTTTATTGAAAAAAAAAGAGGGGGGGGGGGGGAGGGAATTAAATTTGCTGAAACAAATATTTTAGTTCTATTTTTAAAAACTTCAAAAGCTAACGGGCGTTTTCATTCGAGGGGCGCACCAATCTCTGCCTGGTGCAGGCTAAAAATTTCAAATTCAGAAGACCAGTGCTTGGGCCTGCTAACGCTATTTCATTCAACTCGGTGAAAGCCATAAAGCAAATCTCAGGTACTGACTAAGGATCTTTATTCCAGTCTCTGGCCTATTTGCAGATCCTCACCAAGCAAACGTCTGCACTTATTGCCAAGCTTCTTGCCCGCCTTCGCCCCTCCCCCCTTAAACAATTGTTAGCTGCGCCATTGTGTCCATTTTTCCCTCACAATAGAACCTGTTTTTTTTTCTCTCAATTCTTAAATTTCCCTGAGTTACTAACTACATATTATGATAAGGTCTAGACCTTGAAAATGCTCTGGCACGGAAAAGAAATTGAAATTATTATGTAAACACTGGGTATGCGGGCCTAACACAGAGAGCAGATTCGGGTAATGTGATGTGAAATCATGCAATTCGAGGTTTACGAACCGTTTGGTTAATTTAAGGCCGCATAATAAAAATTACACTTGAAAAATAATTGTTATATTACCCGTGTTAAATGGCTGTAGATAACGCTTAAATTGTTCAATATCTGTTTTGCTACGTATAATTATTATGTTATTTAGAAATTTATATCGATTAATATAATTCATTATTTTATGATCGATTAAATACGGGTAACATAATATTTTCTTATGTGGCTACAACTTTATTTCGCGCCAGACTGGCAATTAAAATGTTAAGGCCTCTGGCAGCGGTAATTAATGGGGTTATAGTGGCTGGAAGTTCTGTTTGTCTTCCTATGGCCATGTAGCCAAAAATGTGATTAACCAAGTTAGGTTATGTTGGATGTGAAAGATGTTTGCAGCGAACTGGCGCGTGGCGCTTGGCGCTTGGAAATTTGAGCGCTCTCTAGTAGAATTGTTCAGAATTTTTATTCAAGAGTTCCTAAGTTATTCTACTAACGTCTAGGGAGCCTAATAGGGAGAAAGCACTTCTATGAGTTGTCTGCTACATAGTCGGACGCCATTTTGAAAACTAGAAGCTGCCTTGAACTCGAATTAGAAAGCCGCCATTCTCGAGTTATAAAAAAAAAACTACCCGCCTTATACCAGCCATAAATCCCGCAATCAAAGCAATTTTCAGGCTTCAAAACTTCCATTGTAATTTCTTATCGATGACAAAGCAGAAAACATCCTGCAATGATGTCACTTAACTGACGGTTTTCCTTACCTGATCGCATATGATATCCCATTTTTTCTCGTCATCGTATTGCTTTAGTACCCTCGCTTTATCCGGCGGTAAATCCATAGATGTCTGAAAACAAAACCAAAAAAAAAATTAAATCACACATCAAGGAAATTAAATATAAATATTTTTGCATTTTTTTCAAAACTTATTTTAAATCTGCGGAAGCTATAAAAATTAATCGTAGGATGTTGATAGATACAAATACGGACTCGCCTAACCCTCAAACGAGACTATAATCGAGAAAAGAAAAAAAAACTGCATCGTGAACTTAGGTAGCACTTGCTAGTAAAAGACGTCAAGGTCGCAGGTTCGAATCTTTCGAACCGTTTCAATGGATTAAAGAAGAATCAGAGCGGTGACCGCGAATGTGGAAACGATTCCGTGATTAGATTAAAATCTAGGAAGTTTACTGTTTCCCCCCCAGAAGCAAAAAGACAATGTAAAAAGATAAAATAAAGAAAATCTAAGTAAACACGATGTGTAAGATTTTTATCAAATCTGACGAATACCTATAATCGGGTTTAATCCCGCGCGGTATAAATCATTATCATGGGTTACCTTGATTTTTATCAAAAAAATTTTTTTTTCGCCTTCTAAAAAAATCTAATTCCTTTGTCGTTAACAATTTAGCATATCGGACGGAACGTGTGGTGACCAAGGCAATGCGGGTCGTAATCGTGCAAAACAAATGCAATCTCTATAAGGAAGATATGATTTTTAAGATACTAAATATGGGTATTTTTTGAATAAAAATCTGGTTATAGCTTTGAGCAAAAGAAAAAAAAAATCTTTCAAAATAATTTTAAAGTGTTGGTTCTTTTTGGCCAAGTTTGTTTTAACTTTTGATAGCAAATCTTAAAATTGCTCAAATTATATTGTGCACCAGAGCTTAGTTCCCAGTCCATTGCCTTAGTTTGGTGTGAGCAATTACTCTTGGTTTTCATTAAGGCTAATGGGGTTAAAAAAGAATTTTTCTTTGTTTAGTGGACACTCAGTGTCATTAGCAGAGAAGGGAAGCAAGACGAAAGAGCTTTTGAGCAGAGGTCAACTCTTCCTTTCTGCTTGGCAAGAATATATTATCAGATTTTGAATAACTCACAACAAAAAGTTACTATTTTTACAGAAAATTCGAAACAGGTCCCTACTTGCAAAAATCGTGAAAATTTTGTGCTGGCTATTTTTTTTGCAAAGGAAATTTATTGAGATTTTTTTGGATTTCAAAATATTTTCTTTTAAAAAAACGGTTTTAAAACTTTTTTGTAAGAGTTTTTTGATAATTTTTTTTTTGGAATATTTTCTCTTGAAAAAATTGATTTGACAGGGAAAAATTATCAAAAGATTTGTTCAACAAGAAAAATCTAACAAAAAATTTTGGTCAACAAGAGAATTCTGAAAACATTTGTTCGATTGTTAAAATTCTGAAAAAACTTGTTCGATTATCAAAATTCTGAAAACATTTGTTCGATTATCAAAATTCTGAAAACATTTGTTCGATTATCAAAATTCTGAAAACATTTGTTCGATTATCAAAATTCTGAAAACATTTGTTCAAGTATTGAAATCCTGAAAACATTTGTTTAACTATTGAAATTCTGAAAACATTTGTTCGACTGTTAAAATTCTGAAAAAACTTGTTCGATTATCAAAATTCTGAAAACATTTGTTCGACTACTATTGACATTCTGAAAAATCTTGTTTAACTATTAAAATTCAAAAAACATTTGTTCGACTATTAAAATTCTGAAAACTTTTGTTCAACTGTTAAAATTCTGAAAAAACTTGTTCGACTGTTAAAATTCTGAAAAAACTTGTTTGAACATACAAAATTCTGGAAAAAGTTTTTCACCTATTAAAATTCTGAAAAAAACTTGTTCGACTATTAAAGTTATGAAAAAATAAAAATTTGGCTAGAAAATATTTTGTTTTTATCAAGTCTCTGAAAAAGTTCTTATTTCTTCCCTCAGAAGACCCTAAAATCCTGAAGTGGGAAAACTGAGTTCAATTACTGGCCTTTCCAAAAGCCTTCGCCTTTCATCAACAAACTCTTATTCTCTATCTTTCACGTTCCATCCTCTACCACCCGCAATTAACTCACGATAAAACCAATCGTATACGAACACATTTTTTTCTCTTCTTTATTATAATTCACCGTGGTTAATCAAATAAAACAAAACCGAGGAATAAATAATGACGATATTGGCGGGCGTGTAAAAAAAAAAAAAAGAAAAATAGAGAAAGCGAATCGTGAGAACAATAAACCATTCGCCGTTGACAAAGACATTAGAATAACTCTGAAAGATGAAGACAAAAAGAATACCTAATTTCGTCACTATACGGTTCAATTATCTGACTCATAAAGGCAGAGACGACGGATTTCCGTAAAAGTCGCTTTTTACAGAAAAAATAATTCTCTCTCATATGTAATCTCGAAATTTCGACTCCGTTTAATTTTTTTTAAAAAAGGAAACTGCCCAAAATCATAATGAGTGATGAGTCAAAACACACATTCTCCCACATACGAAAAATTTAAAAGGGTAAATAAGTATTAATGAGAACCTGAATGCCTTGATTCATTCTTAATCATAAGAAAGAATTAGCACTGTTTAACAATTGTTATTTTTTAACGCGATTCCTGGCGGATTTTCTTTAAGGAATGACGAATGTGAGAAGGACAGGAAAATGTCATAATTCATGGTTAGGTATAAGTCACCAGGTGGTATTTTAAGCACTACTACAATCCTTATGTTTATCTTCAACCTGTATATTGGAGATCTCGGGGGGAAAAAAAGGAACAAAAAAAAAGTGATAATCCAGAGAACAATGCAATGAACCTAGGAATGCGGCTTGTGGGGATTATGAATTATAATACCACACACACCAACATAACACGCTGGTACCATCTTTAAATTACGTCACATTCAGCCCCCCGAGCGACCTGGATGACCTCACCATTTTTTTTTTCCCGAAGATTTTTTAATGGTGGATTCCCCGATTCTTCAATTTCAAGCTGGGGGGCATGTTATCGAATGTACCATATCGGAAATTTAATGAAGGTATTATTTGTCATAGGCGGGCAAGGGAATGGAGGTTCAGTGTAATTTCATCTTAGCCATAATTTCTTAGCCATTAACTGAGGCCAGTTAATGGCTTTCACTCCAACACTGACTGCAACAGCATTAGATTCTCTCCACGAAATTAAAAAAAAAAAAAAAAAAAAAAAAACGTAGGCTTAAAGGAAATGACATTCGTGATAAACAAATAACATTATTTTTTACTCGGCCCGAAAATAGTTTTCAGAAGGATTAATATTAATTTCGTGTGAGGAAAGCAGCGTGCCTTAAGCGTTTTGGTAATTACAGCTTTGTTGAACGTTTGGGAGGAAGAAAAAAAAAGAAGATATTGGAAGTAAACTTTTTTGTTAATGGATTTTTTATATCCCCGCCCTTCTACCCTTAAGTTAAGGAAAAACGTAATTAGTTTTTTACTTAAGGCATGAAACAGTAATGTACGCCAGGATTAAAGGAGGAGTTTATATACCAAAATCACTGGCTTTAGACACCTTGTGGTTAAATATCACTTAAATCTTTGAATGTGTGCGTGTAATAATATTAAAAAAAAATATTTACATATGCATTAACTTAGGATTAAATGAAATATCATAGATTTGAATTTTTTAAAAAAATATTAAAAAAGAAAAATATGAAATGTAATTTTTGAAAAAAATCAATTATTTTTGCGTGTAAAAACGTAATGTTTACGATGGAGAAGTGATAAATATCTAATTATTTATTGCTAGTAAATATCTGTGAATGTTCTTTCTTTTATCAGGAGAAAAATATACGCGAAGAAACGTGGCCAAGATTTTTTTTTAAAATGAACTTTGATCGCGTGCGTTTTGTTGTTGATATTTAGTAGATTTTTAAATTGCTATGGCTTCTTTAAAACTTTAATCCTATCATTTGAAAAGTTTTCAAAATTATTTGATGACTTTTCACCTTTTCGGGATATTTTTTAATTTTGCAAGAATGTTTGGAATTAGAGGTGGGCTAAATATTTTTAGACCTTTTAGAGATTCACGTCAAAGCCGCTATATTATTTAAGAGTGCTTAAAAAAATTAATTAGGTTAAAAATAAAACCCACTCTAAGCACGGTTTGGCCGATCGCACAGACCGTAAAAATTTTGTGCTAAGTACTTTTTTTTTGAGAAAAATTTATTGAGATTTTAATAATAAGTTTTTAGATTTTTCTCTTGAAAAAATTGATTTATACAAGATTTAATTATCAAAAGATTTTGGCCGATAAGAAAAAATCAATTAAAAGATTTGGTTGACAAGACAGACTTCTGAAAAAACTTGTTCGACTATTAAAATTCTGACAAGACTTGTTCGACTGTTAAAATTCTGACAAGACTTGTTCGACTATTAAAATTCTGACAAGACTTGTTAGACTATTAAAATTCTGACAAGACTTGTTCGACTATTAAAATTCTGACAAGACTTGTTCGACTATTAAAATTCTGACAAAACTTGTTAGACTATTAAAATTCTGACAAGACTTGTTCGACTATTAAAATTCTGACAAGACTTGTTCGACTATTAAAATTCTGACAAGACTTGTTCGACTATTAAAATTCTGACAAGACTTGTTAGACTATTAAAATTCTGACAAGACTTGTTCGACTATTGAAATTCTGACAAAACTTGTTCGACTGTTAAAATTCTGAAAACATTTGTTCAGCTTTTAAAATTCTGAAAATATTTGTTCGACTATTAAAATTGTGAAAAATTTTCTTACAGCAAGCTTATCTGAAAATAAAAAAATTTGGCCAGAAAACTTTTTTGGTGCTAGTAAATTCCTGAAAAGTTCTTATTTCTTCCCTCAGAATATCCTAAAGTCTTGAAAATTTTTAGAAAAATTGAGTTTGATCACTGAATATTTAAAAAGCTCTGATCCAATTCCTCAACTCGCTAAAATGAAGTCTTCATTAAAAATTAACCTATTTGGCCAAATCTAGAGAATATTAAATTTTATGTATACGACCTTGAAATAATTAAACCATGTGATAATGCACTTAACAATTCGACAATTGATATTCGTAAACAGAAAGGGGGGAAAGAATTATACAACATGCACGCAGTAACATTTCTATGTTTCATGCCAAGAGCCAAATCATTGCAAATTAAAAATTAATTTAACGACCTATTTGCGATTTAACGGAAGTTTCTAATGAATGAAACTACCGAATCCTTTAATTGATCGATATGTTAAAATATTCCAAATATTTGTTTACATTGTGTGAATCGAACACGCGCCTCCTTTAAAAAAATACGTCACTACGTCTGTTTTATATGACGTCATTAGCTCTTTTTTTTAAAAATAAATCTGTTAAAAGATTTCTGGACGTAAAAAATAAAAAAAAATGAAAAGCCGATTGACATTTGACATAGATAACAATGAACTTAGGCCTTATCATCAATCGACGAATAATGTCATCCGTTATTGATTCTTCTTGGTGGTTTTTTTTTAGATCTCCCCATGCCATTAATATACAAGGCATTTACCGGTCTTTCAACGGAGAACGAATTTCCGCTGATTTTTCGCCGTTACGCAAAACGGATGCTCCATTATGTATTAGATTACTTTCCACGAAAAATCCCATTATATTCTATTTTTGAATGTTTTTTCCTTTCTTTCTTTTTTTTTTCTACGGTTTGTGTACTTTTTTACGCAATGGATTTGTAATTTTTTTTTAGTAAAAGTTCTATAATCGAATGGAAATTGAAAGAAGGATGTCCTTGATTTTATTGGAAGTGTAACAATTTACGAAAAGAACAAAAGAGTTAATACACCCACATATGTGCATATACGAAACACATGACGGCCCCTTGTATTTGGTGTGATTGCGTCAATGATTTTTAATCTTTTAAATTAGGGTACGAATGTGAAGATGATTGGGGAGTTGAGACATCAGCTAAATTATTTTAATTGAAGGAGTAAGTTTTCACAGAAATAAAACTAGCGCAAAAAACAAATTGTAAGATTCGTGAAGTTCCGCCCTCAGGCTTTTTTAAAATATTCATTAACTAAAAATCCTCCTGGCTCAACAATGTTATCAGTAGTCTTTTGCTAATCATTTTTACAAACACTTTCAATCTCAATATTTTCCTTTTCATTCTCAATCTACCTAATTTTCTCAAGGACACAACTCTCAAAAAACTATAAATCATGTCAATAGAATGATTCACTTTCTTTACTCACGGCAAAAAACTTTTTAAAAAAAATTTACAAACATCAAATGTCATAACATTACAACCTTGTAATCCCATACTTCGGATATATTCCAAAACAACTGCAACCGCAGCTACTTCTAATCAACCTTACATCTCAAATTATTCTTACTAAGCTGTATCGAACATAAATCTAGAACAAGAAAAAAAAAAAATTTCCGCCGAGATTTCATAAATAAAAAACTTTTTTTTCCCGCATCACACCCATACATAAGAATTAGGACAACCCAAGAAGGCACTAACCCCAATCCCAATCATCTGATCACCCGGAGGAAAGAATAAAAAACAGGATTCGTCGTTTAGTGACAATTTAATTCCATGTTATTTAAAAAAGAGTTTTTATAAAAAGAATGAAAAGAAAAATGGCACGCCTTCATATGAAATTGATTATACGAGACGTCGAGTGCTAAGGCCAGTCCGCACCAAGCTGTGCAAGTAATAAAACAAACAATTGGTGACGCAATGTAAAACCAGGCATTGCCTCGAAGGCAATATGCGGATTTGCTCTTTCACCTGTGACTAATGCCTGTCTTTTAATACCATCATCATCCGAACTTTGTATTTAATGTTCTAATTTCTTTTGATATGGTCGCGTTTTGCACGTTTTCGGCTATTTAACCTAATCTCTTGCAAGAGATCTCACAATAAATAAATATTCTGACAGAAAAAAAAATAGTACGAGTTTTGGGAATTATTAAAATTATGTACGAAGCAATCACACATACTGCAAATCTGAATACTGATTCGAATGCAGTTGACATTAAACATAAATTGTGATGATTCACTGTTTTTAAAGTAGCTTGCATCATAAATACAATGATCCATTCCACTTCCCGTACAAACTCTTAAAATCATGGCCTTGAAACACACACTGCCATAACTTCCTCCTATTAAGATAAATTTTTAAAACATAAAAATATTTTATTTTCATCAATGAGATATTATCTAATTTAAACCATTTTCAATCATCGCAGCCTGAAAGTCAATCAAACATCATCCCCCATGGAAATAATTTTATTTACTACATTCTTTAAACATCTTATCATCATTCATATTCCACTTCCTCTTTATCTTCAAACATGAATCATATTCATAATGACCACATGTGATTTATTAGTAATTCAACTGCAATTGAATCCCTTAAAACCTAAACACATTCACATAAGATGAGATGTAGCTAAATATTTCCACACAATAGCCTTGACTATTAACCCCCAGTGACATCAAAACAAAATACGTATCCATCAAAACTGTCAATGAATGAACAAAAAAAAAATTCATGAATGATGAATACAAAGTTTAATTTAAAACAGGGAAACTTACCAAAACTTTGGTGAAACGCCTTTCCAATTCATTAGGATCCGCCGGCATAGGAGTTTTCGAACGAATACTTGCACGGATTTGTTTTTGTGAGGCAAACATTGGTTCGAAATGCTGCGAGGGAGGTTCTTGTTTAACACTTTGCCCGCTCCCCATTTTTAATTTAACACAATTCACATACATCCAATAACTGAAACTCGATTTCTTTAACTACGGAAAATCATCGGAGCCGATACAAAAATATGAAATGTTAAAAATATCGTCCATTTTATCACGGAGTCGTCTATACTTGCTCATGTTCTCTCTTCAACTGACATTTCTAATAAACTAAAATGGCCACCTTCCACACTGCCAACATAACGGCGAAAAGTCACTAAATTCAAATATGTGACGTTTTATATTTAATTATCGAAAAGTAAGCTAATTTCTCATTCCAATTACCTTTGCTAATGATAAAAGAGATTAAAAACAATTTTTAAAACTGACCATCGTCCATGACATGATGTAATTAACAAAGAAAATTAAAAAAATCACATGATTTTATAAAGTTGGCAGCACTGAATTGTTTTCCTATCAGCTTTTCTGTTTGTTTACGTGGTACTGTAGATTTTTTTACAATTTTTTAAGTTTTATTCAGCAATTTAAAAATGCTTAAAGCGGTTATACTCGTCGGAGGTCCTCTTAAAGGTAAGAAAATGAACTCCATTGATTAAATATGGCGCAAACACAACTTGTCAATAATACTCACCCATTTATTTCAACCGGTAATCATTGCGTATTATTGTTCTACAAAATTTCGTCTTTTTATCATTAATGCTTGCAAATAAGATTATCTAATGTTTACAGGGACCAGATTCAGGCCTTTGTCATTGGATATCCCAAAACCACTCTTCCCAGTAGCAGGATTGCCAATGATTCAGCATCAAATTGAAGCATGTGTTGCTGTACCGAATTTAAAAGAAATATTAATATTAGGATATTTCCCTGCAAGTGAACTTGCTTCGTTCATCAATGATATGATTCAAGAATATAAAATACATATAAGGTACCTCCAGGAGTTTACTCCGTTAGGTACAGCTGGTGGGATGTATCATTTTCGTGATCAGATTCGAAGTGGAAATCCTGAGGCATTTTTCGTTTTGAATGGAGATGTTTGTACTGATTTCCCACTTCAGGAAATGTTTGAATCTCATCATAAACATAAGCAAGCATTGGTAAATTTTTTTTGTATCTTTGAGCCACAAAAAAAAATGTTGGAATTTTTAATTTGTTTGGAATTTTTTAGGGAACATTGATGGTGACTGAAGCAACAAGACAACAATCACTACATTATGGTTGCGTTGTTCAGGATAAGGAATCTGAGGAGGTTACACATTATGTTGAAAAACCTGGGACATTTGTATCAACTTTAATTAACTGTGGGGTTTATGTGTTTTCAATGGAAATATTTCAGACGATGGCACAAGTTTTTGATAGGAAGCAAGCTGAATATTATAAGTAAGAAAAAATGACTGAGCATGATCTCATTCATTTAGTTCTGTAACTAATGATTTAAAAAAATTTTTTTATAGTGATTTAAATAATGGAAATGGAAATCAATCATCAGTTATAAATTTAGAGACTGAAATTTTACTTCCATTAGCTGGCACTGGAAGACTTTTTGCATATCAAACTGCAAATTGGTGGTCACAATTAAAAACAGCTGGAAGTGCCATTTATGCGAATCGTCATTATTTAATGTTATACAGAGAGAATTTTCCTAATAGACTTGCTAAGAATGAAGAAGGAAAATGCAAAATAATTGGAGATGTACATATTCATCCAACAGCTACAGTTGATGCCTCTGCTGTTGTAAGTAACAAACTTTTTTTCTCCTAAAAACATTTTGTGATAAAATTATAATCATATTGATTTTTCTTTACAGTTGGGGCCAAATGTAAGTGTAGGGAGAGATGCTGTCATTGGACCAGGCGTACGAATAAGAGAAAGCATTATTTTATCAGGAGCATGTCTTCAAGAACATTGCTTAGTTCTTCACAGCATCATAGGTTGCTCTAGTCAAGTTGGACGATGGTCACGGGTGGAGGGAACACCCTGTGATCCAAATCCAAACAAACCGTTTGCTAAAATGGATAATCCACCTTTGTTTAATAGTGATGGGCGTTTAAATCCATCAATTACAATTTTAGGTAAGTGTTCAATTTCTTTTTTTAGATTTTTAAAATCTATTTATAAAATTTTTTGCCGACAGGTTGCAGTGTTACAATTTCAGCAGAAGTTATTCTTTTAAATTCGATAGTCTTACCAAATAAAGAATTATCTAGAAGTTTTAAAAACGAAATAATATTGTAAGTTACAAACGAGATAAACGAAATATGAACAGTACGCAGTGGCTAATTCAGATTAGTGAAGTTGTGGCAAAAATTTTGATCAGTTTTCAGTAAAAAAAAATTATCTAAGATAAAATAATTTGTTTTTGTTTCGTGCAATATTTTTTTCATTTAAAAAAATGTTAAATATTGCCTTTTTATTTTATAAATATCATTACAATTTTATTATTTACGTCATTTTGCCCGATTTATTTAATTATTTTTATTAATGGCACATGTCTGACTTTTTTTTTTTTGATTCAATGTCATTAAAAATTTATATTTTATAAATATTTTTTTAAAGCTTCTAATTATTGACGAATTAAAGCTTATTAATTTAATAAGCTATTTAATTCAGTCCTTCCAGTCGTATAGCTAAAAAAATTGAGAGGAAAAACTCTAGATTTAATGACTAACCTATTTACTAAACCAATCATTTTGTCCCCGGCGCGCGGCAATCCGATTGCATTTTTTTGTTTATCCAATTTGGATTAAAATATGAGATCCCCAATTAAAATGTTAATTTTTTCGCTCAAGTACAATCCGAAAATCTTCCACCGATTCCTCGAAGTTCTTGGTTTAAGGTTTTGAGTAGTGGATGAGTTCCACAGCCGCACCTAAAAAAATAATTTATTATTAATTGTTGTTTAAATTAAATTTTTTTGAATTTAAGAAGAAAAAAAAACTTACCGATTTCGGAAATCGTCTAGATCGAGCGCCCAAAGCATGCCGCCTCCTAATCCCATTTGCTTTACGAACTGAGATTTTCTTCTTATTTCTGATACATCATCGTACGATACCCATTGATTGCCCTTATAAGCATAAGGTCCTATTCTACCCTGCGGGTCTCTCACTACAGTGTATCCTTGTCTTTTGACATAATCACAGATCTAAAATTTTATTTGAAAAAAAAATTACAAAAATGCTTGAAAAAAAATTTTTGTGGCAGAAAAATAAATACCTCATAAAATGCTAAGAAACCTCCCGCTCTTGTAAATTCACCAGCTTGCCCAGGGCCGTAAGCAGGAGCGTTAAGGCCGTGCTCATTTTGATCTTTAAGTTGAAAGCTTTGGCCGTAAAAAGGCATTCCCATTATAATTTTTCTTCTATCAGCTCCTTTTTCAATCCAATAATTAATTGAGAAATTGGCGTTGAAATAATCGTAGGTATCGCCTGGATAATAATTTAACGGAGCGACGTGTCCTGTGGCTTTGTCCCAGTGACCGTGGAAATCGTAAGTCATGACACTAATGTAATCGAAGTAGCGGGAGAGTCTAGGTACGTCGTAACCTTAAATAAAAAAATTAAAAAAATTAATTTTTTTTTCTGGTTGAGCACAAAGAAAATTTTTGGAGTTAGTTCTCACCTAAATCAATTACTGTTTTGCTAGGAGAAACTGCACTTGATAGCAGCCATCCTTTCGGTTTAAACGCCATGCTTAGCTCTTCTACAAATTGAGCGAAATTTTCCTTATCGGAATCCGGCCCTGAATTACAATTAACTTGCCAACATTTGGGATATTCCCAATCTAAATCTAATCCGTCGAAATTGTATTTTTCAATGAATTGAATCACATGTTCTATGAATCTTCGTCTGCTACTTGGATCACTGACTAGCCTAAAATTTCAAAAAAAATTATTTTTCAAAAATTTAGCCGAAGTTAGAGTAAACTACAAGACTACAGAAAACTCAGTAAAATAAATTATGAGTCCCCGATAGTCCTGGTCACTTCCAGCCAACGAATCCCAAGATTTTATAATATCATCGATCTCATCAATCTTACCTAGAATATTTATCTCCTAAAGAATCATTCCAACCTCCAATAGCTATTAAAACCTTAATCCCTCTCTTTTTCAAATTCGTCACTTTCGTATAAAAATCATTATCAAGATCTGCCCAGCTATCGTGTGGCTTAATCGTTAATGAATTACTATCCAAAACAGCGAAGCCATACGCAATATGCGTGCATAATTCATAATCAATATTTTCAGGCGTGTATTTGCCTAATCCTTGCCTATACCAAGCCCAGTTAGTAAAATAACAAACAACTTTATATTCTGATTCAGGGATCGGTTGATATGTAGTTGTTTCCGGTCGTGGTCTTTCCGTCTGTTGCACCGTGGTCGTTGCTGGCCACATTGTGGTTGATCTTTGAGTTGTGGTATAAATAGGTGAGGTAGTTTCCACTATGGTTACTTCGTTAGCTCCGTTATTTTGACAGTTGCTGTTTTGTGGCCAGTCGCAGTGGTCTTTGTTCCAATGAAGCCCAGCTGGGCAATGCATTACGTGGAGGATTCCATGTTGACATTGGTAATATTTGTTACAGTCGATGTGATCTGCGAAAGTTCGACCGTCGCAGTTGAGGTTTTCTCGAGCTGGTTTTTCAGTCGTGTATTGAGGTTTGGGTGTCACGAATGGTTTTTGGGTTGGTTTTTGTGTAGGCGTCGGCTTTTTAGTGGAAGTTTCTTTTCGTTCATCATCACCTATAAATTTAAAAAAATATATTAAAACGCTAAAAGTACAGGTCGAATTTCTTAAGCAAATCAGAATACAGCAGACTAAATTTTTTTCGATTAAAAAAATTTTTGGCTCTTTTTTTTTGACAGATGGACCCATGACCTTTGATAAGACTGGGCCGTTTTCGTAGGGCTTTTTTCCTTACCTTCAAGAACGCAGTTCGGACCAGGACCAGGATAATTTCTAAGCACTCTATTAATCGTTTTCAATAATGGATACGTTTCACAATGGCACCGATCTCTGAAATCGTCTAAATCTAACGCCCAAATCATTCCTCCGCCTAAATTCATATTCTTAATATATTCAGATTTTTGTCGTATCATGGCCTGATCATCAAAGGAAACCCACTGATCTCTTAAATATGCATACGGTCCCATTCTTCCTTTTTTATCCCGTACGACTTTCCAGCCTTTTTCTCTAATATTGTGGCAAATCTGGAAAAAAAATCAAAAGAATTAGTTTCCCCAAAAATATTTTGCTTTCCTCAATAAATTTTTACCTCGTAGTATGACAGAAATCCTCTGGCCCGTGTAAAATCACCAGCTTCCCCTCCTCCATAAGTCTGAGCATTAAGACCGTTCTCTTGATTATTAGCAAGACTAAAGGATTGACCGTACATTGGCATTCCCATGACTATTTTCTTCCTGTCTGCTCCTTGGCTGATCCAATAATTTATGGAGAAGTTCTGGAATAAAAATGATTAAATTAAACCTGCCTACATCTAAAATTTTTTATTTTTTATTTTTTTCTACTAACCGCATGGAAAGTAACATCATTATCCTCGGGATGAAGATACATTGGAGCAACATGACCCGTAATTTTATCCCATTGCCCGTGATAATCATACGTCATCACCGATATCCAATCCAAATATTGTGACAATACCGGAACGTCGTATCCTGAAATTTATTTTTTCAATTAACATAAAATTTAATTACTAAAAAAATTTTTTTTATCTTACCTGAATCTATTACTAATTTACTAGGAGACACAGCCGAACTTAACAACAATCCCTTCGGCCTAAAGGCAGTTTTTAATTCCATAACAAAATCAGCAAAAGCTGGCTTATCCGAATCTGGGCCCATTTTGCAATTAACCTGCCAGCATTTCGGATATTCCCAATCTAAATCTAATCCGTCGAAATTATGTTTTTCTATGAATTCGATTACATGGGTAATAAATCTAGCACGAGCTGATGGGTTGTTAACTAATCTACTGTATTTATCTCCGGCGGAATCGTTCCATCCGCCAATAGCGACAAGAACCTAAAAAAATTTTTTTTTTTTAATTTCATTTTCTGTAGGCGAATTAATAATTTTTTTAGGAAATACCTTAATTCCTTTGTTTTTATAAGCAGTTACTTTCTCGTAAAATTTGTTATCGAAATCTGCCCACGTGTCGTGAGGTTTTATAATTCCCTGATCGCCGTTCAAGACAGCGAAACCGTAAATAATGTGGGTGCAGAGATTTGCGTCGATATCGCTTGGCATGTATTTCCCAAGACCTTGTCTATACCAAGCCCAATTAGTGAAATAGCACACTACTTTGAATTCGGTTCTGGTTGTCGGGGTCCATGTTGTCACTTCTACTTGAGGAGTAGATGTGAGATCTAAACCAGGCGATGTAGTCGGGTACCAATGTGTAGTTTCTATATTTGGAATGTTGGTCGATGCTGTTGGAACGAATTCTGGCGTGGATGTTGAAGATTCTGTAACTTTACCCCAAAAAAGTTTTAGTTAGTAAAATATTTTTTTGATGGCGTCAGAGCCACGGGCCAAATGTTACCTGGGCTGAATGTAGGCGGATACGGAGACCCAGAAATTTCATTATTATCTGGTGCAGGGCCTAATATGTTTCTTATAGTTGATAATAGCGGATGCCTGCCACCTCCGCAACGATTTCTAAAGTCATCTAAATCCAACGCCCAAACCATTCCGCCACCAAGATCCATTTGGCGAATATATTCAGACTAAAAAAAATTTAATTTCTTAATTTTTTTTAACAAAGAAAAATTACAATTTCAAAAACAATGTTTACTTTTAATCGAATGGTTTCTACATCATCGAATGAAACCCATTGATTTCCTTTATAAGCGTAAGGTCCCATTCTTTTCTTTGGATCTTTAACGACGGTCCATCCTCTGTTATTGATTCGATCGCAGATTTCATAATAAGCTAAAAATCCGGCAGCTCTGGTGAATTCACCAGCTTGGCCTGGGCCAGGAGCGTTAGAGTTGAGACTATTTTTAGAAGAATCGGATAATTGGAAACTTTGACCGTATAGTGGCATTCCCATAACGATTTTTCTTCTTGGCACGCCTTCTGATATCCAGTAGTTGATAGAATAATTCTAAGAAAATTTTAAAAATCAAAAAATATCGTTTTACAAATGAATTTTCTGGCAAAAGTAAAACGCAAATTCAAATTTAAAAAAATGATTTATACTTACGGCGTTGAAGAAATAAAATTCATCATCTTCATGGAAAAACATTGGAGCCACATGTCCTGTTTTCTTATCCCATTGCCCGTGATAATCGTAAGTCATTACCGCAACCCAATCTAAATATCTTCCTAAAGCTGGTACATCATATCCAGCATCGATAACTGTTTTACTTGGTGACACCGCAGAGGAAAGCAATAAGCCCAACGGTTGGAATGCGTCGTGAAGTTCTTTGACAAACGCTGCAAAGGCTTGTTTATCCGAATCTGGCCCTTTTTTGCAATCAACCTGAGTAAAAGATTATTTTTTTTAAATTTTTAATCTGTTAAAATTACTTTAGTCTGAATATTTTTTTCATTGCTTACCTGCCAACATTTTGGATATTCCCAATCTAAATCTAATCCGTCGAAATTATACTTTTGCAGGAACTGAATAACGTGCGTTATGAATTTTCTTCTCGATGAAGGATTATTGACTAAACGGCTGTATTTATCTCCTTGTGAATCATTCCATCCGCCGATGGCTAAAGTGACTTTCATGCCTTTCTTCTTATAGGCAACGACTCTTTCGTAGAATTCTAAAAAAAAATTTTTTAATTTTCTTTAAAAAAGCAATTTTTAAATTTTGGCCAAATTTTTTTAAAAATTTTTTTTTTCTTTCTTTTTCAAAAATAAAAAAAATGGAACCTACTGTTATCAAAATCCGCCCACGAATCATGAGCTTTAATAATAAGATTCTCATAATCCAAAACAGCGAAGCCATATACAATATGAGTACATAAATCGGGATCAATATTCTCTGGAAGATATTTCCCGTCGCCTTGTCTGTACCAAGCCCAATTTGTAAAATAACAAACTACTTTAAAATATCCGCTTTGAGTCGTAGATGGCGGAGGGACGATAATTCCAGGAGTAGTACTATAAGAAGGCGTTGTAGACGTCGGCCTTGCAGTCGAAGAAGTAGCTGCAGGTATGATTTCAGCAGAATCACCACCTTGATCCGTTTCCCCGCTTGCTTCAACTCCTTCCACTGGGCCAGGAGTTGATGAAGCTGGGTTACATTGAGCATTAGTTGGCCAATCGCATATTTTTTCTCTTTGATTCCAGTGAAGACCCGGAGCGCAGTCGAACGGGGTAAAAACTCCCCACAAACAAGATAGGTATCGATTGCAATCGCCTGGGTAGCTAGCGAATTGGCCTAGGAAAAAAAAAATAGGTAAGATTTCTTAATTTTCTTTTTATTCGATTTGGGAAATGGGTCCATACCTGATTCGCAAGGTTTATTCAGAGGGCCTTCATCTTTAATAAGTTGATCGTATTTGTTTATATCGGATTCACAGCGAACTTTATGACTCCAATCGCAGATAGTTAATGCCTGGTTCCAGTAGAGTCCGGGAGCGCACGATTGAGTTATTGGGCGACCATTAACGCAGACGTAAAAAGCGTTACAGTTACCAGGAACAGGGTAGTATTCTCCGTTTCTACATGTTTCCAAGGGGGCGCCCTAAAAAACAAAAAAAAAATGAATTTCAGTTGATTTTTAAAATAACAAGATGAATCATCTTTTTAAAAAATTCGTTATCCTCGCTACTAAAATTACCGTTGTTGTAGGTCTTCTAGTAGTGGTAGTAGTTGTAGTTGTCGAGGAAGTCGTCCAATAATCACCCGGTCTCTGAGTTGAGGTAGTTGTCGACCACCATTCACTGGGCTTTTTCGTTGTTGTGCTTGTTGTACTCGGCGGGAAAGTAGCCGGTGGACCAGGATGTACAAAATCCAATTTATCACACTTAGCGCTTTCTGGCCAATCGCACACATTTATTTCTGGATTCCAATGCAATCCACCAACGCAATATTGCTTCTTATACTCTCCTAACAAGCATCTATAATAAGCGTTACAGTTCGTTTTATCCGGGTAATATTTTCCGGGTTCGCAGGGCTTCATAGGAGTAGTAGGCTCATCTGTTAAAGTTTCGATTGAAGTAGCGCTAGTTGTAGTTGAACTTGTGCTGGTCGTTGTAGTCTGCCAAGTTGTAGTCGTCGTAGGCCTCCATGTAGTTATCGGTCTACGAGTTGTAGTGGTGGTTATTGGCCGCCTAGTAGTTGTTGTAGTTGTTATTGGTCGCCTTGTTGTAGTTGTTGTTATTGGCACTGAAGTTGTAGTTTCCCACCAAGGTTTACCCGTTGTAGTGCTTTGAGTCGTCGTAGTTGGTTTGGTCCAAGTTGGCCATGTTGTTGAATGAGTATGTTCTGTACTTGCACCAGAATCAACTCCAGTGGTTGTGACTGGAGGAACTGGAGTTACAGGCGGGGGAGGTCTAGTGCAATCAGGTCGAATAGGTTCATCTTCGGACACGTGTCCTAGAACTCTGCCAATAGCCCTTAGCAGGGGGAATGTTTCACGACAGCATCTATTGTTAAAATCATCTAAATCTACAGTCCTGAAAAAAAAATCAAGCTGATTCTATGAAGCCCACATACATCATTATTTATTACTTTGCCACTGAGCAAATAATTAAATTTTTTTAGCTTACCAAGCCATGGCACCACCATAACCCAAATTCCTAATATATCTAGCTTTTTCTTTAACCGATTCCACATCGTCATAGCTCACCCACTGATCATCTTGATATGCATATGGGCCGGTTGCGCCTTGCGGATCACGGCTTACCAGCCAATTTTTATTCCTGACTGTAATTTATCAAAATAAAAATTAAATTTTAAATTACAAAGCTAAACTTCTAAGTTTTGCAGTGCGGAAACTTACTATAATCGCAAATTTCATAATAAGCAAGCATTCCAGGCTGTTTCGTAAATTCTCCAGGGACACCAGGCCCATCGGCTGGAGCACCGTAACCGTTATCCTTTGCATCTTGTAATGTAAAACTCTGGCCGTAGAATGGAATGCCCATTAAAATTTTTCGTCGATCTGCTCCTCGAAGCGATAAATATTCCAAGGTATAATTCTTTTTTAAAAAAAATGAAAAATTAGAAAAGTAAAATTTTGGGATTTAAAAATTTTAAAAAACATATTTACTGTGTTGAATCTTGGAAAGCTATCGCCAGCTCGATAGTACAACGGGCTAACGTGTCCTGTTCTCTTTTCCCAAGCGCCGTGATAATCATAAGTCATAACAGACATGAAATCTAAATTCTTCGATAAATCAACTACATCATAAGCGACATCTATTACTTCTCTGTATCCAGAAATTCCAGCAGCTAAAGTTAATGGAGGACTTTCTTTTTTAAATTCATAATTTAATTCCTAAAAATAATTCATAAAAAAATTAGGAAATTTTTCTAAAAAGGGTTTGAATATTAAAAAAAAAAGATTAACCTTAATTAATCTGGCGAAATTTCTCATATCACTATCAGGTCCTTTATTGCAATTAGACTGCCAACATTTTGGGTAGTTCCAATCCAAATGTAAACCTTGGAAATTATACCTCCTCAAAAAAGCAATAGTGCTTTCTATGAAATCCCTTCTAGCTCCCGAATCAGAAACTAATCTAGAGTATTTATCACCGGTGGAATCGGTCCAGCCACCTAATCCTAATATAACCGTCGCTTTTCTATTTCTATTCCTTGGATCTGGTAAATTTGTAACTCTTTCATAGAAACCTAAAAAAGATCAATGAACAAAAATTTTAATTTCTTTTCTCTGATGAAAAAAAAATTTTTTCGGGCACACTTACTATTATCAATATCAGCATGTACATCGAAAGGTTTAATTTTCAGCTCGTTAGGATCTAAACTGGCGTATGCGTAAATTATATGAGTACATAATCGAGGATCCATGTTTTCTGGAACGAATTTCCCGTCGCCCTTTCGATACCAAGCCCAGTTTGTGAAATAGCAAACGATTTTAAAATCATCCTCTAAAAGCAAAATTTAAAAAATAAATTATTTTGTTTAGTAAAGAATGAAGAGGGGAAAAAATTTCAACAACCTTCTTGGGCTGATTTCAGCATGACGCTAAATTTATTTGGAGAAGGTTGAGATTGCCGACATCTGGCTTGTTCGGGCCAGTTACACATTTCCAAATTCTCGTCAAAGTGCAAATTCCCAGGGCAAATATACGAAGTTTTTGAATTCCACTCGCATCTATAATAAACCCGGCAGTCTGTTGGATCTCGAGCGTAGCCCTGTCCTGTACAATTTGATTCTCCAGGTCTAACTATGACAGTTCCAACAGTCTAAAAATAAAAAAAAAAGTAATTAAAAACAATTTTTAAAAATTTTTTTAACAAAATGTTCTTTTTAAAAATTCTTACCGGCACGACCATGTCTACTGGAGTTGATGACGTGGAAGGAAAACTAGGCATACTTGTAGTAGGCCTATCGCTCGTAAACATATCAGGCATACTCGTAGAATGTATAGGTTGAGGTTGAGTAATTGGTTTTTTACTCGATAAACTATTTCGAACTGTATTTAACAGCACCCACTTTTCCCCACAAACTCCTTGAAAATCATCTAAATCAACAGCATATAAAACAGCTCCTCCTAATTGCTGTTTCTTAACATAATTTACCTTCAAAAAAATTTTTTAAAAATTAAAAAAGTAAACCCTAATTTTTCCAAAAGCTCAAATTGAAATTACTGACTTTATTTTTGACACTAGAAGGATCGTCGTATCCAACCCATTGATCCTCATTCACAGCAAACGGACTTCCAGCCGAATCTTCATTTCTTCTCCAACCTTTTTTAGTTAATTTTTCACATATTTCATAATAAGCCAAAAATCCTTTTTCTTGAGTATATTTTCCTTCTTTGCCTAACCCTTTGATATCTGCTCCAGGTCTCCATTTCGAAGGATTTGCGAGGGTGAATGTTCTACCGAAAAATGGTATTCCCAATATTAATTTATTTCTCGGGGCTCCTTTTTTAAGCCAGTATTGTATAGCATAGTCCTGCAAACAGAAAATTTACATGAATTCAAAGTTGCAGAAAGCTTTTTCACTCTAGTAAGTGAATGCCAGCGCCACCATGACGCTTTCACTAACCCAAAAATATTTTCAGGAAAATAATTAAACTCTTTTGAACTCTGAACCAAAACCAACATATCTACACTACTTACCACATTATAAAAAACATCAAGACCGTGATCGTGATCCCTTCTATACAACGGAGAGTGATGATCCGCTACTTCTTCTCGTTCAGAATGAAGATCAAAAGCCAAAACGTTAATCAAATCTAAATATCTAGAAATTTGCATCACGTCGTAACCGTCTTCAACTCTAAACCTCGACGGTGGCACGGCAGCCGACAACAACCAATTCTTCACAACAAAAACTTCAGAAAGCTCCTCGAGCAAAAGTGCAAAATTTTCTTTATCTCTCCTGCTCCCGCCTAAATCCTCAGCACCGGGATATTCCCAATCTAAATCAATCCCATCGAAACCATTTTTATCTACAAACTTAGCAACGCTTCTAATAAATTTCTGCCGCCTTGCAGCGGTCGACGTCATCAATGAAAATTTTGAATCTCCGTCGGCCCATCCTGCTATTGATATTAAAACTTTAAGGTCTTGATTGTATCTTTTTAAACCGACTACTGATCTATAACCTCCTGTGATTGAAAAAAAAATAGTTTTAAATGAGAGATATGATCTGCATTGTTGAGTTGAACAGTTTATTGTGAGTTTTAATACCTTGCACAAGATCATATTCCTCATCTTGTGGATAAATATTGTAGTTATGAGGATCGATTGCTGCGTACGCGTATATTATATGAGTGCAAGCGTACGGATCGAGATCTAAATTGTTGAATTTCATAGGTTCTTGTCTGTAGTTCGCCCATCCTTCTAAATAGCAGACGATTTTGTAGTCTTGAGGTTCTGAAAAAATAAAAATAAAAATTTAATCTTGTCCAAACTTGCTGAAAAGGTCGTAGGTCTTACCTCTATTGCTAGGTCGGTCAGGTATATGATTTTTCTCCCATGGTTTTTTTCCTCTATTCCTATTCCCACCTTTCCTGACCAAACTTCTGAAATCTTCCATTTTTTCCGGTAAAATTTCAACGGTATCGTCATCTCCAAACATTTCTACTTCACTAGACTCCCTTAAAGATTGATTCGTTGGTTTTCTATATCCTAAAATTTGACTCTCTGATGCAGGCATACCGGAAATCCCCATCGGTAAAAGTTGATACCTCATGGGATCGAATTGCTCGAATAAATCGTAACTAATCTCATAGCTAAAACCTCCCCTGCGAGGAACCTCAGCATCTACATCTTGCAAAACATCCACTTCATCTTCATTCTGATATCTGTTCGGTTTCTCAACTTGTCGAAAACCATCTTCCATAGAATTTAAAGGCTCTGGTATTGTCCTGTGTTCTACGGCATCCCTCAAGGGCACTCTTCCCGAACCGGTAAATGACCTTGAGAAAAAGATTTCAATTAGTTTTCTTTAAAAATGTATCAAAATTTTTTTTTTTTTAAATTACCTTTGCTCTGCTGATAAAAATGGCATTGGCAAGCTTTCTACAGCATCTCTAAGCGGTAACTTCTTAGTCCCGAATCCCATGAATAAATAATCCATGAGATTCGATTTTTTCTGCCCGTAACTACTAAATCGAAACCTATCATCTTGATATCTAGCACTACTAACTAATGGTTCATTTTTAAAAGGGTAATTAATAATCCTTTCGACTGAATCTCGAATAAAAGATGGCCTATTATTTCTTGGATATCTGTAGGTAGATGCTCTTGCTAGTGTCGTTAAAACTACCAGCAGAATAACCGTCTTCATTATCTGTAAACAAAAAAAAAATTGCAAATAAGAAATTAAAAAATGTCACGTTTGTATTTGCAAAAAATGACTGGTCAGGAAAGTACCGGTATCTAAACATTATATTTATTTTAATACATTTTTTTTTGTTTCGTGAAGAGGAGTCATTGTTTCACGCATAAACCGTTACGTTACATTTGCCACTTCATTCATCGCGAAATAAAAATGTAATAAAAAATAAAAAGTCATCGTGATGGAACAAAATAAAAAATTAAGCGTGATAAAGGAATCACCACATATAATTCCATTATTAATGCTATGATGATGTGTTTGGGAGTTCGGAGTAAATTCGGAATGGCCATAGACGGTTTAATAATGATGGTAGGTCTTCTTTGTTGATTAATGGTCCATTTATTCACACTATTTGATACGGTCTCGGTCCGGTTATTATTAGATGATTGATAATAAAATCGTTTTTGAGTAAATTGGATATTAGTTTGATAGCGTCAAGGTAGATGGCTCTTCGATCGCTTTTTGAATTTGTAACGGTCATTGTTGCCAACGTTTTTTTTTTTTTGTTGTTTTCCGGTATCGGCGTGGGGTAAGGAATTTATGGAAGCAATTTTTTACTTGATTGGTGCAACATTTGAATATATCTGCAAATTTTGAAAAAAAAAATTGTATAATGTGTAAAAAAAAAGATTGATGTATGAAAGATTTTGAAATGTTACCGTCGGTTTTCACTGATCTTAACGAAGTTAGGTTAGGAAGTATATGATTGAGCAATGAGATAAATGCTGTTTCTATTTTCATAAAAAGGATATTACAGACAAAAAAGGATTAATTTTCATCTTGTTAATAATAATGTTGTCCTTAAAGCTTTCAAAATAAAATTCTTATGGTGTATAAATTTGTAATCAAATTTAAAGAAAAATGGCGTCGAAATAATGATTAGAGTTCGAGTTTGATTTTGAAAAGGTGTTTCTCTCTTACGAATAAAGAACCAAATATCAAAAAAGTAAATTTTTTTAAATGATTTGAGTTATTTATCACGAAAGATAACGGAAGTTACACTTTTGGACAGAAAAATGGAGATTTTTTAACCAGGTTTGAGGTTAGGAAGTTTATAGCTGATAAAATCAGCTCAAAAATGTTTAAGGAAAAAATGTAGAATGGCGAAAAAAAAGTTGTTGAAAATTTTGAAACAAATTTTGCCCGGAATCTCAAACTCAGTGAGTATCTTATCTTGAGTGACTGCCTGACTAAGCTAGATCTTTTAATCGGCCAATTTTGGGTGGGCCTGGGCCAGAATTGGAATTCGAGTTTTGAGCTCTTCTGGATTTCTTTATACGTGGATCTATTCTATTAAATAAAGCCGAATCAGGAGACATTGACAAGCAAGCCGAAGTCAATATTTAGGCTACTAAAAGCCTAAAACTGACAACTAGGCGATGAGGATTTAGCCCACAAGTAAGAATTCCGCCTCGCATGGTAAAATCTAAAGATTTATAAACAAAGATAAAACAGATTTCTTTCAAATTTAAGAAACTTAAAGGACTTTGGAAAAAATAAAATTTATTTTTAAAAAGAATTTTTTTTAAGCCAAAAAATACTTTGGCCAACCCTGGCTAAAAATTTTCTATTAACATATTCAGTCATTTTTTGACTTTTTTTATTTCTTTCCAATTTCAAAGAGCGTTTAGATTGAAAATTCTTTCAACATTTTTGAATAAAAATATTCCCCCTAAAATTCTTTGCCAAAAATAATGTTCTAGGACCTTTTCTAGGAAAATAAACTGTCCTGAGTCATCTTAAAAAATTTGAAAGATAAAAACTGACGAAAGACCAAATAAATTTTCAAAAATTTAAAACTTTAAAATTATCCGAAGCATTTTTTTAGCGGGGAAGGGGGGGGGGGGGGGGGGGTCTAACACTAAACTCAAAATTTAATTTTCTAAAACAGGCTACGAATAGTTTAAAGCATCCATAAACCAAAAATTACAAAACTCACGTACATTAAGCTCATCCACAAAGCATTGCAAAATCACAAACCGAAAAAAAAATTTAAACACCACAACACAGCATCCGCGGCCAATAAAACTACACTACAATGCTCCGACTACCGTGAAAGTATTTCTCCAGCGCCGCACTGACCACGAACTCGTATGAGAAACATAACCTCACTTCAAGTACTCCACTAAAATCATCAATGAAAAAAGATTAAACACAAACGATATTCGGGTGTATTGCACCGTGAGAGAAGCGACAAACAATGCGTATATAATTATATTATAAAACCTGCTTTAAAATTCTTGTTTAGTTTAATGATATTCACTATTTGCTCTCGATTACTTCATCTCTAAGTTCGGTTAATTTTTTCTTTTTCAAGAAACTTGCACACACTTTTCTCAGAGATTTTTCAATCAGTTGTCAACCGATGAAAATAAAAAAAAAGAAAATAGGCTCTTAATCCAAGGTCGTTTTGTTTGTTTAACAAACGCATACTTCGGTAAAATGAATCAGTTTGGATTGGCCACATAAAGAAAGGTAAAGAAATTTCAAGAACGAGACTGGAGACGCATTGCCAAAGCACGTCAAAGTCGATGACAAGGATGTTCCGATAAATGAAGAAATAAAGCCAATAAGATAAGGAAATGAGGTGAGACGTCTTTCCGGATGATTCATTTTTTTTTTTTCAAGAATTGATTTTTTTAAGAGTGCAAGAAAAAAAGCAAGATTTTTTTTTGAAATTTTGATACCGCAACCGCTGAAAATTTTTGCTGGCTACGCACCTGAGTATGAGGTTCATTACACTAAGTATTTAAAAATTTAATATGGAAACTATGAAGTTTTATAATTAGTGTAAGACTTAAACGAAATTTTCGTTAGATTGATTGGGTAATAAATTTTTTTTAACGGGCTAATTTTTTTCGCTATATTTTTCTTCGAGTTTTCTTAAGTGATTATCGATTTCAAGGTTGAAAGGTTTTAAAGTTCAAAAATTTTAATTAGACAAATTTTGTTGGTTCCAAATTTGGAATGTCTAGCTGGATATTAAAATTTTTAGAAAATGTTTGAAGGTATTGTAGTTTGAGAAATGAAATTCTCAAATCGATTAGAAAAATAGATTCCCGAGAAATTTTTTGAAAAAGATGGATCCCAAGAAATGTTTTGAGAAAAATAGATCCCGAGAAAGGCTCCTACCGACTTACCATGGTGTTGCTGCCCCAGTCACGGATTTTTTTCATTTTTAGCCTATAGGTAGGTACTGACCAAAGACTAACTTTGGCCAATTATGAAGGTCCAATTATTATCGGTTTTTGAGAAAAATTGAAGTTTCGAAATTTTGGTTTTTATTTAATTTCTTAGGAACGGATCGTCCGATTTCAAAAAACTTTTTACGAGATGAAAGGTCTTTCCAAGGGCTATCTTTGGGTGCTATGTGAATTTTTTTTTGTACAGGTCAAAGGTCACAAAATCAACTTTTTTATCAAAAAAAATTTTTTTAACAGCTTTATTGTCGCGGGACCCAAATCTCGCTATCATAGCTCGAAAGAGCGCTTCAAAATGGTCTAGAAGGGTATTTTTCCGGATTTTTTCTTGATGGCAAAATAGGCCAAAATAAGGGCGAAAATATATAAATTGATTTTTCAGGGTCTGAATGAGCCGGGATCAAAAAGTGAGTGCCATAGCCTTAAAGTACGCCTCAAAATGCCCTTAAACCATATTTTTCCCGTCTTTTTACCAATGGCCGAAATGGCCAAAAATAAGGTCAAAAACTAAAAATGGCTTTTTCGGGGTCTATAAGAGCCGGTATCCTAAAGGTGGTATCACACCGTTGAAATATGCCTCTAAGTGGTCTAAAATCGTATTTTTCCACATTTCGAATCAACAGCGAAAATGGCCAAAAATAAGGCCAAAACTTAAAAATGGCCTGTTCAGGGTCTAAATGAACTGGGATCAAAATTTCAGTATCATAGCCTTAAAGTACTCAAAAAAACGATCTAGAATCAATATTCTCCGCCTTTCACATCGATGGCAAAAAAAGCCCAAAATAAGGCCAAAACCTAAAAATCGATTATTCAGGGTTCAAGTAAAAAGTCGTGTTAGAGGGGTTTTCGGGGGCGTAGATTACGATTCTGATGTCAGAATTTGAAAATTCAATATGGCGGATCCAATATGGCGGACAAACACCTAATTTTTTGTCTTTTTTGATGCAGTCGACACGTCTTTTAAGGTTTTTTTAAGCTTCTTATTCATTTATTTAGCAGTACACTCTCAGTTACACTTTCACATCGATGGCGAAAAAGGCCTAAAATAAGGCCAAAACCTAAAAATGGCTTATTCAGGGTCCAAATGAGCTGGGATCAAAATTTCGGTATCGTAGCCTTAAAGTACTAAAAAAAACGATCTAGAATCAATAGTCTCCGCCTTTTAGATCTATGGCGAAAATGGCCAAAAATAAGGCCAAAACTTAAAAATGGGATTTTTAAGGTGTAAATTAGCCCGGATGAAAAATTGTGTTTCGTATTTATTTAGCAAGACTCCAAATGAACTAGAACCCTTAAAAAATGCTCTTACTAAAAAATGCTTCTAAGCATAAAGCGTAATAATTAAAATTTTAATAAAAATATTTTATTTAAGGAACGACTAAAAAATTATGGTACCGCGTACACAAAGTTTATTTTGGGCCTTTTTCGCCATCGATGTGAAAGTGTAACTGAGAGTGTACTGCTAAATAAATGAATAAGAAGCTTAAAAAAACCTTAAAAGACGTGTCGGCTGCATCAAAAAAGACAAAAAATTAGGTGTTTGTCCGCCATATTGGATCCGCCATATTGAATTTTCAAATTCTGACATCAGAATCGTAATCTACGCCCCCGAAAACCCCTCTAACACGACTTTTTACTTGAACCCTGAATAATCGATTTTTAGGTTTTGGCCTTATTTTGGGCTTTTTTTGCCATCGATGTGAAAGGCGGAGAATATTGATTCTAGATCGTTTTTTTGAGTACTTTAAGGCTATGATACTGAAATTTTGATCCCAGTTCATTTAGACCCTGAACAGGCCATTTTTAAGTTTTGGCCTTATTTTTGGCCATTTTCGCTGTTAATTCGAAATGTGGAAAAATACGATTTTAGACCACTTAGAGGCATATTTCAACGGTGTGATACCACCTTTAGGATACCGGCTCTTATAGACCCCGAAAAAGCCATTTTTAGTTTTTGACCTTATTTTTGGCCATTTCGGCCATTGGTAAAAAGACGGGAAAAATATGGTTTAAGGGCATTTTGAGGCGTACTTTAAGGCTATGGCACTCACTTTTTGATCCCGGCTCATTCAGACCCTGAAAAATCAATTTATATATTTTCGCCCTTATTTTGGCCTATTTTGCCATCAAGAAAAAATCCGGAAAAATACCCTTCTAGACCATTTTGAAGCGCTCTTTCGAGCTATGATAGCGAGATTTGGGTCCCGCGACAATAAAGCTGTTAAAAAAATTTTTTTTGATAAAAAAGTTGATTTTGTGACCTTTGACCTGTACAAAAAAAAATTCACATAGCACCCAAAGATAGCCCTTGGAAAGACCTTTCATCTCGTAAAAAGTTTTTTGAAATCGGACGATCCGTTCCTAAGAAATTAAATAAAAACCAAAATTTCGAAACTTCAATTTTTCTCAAAAACCGATAATAATTGGACCTTCATAATTGGCCAAAGTTAGTCTTTGGTCAGTACCTACCTATAGGCTAAAAATGAAAAAAATCCGTGACTGGGGCAGCAACACCATGGTAAGTCGGTAGGAGCCTTTTTTGAGAAAAATGGATTCCCGAGAAATTTTTTGAGAAAGATGGATCTGCAGAAATTTTTTGAGAAAAATGGATTCCCGAGAAATTTTTTGAGAAAAATGGATTTCCGAGAAATTTTATGAGAAAAATGGATTTCCGAGAAATTTTTTGAGAAAAATGGATTCCCGAGACATTTTTTCAGAAAAATGGATTCCCGAGACATTTTTTCAGAAAATGGATTCCCGAGACATTTTTTCAGAAAAATGGATTCCGGGAAATTTTTTCAGAAAAATGGATTCCCGAGAAGTTTTTTCAGAAAAATGGATTCCCGAGAAATTTTTTGAAAAAGATGGATCTGGAAAAATTTTTGGAGAAATTTTTGAGAATAATGGACTTTTGAGACATTGTTCGAGGAAAATGGATCGCGAGAAATTTTTCGAAAAAAATGGATTTCCGAGAAAAATATTTTAAAAAAATCTTGTTTAGAGCTTTTAATTTCATAAAATTTTCGAGTAGGTATTCAAGAGGTTGAGAATCTTGAGTTTGAAGATTTTTCAAGAAAAAATTTTTTAGAAGAATGTTTAAACAAAAGCTCAAACTTTGACAAATGTAATTTTCATCTTAATCTCAAATTCTCTTCAAAATAAAAATTTTTTCGAAAATTTTTTTTGACATCTTACTTAAAATTGGCGATAAAGTTTTCACCGAGATTCTAGAGAAAAGTCTTGATCATCGTAAGATAACTTTGATCTCATTAATCGGGGTTTTCGAATTGATTGAACCCGAAAAAAATTTGAAGAGTAGTTAGTTGCAGATCTCGAGAATTCTCGAGAAGATAAAACTGAAAAGGGGGGGAGAGAGCAATCTCTAGTTTAAAACGACATCAAGAGGGTTAGGGTTTTCCTCAAGTCAACGTTTTTTCGGAGCGAAAAAGATGATTTTGATTAGGTCAAAATAATTTCATAATTTTAAATAATTTGTAGATGAAAAGTTACTAAAAATTTAAAAATAATTTTCGAATATTTTTGAAATTTATTTATGCCGATTAAAAAAAATAGAAACAAGCGGAGTTTGAATTTACAGACCCAAAAATCTACTCATTGGCTAAACCTTGAACTAGACTGACTGCAGTCTGGATATTATGCAATTGTATAGTTTAAATGCAAGCCTACATCAATAATTTTCAAAAAAAATCATCCTAAGAAATTATGTCGAAAAAAAAAAACCGAAACCCACGACATCACGTACCTCTCATTAAATCCACCAACTCACGTTTAACAAACTAAAAATACTACCAATAATTCCCAATACCGGTATTCCTCATTTCAGTGATCTGGAACGATCGCAAAGTTCCCGTTTCCGTTTCTGTTACTGTTTCTTAAAGTGCCAAACGAAATCTGGTTGTTCCGTTCCGTGTTACCAGTGCCGCTCAGCGTTCCTAAATATTTTCTATACCGTTACTAGCATTATAATCGAATTCCAAATTTGGTTTACGGTTCCCTAGTTTCTATGATTTAGATAAAATCGTTTCTCTTCGTTCCTCATTGAACTTCAAATTCTCAAATCCGTTCCTGAAAGGCGTTCCTTTTAAAAATTATTTTTCATTTTCGTTACTGATTCGTTCCTAAAAAAGTGTTGGGTAAAGTTTCTGTTACAGTTTCGTTACACAGACAAATATTGCAATTGAAAAACCAAAGTTTCTGTTACAGTTTCGTTACACAGACAAATATTGCAATTGAAAAACCAAAGTTTCTATCATCGGGATTCCGTTTTTTGCTTTGGCTTTGGCGGTCAAAGGGAGTGAAAGCTTTGGGTTTAGCTCAAACAATCCTGTTCTTTTGAGTTTTTTCAAGTTTAGGGGTCTCTTAAGAAGAGATCATGTGATTATTAAATTATGATTAATTTTTTATTATGAAATACAAAAAATGCCGTTTTCTCCGAATTTGCGAAGAAAAAATTAATTTCGACTTTACAGAAGTCTTAACTTGTAGGACACATCGTAAGAATAATTTGGCATAATAATTTTGATAAAGGAGCAAAGAGCGTATTTATCTATGCTTAACTTATGCAAGTTGCAGTCTTATGTCATTTTTAACAAAGAAAGCTTTCATAATACTACAAGAAATGATGCGAAATTCATAGTGCTATACTGTATGACTGCTCTTTCTTTACAGAGCAGAGCGCGAAAAGAAAACTGTAGGAACAGTAACGATTTCCCGTTCCGTTTCCGTTCCGTTCCCGTTTCGTTTCTTTTCGAAATTTTTTTGTTTCCGTTTCCCGTTACTATTTTGCGGATTCGTAAATTCGGTTTTGATACTAGTTACGGTTTTAATTTCATCTCGGTTCCCAGTATTGGCCCCGGTTTGGTCCTCCGGTATTGCGGTTTTCGTTCTGTTACCAGGTTCATTTAAATTTGATTTTGTTTGTACCGTTTTTGTCCCGTTCCTAATTTTTCTGTAAACGGTAACTCCGTTACAAGTTCCGTTCCCGTTATTTTTCAAAATCTGCTCCCAGTTACTGGTTTATGTAACGTTTCTAAATTTTAAAAAAGGGCGTTATTTAACGTTTTTCGTTTCTCGTTACCGTTTCGTTACAGATCACTGCTCATTATTTAATTAAGAGATGAGTCTAATTCAAACAAAAGAAGGTAGCTGGGAAGTTCTCATACCAATCGACACTTCTTCGGGGGGGCCTTCGGATTATGCGCGGACGAACGTAATAAATAACAAGTAGCGATCACGATCAAGGTAAAATCGTGATCACGTCCGAAAAGGAAGCCGGAAAGTATCGAAGGCTACAAACACAAAAATAAAAAACTCCTGAAAACTCACCCTTCACACTTTTTAAAATCCACATTCATCACATCACACACGAAATACAAATGCGCGAACTCAATCCTTGCCAATGATCCCCGATATTAAAAAAAATAAAGAAAAGCCTTAAGGGATGAGATATACCGAGTTCATTATTGATAAAAAAATATCTTAATGAGATTTACATTTAATTAGATTGCATTCCTTAACTTCTTAATTATCTCCCCAAGGTGGAAAAGAAAATAATCAAAGAGGTTGAAGGGAGTTCACCTGACCAGGATTTTTTTTTTCCGGAGCAAAAAAATCACTTACCACTGACACTCCTCTAAACTACAGACTGAGACTAAACTTCAACATCGAGAGGAAAAAAAAAAGGGTAAGTGGTGGGGAAAAGAAGCAGAAAAACTGAAGATGAAGAGGAAAAAAAAAAGTTGACTAGTTTAAATCGGGCCGATGTCGCGTTTAATAAATTTAAAAATTGTTCAGCTATATATATTGCGGTTGTAGTGATCGACCAATAGACAAAAGAGTTTCAGGAGAAAAACAAACAAGGGGGATTCATAAAGCGTGAATCAAATATGTCCCAAGTTATGTATAAAAAGTATTCAATAAGTCAATGCCCTGACGCGAAAATTAATTTCATTACCGCTTTGCCTTTTCTGGAGCTCGTGTCTGAGGAATCAGGTACGGTATGAGCTTCCTTATCCTCTTGAAAGTAAAAAATAAATAAAATTCTTTTGGGTTTCGTGGGTTTCAAGAGGAATTAATAAATGGGAACGGTAAGTGGTGTTAATGTGCAGTGAAATAAAAAAATTGAAGTTCGTGAGATATTTAGGACTAAGTCAACTGCAGATGATTTTTTTTTAGGAGGAGCCATGAGAGGAAGGGGGGGGGGGGAAGGCAGAGGAAAGCTTCTGCCTTCCTCGAGAATCTTAGCATCCATAAGTTAAGCATCTCATCATTATTTGCCCCCTTTCCTTCCCCAAGATTTCAGTGAAATGGTGCTTGTGTTTATAATTAAATTGAAGAGAGAATTTTTTGGGCTGTCGTCGAGTTCAATCCTGGCACGGGTCATATCAGAAAAACTCGAAGAAAAAGAACTAGAGTCTGAAAGCTCGCGCCCTTTAAAGGAGCTAGTCCGTGCTAGAGAGACTGTAGAGAGTCGCCAACTCATTGGCTGCCACCAAAATCGTTTTCAACTGACTTCCGTTGATTGTGGTGACGTCAGACGTCTTCTGCTGCTCGGTTCTTAACTTACGTTTGGTCATAGCCAATCAAAAAGCAGCGATTTAATAGGCGACTCTCTCTTTTCAAACTCTCTAGTCTAAGCCTGAGTAAAAGTCGTCACCCCCAAAATCAAAAAGCTACACTAAGCAAGGCGCTAGAAATTGCTTTTAAAAAAATTAATCAAGATCAAGAAATAATCAGGAATGTTTTTCATGATCATTCAAGTTGTCACTTAATTCAAGATTTTTTTAAGGGTTTCCAAGCGAGATTCCGAAGAATTCAGCAATGTCCAGCAATTTTTTTGTAATCCTGCTCGAAGAAAAATTAAAGTGGAAAGCTCAGCGGTCTTAAGAAAATTCTTCAAAAGCTTTTGTTAGAAATAATAAAAATTCTGAAAAAATTTTTTGAGTATAAAAAAATTGGCTGAAGCTGACGGGCAGGCACGGACTGGTTCTTTCAGAGGGTGCAGCTAAAAATACCTGAAACGAAGCTCTAAGGTAACTACAGGATTCCAGAACAAAGTTTCTTGAGAATTTTTTGGACTCAGCAATAAAATTTAAAAAAAGTTGTTCAACTAATAAAAATATTCTTAAAAAAATTTTGAATAGAAGTATCAAAAAAGTTAAAAATAACTGCTTGAGCGCTGAAAAAAGTCTAGGAAAAAATTTCTCAGCAAGAAAAAATTTTAGAAAACTTATGGAAAAAAATTTTTGATTTCAAAAAACCATTGAGATGGATTTTCCATTTTCCTGAAAGTTCTTTTTAAAACTTCAAAAAAAAATTTCATTCAACCAAAATACAGTCGAACTCGGTTATAACGAATTTGAAGGGACCGGGAAAATTGGTTCGTTATAACCGATCTTCGTTAAAACCGAGATTAGAAATTTTTTCATATTTTTTAAACTTTAGCTTATCTTACTTTTGGAGGTCAAAATACGTATCCAGAGTTAGTTGCTTAACATGTAAAGTTTGAGTTTTGTTAATTTTTAAGCCTAGCTGGTAAATAAAATATTCGAACTCCGATCTTCGTGGCTTTGGAATGGAACTAAACATCGTGAATGGAACTTCGTGAATGGAACTAAACATTGTAGCAGTTAGCCTGGTTTCATTGTTTGTATTTCAGCAAGTTGAAACTTTGATTTAAATGAAATATAAGTAAGCATATTTTCCAACAAGAAGAAAAAGACTTTTTCAAACGGAAAAAATTAATTATTTGTCAATTTTAAGCAAAAAGAAGCGGTAATTTTGAAATTTGTTCGTTATAAAAGAGTTGTTCCGGTGAAATTTCGTTCGTTATATCCGAATTTTCGTTATAGCCGAATTCGTTATAACCGAATTTTTTTACATTACTAAGATAGCGGGCCAACCAAATGTTTACAATTTGTTTGTTATATCCGGGATTTCGTTATAAGCGTGTTCGTTATAAGTGGGTTCGACTGTAGTAAACGATAAAAAGACGTTTAAAAAAAATGGCAATGCCTGACCTTGAACCTGCCTCTGTCGATCTGGTTTGGGTGGAGTAATCTTCTCGATGACTGTCGATCCGATGTTGACCATTGGCATCGCAATTTGGTGACATAACTTTTCTTTTAGCTCATGATTTATTACTCCACTTGATTTTTCCAATCTTCACCTTGATTAAGGTTAGTCTTTAAATTACCAAAGCCTGAGTTCTTACTTAGTAACAAAATCCCGCACAAAAAATCTTATTCTTCACCGATCCCTTATCCTCTTACTTCCCGAGGGGTGAAACAAAAATGACCTAACACAAGGTTAAAGACATTTTTCTCACATGAAAGCATTTGTCAGTTTAAGATATCGCAATGAGTAGCAAAATGCTTTACAAGTCACGATTCATTTTTCTTTTAATGGACAAAGCGGTTAAGCTAATGGATTTTTTTTTTTTTAAAGAAACATCGTACTTATCTCGCCCAAGTCGAAACGAACCTCTTGAACCTTTTAAACCTACCCGTTTGCTATTTATTTCCATAAATCGATAATTAACCTTTCTAATTAGGCTTTTGAGTGATTGTTTTTTTTCTTCTGGTTGTTTCTTCCTACTCCATTTTCCCCAAAATTTTTCTTCTTAATTTTCTTCAACTCTCACACTTGACCTTAGCTTGTTTACAGTTCTTTGACACCTGAACAATAAAGTTCTTGTCTCGTCCGAACAACGCACCAAACTGATTCGTCCCACCTGGACATATTGAAATCAATCAAATATCGGCCACGCCTGGTTTGTTCGTTAATGCTCTATCAGAGTGCATTGACATAATATAGACGGATGCTGCGGATGGACCGAAAGGGTTTATGCGAATTCGCATTCTAGACGTATGACATTGTTAGCTCCTTTGTGAAATAATGTACAGGGTATGCGCATTGTTAAAGATTACGATCGGCGCACAGCGCAGGGTGCGAATGCTCATTGAGAACTTAGGGAGACAAGGGAAAGAGGTAAAATCTCATGAGAATGAAGGAAAATAGTGTTCAGGAGAATGATGGAGCCGTCATGAAACTGATGCGCGGAGGTAGCTCGATCATTGTCTTCGCATCTTTTCATTTGATTCCTTTTATACTACTTCTCTATTCGCACCCTGTTATAATTATTGTGCCGTGCTCTCGGCTTCTTTTTCTTTAAACCCATTGCCATCCACGACTACAAAACGTAGGTCTCTTCAAACGTAAGTCTCTCCTTGCTACAATCTTTTTTTCAAAGGCTTCTGCAACAATCAGGATCCTGCTGGTCGTGTTTTTACTTATGGAATCTAACAGCAACAGCACTCCTTAAAAATGCGTGGTCTCCAACTAGCTGGCCGCGAAGTCCACGTTTACGAATCATCCTCAGCAACAAGGCCACCCCACTGCCACTAAGTCCGGTGCACTCTTGAATCTCTTCATTTCGGACGCGATTTTTAAGAATTCTCCTTTCCATTGCTCTTTAGCTCTTAGTCTGCTTGACTTGCCTAATTGCAATATTCACGTCTTCAGAAAGTATTCCATAACCGGCTGGAGGAAGGGGAAAAGACTCTTCTTCTCTCCAGAAGTTTAAAATCTCCAAGATCAGCACTAAGTCTGACTTGAGTTGCCATTAAAACGTGTCTCATTTACCTCAATTACTTTTCTCCTCTGCTCAGTCCCTTTCATTTCTAGTTTGGCTGTATCGTAGTGTCCTCCAGCTGCTTTTCAGATATCTTGACATCTCCTCAATGGCCTTCCACGGTCTTCCCCTGATTTTTTCTTTGCTTTTGCCTTCCTGTCCTTATTCATGGTGACTTCTGTGCATCTATTCCTCGACTACACTGCTCCGCGTGATCCTTGTAAGCACTGCGTCTTCTTTATTAGATCTGATTTCTACTATTTGCCCGGATCTGCCACCTGCGACTACTCGTATTCGCTATCTCTTCTCTTCCGTATTTATCCTGCTTGTATACTTCGCAATGCGTCTCCTATCTGGCCCTCAGCGACTTCCGTGTCCTGCATTTCCTTCGTTTCCTTGACTGCACTTTGGCTCCCAGCTTGATGGCGTGGTGGCGCCGCTCGAGCGCGAAGAGAGGGTTGCCTTAAATGACTACATCTGTTTTTCTGAGTGGCAAATAGAATATAGAATTGACAAATCAGACAAAAACTTGAGTAAAAATAAAAAAAAAAACTTTTCTACCTATGACCAAGTCCAAGTTTTTAAGCTTTTCTCAGATTGTAATTGCAAGTGCACACAAAAAAAAATTAAGAACTGCAAAATATTAAAAAAGACAGGGGAATGGCAGTAAATAGGATGCTTAACACTTATGTTGTTAATTAGGTTTTAGATCATTTTAACAACGCTGTGGGATATCGGCGGGAGGAAACACCACCCGATGGGTAAAACAGGATTTAGCTACATTCATATCGGATAAAATTATCTTTGCAACATATATTTTTAAGTAAGAATATCGTCTTACTAATGTTAAGTGCTTTTAATGCGTGTGCGAAAAATGATTTTTAAAAAGGGTAATAATTTATATATCTCAGTTATTTTTTTCTTTAAAAAATTATGGCCACGAAATGACAACGGCCCCGTTTTTTGAGGTGTTGCCCCCCTACGAGAGAAGTACCCCCTGCGATAGGACCAGACCTATGGCTGCAGAACTGGTCAATACTTATCCGCGGACATAGCCCGAAACAAAATTTTAGAAGAAAAAGAGGGAAACGTTGCAGCTTTACAGTGAAGCCGCAAAACTTTTTTCACTTTCAAAACCTAATCCGAACCTGAGTTGCAACCTAATCTTCACTTAAAAGAAATCCAATCAAAATCTGACATGCAAACCTGAATCTTCGAAAATTAGACCAACCGCATAGCCTCACTTAAATAAACCTTTATATAAATTAAATTGGCTATCCCTAAAATTTTCATGCCTCTTTGAACTTTAAAATTTTTAATGCCTACATAAACAAATATAATCAATCAACATGAAGATTTAAAAATCGATTATTGAATTTAAATTTGAACAAGCGCGGTCACGTGTACAAAAAATTAAGAAGAATAAAAACTAATCAACGCGAAACACGCTAATTAAACAAACGTTCACGTATTTTTACCTGCTGTTTTATAGAGATACCTCAACCTATTCATGCCTCTCTATTTTTTCCTAAAATTTTGTAGGCCTAACTTTGACATGAAATTAGCTTCACCTTCTAGCAGACTTATCTCAGCCTTATGTTTTCCTCAGATAGCTGAAGAAGACCTATGGCTTCTAATTGGCCCATGCATAGTTTATAGCCTTGCTGAGGTCATTACGACTTTATTAGCAATAATTCTCCTCAGCTATCGCTCTGCCATTTAATTAAAAGGCTGATTACTTTAATCTTGAAGCAAGTGTCAAAATTAAAGACTAAATAGCTAGAAGCCTAAAAATTTTAGCTATGGCCCATACAATCGTTTAAAAAAAAATACATTCACAGGTGCAGCATTTACATAATTAGGTCCATTCAGTTTAAAAATACGATGAGAATTAAATATTTAAAGCTACCAGTTCATTCTCGTAGCTATCTGTAATTAAGCTAGTTTTTTTTTTTCACTATTACAATAATTAACCGGATTTTAGAAAATATACAAACATTACCGTTAAGTTTTCTCGGCCTGTTCACACTTCCGGTGTGGATGAATTGGATGTACGTATATATGAATGAGCTGATTGCTTCGCATTTTTTCGCATCTGCCCATGACCTCGATTGATTTCATTTATTTCCGGTCATTTTTTCGGATGATCTGCTTCGAATAGAATTTTTTTTTCCCAAATATCGCAAAATATTTTCTTATTTTCAAAGTCGACTGACGAGTTTTTTTTTTTTTTTTAAGATCGAATTCACGAGTATAATTTACGTGTTCCTTTTTTCTTTGCAATTAACAGAGCTTTATAGAGGATTTACTTTGACAGATTTTGATGTTGTTTCGTTATCATGGGCAGTCACGCCCACAAATTACTCGAGAATATTTATGTAAATGTTTTTTAAATGTTCGTTAAATAGATGCGATTTTTTTGAACGTTATGGCTACCGATGCGAAAAAAAAGACTTATGCAAATTAGCTGCGAGGAGAACATGACGTTTATTCTCGCGCTTGCTGTTATTTTAATAAGCAGCTTGTGGTCATGAATGAATTTTTAGAGGGGGTTTAGGGTTATTCAGAGTAATTGAAAGGCCCGGGAAAAAATAACCCATGAAATTTGAATTTCTCTTTGGATAACTGAAAAAAGATGCCTTCAGAACTTTTTTACTTTCGAGCTTCCTACAGAGAGCCAGTATAGCAATCGCCTCAAAAATGAAATTTTGCCAAACTGTGAACGGAAAATCCGGAAAACCCAAAAATTTTAAAGTTTTACGGATGACACCGACATGGGACTCGACTTCGACTAATCCATGATCGGGGATTTTAAATTTTCGGTCCATTTAATGAGTTCAACCCACCCTCAACTTTGTTTCCAATGAAGCCCCAATGCAACGAAGCCATACCCGACAGAGAGAGAAAGTGAGTCGTCCTGACTGCTATTCTTCTAGTTTTTCAATAGCCATTAACTTCTACAGTCCAAATTTAAAGTATGGCGTTAACCAACCTTAATTTTCAAAACTACTCTTTTCAAATTTCAGCTGTCTTCATCCCCACAAGCAGTTTTTTCCAAACTTTAATTACAATTGTTAGCGAAAAAGTTTGTGGGTGTGCCCAGCCATTCCTACGTATAATTACTTACTCTTCTTGCTGTCGTTTGACAGAATCTCCCGTTCTTTTGCTATTGCATCTGTTTGCTATCATTAATCTCTTGCTTTTAAACAATCCAACCATCGTTTTCGGAATCTCGGGGTAGCGTACAACCGTTTGCCTTTCCCCTGGCTACATTGAACTCCCTTGAATTAGCTTGTTTCCATGGCTCCTCCACCATAAATTCACTAATCAAGACCAAATCCATCATCTAAAAAAATTTAAAAAAAATTTGTCTAAGAATTAAAATATCGAGAACAGCATCACATTCGAAATAAAAACCCAAATCTTCCAAAACAATAATATAAATCATTAAAAACCGATTCTAAATCAAACAGATAAAATAGCACCTTTTAAATCGGGCCCTCCACCTATAAAGTCGATGTAAACATTGGATGAGGGTAATTACAAGTGAAAGATAAATGAATCATGCAATTCATTAATCATCCACTTGACTCCCAAGTTATTTGATTAATATTTTTTTTTTTTTTTTAAAAAACTTCATTCGTCACCTTTTGATGATTTTATTTCCCTCGCGAAACTTCTTTAACATTTTAGCTATTTTTAATAAACAAATCACTTTTTCATTAATTTTCTGACAAACCGTCTCTTAGCAACATTCTTACCTTATATGAATATATCTCCATCGTTTGAGACACAAATTATGGCTACGAACGTCTAATTATCGAATTCAGGTTGTTCCACTCATTTTCGATCCTTGCCCAGGAGCTCTTAACTTTATTTATTATCCGAGTCACAAAGCCGGCGCTTCATTATGCAAAATTTTTTAGCGCTTTTATCGATGCCCTGAAGAAAGGAAATTGATATAAGTTTCAAGGTTGCGGGAATATTTTTAGCAAAAAAAAGTAGTTTGGCTAAAGCCGATGATTTTTTTCTTCTTCGCGGGGTTTTGACCCTGCCTATTCCAGAAACCGCCTCATGTTACACTTTTATGTCCTTGAACTTGGCGCAAAAGTCAAAAACCTTAGGGGACAAGTTTTAGACAGAATTTTTTTTTTAAAAATATTTTTCATAAACATAGCTTAAAGCATAAGATTATCATTGTTTTTTATACCCTGTTAAAAAAAAAATATCGATCCTTTATTATAAGCTAAATACAACTATGATTTTGCCAATATTAAATTAATACCATAAATTGACTAATAGTAGATATGGGCGGAGTTCAATTTTAAACACGGAATTAATAAAAATTGTAGGTGTATCTTTTTGCTTTAATTTTTGTCATATAGACAAGCTGAATATAATGAAAGGGAAATTAACTCCAGAAAATCCCTTCAAGGCATTTATTGATTGATTACTATTTTACACTCGGATGTAGGTTTTCTCATTCAGTCTCATCGATATTCTTTTCAATTATGTAAGTAGGAGGATATGGAAAAAAAAAAAATTATTTACCCGGAAAATTTTTTAAGGTGGTTGAAATTCCCTCGACCTGTCGTTTCCATATAACTGTGACATTTTATGAGATTTTCCCAATCTAGAAATCGAATGGGTGGTCTTCGAACTGGATCAACCTGGTTTGAAACTGAAGTTGATCAATCCCAAATTTTCCTGAAAAAAAAAAAACAAAAAAAAATTAATAAAAAAATTTCGGGGGCGGGAGTTGCGAATTTATTATTTGTCGATTATGATCAAAAAAGCCATTAAACATTTTTCGCAGACATACGATCCGGTTTTGTGTATCATCCGTCTTGTGAATTTAAGTCACGTCGTGTAGTAGTTTGATGTAATAAACAGGTACATTGATTAAGTTATAACTTTGATTCTGGATAAAAATGGGGTGTGGGTTTTTGTAAGTCAAAGGTTACACGTTAAAATGTTTGTTTATCAATGTCATTTCTCATCATTTTTTTTTCCGGTCTTTGCCCGAACCTGCGTGGTTAACGCCCATCGTCTCGGTACATTCCGCAGAAATAATCATGACAAAAGATTTTTTTTAAGGAAGGATATTGAACTCGAAACAAAAACAGAACTGCAAATGATTAATATGATTTATGTTGAGTACTCCCGAATGAGTTGGCACATTGTTATGGTAATAGACATTCTTAAACAATTACATATTTATGATAAAATAGTAATTTTTTAATAAAAAAGGTAAAGGAAATGAAAATAAGAACTTGCAAGCTTCATTAAAGCTCAGACAAGCATGTTATCCGATTGCATAACATCCTCCAATATAAATTCTAACATACTGCTGAAAAATATTAGTTCAAATCTATTTTTCAAACGTGATCAAATAAAAATATTTAAATCTTGGTAAGTTCATTAATTAATTGTGAATTGGATTGCAAGTGAACATGCTATTGTAACTGTGAAATTTACATATTGCATGCAATATCTTCATATGAAACAAGTTCAAAGCATATTAACATTTTTTCATACTCACAGCATGCCACTAAAATTTTCTCAATGAAATCTTATATTTCGTGATGCCGATTTCAAAGAATTTATTCGTTTTTAATTTTCAATGACAGCCATGGGCAACTTCTGTGCTATTGTACTAGTCGCCTTCATTGTTGGAATGGTCAGTTCAAATCCATACGATGATAAATATTACGATCGAGAGGTGAGTATTTTATATTCAAGAAAAACGATAATGATCACTAACCATACCTGACTAGTTCCGAGAAATAATGAATCATTCCATGAGTAACAGGTCCTTCTAAATGTGAGATTATCATATTTGATTCCCATTGTTCATTTGAAATGGTTTTAATGTCGATTATTGAATAATTTATGCGAAGTAAAGCATTTTTTTTTACTGGAATGCGAAAGCTTGGCATCAAAATATCACGTAAACAAAAGACTACCGCCAATCGCCATTTTATTTAAAACCACGACAAAATCCGCTTTCTGGAAATATTTTGAATAAGGTGAAAACCAGTACCAAGCCAACTTTATAAAAACCGTATAAATGTGATATCTTTCGGTTTTTGTTTTGTAAAAATGGCTACTGTAAAAAATTCGGATTATTTTTAATGTAAAAAGGTGAAAGCCGATAGTCATATAAATATATAAAAAAAAAAAAAAAAAAAAAATATTTTGAATTTCTTCGTTTAATTATGCCGTGAAATTTTTCTGTTATTACATTCAAAAGAAAAATCGACGGGAATACCTGATGTAAAAAAACCTTTTTTCAAGACCCAAGACCGCATCGTCTGACGTCTGCTTTCAAATGCTGACGCCATTTTTGTCCAAATTAAAATGTTTCATTTTTTTTTTTTCAGTCACTTCGTCAAGTTGTAAGCTATCTAGCTTCAGCTTTGCACAACGGTGATTCTAGTATTTGCGGTCCTTACCCGCATAAACGCAATTCAGAAATAATTAATTCAATATTAGGGCTGCCTAAAAATCTAAATGACGCCGGTCGGAAATAGATATGGAAAATGAAATGTCCAGGGAAAAGGCTCAAACATAGTAACCACAAATCATCAACCAGTACCAAGCCAACTTTATAAAAACCGTATAAATGTGATATCTTTCGGTTTTTGTTTTGTAAAAATGGCTACTGTAAAAAATTCGGATTATTTTTAATGTAAAACGATTAGGTTGTTTTTAAATAAAAAAATTGATTTCCTATTATAATAGAAATAATTTATTTTGATTTAGATTATTTACTGTACATTTTACAATTGTTCGCGAAAGGAATGTTAAAATTTGAGCGAAAAACCGGGCGCTATGGCGTTTGCTCTTCGTTCAACTACTCCCATATGGAATCCACTAGATGAGACGTCTTCATCCGTATCTCCCTGCACAAGAAAAAAATAATAACGACTCGGTTTTATATTATTGCTATGCGACTGTTCCTTGATTGAATGACAACTCACCAATTGTTTATATTCCTTCCCACCACTCGGAGGTTTCGGACTGTTATTAACTTTCTTATGACCCTGTTCACTTTTAGCAGGCCAGGTTGGGAACATAGCCGGATCAATTGGTAAAGGCGCTTCTTTAAAATAATCATGCTTCAAGGCATCTTCTGCTGTGACACGTTGATTTGGATCATACGTTAAAAACCTAAAAAAAATTAAATCACATTAATTTTTTATCGCTGAAATTAATAATAAAGATTTTTGCTCCAGTAAAAATACTTACTTGTTCATTAAATCAATCCCTAAATCCGATAACATCGTCCCGAATCGATGTCGAATTTGATTAATTGGATACTCCGCAAACGTAACTTTTTGTATAGCAGGTAATTTATTATAACCGGGCCAGATTTTTTCGTTTGGCGTTCCTAATTCTTTAAAGATTTTATTTAATTGATCCATATCGGATCTTCCAGAAAAAAGAGCTTCCATTTGTAATAATTCTCCGAAAATACATCCAACTGACCACATATCGATTGCAGTTGAATATTCTTTCGATTGAAGTAATAGTTCTGGTGCACGATACCATAAAGTAACTACTACAGGCGTGTAAACTTTTAAAGGGGAGCCATATTCTCTTGCTAATCCGAAATCACCAACTTTTAAAATTCCTTTATGGCTTAATAATAAATTTGAAGTTTTAAGATCTCGATGAAGGATCCAGTTATCGTGTAAATGGGCTACTGCTCTTAACAGTTGTTGCATGAGGCATTTTATTTCTCCTAAAAAAAGAAAAAAATATATTAATGTTACGTTGCGGATATAAATTAAATTTCTAAAAGCCTGGGTTAAAAAATTTATCCTCACCTGCAACAAAAACTTGCTTTTTCTGCTTCATAGTCTCCATTAAAGATTTTAAATCATGCTCGACGTAATCCATCACTAAAAAGATTTTGTCCATGTTACTTCCTACGACGATTTCTCGCACTGTTACTATGTTCGGATGTTGCGCCTGAAATAAAATTTAAAAATTTTGTAAGGAAAAATTTAAAACAATGTTAGCTCATAGGACGCAAAGCTAGATGTATGAGTCTTTAGCAACTCATTTATCTCTTTTAACTCACCTTTAACAAAGTATTAATTTCTCTAAGAGATGTAATAGGAAACCCTTCTTTTTCCTTTTCCATTTTCAGCCTTTTTAGTGCTACAATATCATTTGTTCTCTTATCCTGGGCTCTATATACAACTCCATACGTCCCTTCTTCAATCCGATTAAGACACTGAAATTCTTCAACCGAACGGCAACCTTGAATTGCCGGAAAATAAGGAGGTAACGCTTCGTCTTTCATAACTACATCACTTTTCGGTGAATCATTAACTGCATATCTTTCATCCTTTTCTTTATCTTTTTCCTCAGCTTCTTCCTCTTCTTCATATTCCTCCTCCTCGACTTCCTCTCTATCTTCCTCTTCCTCTTCACTTCTATTTTCTTCCATTTCAGCATCGCTGGGAGGAGGTGATTTTTCTAATGGTGGTACTGATTCGGGTGTAGCTTCGTTGATTGCATTTCCTTCATCTGTATCTTCATTATCCGACCTCTCTACAAAAAAAATTTTAAGCGTTAATATTTTCATCTAATCAAAAAAAAACTTGTGTTTCTTACCTTCTTCCTCTTCCTCTTCCTCGTCCTCTTCCGAATCAGATGAACCACTCGACTCTTCTGAATCTTCGGATTCCTCCTTTTCGCTATTATCAGATAACATTACAACATCTTGGCTTTTCTTATCTTTCCTTTGATCTAATTTATGCTTCTTAGCTATTTCCTTCAGCATTCGCTGTTTTTCTTTTTCTAAATTATGTCTTTCCCTCCTTGCTTCAAGTTCTCTCCTAGAAACTTCTTTTCTTTTAGCCATTTCCCTTTCTGCTTCTAATAATTTAGCTTTTCTTTCCTCTCTCTCCAACCTTTCCGCTCTTTCCTTTGGTGTCTCATTAATAAGGGCTTCTTCTCTTTTCTCTTTTTCTTCTTTTTCCTTCCTTTCCCTTTTTAATCTCTTCCTTTCAGGTTCTTCTAATCTCTCAGAGCTGTAGCTCTTCCCTTCTCTAATATTTCTTTTATCAATTAATTTTCCTCTTAAATCTTGCAAAATTTGATCGGCTTTTTGTGGATCTTCCAATTGTAGTTCTCGTAATGAAATTTTTTCTTGCAATAACCGTTCTTCTAGCCTGCTGTCTTTTAAATAATGTTCCCTTAATGATCTGGATTCTCTATGTTCATGTTCACCCCTCTCCCTTTGTCCCCTTCTTTCTCTATGACTAATTCGTTTTTCCCTATGTTCTTTTTCTCTATAATGTAGGGTATCCCTTTCTCTGTGCATACGTTCACTTTCTTTATGCTCTCTGCGCCTTTCATCACTACTCTGATGATGCGATTTTCTATGTGATGAACTTTCCTTATGACTCTAAAAATAAAATATTTAATATTAATAAAACATGAACTGAAACACTAACATTACTTAATTTTAAATTTTTTCTACATGCAACATTTTCACTTTAAATAAAATTAGCATCTTAAGGTTTTTAAAGCAGAGTTTCGATCGAATGTAGCTTCTTAACGTTTTCAACCTAACCTTACTTGGTTACGATTATCAACATTAAGACACTATCACTGATGAAAATTCACAATTTAATAAATCACACTTGCGTTGGTAGATTAATACTGTTATTTTTTTACTTACATGCGATCTTTTAGATTCCCTAGATGAAAATTTATCCTTTTTATGTCTTGGTTTCCTATGAGTTACAGCTTGTGGCGGTTTGATATCTAACGAATCCGCGGTGTCATCCGCGTCTTCTTCAGATAACGAAAAACTTAACCGATCATCTTCCTTTCCCTTTTCCGATTCGTCTTGCATGTCTACGTCCATATATTAAAAAATATACAACTTTAAAAAAATAATCACAAAGACCGACCAAAACAAAACTATCGTGGAATTAAACCGGTTATTTCGAATTTTCACCGCAAGATGGCGTCTTCCGTCGTGGGATCAACGCATGGGAGTTGTTTTTTCCACGTTTGAAATGGCTACCGATTCATGAAAACAAAATATTTACGGTTTTTTTTAATTTTTTGTGAACAATTTTTAAATGAGTCTTAAAAATGAATTGTTTGGTGCCTTTTTTATTTGTGCCTTTCAATTTTTATTTAATACATAGTTTTAATTTAGAAACAAGAATTCCAGTCATAAAAAGAGGAAAGACTGGATCGTATTTTGGATTTTCTGTGGCCGAACATCAAAGCGTCGATGATGTCACTGGTAACATCACACACACTTGGTGAGCATTCGCTAAATATCAGTAATTGGAATTTCCGATATCCAGTCGATAAAAAAAAAATTTTCGACTGAAAAAAAAAAAAAAAAAAAATCAAGCGATAAATGAAATCGCCTCTTATCCCATTCTCAGTTTGTTTACATTAAGGTAGCTTTGAACTATGGCATGTTTACTGAAGATAAACATTTCTCCAAATAATTTTTAGTTCGTATATCAGTTAACTTGTTAAGCAAACAGTCCTCTAACAGAAAATATTTTTTCACCAAGAATTTTATTCATGATAAACTGGTATTGGTTTCAGGCTTTTGGTAGGAGCTCCTCTTGATGAAAATTTGCAACCTGAGACAAATCGAAGTGGGGCACTATGGAAATGTCCAATGACAACAAGAACAAATGATTGTGAGCAAGTAATTACAGATGGGCAGCGAAGTAAGTATTAAATCAAAATTATCTGGGGTTAAGGGTGTGTCTCCTTTTACTTCAATATTTACAGGGTGTGAATAATTGATTAGTTCGTTTATCTCAATATTGTATGTGTTTACATGGGAAAAAAGTATATTGATGTAAGATTATTGTTATTATATTCTTCCATAGGGTGTTTAAAAAATATTAAAATGCACTTGTCTTAGTCTTGTAGTATCTTTCTAGATTTTTTAAAAATAATAAAGATTTTTGTTCATTGCTCTTGCAGTTTGAAAGATTATGAACATGATGTGTGAACCTAGGCCAGATAATAAAAATGACAGATGGATTACTCATACACCAGAGTTGCTCTTAACTATTTATTATACCTGGCCAAGTGCCACAATTGATAAAAAATTTAAAACTTTTTACTGTTTGAAAAAAATTGTATTTTATTCAACAAATAAAAACATTATCTTAACAATTAAACGGCTTTTTACACTGTAAGTCAGAAAAAAATTCAAAGCAGTGAAACACTGGAGAACAAAATCATGTCTGTAAAACACAAATTAATGAATTAATGGTCCTTTCCCTGTAGCTCCTCATAGCTTAAGCAAATTTTTTATTTAAATAACGTTTGAACTCGGTCGGTCGTTGCTGAAGTGCGTGAAGGCAATTTTCCTTAGTCTTGAAGCAATGTCCATAATAAATTAGCGGTTTTATAATACTGGAGGCTTGTTACATTTTTAAAACTTAAAGCTGCTTTTAAGCAAACTTTCGGCTTGTTTTATCCTGCAGGGCTGTCTACTGAAGTCTCTTATGAATACTTTCTTTTCTTGGCCTTTGCCTCGGGTCAAAGTGACCGTAAGGCGTAACAATATGCCCGTTAGACGTTATTTTTTTGTATGGAATAGTCATGCGCACAGGTTTTCCCCACATTATTTCCTCTTGCATCTCAAAAATTCCTTCTTTCTTTACTTTCTTTTTGTTAATCTTTACTACATCGGCTATTCCAGAAGCATTCATATAGCTGAGCAGCCAATCATAACACACGTGCCGCATAGCCCGAGTCCTGTATTTAATTGCCCCATCAGTGCCGCATTCTAATTCGCCGCTATCCACCTTAGTTTTCTTCGGGTCTAACTGAACCATCATTTCTGCTCCATTTTCTTTTTTATCTGGGCAAGAATTCCTCCCGGAAGAAATCTCTCCCCAAGCCATGGCTTGGCCTTCATCATTCATCATTACGGGCGACTGAAGTTCGATTTTCCCGCAGCAAACATATCCTTGTTCTTTATCATAATTAACTTCATTCACCGCTACATCCGTTTTCCTTAATGGCTCCGCCTTTCTCATCTCCGTATATGAACCCATTATCCAAATGCGAATTTCTCCAGTTAATTAACTCTTATTTTCTTCGATCTTTACCATTCCGATTTTTAAATCAGAATGAGAAATCCGGTCCAGCGCAGCTGAATTTATACCCCTTTCGACAAATGAAAGAGTATTTCTTCATTTGTTTTTTTATCAAAATCGACTTGTTGCCCGCCGCTTTGTAAACTTCAAAACGTCTGCTTCAAAATGTCTGCCGAATGTTTACTTTGAAGAAAAATTGAATTTTCTCGTTTTTATGCAATCGTTTAGATATTGATACGCAAAATTAAATTAGATTACAATTTAAAGCAATGCTTGAAATAATTTTGGATGTTTAGACGCAGGCTACAGATTTAGCAGAAATGGCTATAAATCAGTGTTTATCTTGATTGTTTGGATCGCCAATATATTTACAAAAAGCAAATCTAATGATATTCTGGCACCAACTGGATTTATTATTTCGTATATTCTGTGGATGCAACACAGAATAAATTAACCATAAAAAAATTTACCGCTGGTTAGTAATTAAAATTTTTGGAATCACTCGTACAAGACAAATACATCAACTGTAAATAATTCCTCATTTTTCTGGAACTGCAATAGCAATGATCACTGCATTTATAATCGTTAAACAAAATTTTCCCCTATGTAAATGTGATACGGTATAGGCCTTATTAAAAAGTTCAAGTTTCAATCGAGACAAAAATGCAAATTCACTTTACAAGGCCTAAACCTTTTCTGTGTATTCTACTTTTTTCACAAACTACTTTTTTATTGTCTAGTAAACTATTTTATTTGATGGTATTTTTTTAACAGATGGTGATGGGCGATATCGTTATAGTAAGTCGTCATTTTCAGACAAAAATATTTTTTGAGGTTTGAAATTTTTTGATTTGACAAAAAAATTTTCAGAATGCCTATTTTTTCATTTTGTGCTTGATACAGCCATGTTTTGTACAACTTAGCTTGCTTTTTGATAAAAAGTGTTTTATTATTCGAAAAAAAATTTTGATTTTTCGGGTGAAAATTTACAAAATCAACTTCTTTATTTCTTTACGCCTGCATCCATCATGTTTATATGCCATTCAGCCAAAAAACAGATTTAATGGGTCAAATATTTAGACAAGATAAAAAGAATTTGGCGCCGATTATTTCGAACGCCCACGAGGAAATATAAAAAATTTGATCTATTAAATCCAAATATCTTTGACGGCACGTCCCAGTGGATTTTTTTTTCATTTATTTATTTTGATAATGACGTAATTATGATTCATTAATTCACTGGTAAATGTCAAAAAATCACAAAAAAAAATGCAAATGAAATCATCAAACGTAAGTATTTCAACTTAAATCATTTCAGCATGTCTGTGTGTGTGTTTTTTTTATCAAATTTTTTTTTATTGAATGGTTTGAATTTTTTATGCTCAGTCGCGTGTATTATTTTTTTCTCATGAGAAAAAAAAGTGAATGACTCGTGTGCAAGAAATCTAAGTCAGTCATACAATACGAGTTTATGGCAAAGCTTTTTTTTATTTCTTTTCACCGGTATATTTAGCTTGCGGATGAATGAAGCATATAAAGGGAAAAAGGTGGCTGTGGCCATACGGTGTTTTATCACCATGTGCACGTTTTAAATCCGATACAGTCATACCTCCCTGTTTGCACTTAACAACTCGAGTTTAAAGAGATTATTTTAAAAGCGAATCGTGTTTCAGTTGAAGTTATAATGGATACAGGATGTTATAAAAGTTTGATCTTGTAAAATTTTTCGAGATGAAGAAATTTTGAGGCTTTTCGGCATCTTGTATATGCATTGCAAAAATGCAGGAGCTACAGTGAACACATTCATTGAAATGTTTTTCTTATATGATTGTAGCTATCGACTCTAAGCAGCTGTTCCCTCCGATTCAAGATGAGATCAAAGATGGGCAATGGATGGGGGTGACTGTCAGATCTCAAAAACCAGGAGGAAAAGTTCTGGTGAGTAGACATGATATTGGAGGCACCTGCTTGTCTTCAGCGTAACGTCCAAAAGACTCACTAGTGAGTAATTCGTGGGCTGGTTAAATGGAGAAGAAGAGCGAGTCAATAACTTCCTGTATCTATCCACTTGTTGACATAATCCTAACCCATTTTCCTTTATGTTGTGTCTTCTGCTCTTCAAAAGAATTCTTTTCCTGCAGTTCCATTAAATCATTAGACACAACCGTTAATTCCACTCTCTTAATATCACAGTTCAGCGATCGATCCTTATCCTGTTTAGTTATTCATAGCCACAACAAAACTAAACCAATTCACGACCACCATAAAACTAACAGCACGATTACACCATTGAATTAAACAAAAAACAAACCCGGAACGCGACCGTTAGCTTTTACTAGAAAACCTAAAAGGAGAGAGTCATCAACTCTGTAAATCAAATACTTGGCTTCTCATTGGCTGTGACCAAAATCGTTTTCAACTGACTTACATTGATTTGTGGTGACGTCATACGACTTCTGCTGCTCGATACTTAACTTACGTTTGGTCACAGCCAATCAAAAAGCAGTAATTTAGTTGGCGTCTCTCTCCTTTCAGGCTGTCTAGCTTTTACTATTTAACACTTTTGGATTTCAAGGATTGATATTTCTTGTGATCGGCATTCCCCGGCACAAGTTATAATAAAAAGTATCCAAGGATATTTTAAATGGTTGACAACTGCTGCAGCTACTCCCACAAAGAAATACATTATAGCCATCTTTTTCTAAAATATCCTTGGAAAGTATTCATCGAATCGACTCATATGGCTACAATTAACTCTAAGATGACTCTATTTTGGTCTTTCAGGTATGCGCCCACAGATACATTCGAAATGGTACCGATTTCCGATGGGGCCATGGACTATGCTACACCCTTAGTCAATACCTTGATTATGAGGAAACTTGGGAACCTTGCAAAGGGCGACCAGTCGAAAGGTAAGATTTACAATATCTAAAAACCTTTGACTAAAAAAAGAAAACTAGATGCAAAACTCTACCGCTAGAGTCTCTGCAATCGCACGGCAATCATATTGGGGTGAGCTTAACTTTGAGATTACATGAAAACAAGCATCGTGATTAGCAGAATTTTCAATTCAAAAATGACTGCCACCAAATTTGAGATCATGGCAGCTTCCAGTTTTCAAAATGGCGCAACCCTATGTAGCAGACGACTCATCGAAATGCCCACTCCCTATAAAGCTCCCTAGTTCTTTCTCTATAGATTCTATTCTCTAAGGTCCGTTTAGTAATAGTGCACAACAGCCACTCAAGTGGTGAAAATTTGCATCTGCTTTCAAAGAAAATCAACTAACACTTACCTTATCTTTTCAGAGCGCACGAAGAATACGGCTACTGCCAAGCTGGTACATCAGGTCTCTTACTCGAAGATGACACCGCACTCATTGGCACTCCCGGTGTTTATACATGGAGAGGCACAGTCTTCGTTATGTCCTTCTCAGACGATTATCTTTATCGTGATAAGATCCATTACTATGGCCCGCATTTAGAAAACACTTCCCCTGTGGACAAATACAGTTATTTAGGAATGTCAGTTGTTGGTGCTGAATTTCTCGGGAACGAAATGACGTACGCTGCAGGCGCCCCACGTTCCAACGGAACGGGCCAGGTCGTTATTTTCAGCAAAACTAACAAATACCCCAAAGAAGATATTATGACAACGAGATTAATAATAAATGGAGAGCAATTCGCTTCTAGTTTTGGTTACGAAGTATCGACGGCGGATTTAAACGGAGATAAACTACCCGAATTATTAATAGCGGCTCCGTTTTATTTTGAAAAAGAATCGGGTGGAGCTGTTTATATTTATTATAACAATCCAGAACGTTGTTTAACGTGCAGGCCACCACAGAAATTAACGGGGAAATTAGAATCAAGATTTGGATTTGCTATAACGAGCTTAGGAGATTTGAATAAGGATGGTTTTGAGGATATAGCCATCGGAGCTCCGTACGAAGATAACGGGGTTGTTTATATTTATTTGGGATCGCCTAATGGGCTGATTAAAGAACCCTCTCAAGTAATTAAAGCGGCACAGATCCCAAATACACCGAAAACGTTTGGATACTCGTTAGCCGGGAAAGTGGACATGGATCAAAATGGATATCCGGATCTTTTAGTTGGAGCGTATGAAGCTGATACGGTTGTTTTGTTAAGAGCAAGGCCTATAATTGATATTACGACTGAGGTTCAACCGGAAGTTAATTTGAGGAATATTGACCCGACGAGGAAAGGTTGCCCGAAGGATAGAACTTCGAATTACACATGGTGAGTGTCTGTGCTTTCGGTTGTATTGTAAAATTTTGTCGAAAACTCTCAATCTTTCTTTTTTTGTTAGCTTTTCCTTTGAAACATGTTGCAACGTGCTTAACACGTCCGCCAATAGCCTAACAGTACTTCATCGAATCGAAGCCGAAACATTTCAACCAGGAAGAAAATTTTCTCGGGTTTGGTTTGGAAGCGATCACATTACCAGGCCCTCATTCTCAACACGGCAGGTTGTTTTACAAAGACGTTATCCGAATGGCCTGCTCTATGATTGTCAAGAAAATACCGTCTACTTAAAAGTAAGTAATTATTTTGGGATTTTTTTTTTTTAAATTTTGCACTGATTAATTTTTTATTTGATTTTTAGGAAAACACGAGAGATATTCAATCGCCGATTAAAATTAAATTAAGTTATTCTTTAATTCAAAATGATCCTGTTCTTCCCCCACCTGGCCGACCATTACCTTCCATTAGCAATTTCCCGATACTTAACCAGCAGGAAGCTGCTAAAATTTTCCTGGCCACTTTTCAAAAAGACTGCGGTAATGATGATATTTGCCAAAGCGATCTGGAAGTCGACGCGTTCCTGGATCTTCCACAAGGTGCCAAAAGTAACGTGTGGGCTTTGAACTTAGGTACAAGCGATGATGTACCTATTAATGTTACCGTTAGAAATGAAGGAGAGAGCGCTTATGAGACTCAGTTATTTGTAACTCACCCTGCGAGTGTATCTTATAACAGGATCGAGACATCGGTAAGTAGTTGAAAGCTATTAAAGCCCCGCAGCCAGAAAATTTTTTCAAGAGATGGGGGAAGCATTGTTGAACCAAAAGACTTGTAACTTGTTTTGAACTTGTAACGGCCACTTTACGAACTAGAATGCCACTAGCGCCATCTGTGAGGCATTTAAATAAAGAAAAACGTTACTAACGCCACCTAGTAAATATTTTCAAAACTATCTTAAATTTTTTGGTTACCGGGCTGTGCAAGTTTTTAAAATAATTAATAACGAATTAATAAATTAATTATTTTTTCTTTCACAGTCGAAATTAGTCTCGTGCCAAACATTTAACAAAACAGTAGTCGCCTGCAACGTGGGCAACCCTTTAAAGACGAACAGCGAAGTTTCTTTTCAAATAAAATTTGATTCGAAACAATTAGACGACACGGAAACTCAATTAAATTTTATATTGTTTGCTAACTCGACGTCTTATGAAGAAGAGCCGCAAGAGCCTTTGCATTTACGAGCGGACGTTGTTAAAATAGCGGAAGTGTCACTTAAAGGGTAATTTATTGCTCTTCTCTTTTTCAATTTAAGTGAAAAAGGGAATTAATTTGATTGGTTTTTTTTTATTTTATAGGTCAGCTAGGCCGGAACAAGTATTTTATGGAGGAATAGTAAGGGGAGAGAGTGCCATGGTATTTAAAGATGATATAGGATCACGTGTTGTTCATACATTCCAAGCGTATAACGCTGGGCCGTGGAGATTGAGGGATTTGGAAGTTTTGATTAAATGGCCACATCAGGTTGCTAATAATAAACCTCAAGGGAAATGGTTGTTGTATTTAGATGATGAGCCTACTGTCGAAGGTGAGACATTTTTTTTTCTAAGAAGTCAAATCTTAGTTTATTTGAGTTTCAAGGCGGCAGTAGCGCCATATGACAGATATTTTTCAAACTAACAAAGAACTGTCTTGAATTTAAAATAGCCACACAATTTTTTTTTGCTAATTCTCAAGTAACGAAAATTAAATTTTATTTTTTGATTTCAGCTACTGGAGGAGGCCAATGCTACATCAGGAATGAATACATCAACCCATTACACCTCGAACAAAGACCCGGTTTATTTGAAGCTTCTACCGTAGAAACAAAAACCGAAGACTATGATAACACTTCTTATGTCGAACAATTACCTTCTAGAAGCGGAAGGCGGAGGAGGGACGAAGAAATGATCCTTCGACCTGAAAAAATTGTCGATTCTGAAGGTCGTAGGCATGTTGTTGTTAACATGGTACGTATCCTTAAAATCGAAAATTATATAAAAATAAAATACAAATTTTCTTCTTGCAAAATTTTTCAACCTATTTTTTTTTCTGCAGAATTGCGTGAATGGCACTGCCAAATGCCTACGGTTCACTTGTGTCATATTTAGCCTTCAAAGGGGTCAAGAAGCAACGATACGAATTAACGCTCGTTTATGGAACTCAACTCTAGTCGAGGATTATCCTCATTTGGATTACGTTATGATCTCTTCATACGCCGAATTAAAACTTACTAGCGGTGCCGTCCGACAAAATACCGCTGATGATATAGCTTATGCTACGACTTTAGCTTATCCTGAGTCTTTAGAAGGGGCAGAACCAGAGGCTGTACCTCTTTGGATTGTGGTAATTATCTCGCTCAAATCCCCCCCCATTTTTAAAAATTTTTTAAATTAATTTTACCTTTTTAATCTAGATTGTGGCTGCATGCGCCGGAGTTCTGCTTTTACTTCTCATCGTCTTAGTACTTTGGAAGATTGGTTTCTTCAAAAGGCGTAGGCCAGACCCAACGCTGTCTGGTAATCTTCAAAAGGCCAATCAAGACTTAACGACTTAATATCTGAAAAAAATTTCAGATTTTTTAAAATTATGTATACATTGCGTTTTAGCAAAGCTTATAATTAATTATCACGCTGAGGGAAATCTTCAATTCTTGAATCTCGGCAAATCCGTCGAATTTTTATGTTGCATAAAAAAAATCATCCCAGTTTTTAATTTGTTAGTCGACTTTTTTAAAATTGTAAATATTTTAAGACTTATTGGATAAGTTGAATTATTTTAATTTACTTTATAGAGTTTGAGAATTTATTTTAAGAGAGACAATCATATATTGTGTAAAAATTATTTCTAGTGCAAGAAATTTTTTTTCCCACATGGTGCAGCTTGTTATTTTCTTTTTTTTAAAAGTTCACTTGTTTGTTGCGTACATTAACTGAAGAAAATTTATTTTACATTGCCGTGATCATTTTAAATATATTTATATGAATTTTAATCAGTACGAGAAAGCAACTAGATGCTAATAATTTTTAGTCCATGATAATATATTTATCTAGCCTTAAAAATTAAACTTTAAGTTTCAAAGTTGAAAGTGATTATTCAGATCTTAAATATTTTAAAAATTTTCCTTTTTTAGAATAAAGTAATTTACATACGGTGATTGTGTCAATTTTCTTTTACGCATTGAATATGTGAAGTGATATGAATACTATACAACTGTCTTTATTTTATATTATATTTATTATGATAGTTAAAATTTGTTAATATTTCTCATTATTGTAATTAAATATATCACTGCCATTTCATTATCTCAACTGTTTCATTTGTTTGAATGCCGTTAATGCAAGCTACCTTTTCCTACTCGTCCAGTTTATTTAACAACTGTTTAATTTCCATCCAAAAATTTAAGTTTTCGTGCTAATTTAAAATGCATGGTTAGGACTACAAGTCTCTAGGTGTAATTACAAGTGCTAGTAGCACAAGCTAAGATAACAACCTATTAAGCGTGATTTACAGAGAGGATTACTTATTTACAACAAAATGTTACACTTGGTTAAAAAATATGGAGTAAACCATAACAGTGATTAAATGAACTTTAGCTGCCTCCCACTGCTAATAAAGAGTTCTCACTAATTATTAGTAAATTAGAGGACTAGAAGAACTAAGTCCCTAATGCTACTTCGAAACGGCGTCATATAATTGATGAAAATAGTGTGTAGGTCATGAAATATCAGCAAGACAATGTACGGGTTTTTTTCAAACAAATAAGAATGCATTAAAACTGTTACCAAACGATTGGTAAAAGGATGCGAAGTTTTTCTGTAAAAAAAAAATGGATGCAATGAGTTATATGTTGCAATACAATACTTACTTCACAGAGCCGTTTTCCATTTTAATCGATAGAGCACTTCAAACACCTTCCACATTAAAAACCGATCAAAACATTAAGAATAATTTCACACAGCAACTTCAAGTTTTTAACACAAAAATCATGATGTTATTCCAAAAAAGACCAAGCCGTGCAAAATAACTGGCTTCTCGACAAAATGATATACATGTCGCGGAGGCAACAAGACGAATGTTTTCTTCTGGCGACAAGACGCCATCTTAAAACTTTAAAAATTAAATTAAGTTCTCTCTCAGTTTTTGAATAATTTTATTACTTTTACGGTACAGATGCATGGATTTATGTTCATTTTATTAAAATATCATTGCCGACGAAATTTTTAAAACTCCATATTTAAAAATCAGATTACTGAAGATAAGAAGGAAGCAAACGAAAAAGAACGGACCAGGTTAGGTTAGAAGGGGTTGTAGAAGAATTCAAGTGCGGCACCCTACTTTCTGAATACTAATTTATGATTGATCGTTCATTTTGCTGTATATTCAGAAAATAAATAAAAGAAACAAAATAATTAAATATGTACATAGGAAATTTATATTTACATTATTAAGAAGTTTCAACTATTTTCTTTTGTTTTCTAATTTTCGCTTATCACTCACATATATGACTATGTTCACAGTAGCCTACGAATGGAAAAAAACCAGCTAAATTTTGTTCCACTTTTCTTAATTTAATGTTTTTTTTAAAAAAATGAATCTATTCAAAAACTCAGACTGAAAAAAATTATAAATATTGTATCAAAAAAAAAAAGAAAGAAAATCGTAAAAATAAATAAACCAAGAGGGAAATTTTCTCATTGCTCGATAAAACCCGTTTTTCATATGTCGACTTGAAGGGGGCGTCTATTTGGCAGCAAAATTATTCCCTGCCTTTGAAATGAATAATAAAAAAATTAAACATTACACACAGCCATCATTCTATTATCTTTCAGGACATTAGTTGAACCGAGCTTTTCGTAACATTTTAAAAAAAAGTGGTTTTCGGGTTTGTCAGTAATCCAGTTAATAATCGTTAACACACATCTTTGGTATGTGCTGTACATTTTACAACATTAAAAAAATTAACCATTTAACATTTTTAGAATGATCATTTTTTGGGCAAGATTTAAAAACTAAAAAATTAATTAAGTACTTTTGCCCTTTTAATTGATTTAAAACTCATCGAATTTAAATTACATCATTTAAATTACTGACCAGTCTAAATCCATTTACATATTGAAACATTTATAATGCAATTTATGGTATTCAGCAGTTGCAATTAACAATTTTTTTAACAAAGCTGCTGAGTAGATTTTCGTAAAAAATAAAGTGTTGTGAATTATATTGGTTTTTCCGGCTAGCGAATTTTTTTAATTGATGAGGGGACAAGATCGCATTCGTAAACTTGGAAGACTACGTGCTTTATGCTTTTTTTAGACTTTGCCTGAGAAAAAATGGGGGTAGTTTCGTATGTGATCTTTCGAATGACTCGCTAAAGCATTCAAATTACTATAGTAAAATTTTTAAGAAACAAATCACTAAATTTAAATCCTTGAGCAACTCATTCAAATTATGCGCATACGAACCTAAAATTTTTTTTCGCCTGACTTACAGATCAATCTACGATAATACTCAATACAAGAAACAAAAATGAATGACAAAAAAATCATAAAATTGATTCAGCTTATTTAACAATTACATCATCGTTAATATTAATTGAAAAAACAAATAGAATATAAATCGATTTTTTTTCCTTTAAATTCCCAACATGTAAAAAAAATCGGACAGTTTAAATATTTACACTAGAAAAAAAAACTTTTGTCAATATTCATGAGATCTTAGCGGAATCAAGAATTTTCAACGTCTTCTCATCGGCGAAAATTTTCAAAAAAATCGCCGATGTTTACTGTTAAACTTTTCAAAGCTTTAAAAAACAAAAAAAAAATCAAGGAAGATCGGGATTTCTTTGATGGGAGGTAACGAAAACCTTTTTTAAAAAAAAAATGGGTTTGATACATCATTAAAAAACAATAACGCGTGCTAAGTTTAAGGAGAATCTTTAAAAAATAATCCGCTAAACTTTCACAAATCCACCCTGTAAACCGGCTAGAACTTTATCTAGCTTTAAACCTAATGCCTTGCCTGCACGTATACTTTCTTGAATCCAACCATATTGATTTAATAAAAAAAAATTGAAAGCATGCTATTTACTAGGATGACTGTTGTAAAATTCCAGCATGTCTTTCATTTGCTATTATACTATTTAAAAAAAAAAAATCGCGATGAAACTTCAATTAAATTGTTTCGACTAATTTTTTGTCTTTTTTTCTTTTTAGTTTTTAACCAAACCTACGAGATGTTTAAAACGCTGCAAACTATTCACATTCATTGGTTTCGCTGGAGCGCAAGTTCCTTTTAACAATTTTTTTTAAAGCCCTAACCAGAGATTTTCACAATTAGCCTAAAAATGTTTTCACACGATGATCGAGTAAATTTTTTAACGTCCGACGAGACTAGAAGTTTAGGAACGTTACTGAAAAAATTACTTTTCCTTGCTGCTATGTTCCAGCTCCACAACACTCCGATTTCAAAGAAGAAAAAAAAAAGAAACGTTAAAAAAAATAATAAATAAATTGCTTATCACAGCGATGTGTCGGCCTTCTTATGATAGCGGATGCTACCAGACTCGATGTAAATGAAGGTTACGACTTAAAACGGAGCGTACGTCTTGCGTGAAACGAAGAGCGTCTAAAACGGGAAGAAGGTTCAGTAGAGCCGTGTCCATTGGGTCACAGAACCAACTTTTAATTGGTATTGCATTATCTGAAAATAAAAATTAATTGTAAATGGTTTATTAAAAATAACGTCCGCCATTTTAGAATCAAAAATTATTTTAAGGCAACAAGACGATTCCGTTAAGATGGCAGAGCTTTTGACAATTTCTTAAGAGATTAATTAGTAACGTCCGTACCTGGATACGCCCTATAGGCACCGGGAGAATTATCCAAAATAAATATGGAACTAAGATCTCCACAGATGGCGGAGAGGTGCTTTGTATATGATCCTAAATCAGGAGTGCAGTGCTGCCTGTAGTAACGTCTCCGCAGTATCCCGCGGTTATTATCTAATTTATCAGCTACTGCAGCACCGTATATTTCCATACTGGCTGTGAACACCACTAATTCGTACCACTGTGATACCTAAAAAAAACAATAAAATTAAAATTTATCGCTATTGGAAACTATCCAAAATATTTTTCATTCTTAATCTTACGATATCAAGGAAGAAATCCACGTGAGGTCGTTTATGTACAAAAAATCTAACAGGATGCCTGTCGATCGTCACTTTGAGCACGAAATCAGGCGGCGTGCCTGGTTTGACGGTTTGTCTTAACACTCCGTCATGGTGCGAGTGAATCAACGTCTCGTCCAAATCTAGGACTAGAACTTTTCTTTTAACTATACCTGAAAAAAAATAATCTCATTAAATCCAATTAATATTAATTAAAAAAATTATTTTAGATCAATGAACTTACTCAACCGATGCCTTGAGAGCGGTGACAAAGGGAAAATGTCATATTTTACGGGTTGATGCTGACAAAACTGCAAAAAAGAAAAGAAAAGAGAATTAATATCATGAGACAAATTAAGTAAGAAAATTTTTCTTTCATTCAAGGATCTCTCTCTCAGATTGCCAAATTGAGAAAACTAAATAAAACCGCTTTTTATATATTTGGCTTAAAGCCCACTTTGTTTAATGTTTGGCAGATGTAACCGAGCATTCGATACGACCAGGGGAATGGCAGGAGGACATCGTTTATATTCGTAAAGAATATTCCATTAGTTATTTTCAAGGTTACGTATTATCCACGATTCGGATTCAATTAATTTATGGACAAAAAAAAAATTAGGTACCTCGTGACCCTAACGGCTCTGTTGAATCATCGATAATTTTCTCGCAAGAAAAAAAATGTAAAAGATGTCACAAAAATTTGAACCAATTCCAGATTTATGTGTTTCAAATGTTTCATTTTCCGTCCCACCGAGCCGAAGGGGGGAATTTGGCAATTGTAAAAATGTTAAGTAATAAGCTTGAATGATGATGATGATAATGATGATCATCTCTTTTAAATGTTATTTGTATTTAAAAAATTATTTCATACTTTTTTTTCAAGGATAAGCTTATCAGACTTCTCGTCATTGTGATAAATATGGTTGAGCAGCGGTTTAATGACGACATGATATAAATTTTATTTTTGATGCTTAATCAGTAGCAGACAATCCCCTGTCAAAGTATCAAAATTTCAAAAAAAAAAATTGAAATGTCATCGTGATACATTGACCTAAAAAGAGGACAAAAATCATATTGAAAAAAGCAGGATAATTATCTCTATATGATAATAATTCCACTACGCAAACTTGCAGAAATAAAATAATTTCACTTTAATGAATTGAAAATGGCTTTCCAAGAATTCTATAATTAAAAACTTATCCAAGTGAGGTTAGGTGATATTTTTTATCAAAACCAAATGTTTATCCCGATGAATCTATATCATAATTTATAGCTAAAATTATTAATCAAAGCAATTAAACACCATTACCCATTAATTAAAACAAAATTTCAATTGCTTCGAATGTTTCCTTCAACCCCATCATAGGACTAGGTTAACATTCGAGACTCAAGCAAGTAAAAATTGATCTCTTTTTCCAACATTGACTTTCCATTTAATTGAACATTTCAATGATGAAACATTTAACAATTATTTTGCTTGGAATATCCATGAGATCAATAGGCCTATGACAGGGCCAAGCCATCGTACACATGCTCATATTGAACACACAAGAGTTTGTTTACCTCTCTTAAGCACCATCAAACATAAAACTCTTAACGCCATTTCTAAACGATTCCTCGTTGATGATTATACGAGTTGGATTAGTATTTATTACTAATAAACCCAAAATTGAATAATAACTTATGTACTTACGGTACGGACCTGCTTCTTCAGAAAAAAACACACACAAGTCCATATTTTTGATGCCATTAATAAAAATGCACGAAGGCCCATTTGCAATTGTTTCAACATTTGTACAAACTTAAATATTTAATCCCGCACATAAAAATGAAAAAACTAAATAAAACCTATTTGTTTTTTGTGACTATTTTATTAGAAAACAACATTTTTAGAGTAAATTATGGTACAACCGCCATGATCGACCCACATCTTTTTTTCTCTTTTCTTTTCTTTCCTTTTCTTCTCTCTATCTCTCTCGCTCTTTCGTTAAATGGACGGCGGCCATTACACTGCGCAGACATTATGCGCATCTTCTGCCACGTCGAAAAAAAATCATCGTCTTCTTGTGTTTTTACGTCACGAACGTTTATTCTATTTACAATAATTAATTATTAGTTGTGCTGTGGTTGTTTTCAATGTCGCATGCGCTAAGTCGAGGGATTATCTCATACATTACCTAATATTTGCAAAAGATTTTTTTCCTATTCCTTGAAAAGCGGTATAAAAATAGATTTTATGACATGGGTTAATGATAACGTGGCATTAGATAACATTTTTTTTTGATTTAACCGCCAGAAAGTGATTTGTATTTTTAGAATGTTACCCTTTTCTTCCAAAAATATTGATCTAAAGGAAAATGAAGGGGTACAGAGGAAGAGAAATGAATTTTTTATACTCACTTTCATATTTTTCACGATTTGTGTGATGATCCTCAATTTATTTCTCAATGACATCAATGAGAATGAAGTAAATTATAATTATAAGCAGGGGGACTTGAACTTAGTTTGTTATTATCAATTCCCAAATTCAAAGACTGATTTAGTGCCAAAAAATATTCCTGATTTATGCACCCATATTAATATGGCCTTTGCTACAATTAATTGCAGCGATTATTCATTAACATTATCAGGAGAGAATTTACAGGTAAACTGCAAGACAAAAGTTAAAGATTTCGTAGTTAATTTTAAATAATACTTTTTTTTTCAATTTAGACTCTAGCTGCAATAAAAACACTTAAAGTAAAAAATAAAAAATTAAAGATATTGATATCAGTCGGAGGAGCAGGAAATACAAGTTTTAGTTGCATGGTTGTTAATCACATTAACAGGAAACAGTAAGCAATAATTTTTTCCCTCTTAAAAGTTTTCTTTCACTTAAAAAGTTTTTTTTTTTTTTCAGTTTTATCAAAAGTGCTATGAATTTAATAAAAACTTATCAACTTGATGGTATTGATCTTGACTGGGAATGGCCTGTGTTTGATGGCGGAACTAAAGAAAAAGTTAAATTTATTCAACTGCTTTATGAAATTAGGCAAGAGTTTAATAGGCATGAAAAAAAGTACTTTTTAACTGTAGCTGTAGCTGCTGTGGAGTCAATCATTGATGCTGCTTATTATGTTGGGCATATGGCTGAGTAAGTTCTCAGAAAATTCTTCCCTTTTATATTTTTCAGTTTCAAAAAAAATCTTTTTTTAGGCAGGTTGATTTTGTGAATGTTATGAGCTACGACTATCACTTTTTCCAAAATTACTACCCAATAACAGATTATAATGCGCCATTATTTTCATCATCACATGACCAAAATTCATTATTTGCAACACTGAATGTTAATTTTACTGTCGATTATTGGTTATCTCAGTCAATGCCAAAGGAAAAATTAGTTTTAGGAATTCCAGCCTACGGGCACACATATAAGTAAGTGGTTGAAATCTCTTAAGTTGATCATATTGAAAATTCATTTAAATAAGATGTTAATTTTCAGGCTTTCTTCCATATTAAATCAAGGGTGGCATGCACCAGCTACAGGTATTGGATCAGTTGGCTCCAATGGTTTTGCTACTTATTCTCAAATCTGTGATTTTCTTCAAAATCCAAATACTGTAAGAGTTTTTGATAATGAAACCAAAGTTCCATATGCTTATAATTTTCTTGATTGGATTTCGTATGATGATGAGACGAGCATTCAGATTAAAGTAAGAAATTTCATTTTTTTGAACACTTTCACTTTTATATTTGAACTTAACCACTATGACTGAAAACAATTTTTAACAACACCACTCACTTTATATTTTCTTATTTTACCATCCCTACATGCTGTAAAAATATCCTCACTTCCAACAGATAAATCATAAATCGGATCACAATCTGACCCTGTCAATACAATTTTTTTCTTCAAATATCCAATTGCATCATAATAAGTTACAGTCCCATCATTTCTTCCTACAAAAAACCCGCTTTGTTTGTATACACATCCACTTAACACTGGACTGTTTGATTCATAAATTAATTTAGCTGGATTACTAATATCATTCAAGTTATAAATCACAATTTTCCCATTCTGACATCCAACCATAAACTGGTCTCCTAAATGCAGCATTACATTAACAGCAGACTCCATATTTATCGTAAAAATTATTTTTCGATTATAAACTGTCACACCATAAACCAAACCTTCTTCTGATCCAATTATTAATAATTTATCTTTTGTTCCTATTTCTCTGTCACTGACAGGGCTATTTCTTTCCACTGTGATATTTTTTGGTACCACACCAATGCTGCAACAATTCAAACAATCAGATGATTCAAAGATTGTAGCTAAACATGCAGATTGGCCACAATCCCATAACTTGGCAGTCCCATCTTTTGATACAGAGATTATATTCCTCCCTTTATCAACAATACAAAAATCATGAACAGCTGCCTTATGACCTCTTAATGTAGCAGGACATTGACCAGTTTCAGCTGACCATATTTTCAATTGCATATCAGCTCCGCCAGACAAAACAACAATGCCAGATGGGAAGAATTTACATTTATAAACATCACAAACATGACCTTCTAATATTCTCTGCAATTCCCCTGTATCGGAATTCCACACTAATAATTTATTTTCCGCACACGCTGATACGCCTAACCCTCCGTCAGTAGCGTTCAAACTAACCACATTTTTTTTATGTAACGAAAATGTTTTTAAAGGCGGGATAAATGCGGAGATTAAACCAGATGAATTATGTTTGATGTATATTGCATCTCGAGTGACCGATATCACAGAAAAATCGTCGGTAGTGCAAATTGGTGAATTCATACCCTGACCTCGCAGTTTTGAATGAATGCTATCTTTTCCTCTAAACTTGCACGACAGCCATACTTCCTGCTTCGTTGTGAAAAGAAAATCTTCCCAATCGCACTGTATTGTAATAACTGGAGAGTCTTGCTCTGTATTACCCATTTTTCACTGATAAAAATAATAAAACAAACTGAATTTTAAATGTAAACAGTGAAGGCTGAGTTGACAATTTTTGTGTCTAATGCCACGACATTTTAAATTCGTTAAAAAAAATGGCGTCAAATGATTTGAAATGGAAGCGTCAAGCGATTTACGAAGAAAAAGCAAGGCAAATAGCAATTGGATGTATATTTTTTATGATTTATGCATCAATAATTAAATTTCGACTTCTTTTGCAGAGGATTAGCAGGAAAAATCTCTTTACATTTTCAAAATAACCATTTTACGACAAATTGAAACTTGTCTTTTAAATTTTCCTTATATATTTGGGCTTATCTTTTTGTTTTTATCATTCTAGGCTGAATTTATCATCGAGAAAGAACTTGCTGGAGCTATGGTATGGTCATTGAACAACGATGATTATGAAGGAACATGTAAAGGTTTGAATTTTCCGTTAATACGTACTATTCATTCCACATTTTCTAATATTTCCAATATTAATTAAAAACTTTATTCTAATATATATTTTTAAAAGTATTTACACATTATTTAATAAATTGTAATATTTACAAACAATTCAGTTACAATTTATATAATACTAAGAAAATGATAGTTATTATTAATTCTACATTTTTTATTACTTTGTCAGTGAGCTTTTTTCTTATATATTGAATTACTGTGTTATCCAATAAAATTTTCTTCCGTTTTAATTAAGAACTTTAAATTATAACTGTATTATTTTGGTCTACAGCAGGATGTTTCTTTGACATCCTTCACCTTGCTTGATGTAAAACGGAAGAGCTATATCCCAGTTCAAAAGAAAAATAAATAAGAGTAAAATGCTTTTTCATGTAAAAGAAAAAGAGAGAGAAAAGGATAATTAATTAATTAAAAAATTATCCTCAAATCACATATTCGTGACTGAATTAAAATTAGAGAAGTAACAATAAAATTATTGTCATAATAGAAGATGAAAAAATTAAGGTAGATGAAGTAAGTATGAGCTTAGGGCAAACCAAATAGATCTTTCTTTACCTTTTTTTTTTTTAAAAATATACATGCAGAGTGCCGAACAATATTGTACTCTATTGAAACGGGAGTCTTGAAATTTACATTTAATAAGACGCCCCTAAATTTTATTAATATGGATTCCTTTCATTTAATTCTGAATACCTAAATACACAATTTTATAATATTCCTCGTTTTTAAGGATTATATATGAAAAATACATTTTTCAAAGCTCAGCTGGATTATGTAAAAGCAGAGAGGCCTTTCAGAAATTACATGGTTTTAATTCTTAAGTTGGCAATAATTAAAATGATGATGCTGTAATAAATGAAGAGTTCTGTTTGGCCAGATAGAGACAACTATGGTAGATGATGGTACTCAAGCAAGGAACTGGAGATTTTTAAGTTTTGCATGAAGTCAGATTTGTCGTTTTTTCCAGCTTTGCTTCGAATCTAATGAGCTTCACAACATTTAAAAATTCTCCTCGAACTAAGTCCTTTAAAAAGATTTTTAAACGCTGAATTAACGGGATATACAAACACCCTGTGTATACCTTATAGAATAAATCTATCATTAATTAAAAAAGGAGCACTCTGCACCTTCGAAATCTAATTTTAACAACTTCAATCAAAACTTAACAAATTTTCGGTTACAAGAAAATTACATTATTTAAAAGAAAAATGGTCGTTTGCGCAATTCAACCATTGCGAATTATTTAAGTACATGATTATAGGGAACAAGTATAAGTAAAGGGAACTTCTTTCTTTTTAAACATTAAAAAGTTTACATTCTTTAACGCGGTTTTTTTTTTACAATTTTAAATGCCGAATTTTCTTATGAATTTTTTTTAAAAAAATTGCGATTTCGATGTAGTTATCGAAAAAAAATTCAAATAAAAAATATCATCAATCCTTGCTTTTATGAAATAAATTAACTACCGAACCGGAAACGATAGGGAGGGACGAATCATAATTTTTTTTACAAAATTCTCCTAATTATATACAAATATTTTTTCCCATTACATTTAAATACCTAGAAAGTTTTATAACAAGCGGGCTTGAATGGATGATATTTTTCATTTTGCAAAGAATTAATGAATTTTTTTTAAACCTTACCTCGTCGAAAAAAGGGAATATTCCAATAAATATAAAAAATAAATACACTATTTTTGTTTTTTTTTTCTTTTTTTAATACTTATAAGTCCTCCACTTGTGACGAACCCAAGAGAGGATACGCATGGCCCTCTGCTAGCATTGTGAAGTGTTATTAGGGTATAGCTTTGTGCTTAACTGCACGTGGGTCGCTGGTTGGACATGGACGGGGGGTTGCGGAGCTGGTTGCTTAGCTTCAAAAAAATAAAAAAATGAAATTGTTAGTATTTTTTAAAATTAAATGCCGAAAAATATTTTTTTCTATACTAAATTAATATTAATCATGCAAAAAGCTTACAAGCATATGAACAAATAAGCCAAAGAGTAGTACGCGGTTCTGAGAAACAAATAGTGAGTTTATTCAAGCTAAATAGTTGTGTTCCAAGCACCCTCAAATCCATTAAAGGTTTGATAGAGCCGTTACAAGCCCAAACTTCAATAGGTTCATTACATGACCACCCGAGCCAATTAGAGCCTTCAGAGACAAAGTAAAACCATATTTAGAAGTTACAAGATAAGTAGTCGAAGAAGAGAGTAGTCGTAGAAGTAGTCGAAGCCAGAGTGAATATAAGTTTGACAGTTTGAAAGCTAAACATAACCTCATTTGGTCATAAAAAGACAGAGCAGAGCCACGTTAGATGAGGTAAAGCTGAACATAACCTCATTTGGTCAAAGACAAGAGTAGTGCCACTTTTGACAATCAAAAGTCAAACATAACCTTACTTGGTCGACAAAGACTTAGTGAAACCATGTTTGATAATCGAAACTAAACATAACCTCATTCGGTTGTCTAAGTCACTTATAGCAGATATAGGAACAAAACAAACGTATCCAGGACATGCCAAAGGAATTCAGGAAAAAGTCCGGTAATAGCAAAAGCTTTCAGAAAATCAAATACCCATTCATTTCAAAACTCTCGATGAGCGGAATTCGATCCTCTTCCAATACTTTCATTCCCTTTCTATGATTAACTGAAGCATGGATTAACGTTATCAATGACTGATTGAAAACTAGAAAAATATATATGTACACATGCGGCTGACTCACCTCAAACATTAAAATAATCAAGACTGTAAACTTCAATTCCATGCGGAGCTAAAGTAATGAAAATGCATGCATGAAAAATAAACATGTTAGGGATTTATCATGCAATGAATCAAGAAAAAAATTTAACGATTGAATGTTTTGCAAGCATAATTTTTTTCGGCAAATATTTTTCGGGTCAGTTTTTTATTTAATTTTGTCTGTTATTTTTAAAAATTTTCGGTCAGTGAAAATTTCTTTTTTGGATCAGTATAGTAATTAAAAGGTCAGTAAATATTTGATTTCGGCAGTTTTAAATTCTCATTTTGACAGTAAACAATTGAATTCGGGTCAGTAAATAAGAGGATTTTGGTCAGATTCACTGGTCAGTAATTATATAAGATTGATCAGTTTTATTAATATCTTCCAATTTTTGTAAAGGAGAATGAAAAAAAATACTTACCGTAAGATCCAATGTCAATTTAATCAACCAGCAAAGCTTTCGTAGCTACTCTGGGCCTTCCTCTTTTTCTTTTTTGCCCAAAGGAAACATTTTTGGCCGCTGTGGTGGTTTGACGTACTTCAGCCGGATCAGAATTCCAAGAAGGTGTTTGCAAGTAAATTTTTTGTGAAAACTGGGGCAAGTACAAACACCTTTTAAATAGTCGGCTTTGTTTTGGGGCAACTGAATAACATAAATCTTAAAAGCGCGATTACTAAACTGATAGAAAGTGTTATAACGTTTTTTTGTGACATTATTAATGTCTTCGTCAGAAGCAGAAGTTAAATCTCCAGATGGAACGTAATAATGAATGGAATCTCCCTTCAGTACCGAGGTGACTTCATTTTCAGACCTGGCCCAGTTGTAGGCCGCAGTCCAATCTTTTAGTTCGATTGTAACCGCAGTGGTGATTTGACGATATGAAATGTTGTACTCATGGGACCATTTCTCTACTGCACTACTTGCCATTGCAAGAAAACGAGACAGCGGGAGGCGCTTTCGAAATGTTTCCTCTTTTTTCAATACAAGGTTGAAAGCCTTCAGGCAATTATTTGTTGAAGGGGTAAAATGACCCACCCCCTCATACCAATTTGTATGACTGCCGACCCACTCCCTTTTAAAATAAATTACGAATTCTTTCTGTTTTTTTGCTCATCCATTTTTTTACAAAAAGAGCGGCTGCTTTGTCAAAGATTTCTTTGGAGCTACTTAACTGAAGTTGGTCAATATCGGCAAAAATGTCTTTTCTAAACTCCGTAGCCACCATAGATTTTCATGTAATTATGTTGCAGTGCAGTATTCAGCCTTTTTCACTAATAGCAAAAAATAACTGATCGAGTTATTATTTTTTTTGAAAAAAGGAATTTATTACTGACATTGTAATTAAATCACCGACCGAACCATTTTTTTTACTGCCCTAATAAATAATTTACTTACATTTGAAATACTTTACTGACCACTGTGACACTGACCGTGGAATTACTGACCATTTTAAATATAAACTGACAAAGTATTATAAAAACTGATAATTCAATTAAAAAACTGACCAAATAAAATTAAAAAAACTGACCCGGTAAATACACGCCATTTTTTTCATAATTATCGGGATTATTTTTTTTTTTTTTTTTTGGCGTGCTGGTAAACCACCCAGAGAATAATGATTTTAAAAAATGAAAGAAAGCTTACCGGTAGCAGATGACCTAGTGTTGTAATCTTTTGTCACGTTCCTGAAAGGCCCTGGATCAGGGAAATCTTGGATGTTGTGAAATAGGTGCGCAAACTTGTTCTCTATTTCCGCTGCGAGAAAATATTATTTGTTTAGTATTTTTTTTTGAAAAGAAATTAGGTGGATTGGGTTTTTAAGAAAACTCACTTTGGTACGAATGAGCACCATTCCTCATTGAAGAATTCCTTTGGGGTGGTACTGGCGGCCCGGAGCAAGGACCCTAAAAAAAAATTTTTTAAAAAGGGGGCAATTAGTAAAGCATTAAGGCTGCGAAAGTCGAAATTCGGCAGTGCTTCTGGGGCACTCAAATTGGCGTACATTTAAGGAATCATTTTTAGATGGGCTAGCTCTTTTTTAATAAAGTCATTTTTTAGAAACAAGACTTTGCTTTATCTTGGGCACGACTTCAAGAGAAAATCTTTAAATTTAGGGCTAAAGCTAGAACTTAAAAAATTAAAATCATAAATCAAGCCCCCAATTAGAAAAGTTTAAAATTTATTTTTGGGTTGAAAAAGCTAAACTAAAATAATTTTAAACTGGATGAATCGAAAAAAGTTTTCAAAATTATCATGTTGGTCAAAAAAATTTTTAAATTAAAAAGTTAAAAAGGTATCTTGGGCACGGTAATTATTCACCGACCTTAAATACTCCTTTTTTTATTTAAATATGACTTTTAGCTCGAAAACATGCATTGCTAATTTAGTTCGATTATAACTGCAATAACCTTGAGCAGATAAACAAATTATTATTCGTAATGTAACGAACAATCATTCATCACCTAATGCAATTTCTAAAGCGATAAAAAATTGCTCTGCTAAATTTTTCTTTTAGAGAAAATCAGGCTATCCCAGCAGACGTGGACCCGTGCCGAGGTTTTTTCCCCACGACCTAGCTGGAAAAACTTGGTCAACTTGGACAAGACTTGGTGCCATGACTTTGTTGCTTTAAAATTATTTTGTTCCATTTTCATACCGTTGGTGCTAGCCTTCCTTGAACCGATGGCGGCGGAGGAGGAGGCGCCGGAGACGTCCTATGCGGTGGAGGTGGTGGAGGCGCTGGAGGTGCTGCCGGCCGCGTTGGCGGTGGTGGAGGTTTTGAAATAGGAGGCTTCGTCGGAGTACCTTAAAAAAAATTCACAAAAAATAAAATCCCGTTCATAAGTTTTTTATTAAAAACAATACTACAAAGACTCACCTCTTTGACTTTGATTAGGCGTTGGCGGAGGAGGTATACTAGGCGGTTGTGGTGCCATCTTTTGAATAAAATTATGCGGCAACGTCCCCGTTTTCGAAAAATTCCTATTATTTAAACTGTCTTGACTTTGATGTAAACTACTTTGATTTTTGACTAGGTAATGTTTTGAATTAGGGGGGAAAGGAGGATTCGTCGTCGGTGCTACGGGGGGTGACCTTGGCGCCCTCATGCTTTGAGCCCTGTTAACCCCCGGCCTTCCGTTTAATGAAATTTTCTTTGGAGGAGGAGAAGGTTTATTAGCTTGATCGTTTTGACTAAAATTTGATAAATTTTGAGAGCTCCCACTGGCTCCTCTAAAATCGTTTAGCGTTTGCGAGCTTCCGCCCAAACTGTTCGGTCCGGAATGGAGGCTACTTTGATTGGGAGAAGATGGCTCTCTATTTACAGGAGGTTTCGGTGCTACGTTCGGTTTGCCGTATCCCCCTGCTGGGGGTTTACTGGGTAATACCGGCGGGCCGTTAGCCGGTCTGCTCGTATATCCGTTGTTGGCAGGCGAAGTTGATGTCAATATTGAATCTGAGGCACTCTAAAAAAATAAAATTTCACATTAGAAATAATTAATTAAAGACTCGCACGAAAAAAAATTAAACTCACAGATGGAATATTAGGTTTTTGACTGGCTGGAGGTGGCTGAGGCGGAGGCCCTCGATTTTTTGTATCCGTTGATAAACTTCTCGGGGATGAGTTCGTTGTTGAAGCTATTGCTAGACCCGTTGGTTTTAATTTGGGCATCCCACCCGCGAATAAACCACCCAGCCCGGGAGGGCCGCCGTTTACACGTGGCGTATTATTTGAAACTACATCTCGACTAGATTCATTGTTGCTACTTGTGACGCCGGCGACTCGTCCTAAAATAGACAAACAAAATTTATAATTAGCTAACATGACAGAAAATCAATTTTCCTATTTTAGAAAGCTTTCCTATAATTATTTTTGAGCGTAGGAGAAAATTTTAAAATGATTTCTCTTGCTTCTTGTGATACTGGATCCTTGTTTTCGGTTTCAAAGCACGTTTTAAGGCATATGGCATTTTATCTGGCGTTTCTTTAGTATTACAAATCTGTGTTTAGCAAAAAATATCAAGCGGTTCGCTTTCAAGTAATTTAATACTGGAGAGAGAAAAAATTGTGTGATTCTTAATTATCTTAATGTCTTTATTTCGTAATTTCCGGTTTTGTCGATAGATTAAGTTGGATTTTTGATAAATGGAAAAATTATTTCGAATCCTGGTCAAGGCTTAGTATTATCAATTAATGGATAAAAAGATTATACATATGACATAATAGAGATTTTTCAAATTTTTATCAAAAAAAACGTTTTAGTAAGATTTTACAATTCCAGGCCATTTTTAGTAAAAAAATGCTCCCCTAGTTTATTTTTTGGAAAACATTTCTCGGCTCAAACCAAACGACAACATCAACTTTTTGTAGCTTTTAAATTGGATAAAAACTTTTTTAGCTTTCAGTAATTTTTTTGGACGGGAAAAAAAGATCAAGGTTTTGAGATCAGGCTTTTGAGTTTTAAAAAAAAAATCATTGTAAGTAGACTACTCAGATTGACTAACTTGGAGGAAAGGAGAAGGAGGGAGAGGTCCAGTGACAAGCACAGCCAAAGTTTGGAAATCCTCTTCTTCTCATTCGAAAAATTTTTCCAGTCTTCATTCTTCTCAGCAAAGATATTTTTAAAATTTTACCTAAAAATAAAATTTTTCAGAAATTTTTCCAAAATTTTAGAATATATTTCATAAGAAAATTTTTTTCTTATTTTTATACTCTAAAAAAATTTGTCCCTGTCTTCAGCCTTCGGGAAAAATCAGCCTGGGTGCTTTAAATCCGCACCATCAAGCACCTCAAATAGATGAAATGGCTGCGTCTAAAAATTTCAAAAAATAATTTAACTAAAAAATTTTTTTCTAAACCAAAAAAAAGTTTTTAGTAATTATTTAAATTTTTTTTAAGCATTTAATAACTTTCGTCTTTAAAAAAGACTCGGGTAAGAAGTCAAAAAATTTTTAGAAGCCCGACTGGGCTAAAAAATTTTTAACTGGCTCTGCACCTTAAAAATTTTGTAATAAAAAAATTAAAAACTCAATAATGCAACTGTCCTCCACTTTTACAAACATTAGCTAAATAAAGTAAATCAAAACATTTAAGTCAATGCATCAAAACAAATGAGCCATTAACTTTTTTAGGTGGCACCAATTGTAACCCTGGTTATCCTTGGGGGCTATCCCCTCACCATTTTCAGCTTTACTTCAATAACACACCGAAAACACTTAACATTTTAACATCTTCATCGGCAACATCTATAAAGTCGCTAAAGCATTTCAAATCCTAAAAAAAACTTAATTTTTTTTTAGCGAAAACTCTAAAAAACATGTTCCACCTTGTTCTCTTGAATTAAAAAAAAATTAATGGGGAAAAGTGACAAAAAAATAACATCTACTTAGCAAACCTCTAACTAGTTCATGTCAAGTCATTGTCATCACTTTCAAAAAAAAAAAAATTATAAAAAGAAGACATAAAATCGAAATTACAGAATTAGGCCACTCGCATATCTTAAAAAAAATTTCCATTGTTTCACGCGTTTCCTTAAAAAATCATCAAACACTTTTAACATCCCATTAATCATAAACTTGCAATTATCTAATATTCCATTCAAAGACAGGATGCAGATACCACGCCTGGTATAGTTATCATATAAGTAAAATGCCTTAACCATGAAACATCAACCTTATAGGTAAAAACGGTATTACAATGATTCATTACAAAAAACCTAAGACTGGACGACATGGATTAGCCCGACTCGTCTCCCCACGTACAAAATCCATTATGATGCAACGATTACTCCATTTTAAATATTTTTTTTTCGCCTCCGTGGGCTTATTTTAATGTTATTGATTCTTACCGGCTATAAGAGGCCCACTCTTATCTACAGTTACTGCTTTCTTTAATTTAGCTCCTTGTCTAATTGACTGCAGTAGTAGATTCCTTTCTTGACCGGACGGTGCTGCTGATGGTGCAGGCATCATCGGTGGTGGTGGCGGTCCAGGAGGAGGCGGAGGTGGCGGAGCCATCTTTCACCTTAAAAAAAAAAACATGAATCATTAATAAAAATCCTTTGTGCGGCTAAAACACTAACTGATTAGAAAATAGGCTGTTGATAAAACAAATAAAGTTCGTTTACATTAAATAAACTATTCATGACAAGCTCGTTTAATGTTTGAATCTCCCTTTCATTGCGAAATTAATATACAAGCGAGGGATTTTAAATGGCAAATTGTATATTTCCTCAACAGAGAAAAGCTTGGTTTAAGTCTTACTAATCTCGTGATGCTCTTATCAAAAGTAAATAATAGATTAAAAAAATTTATTTTTTTATGATAGGCCTATCGATGTTATTAATTTTTGAGTTAGGATTATAAAGAAAAAAAAACTATGACATTGTAAATTTAAATTCAAAGTTCAATTCTAGTACGTAGCCATGGCATTGATGATGTCATTGTGACCCGGCCTTTACAGGAGCAGAAAACCTAAAGGAGGAGACTTGTAACACTGTTACAAAAAATTTTAAGCATACTTAATTATGTCTGCACAATATTGAAACTTACAGAGGGAATAATAATTTATTGGCATGAGTCCAACATGGGATAATTTGAATTACTACCGGTTTGAATTATTTCTGTTTTTAATTTTTTTTTATTAGTGCAGTTTATTTTCTATACAAAAATGCATTTCACATTTTAAAACTCGATAATTCGACTAAAATTAATATTTACACTCACTAATAACTAGTTGTAATGCTGACGGAGCACTTAGCCTGTACATACCTATTTTTTTTATAAGAACAAAAGGCTTAGCATTGCTTTTAAATATCAAAAAACTACATTCATGAATAACTAATCCTACTTTGCTTAAAAAAACCATATTACTTTTAATTTATATTAAATGATTATCATTTCTATGTAATGATACACTTTTGATACATGAGAGAATCTAAAATTAAATTTCATACCTCTTATGTGCAAATTACAGAGAGTTAAAAAACTCACATGAAAATCGTAAGCGATAAATCATAAACATAACTTTTTATTTTGTTTTATGATACTCATGATTAAAGGAGATAGGTACATCCTTTTAAAATAATCCCAAGTGCATGAAGCTTGTTTTTTGGTTAGATATTGAAAGTCGAAACCCTTTAAATGTGAGTCAAGCTATCACAATCTTACAGATCGTTATGATCCAAAGATAAGGAAATCTTCATGTGAAAATATTTTTGCACATAAAAACCAGAAATATTGATAAACAAGACTACCAGGTCCCAAACTGGGCAATTATATGATTAAAATTACTAGCCTGTTCACTTCTCAATTACCTTATCAACCTGATCTGGAGGAGCCTAAACAGGTGCAAAAATAAATAGTTCATAATTTTGACACATCGACGAAAAAAAATAAACTTTCGTTTTTGATTAAATTCAACCTTGGGCACCTTCAAAGGTGCGTTAATGATATCACTCGAAATGATTCATCGAAAGGCAATACCCCGTCATGACCCGTTTCTGAATAATTTTAATCATATTTTGGTCAAAAAGAAAAAAAAACTGTAGGCCACCTGATGACAGAACGTCCTTCAGTTAAAAAGAAATCTTTCTTACCTAATTAAATACCTCCGTGAGATTGTTGTTTCCGAATTAAAATTATTAAAAACGGTTAATTCACATTTTACTGGGCTTCATCTTTGTTTTTTAAATCCGATACGTTTTAAAACATATTATGAAGAATTTTATAAATAAATATATTCTCACTGCTTTCTCTACACTACTCCACCTTTGACGGTACTGCCAACTAAAATGAAATTTCAACGTGGGAGGGAAATTTCAACTTGAAGTGAGATGCTTTTTCTGTCGCTTTTATTTTAAAAATCTCCTGCTGAGAGCTACTAATAATACATTTTTCTTCTTTGGAGATTTTTAGTTATTTTAGTAGGACCCCCTACACCCTCTACATAACGGTCCAAATAGAAATTTAGAAAGTCATTTCGCTTCGCCCCCACGGGCAACTTACATGCTCTTTTAACTTCAAGAATAGAGCTAAATATATTATTATCATAAAATCATTGTCTTCTGCTATTAATAGAACAAATCTCCTATTAGCCCATCACCATTTAATCAACATTTTTCTCTTAATATTGCTGAAATTTTCGCTGAATTCATTTCAGCGGTCAAAAATTCAAATTTACATCTGCATAATCAAAATGGCGTTCATGGATCATTGCCAACTTTTGAATTTGAAATTACCTACTTGCAAACAAATGAATTTTTTATGAAGAATTCATGGCGGTTGAGAAATTAAAAAAATACATAAAATGTAATCATTTCGTTGTTAAAGTTAATAAATCATCCATATCAATTTCTAAGCCGGTTCAAAAAAATTTTTAATAAATCGTTTCAAAATTTATCGCTTTCAAAACATTAAATATACAAATTCCCTGACATTACAAGATGGCGAGCCAGGTCACCGTGCCGATAAATAAGGAAGACGAAATCGGTCGAAAATGGGATCGTTGTTTAACAGATTTGGTTCTTAAGTTAGGTAAGTGTCCTAACAATAATAACCTTTAATATTCTGCTTATGAAATATTGATATCGATCGTTTTTCTCGACATAAAACGCTTGTAAACACTGATCAAATTTTCACTGCTTTCTGCTTTTGCATACTTATCTTATGACGGATTTGAAGGTCGCGTTTTTAAAAAAACGATTTTTATTTTAGCTGGTGGAATTACAATAGGTACTATTTTTTCCTTGCTAATTTGTAAAAGGAAAATGTGGCCTGTACATGTGGGTGGTGCTTTTGGAATAGGAATGGCTTATTCTAATTGTGAACGAGATCTCAATTTATCATTAGCCCCAACATGTACCCCAACACCTAAAGTAAGTTATATATAGTGTGTGATATAACCAATTGTAGTGTGTAGCTTTGAGATTTAAATTATCTTCTCATTGCAGAATCCTAATCCGAATGCAAAAAAATAACGAGAATTTAGGAATTATAACTGAAACAAATTAGCAATCATTAGTGGTCTCGGTTTTGTCTTCAAACTATTGTAAATCTGTGTAGATTAATTATGTAAATTATACAATTTATTAAGGGTTATCTACATGTTTAAATAAATAAAACATTTAATCCGTTTGGGTTTTAAAGGAAAAAAAATCAGATAATTATATTCTTCATTCTTATTTATTACAATGAAGCTGGTAACTTATACAAATACATAAACAATTGATTGTATACAATCTGTTTTAAGGTCATGTTCCAATCGAACAGCTAAGCATGAAAATATGAATCCCTGAAATGTTCAAAAAATTGTGATCAGCAATAATTGAAATTACTAGTCACTCCACAAGTGCAACAAAAAATTTTTTTTAACCCTGAAAAAATGTGTGAATAAGCATACATTCTAATTAATCTAAGTTTAAAAATGTAAAGATCACTGCCAATTTAATTAAATAAATTGATTAAAAGCTTATGATGTATGCTTTAATAAGATCATTGTATTCACAACCTGCAAAAAAAAATTGGTATCAGCTTGATTTTAGCTTATAATATAATTTTTTTTCTCTTTTAATTTTTTTTATAAATCTTTTATAAAATTTCATCAAACCTATTCAAACTATTAAAAATTGTAAAACTTTGAGAGAGCTGGAAAATAATTTAAAAATTTAAAAAAAGGGAACACTGAAATCCAGTGATTAAGTTTCAAAAGCCGAAAAAAAAAAAAAAGATTTTTATGCCTAGCTGAAACTGCTAATGTGGAACAAATGGAACAAAAAGGCAACTGATGCATAATACAATCATTTGGACTTCAGTGTGATTAATTCTATCACTTTCTTTGCTATAGTACATTTATTTCATATAAGGAACCTCTTTTAAAAAAAAAAAAATATAAATAGAAAAAGAAGTGAACAACAAAAATATCTTAAAAATTAAGTGTTTAAAAAGCTTGTTCATTCATTTCTCGCACATCATTCGCATTAATTCTAAACATCCCGCGCAATATGACTAGATAATATCCGAATACTTTTCGTTAGTAATTTTTTTAGATGGATTTAATTTTCTAGCTAAAATTAAACAGACCGGTAGGAAATGAGAATATTTAAACTGTGTCTTTTGCAGGACAGTGATGTTTACTGCAAAATCTAATCTGTTGCTCCCATGCCAGGTTATGAGCCATTTGCCAACAGAAAACCCCCCAAAACCCTCAAACATAAAATTTAAGCTGCTTAGGCTAGTCCAAGACTTAGTGTGCGTGCTTAAATCATTCTTGCAGCCAGAAATTTCAACCCCACTCAGATCCTTTTAAATGTTTAACATTTAGCAGTATTTAATATTGCTTTCAGTGTTAAACATTGATATATAGCTAAATTAAATAAACTAAAATTAGAAAACATAATAATATTTAAAAAAAGGTAACAAGGAGAGAAATTTCCATTATTTGGTAGGGAAGTCTGGCCAATAATTAATATAATAACGATGTGTTGTGCCCTCAAATAGTCTATCCAACCAATTTGGTAGACCATCAAGTAGATTGCCTTGGAATAAAACATTGCTGTATTTATCATTTTCCTGCAATAAAAAAAAATAATATTTAATTATTTCTGGCTCAAAGAATTATTATACAAAATGGAAGACGACTTACATCATTGATTAATTTATTCCCTTGCTCAACATCAATGTTGCTGTCACTATCTGAATCTGAAGTATCATCAAAGCCCATGAAGCTTCCGATCTTGCCATCTATGTTATCTTTACCACTCAGTGTTTTCGTCATTTTCATCATCCTCTGCAAAAAAAATGCACAGCGTCAATCTCAAGTTTTTTTTTTGTGATTTCAGGATTAATCATTTTTAATTAAGTAGCTTCGAAAATCATTTTTAAAAAAAAACACTTGTAAACAGCACCAACGACATTTCACAGCCTTTTTTTACTCCACGTCACTGTCATCTTAGAACGGTGACGTCAATGCTGCCACCCAAAATGGCTGCTTCCCAAACAAACGAACATAATATTTTGGTATTCAAAATTACAAGTTAATCCTGCACAACTCTCTTCAAAATCCATCGTGAAAAGCCACCATGTTGCATCAAGGAAGGTATAATTTCCAATTAATCAAAACATTCGCAACATTAAGGGTTAGCACCAACAAAATAAAACCCAGTGAACCGCGGCCGACAGACGCTAAGCCGAATAAACCTCCCGTGGCGGTTGTGTCAAAGAAAGAAGATCAAAGATCGAACCACATGAAATCCCAGACGCATATTATCGATCAAATACAACTTCAGAAGGCCAAATTGCTCCATAACGGCCTGAATTTTAAACCTCCCGCTGAAGATTTTATTAACCGAATACAAGAACGTTACGTCCCTAAATCTGGGATTAACGTAAGCGAGGTTATGAGCGTATCTCCAGGGAAAAGAAATAAGAGACGCAAAGCCGTGGAATCGAAGAAAATTAAAAATAAAAAGGGGAAATATAGAAGGGAGCTTCCACCTTTTAGATTTTTCACAACGAAAAGTCCATATTGGGCGCAGGATACGACTCCTCGATCGTACATCGTGTATTAGTTAAAAAAAATTAATTTTTTTTTTGAAAATTTGGCGTGAACTTTGTATATTGGGAACCGCTCTCGAATTTTTATAAAATATAAGAAAAACAAAAACCAGTCGGCCGTCCATCTTTGTTTTATTTTTGTAAATTTGTTATTGTTTACCAAAAAATGTTAAATCTTTAGCAACAAAGCAGCAATGTTTCGTTCCAAATTTTTTGTGTTATGCGCGAGGCTTTTGGGATATTCAAATTATAAACCAGATCGCGCTGGTGAAAGATTATTAAGCAGGTGGCATAAATTTCAAGCGAACACGAGAATAAATAAACCTTCGGTAGTAAACAAGGTATCGATTTGTACCTCAAAGAAAAATTACAATATTTTACAAAAATTTTTCAAAAGATTAAAAAGCGACAACATCGTCGGTGATAACATTAAAGATCAAGATGGAAAAATCGAATGCTCATCTGCTGATAATCGCAATAAAAAATCGTCAGGCTGTCAAGATTCTAAAGTAAAATGTAAAAAAATAAAAGAAGGGTCCCGTAGCTCATCCCCATCGAAATGTCCTTCGCCACCGTGCCCGCCTCCTTGCCCGTGCCCACCATTTTGCCCTCAGTCGAAATGTAAAGATAATTTTTTTAAAGCGAGGAAAGAGGTTAAACCCGGATGTGAAGAAAAAGCAAAAGTGCAAAGGGTTCGTGGGGAAACGATTCTTCCTAGTAGTAAAAGTTATCCTTTGGAAAATATCCAATCTGTGCCTGACATGACGTGCTGTGTTCCGAGTAATCAAGAACCTGTGAAATGTGCAACGCCGTCGTGCCCACCACAACAGATTGCTGAACAATTAGAATGCACTCCTCCTCCATGTATACCTTATTGCAATCCGCCATGTCCAAAAATGGAAGCTTTACAATTTGATCCAGCAAATAAATCTTTAAACTTTTATTTGTTAAATGCTCCAACTTGTATCTGTAAGGATGAAGTTTTAGTGCAGATCGTTTATTCGGGTACGTATGAAATTAAAATTAAAACAGAGGCAAGGCTACTATCTAGAAGCAACTTCTAGAATGTTTAGTTAATGCTAAAAATTAACAAAATTACATTTTTCAAAGCCTAGCAAGAATAACCATGCGCCATGTTTGCGATAATGACGTCACAACTCGGTTAAATGCTTTTATTTCATTGGTTAATTTTTTCTGCGCGGAAATTCCACCAATAAGAAAGGAGAGCTCGACTGTGTTGTGACGTCATCACTGCAAACATGGCGTATATTAGTTTTTGATGGGATTTTATAAAAAATAAATTTCAAATGGGATTTTTTCGATTATTTTTTCCCATATTCAGGTGTTTGTGACTCGGATGTAGCTATAATCGATGGTAAACTTCCCTGTAAGAAAGGGCCTGTTATTTTAGGGCATGAATTTAGTGGGATTGCCTGCGCTGTAGGCAGTAACGTGCAACATGTGAGATGTGGAGATTGTATAGCTGTTAATCCTTATTCGGCTTGCCATGTCTGTCGGTAGGTTTACAAAAGATATCCAACCCAGTGCAGCAGTAAATTGGTCCAGATCGAATCAGATCTAAAAATTGAAAATCCCGCTGCCACCAAAAAAACTAAAAAATTTACGGTCTGCCTAATTTCAATGATAAATCATTTTACTTTAGCTATTGTTGTGAAGGCAAAGAAGGACAATGTCTATGCGAAGGTCTAAACAATATAATTGGGGTTCATAGAGATGGAGGTTGGGCAGAATTCGTAGTTGTAAACAAAAATCAAGTATTTAAAGTAAGCCTCTTGACAATACTCAAATCTCCGCTTTTCAAACATTTCCTAAATATCTTTTTACAATCAACAGCTACCGCCTAAACTACCCTTAGATCAGGCCGCACTTCTGGAGCCATTATCCTGTGTGCTATCCGGACTATCTAAATGTTGTTTGTCAGACGCAATGAATATCTTAATTCAAGGCGCTAATTTATCAGGCACACTACTAGCTTCCGTCCTTCATTATAAAGGTAAATCAAAAACTCAAATTTATAGTTCTGATGGGCTCGTAAGACTTTTAGAAGAGAACTAATACTTCCTTGCCCAAGAAAACAAAATAGATTTTTCCTTTTTTCCAGGTTTTAAAAACGTTCTAGTTTGCGAAAAAGACGAAATTAAAAGAAAACAATTCGAATGTTTAAAAACTCAATTCGAAATCAAAACCCCTGACAAACTAGATGGAATCTGTGCTGATGTGGTAATCGACTGCACGTGCGAATCATGCTCGATCCAAAAAGGTTTCCAAACTCTCAACCCTAACGGCCAACTCTGCATTTTCGGACAACCAAACGCATCAGAAGAACTAACAATATCCCCACAACAGATAGCCAAAAAAGAATTGAAAATATTCGGATCATTAAGCAATTCCTACAATTTTTGTAACGCTATCGATCTAGCAGAAGCAATGGGCTGTCGTTATTTAGACTGTTCGAAACTAGGAATTCAAACTTTTCAACTAGGCCAGTTCGAAGGTGCTTTTCAAATGCTTAAATGTGGGGAAATCGGTGGCATTCTCTTCAGAATGGACTCTTCCAAGTAATTTCCTTCTCTTTTGATTGTTTTTGATATGTTTTTTTTCTGTTTTTGATGTGTTTTTTTTATAAAATATATTTTTTTTATATATTACCTTTGATCCGCGTCCTTTGAAACATTCAGGATGCTTCGCATGATACATGCAGAAGTATTTTCGATGTCCGTTTAAGGATAAAACTGTCCCGATACAATTTCTAGGATTGATATTAAGTTCTCGAGGTTCTGGCAAACTTAATGTAAGCAATCTTTTGTACCAATCTATCCCGCGATCAATGAACATATAGCCGAACATTAACGTTTTGTTCCTAAAATTAAAAAAATCAAATGTTATGTCCTCGATTTGGTCATTGAGCTAAACTTGACTTTGACTTACTTTCTATATGGCCAAACGATCCTATGAAACTCAGGTAAAAGTGTATTTTTCGACTGCGCATCTAAAAGTAATACTATTGTTCGACATCCAGGCTTCAGCAGCCTCACCATTCCGTTATATTTCTCTGCTCTTAATTCGTGTAATCGTAACTGCGGCGTGTAACTAACACCACCGTTAGATTTATTATTATTCAACTTTGAATCATCCTCTGACTGGAATCTTATTTTTTCTTCTTCCAGGCGCCTAAAAAAATTATTAATTTTATTTTCTGTGAATAATTTTTAAAAAAAATTTTAATTGAATACTTACACTAAATAAGCCATAAAATATCCACCGATAACAATAAACGCGATGGTGGCTACAACAGAGACAACAGCAAGAACGTGATCTTTCCCCACGTTGTCTTTCAAAAAATCGGCAGCGATTAAAAATCTAGTAATTATTTTTCCTACAATTCCTTGAGCGTGCTCGTCTATCAGTTCCTAAAATAAATTTAATCGCAATTAGAACACTTTGCGCTTTACCATAAATTCTTTAAAAAAAATTAATACCTTGACTACTGCTTCATAAGTTAATGACTCTTCGGTTTTGAGCAGTTTCGAAATAGTAGATTCCAGTCTTTCCTTAGTTTCATTCCACTTTGGTGATGTATGACTCGACCAACCACCTCTCATCCATTCGTATTTAATATGACTAACATCTCTTCTCCACAAAATAACAACATTCAACACGGTTTCTTCCGGGCTGCCCGTCGATAAAGATTTAACGAATTCTTGCTGCCTTTCTTGATAAATGTATGAAAATCGAACTCGTTCATTGCTGTATGAGGTCTCCTGGGCGAAAACTCGCATAGCTTGCCTTGGTTCATCGTGTTCTTGCGTATTTTCAGAGATCAGTACGACGCAAAGGCGTTTACGGGGTCGTGCCCATTCAATCGGGCAAACAGAATCCAGCATTTTCTAAAAAAAAAAAAAGAAAGGAATTTACTGTCAATACAATAAAAACTTTCTCCGTTAAATGCATACTACTGTCATCAGTGAAAATTTCTGCAACTGGATTTTTCAAATTTCCTATCCACATTGCTAAATAATTTCTATAATTACCTGAGACGAAAGGCGAGGTAAGATCAAATATTTATTGGCAGTAATAACGTCTTTCATCGTTTGCACAGGGATAACCGACATACTTAAGCTGGCTACTGGTCGATTAATATTTTCATTGAAGAGTAACAACGTATCCGAATCAGGTGATACTTTGTATTTCTTTTGAATTTCTTTGGTATCAGGCACGCCTAACCGTACGAAGCTGAAAAAAAAAAACAGAGAAAGTTAATGTAGAAATAATATGGAGGCAGAATTTGATGAAACTTCCATTTATCCTCCACTACTAATTAAAATGAGCTTGTCTGATAAAGATAAATAATTTTTCCAACCCTGTATCATCAAATTCAAACCAAAAATTGATACACTAGCTCAATTTTCAGCCCTATCTTGAAACCTAAACGAAAAAACCGTTAAATGTGCCGAGGATGCGTCGTTTCGACATGTTGCGACAAAGCCATTCGCTCTGTTGCCTATTGAAAAAATAATCAACATGGCGTCTATTCAATTGCAAAAAATCTCAATTGATCTCGTAAAATGAACTGATTTGATGATTTACGAGCTAAATGAGGAATCAAAACCTTTCTTAATGCAAAGGTGATTCAATTTACAGACGGTTTATTGAATTATTTATGAATTTAGTACGAATGCTACGAAATATTCTCGTATTAGAATCGAAAGTCCTTTCATTTCTGCTTTGACCCGAGAAACACTTTGTAATCGTTCTTCCTTCCATATTTTTTTTCAACAGACATAAAAACAATCGACAAATTCTCATTAGTATGTAAACAAAATCATTGCTCTTTAAATCCCTGATAAATTTATTTTTTTGGTCGTTCAAAATTTAAAAGGTTTTTCAAAAAAAGTTAATTATTTCAAGTGTATTACAATTTCAAAAATGTTGAGCAAATGTTCCGGTTCTTTACGGCAAGCAACCCAACATGCAAGATTATTCCTGCCAGGACCTGCGAATTTATCAATCAATCCGTTTCGGCATCACCTTGAACAAACGGAAGTGATATCGGAAAATTTTACGTATCCTCATCTCATGAACTACGTGTCCTTGAGCCCTAACCAAACCATGGACTTTAAAACCGTTACGATTTACTCTACGCCTGGAATTCAATGCAGAAGAGATAGCGGTTGTGGAGGTAATAACGACGGATGCGGTAAAAAGAAAAAGGAACCGTCTTGCGGATGCCCGAAAAAGCAAGAAGAGGAAGAATGTACGATAACGCCGTGTTGTAAACCTTTCAGGCTTCAGAAAGCAAGCGAACATCCAATGAGAGAGAAGAAGAAAGATGAAAAACCCTGCTGAAAATTTTAATTGGACACTTTACTGACGAATATCAATATCATTTGGCTTTTTTTATATGATTCGAAGTAAATTTTTGAATGAACGAATAAACAACCCGATGTAACCAACTGTTCTTTTAAATATTTAACTAATTAACTAATCATCAAATTACCTATTTTACGAAACTACACAAGAAATATACCCGAATAAATCACAACGGGGTACATTTTTTGTTCAAGCAAAGACGCCATGTTTTACATGATGAAAAGGCAACGTTATGATTAGCTTCGTCGCAACATGTCGAAACTAATCAATTTTTAGAAAATTTAATGGTATTTTCGTTGAAAATTCTTATTTTGCTTATAAATCGAGCAAATAGATTTTTAAAAGAAATAAATGTTTTAAGAAAATAGTTTATCTTTAAAAATTAACCCGTTCATGGTTGTAAAATCGGAAGACTTATTCCTAAAAGATATCTCAATAATTAAACATGGTCTTTATTTTACAAAATGGATGCCAGCAGCAAATCGCAGGTTAAAATAGATAATAATCGCTGAATATAAGCTAAACGCCCTTTTCTAGCATTGAAAACTTCAATTTTAAGTTATCATTATATAAAAAACTGAGAAGTGAAAGTTTTTTAGCCATAGAAAGTCTTGTTAATCTAATTTAAGGGTTTCTAGTAGTCAGTTTTAAGGGACTTCATTATTAGAACGCGCTTTGAGGTCACACGCCTATAAGCTTTTTACCGTCCTAAACGAGTGGTGAAAGATTGGCTGTTCAGAGCAAAAGTAAGTAAAAAAATATTTAAGGAACTCAACTTCAAATGCAAGACCATCTACCTACAGGTCTTTTTAGCGGGTAATTTATAATAGCTGCCTGTCATAAAATTTGACGGATTCAAATAAGAGAGCAAAAAGGATTTTCGGGAAAAAAAGGGAAGGGGGCGCAAAACCATTCAGCGTCTTAAGGCCACACTCATTTTAAATCCTCTCAGAGGCCAGACTTTAGGAGGCTCACACTTTAACAACCCTTAACTATTGTAGACAATCCCTTAATATTAACGCTATTCCAACAGATCAATTCCTAAATAATACAGTACGGACGCTATACAAATATATTTTTATTCCACATAAAACAATAAAAATAAATTTGACTATTTCTCGTCCAATTTTTTTTCACAACCACAATCCTCCTCATCTTCATCTACATCCTTTTCACAGTCCTTTTTCCTCATAGGATGATTTGTCTGTAATTTAAAAGGCCTACAACACGGAGTTACATTATAAGCTTCGTCAACCTCTTCCTTTTCCTCATCTTCATCGCTTTCTTCCTCCTCATCTTCATCATTATCATCATCCTCTCCTTCGTCCCTACCGCAAGTGCTTTCTTTTAAATGACTTCTATCTTCATTTCTATTGTAGATATTCTTCTTTAAACAACCATTATCTTTCTTATTCGCTCTCCTATTTTTAACTCTCTTACAACTTATTTTCCTGTCGCTTAATTCATAAATTTTTATAAATTTTTGATATATCAATGGTTTGGCCCAAAAATTTATAACTTTCCCCTGCGGAACAAATCCATGAATAAATGAATATTTTCTAATATTATTTCCTCCTAAAACTTTTAACCCAAAATTTTTATATTTATACAAAACTCGTAATACTGAAAATTTTCTAAACATTTTCGTAAATAATTTTTCCAAAACAATTCGCCATTTTTAAGTGAGTTCGATACCAGCCGAACGCGCCTTTTACTTTAACCCGAAAAATGTTCCTAAAACTTTTTAAAAAATTGTAAATATTTACTAAAAAATTTTTAAAAAAATTAAAAAAATAAAAAATTGAAAAAAAAATGTTTTTAAGATTAGGCAGATGTAGCCAAACGGCAAAAATTGTATTTCAGTCTCAATTGGAACCATTTCAAGGAAAAATTAATCTAAAGGATCTTTCAAGCTTCAGAGCAGAAAGCAGCAAACAAATTCCGTGCAAAAGGGAGAAAAAACGAAGCACACGCAAGAGACCAAAATCAACTCAAAGAGATTGTGGTTGTGGATATGAACCAGTACCGCCACCTCCTCTTTGCGAAAAAAAACCAACATGTCCCTGCCCTAGACTTGGTGGTAAACTTGGAAAAATAAATTGAAAACTTACCCAAAAACGACCCTTTCCCGGAAATAGAACGCCATAAGTAAATATCTCAATCTGACTGTCTCCGTTTTTTCGAAAACCAAAGCCCGGACTCGGTTATCCTGCCATCCACTTAAAAACACGTTGATGTTACCGTCGTTAACATTCTGGATCAGCTTATAAGGGAATTTACTTCTAACAAAATCAACAATTTTCTGAACACTATACGATTCCTTATAAACGTAGGTTCTACCGTCGATAAGCAAGACCAAAGCCGGTACGGAACCGATCCCGCATCTTTTAGCCAATGATTGTTCATTTTCACTATGAGCTGTTGCTATTTCAACTCCTATCGGTTCTAATTCTTCAATAACTCTTCTCCATATTGGTTCAATTTTCAAGCAGCTAAAGCACCAATCTGAATAAAATAATATAAGATGAGGCGTTGTAAAACTTTTTGGCAGGAGATTATTCTCGAAAGCTCTTGTAGTTACTGATAATTTATGAAACAATGTAATGTCTGGATCATGATTCCCAAAACGGAAACCATGAAAACTGAAAATGTCATCAAATGGATCGAAGCCATCAAAATGGTATTCACGTCTTGTTCTTTGATTACTATCTGGGTTTATTACCCCATGGTTGTCAAACTGCTTTCGGCGATCAGGATCGGTTAACAACTGGAAGTAAAATTTAATTTTTATTAGAATCTCAAAGTAATTTATAATTAACGATATATTGTTCAATGCTCACCTCATAAGCTTGAGTGATTTCAACAAATTTATTAGCTGCTGCAGGATCATCATTTTTGTCTGGATGCCTGAAAGTAAAAAAATCGATTCCATTCAAGAAAAATTAATAAACCAAGTTAAAGCTAATTATAAAACCCATGTGCTCTCTCTTGCTCCAAAGTGATATTATTCATTTCTTTTTTTTAAATTAAAGTAAAAACACCACTCAGCAAAATTAAGATGTTAGAATCCAATCAAATAGTTTTAAACAAAATCTTAATAAAAAAGTAATTGACAACAACCTTGCGTGGTGAGATCAAAGTTGCTGAAAATTGCAACAACCTTCAAGTGTGGGAATAAATTGTATTAGAACCCTGAATCTCAAAATAAAGCTACGGTTTTATAATTACCATTCTTTGGCAAGTTTTTTGTAGGCTTTCCTCAACTCTTGCACAGTGGCTGATTTTCTAACCCCTAAAATTTTGTAAGGATCATCTAAAGGTCCCAAACAGTAGATTGAAATGACGACATTGATTAGAAGAAAGTAAAAAACCTCCCATTTCATGTCTACAGCCTTTATCACAGGTAAATCGTCTCTTCTTCACCTTAATACATTTATTTAACTTATTCTATTTCTACAACATCAAAAAAAAATGTTATTGATCGTTTCAAAACCGCATCCACCATAGAGCTTTATGTGTTTTCGTTCTACGGTGTCCAGTACCTGGCAGTGTTGCCAATCTCACGGTAAACTGGAATTCTTTTTGGACAATAAATTCCTTACTAAGCTTTTAAATATGGTTTTAAAAAAGTCAGATTGTTCTAAGCGAAGAATAAAATCGTTGAATTGAACTTTTTGACCGAAGCAGCTTCGAGGAAAATAATTTAAAGAAAATCAAATGAGCGTCTTCTAATTGGCGCCATTTTTAAATTTTTGTCAACCACATTTTCTCTTAAATGACAATGCAATTGAAAATTATCAACTTATTATGACTACAGGCTTTGAAATATTATTTAATTTCAATAATTTAAACAAATTATTTAATGTAATCATTAATTTGTTGGTAATTTTACCAAATACAGTTCACGAATTCGAATTTTTCATTTTAACAGTTGGTAGTATGAATTCATCGAACGAAAAAGAAAGTAATTCGGGAATAACCATCACGCACCGAAAATTGTATTAATATCTGTAAGTTTTATGGTGAAATGCTATTTTTTTTACTAAAATGCAATAGGATCCTTTGTATTTCGTAAGCCGCTGAGGATGTCGAGGCCAAACTTTGTATGTTTTGAATTTTCCCACGGAATTTAGCTTGGGGGGGAAAAGGTCATCGACAATACTACTACTTTACGTTTTTAGGCAACGCCTTCTGTTTACATTAATTAAACGTCAAAAGATTTCCTTTTTGGTATTTGTTTAACCGAATTCTTAACATTGTCATTGATGTAAGTCGGGTTTAGTTATTTTTAATCCCCCAGAACGGACTCTGTTTAATGTTAGCTGTCGTATGGTGCGGCTTCTTTTTTTCACGCTTGTTTATGAATCATTGATGGATGTTAAATTATCTTAAGTATGCGAATATCTGCGTCACTGTAGTAATGCAGATAACTTATTAAAAAAGTGACTCATGTACGGTATTTGATATTTCAAGACCTCGGGAATTTATTGTTTCTTTTATTTAAACTTAAAAAGGTAACTTAGTTGTTTTATGTCTGTCCTCATTAATGACAGATGGTGTGATTGAAACTTGTAAAATTTAAAGGTTATTTCAATTGATTTTTGACTTACTTAATTTGTTAAGGGCAAAGTTAATTAGTATTATTTTCTTTAATTGTTTTTTACAACTCTTTTTCATTTTATTTTAAAGATTTATTAATTAATTAAATTATTAATGGTTGTTAGTAATTCTACTCAAGTGTGATGAATTTATAAGTGTTACATTTGAATATCATGTTCGTGAAAAATATGAGATAAGGCTTTAAGGTTAAATTGATTAATTTTTCTTTTTTTAGATTCTGGAGAGGTGACAAATAATTTGTAATAATGTCTAAAAAGGCCAATGCACAGCAGCCAGCCCTTCACAAAGTGATAATGGTAGGGAGTGGAGGTGTTGGAAAGTCAGCGTTAACGTTACAGTTCATGTATGATGAATTTGTTGAAGACTACGAGCCAACAAAAGCAGATTCTTATAGAAAGAAAGTAGTGCTAGATGCTGAAAATGTTCAAATTGATATATTAGACACAGCAGGGCAAGAAGATTATGCAGCTATAAGGTATGTTGAAATATGTAGGTGATGAATTTGGATGGGATGGGACTTGTTCAGGAAATAATAATTGCATATTCAACTTGACCTTATGATCTTTAATTGTGAGAATATTGTTAATTTATTACTGAGTTGTTCTTCTTTTCTTTTTTTTTCAGAGATAACTATTTTAGAAGTGGTGAAGGATTTCTTTGTGTCTTCTCGATAACAGAAGAAGAAAGTTTTCAAGCCACTCAAGAATTCAGGGAACAGATCCTGAGAGTTAAAAATGACGAGAACATTCCATTTTTATTGGTTGGAAATAAAAGTGATTTAGAAGATAAGAGGAAAGTTTCTATAGCTGAAGCCCAAGCTAGAGCTCAACAATGGGGTGTGCCATATGTTGAGACATCTGCCAAAACAAGAGAAAATGTTGATAAAGTAGGTTAATGATTTTAAGGTTGATTCTGTGAAGTAATTGATTTGCTGACAAGGGGAAATACATTTTTTTCAGGTATTTTTTGACTTAATGCGAGAAATAAGGTCACGTAAAATAGAAGATAACAAAACTAGTGTTGGGAGGGGAAAGGATAAAAGTAAACGAAAGAAATTGAAATGTGTGATTCTTTAGGTGAGTGCTCGAAGATTTTTTTTTGAAATTGTCATCAGTTTTAATATTCAAATTATTTTTTGCAGGTTTTTTTTCCAAATATATTAAAGCTTCTTTCGTCATAGCAAAAGCGCCCGCCACAACAGGTATGAAACTTAACGGAAAGTGAAATTACACTTAACATTGTTTGGAAGGGAAAAAATAATTTTTAAAAAAATGCTCGTGACCATGTTGACGATTTTTTTTGTACCGCCCGTGTTTTCTAAAAATTTAGACTTTTTTACCACGACATTCTTCATTATTTTTTAAGGAGAGATTTAAGAAAAAGCAATAGATGTAAAAAAAAATTTAGTAGTCGCGTTCGCTTCCTTTTTTAATCATACTCATAATCTCTTTAAAATTTCTTTATTCCTTTTTTTAAAAATGACTGCGAATAAAATATCCTTGGTAAGTTTAATTAGGTAAAAGCAAGTGGGCCATATTCACAACAATTTTTTCTTCTAATTTGTGTTTTACTATCAGTGTTTCGACGCTATGTATGTGCCAGGGGATGAACCCCTTTTATGGTTTTTACTCGTCCACTTATTTTTTTTCATTGACAGAAGCGAAAGCAATGATACTCAAAAAATGTTATATCGTTTTGTAATTTCGTTACCAACTAGTGTGAAGGTTTTATCTTCTCATTATTAACCGCATTAAAAATGCCTTAAAGTTTTTTTTTGTTTTTAAAATAATGGAATAGTGCTTAAACAGCTGACTCATAAAAAATCGAAACTCAACTTGCGCGTGGGGAATACTCAAAAAGGATAATTTAGAAGAAAAAAAATATAAATTAAAAAAGTTGACGGATGTGTTCATTTTTTTTCCTTTGTTAAACTGGAGAAAAATTTAAAATTCGTCAACATTTTTTGAAAATGTCTCAAGTTAGTTTAAAGTTATAAAAAAAAAAACAGAATAGCTAGTTTGTAAATGAAATTTATAAATGGGATGTGTATGAATTAAAGAGTGACTTTTTTTTTTACCGTTTAAATGCGATTTTATGGATTTATGTGAATGGGTTTAATTGGTATAAGTTATTTGTATAGATTTATCTTCCAGGATGAATTTTGTTAAGAGAAGAAAATAATATTTGGAGAGATTGGTAATAATTTAAAAAAACATTTTTTTATCCGAAGCTTCTCCGTTTTTCTCTTTCGGTGATTTGATCACCGGAAAATTTTTTTTGTGTACCTATTTAGTATATTTGCTGATAAATTTTTTTATTTACGATAAATTATATTACTTTGGTATTACTCTCAATTTTTTTATTTAAACTTATTGTATAATTATTACATTATTATTTAATTATATTTATACTTTTCAATGGATTTCTGGATTTATTCATTTTTTTTTTTTTTCATTGATCCGTGATGGTCTCCATCCGCATATCGCACAAAGAGATATCTGAACTTTAACATCCATCTCTGCTTTTCATGATAAAGAAAACATAAGCAGGATACTGGAACAGTTGAAACAACAAACCGCAAGTATAAATAGCCGATCTCTGATGGGATATCTAATCAAAATTTTATGATGACCATAGCACAATGAGTGTTATTCATCAAATAAAGTCAATATCACAAAAATAAAATTTTTAATTCAGAAATAAAATGCATGACTTGTACATTCCTCATTCTTTACAAAATTAAAAAAAGTTAAAGATAATCGCAAAAAATTGCTAATGAAAAATATTACTTTGTTGAAAAAATTGCCGAATTCTAATTTCTGAAAAACTCTTACCCATGCTAACACAGATTATGAAGATTTATCCCGTTCCAAAAATTTTATTTACAGGCGAAACCCATACTTTCTAATTTACTAAAGAGCAATTTAAATGTTTTTCTTAATCACGAGGAACCTAAAACCTTAAAAATTTTAATAACAAAATTAAACCCTTTTAAATAAAAAAACATGGCAAAATTGAGAACAAAACCTTTTTACAGTTATTGATTTGCAAATTATATTCATATTTGCCGGATAATGCTTCAATCAAAGCAGTTAAAAATTTAATTACTTCCGTTAATTAAAATTAACATCGTCAAGTGCTTCAATATATTTACACTATTGGTTTTTTAATTTTAAGTTAAACTAATGAATACTGCGATCTTGCTTCCCGATAAAAAAAAATTGGTCTATTGGCAATTGAAAAAAAGGGGAATAAAAACTCCCAGAGATTACTTATTAAAAAATTTAAAATCATAATTTTCGAATTTTTTTGCTAGTGCCTGCGCCGTCCTCTTCCAAGATTTTTATGATGAATAACTATTTGAAAGTCATCGTCATCATCATCATCATCATTTTCGTTTTGGGGATTTTCGTCATCCGTTAGTCTTTCTGTAAAAATAGAAAAAAAATATTAAGCCATTTACATAGAAAAAGTTTTTTTTTAAAAATTAAATAGTTAAATATTACCTCTCTTTACTCTAATATCTGACTCGGGACTAACTGCTCTTGCTTCATCTAATTGCTGTCGGCGGGATGCAGAAGAAGCTGAAATAAAATATTAGTTTGATGATTTAAGTAAAAAAAATCTTTATAGCTAGATCAAACAGTTTTAATTTTTACCTGACGGTGATTGTAATTCTCCTTTTCTTCCTGGATCTGGTTTGATAAAAGGATCACATATCTTTCCTCTGCCTCTTCCTAATCCTAAGCCAGGAGGTGGTGCACAAGCAGTTTTTCTTGCAGAAGCCTGCAAAAATTGCAAGAATATTTGAATCACTTATTTGAAAAAGGGATTTTGTCATTTGTTTTCTTTGTGAACTTTTGAAATCCAGATGTCAAACTAGATGTCCCCGTTTCCAAATTAACAATTCATCTAGTTTTTTTTATTAATTAAAAAAAAAATACATACCCCACGTCCATAAGACAAATTAGAAACTGGTTCAAGTTCTTCTCCTTTTGAGAGCGTATCAAATCGGCTTTGCTCATGTTGGTAAAAATTTTTCTTCTTGGATTTAGTAGCGCCCACTGGAATGCGTAATATTTCTTTTTTCTCAAGCAACTCTTCCTTCTTGTCCAAATAGGAAGGTGCTTCAACCTTATGATAAGCAAAAACAAGTTAACTAAACTTATTTGTTATTCCTCTCACAAAATATAAAAAAAATTTCTTACATCATCCCATTCATTTGATGATGGAGGTAAAGCAATATCAAAAAAATCAGGAGCACCTTTTTTTTCATGAACTTCTCCAACATGAAACTTAGCAGTATCAATTTTCTTTCTGTCTGGACATGTAGACAAGTGGTACTAAATAAAAGAAAAGCAGGTTAAAAAGAATAAGAGAGAAAAAAAAAAAAAAAAAAAATGAAATAATGAAATATTTAGATTCAAGTTACCTGATATTCTGGGACTGGAACATCATGAACTGCGTTCCATTTACATGGTTTTTTATCAGTTAATGGATAATTTTCTCTGCATTTATATAAATGACTTTGAAACCTCTCTGGTATAATTTCATGCGCTTTGTTATAAGGGCATGTAATTTTTTCAACGCCAGCCATTGAAAATGATTTTTTTTAAAAAAAAATGTTTATTGTTGATCGATACCTGGAATGATGCAACTTAGATTAATCTCAATAAAAATGGTAATTTAACTGATGGAATTAAAAAATTCCTATTTGTGGTGGTTCAAGAGATTAAAACTAAGATTTAAATCAAGCACAAGGTAAATATATAAATGAACAAGTACTGGCAGGAAAACACAATGAACTTAAATCAGGTTAAGTGCCTTAATTTTCAATAGTTAAGATGAATCTTCTTAAATGAATTTTATAAAATCTTGAAATGAAAAATTGCAAAGTTACCAGTATAACTTCATTTTCCTTGTTTTTAAAAGTAGTTCCAATATATTCAAATAAAGTATTGATTAATACTTAAAGTAGTAATAATACTGTTTTATTTACCTTTAAAATTTTTCACATTCGCTTCCTTCACCGTCACCGCTGAAAATGAAAATACACTTACTTATTGGCAACGTCGCACGTCGCATTTTCTCCATTTCCGTTATTGCCAACCTTAAAATTAAAAAAAAAATTCCCTACGATTGCAAAGTGCAATGCAATAAAAGTAGTCCCAGTTTAATTGAAAATTATGTGAACGTTAGCTTAACATGGTAATTATTTTTGATTGACTGTTTTGCAAATTAATATTTGAAAATTACAAATCATAAGATTTTAGACCAGGATTGATTCATTAATAAGAATGAAATAAAATACATTTATCAACCTCTTTTACTGGCTCCGCCATCTTAGGTCACCTAAAATGGCGTTTACTAATACATAAAATGAAATTTCTTGGAATTTATTGTAGGTGAGTTTCGATATATTAAATGTTTCCAAGCGAAACCGATTAGAAAATGGTTAGGGAACACTCTATGATGTAAATTTTATTGAACAGGTCTTATCCGATTTTAAAATTTATTGATTTCATTGAAGCCAACGAACTCTGTAAGTAACCCTTTATTATCTACATTTGATCTGAGAGCATATGTACTTTTACATTGAATTAACAATAAATCGTGCTTTAATTTACGAGCAGGATAATTAAAGTTAAAAATTTGAATTAAGGAGTTAACGATTCATCGAAGTTAAACTTTCTGTGAGTTGCTGAAAAAAATGAAATGCCAACTGGTTTCATTCATACTGATAAATTTTTAATCGTCGTAATTGCTGACATGGAATGAAGAATCGAAATATTTTTATATTTTATTTTAAAATGGATTAACAACAATCATTTTTGCAATCTTGTGTGAAATATGTTGTAATCCCATGATTTGTAGTAAGCAGTGTTGCAGAAAATGTAAAAAAACGGTAAACAGTTCAAGGAGATTTGCATTTTCGACACAGGAAATATTTTTTAATTATTCAGATGAAAAATAATGTACAGATTTTTGGTTTTAAAATAAAAACCATAAATTAAATATATTGCACGATATTGCTAGTAAGCCTAATTGATATTGAAATTTTGTTTTTGCTTTGTTTCAGTTGATCAGAAGAAGATGGCCATGATCCAATCAATGAAGTAAAACCATTGTTAAAATAAATGTATCAATATGAAGCCTTTACAAGGGACATTGATGAAAAAAAGTAAGAAGAGTGTGACAAATGTCATAAGAGCATCACCTGACCAGTTGAGGGATTTTTTAAACGGCCTGTTAGCCCCAGTTAAGGATATCAATGATTTAGAAACTATCGATTGGTGCAAATGGCTTATGGCAGGTGGTCTAACACCAGAAGAATTTGCAAATGAAGGTAGGTGGACAAAAGTAAATTGTTTTTGTTTAAAATTAATGTCATTGTCAAGGTAATGAAGAAAATGGAATGTTGTAAATTATCGACTTTTGGGGATGCTTTGAATTTGGCTTCTAGTTAACATCTTTTTGCTGAAAAAGGTCTCTTGGTGCTTTAGTAAAAAAATTTGAACAAGCGTTTTTAAAAAACAATTTTACTAAGCAATAGGGCATTGCTAACCATCGGCGGTTTTTACTGTGCAGTAAAAAAAGCGCGTTTCGGACCGTGGCCTAAGGCAAATAACCGAAAACAATAATATTATTTGCAGGTACATAACAAGGTCTATGAACCCTCGCTCGATCATCCCTTTTTTCTATTGTTGAGGCGGGCGCATTGTCATTTGAATAAGTTGTTTTTCTAGTTTACCGCGGGTCCTGCTTAAGTGATTCTATTCATTTTTGGCAACTTTTTTTTTGTTTTTTAGAATTTTATAAAAAAATTGGTTATTTTGGGCCATTTTCCAACATGTATTTTGAAAAAATGATGTACCTTTTTCTTAGCTTTTCCTTTGCCGCATCAAAATAATACTTTTATACCATTATAAATACTTATTAATGTAAAAACAGACAAGAGGGATTTGCCATATTCTGATTTAAAAAATTTTCACGATCCTGGGTGTGCCTGAAAATGGGGGAAAAAACAAGTACCTGACTGAGAAATTTACAAAAAATTTTTTTTGAGAGGAACGAAAAAGTACCCCGTCTATTTTTAGAGGATTACATGGTAAATAACCAGAAAAAAACCCGGCGTCGCCAAACCGTTTTTTCATTTTCAAAACTGTACCTTTTTTTCCTAAAATTAACATGGGGAAGATAGGAGCGGTTCCACTGGCCTTAAATAGAAGAGAAAGCTGATAAGCCATTGCCAGATCCGACATATACTTCATTAGTCTCTTTATTCTCTATTATTGGTGAATTTTCTCCTCGAGGTAAATTAGCCACCCAAATTGGTGTATTATTGCCTTTTTGAAAGTAGTATAAGTTTCCTGCTAGCACCCATAAGTCATCATTTTGATCCACTACCACTGAAGAGATTTTATCTTCACTTGGGATTTTCATCCTTGTCACCTCAGTTTCATTACTCTGAATCGATAATACCTCATAATTGTTTGCACAGTAAAGTGTACCATTTTTATCAGATCCACAAAGATCTTGTTTGATAGGAGAATCAAATGTAGGAGATTCCAATTCAAAAACTTCTTCAACTGCCACAGCTTTATTTTTTTCAATGAAAATAATCGTAAATTGTGAACCTCCTCTTTTGTTAGTGAAATAAGTTCTATCTTTTGTGGCATGGAGCATGTGATAATAAGAATCATATTGTGTCAGCAATATTTCAGCACTAAGAAATTGATTGTTTAATTTCATAATAGTAGATTGCACACCACGAATATAAAATATAAAATAGACACTCCCATTGTAATCAGTCCCTAAAGGACTAATATCTTCAGCAGTTAATAAATGTCTGAAAAGCTGTATTGGAAAGTGCAGCGTTTCTCTTTTTACTAGATTGAAAACTTTAGCAGATGGCACAGGCTCCATTTTAGCTTCTTTAGTCACGCAAAATATTAATTCTGGGCCAGGTTCAAGTGCAAAATAAACATTTCCTTGTCCATCCACAGCAAATTTAGAAAAATGACTCTTTGGAGGTAAATGATCAATTGCAATTGGAATATTTTCTTCAGACCGAAGAATAGTGACTCCACTTGAAGTTGCTAGAAAAATATTATTGTCATTATCCATAAATGATCGCATTGTGCTTATTTCCTGGAGCTTGTTTATTTTTTTCGAGTTTGATTTCAATATCCATATTTTACTCAGCTCAATGATGTATACGTCATTTTTATTATTAATCAATACATTTTGCACATTTTCGAATTTTTTGCTCAAAATGATTTTTTTATCATTTAATTTGTGAAAATAATCGCTTCCGTTCAACGATGCCACGACGTAGCAGTTAATATTAGAATCAAAATTGATGCTTTCAATTTGCCCTTCAACTCCTTCGATTTGTTTAACGTGGAATCCGTTTACTATTGTGAAATAGCCAACGCATATCGTTATCAAAATTGATAGCATATCGGTTGATACAAATACTAGAAAGAATCCGTTTTCTATTATTTTTTTGCAATGTGGACGCTAGTTTTGAAGAATTTCCTTCCTTATCCTTACGAAAAAGGCTGTGGGGATTAAAGGCAAAATGCGTAGTTACTCATCTGTCCATCAGAGCTCGCGTCGTTTAAGTTAAACCAATGAAACCGATGAGTTCGATGCGCGACGCCGTTTGATTGGTTAGGCCTGATCGACAAAAGCGCTACCGGTGGAAAAATGAACTATAAATCTTTAACATAGTGTAAGAAGGATAGTGTGCCAGGCTGAAGTCCCAAATTTGTATTTGTTTGCGCATGACGTCAGCTTCCCACGATTTTGATGATATTTAATGGCGGCAACAATGGTTATGATTTTCGGTTTTCAAAAAAAATGTAAAACAGACACTGAATCACATCAATATTCATTATTATAACAATTTATTGTCATTATTCAATTTTTAAAATGATTTAAGTTCGTTTTGAGTCACAATTTATGTTTTTTCGAATGATCTTGACGAAGGGGACTTAAAGGCTCCTAGGATATTAAAATTAAGCCTTTACTTCATTACGACAAATCGGAAACACTATTTACACAACCACTGAACGTAGACACTTAATATGCAAGACGTTAAGGGAAATTTTTACTCAGTTATTATTCACAAAAAAATTTTCTGTTTGTAAATATACACAAAGAAGCAGACAACTTAATTTTCAAAAAAATAAATTGTGGGAAGGTGACGTAAATTACGTCATGACAAGTGGTTTCCATGCGCGGTGGCACACTATCCTTCTTACACTATGATCTTTAATGACGCCAAAACTAGGTTTTTTACCTTTTTTTTAGTTTTAATTTTCAAAGGCGTCAGTCAAGCGAGCATCGGTTAGATTGTGTTTATTTATTTTTGAAATTTGTCATCTCACGCGGCTTATGCATAATAAACAATCGAAATATTCAATTTAAAACGGCAAGTAATTTATTTAAGCCCTGAAGGCTGCTCCCTAAATTGAAGAAAAATCAAGTCAAACTACCTAGCTTTAATGTTTATGTTCAAGTTCATTCACCTATTCAACATGTCTTTAAGATTTAGCTTGTTCTAAATGACATCAACATGTACGTGGAATATCAAAAAGTACGTTAAACTCATATTCAGACGATTCATCTCAATTAATAATTTCAAAATTATACGTCTTTAAGATAAAAAAAAATTCAGCGAAGAGTGACCGACAGATAATAGTGAGCTGTCAAGGAAGTATCACCTAAAAATGTATTTCCCTCACGCCCATGAATGTTTATGTAAATGTGGGATCAACGATTCGATAGATTAGCGAGTTACAAATTGATTTTATTTGTTTTTCTTGCAGTTAAACAATATGATAACGCAACGACTTGCGGTTTGGTGTGGACTGCGAATTTTGTAGCATATAGATGTAGGACCTGCGGGATAAGCGTTTGCATGAGCTTATGCGCGGAATGCTTTCAGCTTGGAAATCATGAAGGTCATGATTTTAATATGTTCAGGAGTCAAGCAGGTGGTGCCTGCGATTGTGGGGATACTAATGTGATGAAGGAGAGCGGGTAAGTTTAATTTCAAAGAAATTGAAAGTCGGACTTTGGAATAAGGATTCTTATTATGAATTATGTGTTGATTTAGTTTTTGCGGTCGCCATGGTCCCAGAGTCCACGAACCAAAACCGAACGCTCCTGATAATTTAATGTGCCTTCCAAATGCAATCATGCCGAGATTGATATTTAGACTGATACAACACATGAGGGAAAATTGTAATTCACCGAGCACAGTTACATCTGATGCTGATGCTTTTCTAAATATGCTTCAAGATTTTTCGGCAATGGGAGCAGCTATGAGAAGAGTCATGACAACTGCTCTTATTAACCCACAAGTAATTTTTCTTTTTATTTGAAAAAAAAAAAAAAAAAAAAAAATATACAGCAATTTACAAATAATGCTTTTGTTTTCAGGTTTATAAGGACTTAACAGAATGGTCGCATCCGAATGCAGATCCGGATTTATCAGACGCGATGCTTTCTAGCACTCAAATATATCAACAAGCACTTAGATCGCTTTCGAATCCGGAACCACCGGATGAGTATAAGGACTGCCCATCATTACAAGAACAATTAGTTCATAAAACGTTTTTAGAAGAACTAATGTTTTGGACGGTGAAGTTTGAATTCCCTCAGAAAATAGTTTGTCTTTTATTAAATCTTTTACCGGACCCTGAATATAAGGTATGATTAATGATAATTCTCTAAGTTGAAGCAATTATTTTAGTTTGGCTAAATTTTTAACTTTTTGTTTTAGGAACCGTTAACGAGAGCTTTTGTCCTGCACTACAGCCGAATTCCAATGATGTTGGAAAGAAGTCGATCGCCTGAAACCTTATCGAATCGAGTTGTCCATGTATCGGTCCAGTTGTTTAGTAATGAAACTTTAGCCCTTAAAATGACGACAGAACTCAGCCTGTTGCATGTTATGGTTGTTAGTTTGAAATATATGATGGAGAAGATTTTAATACCGAACACTTTACACGGTAAGTGTTTACATGGTAAGTGAATTAGAGCCTAGCGCTGGCCAGATTTGTAATTGTGGTCAAAACTGGGCTGCATTTACAAACTAGCTTGCCTGTACTGCAATCTACGCACGGCTCATCGGGGCTTTGGACTTAATCTAGACCAGTCCAGAGCTCTAATTTAAATATTTAAGTAATTTTAAATGGTTTTATGATTTTCTTTTTGTTCATTTTCAGATCCAGCTAATAATTTACATTTAGTAGTCGACTGTGGCCAGCAAGTAATGAAAGAACATTGTTACTGGCCTTTAGTATCAGATTTAAATAACGTATTATCACATCGACCGGTCGCTCTTAAATTTATGGGCGACGACAATTTATTAGAAATGTGGTTTGCGTTTTTATCGATGTTTCAAGGTAATTTATTGAGTTTAAATATTTTAATTAGTCCAATAAAGTCTCCAATCAATGGCACTTAGATGACCGGCAGCCTTTTTTATTTTCTTAGTGGCTTCGAAGCCGCTGGTCCGTATACCTGGGCCCAACCTCTTTTGGCATAGTGGCTTTTGCCTACATTAATCATTTCTTTTTTTTTTTTACAGGAATGAACGTCAATCAACGAGAATTATGTCAACACGTTGAATTCGAACCGTCTACTTACTACGCAGCTTTTTCAGCAGAATTAGAAGCGTCTGCGTATCCGATGTGGGCTTTGGTTTCTCATTTAAACGATGAATCTACTATTCAGTTTACTAAAAACGTTTTGAATAGTTGTATAACTGCTTTACAAGACTGGTTTGATGCCATACATTTTACGGGGCCCACCATGGTAAGCTATGAGAGTTTTTGAAATGAGATTTTTGTTTTTCAGACGAGATTTAATAATGTAATTTTTTTCTTTTTAAGAATGATCATAAGCAAGTTTCGTTTCATCTTCCGTTACATCGGTATTTAGCCGCGTTTATGAGCCAAGCTGTTAAATGTCAAGGGGTTACGTTAAAGCAAGTTCTCCCACCTCCGGATATTTTGCAGTTGGTGTATCAGCATCCTCTAATGTTGCAGGTAAGATTTTTTTCTTATTAATTTTGCTTTGAGGAAAGTGGGGATGTGGAAAGGTTAACAGATTCTTGACTAGGATGATTTTGGCTTGTTACTGAGGTTAGATCACTTGGCCTATCGTCTTTTGGGAGTGTTAAATCAAAAAGCCTGCCCTAGTTTTGCTGAATTATTTTTTTACTCGAGTCCCATTAACTTTTCTTCCATATTTTCTGCCCTTTTTTGGGTCAGGTAGGACTCGGTCTGGACCTGGTTTGTTTCGTCGGAATGGATTTTCATCTTCCTTTAAGCCCTTTCACGTTCTGTGCTCTATACTAGGTCTAAAAACTTTCCTAATGTGTTTATTTTTTTGAAATGATAAGCTGTATCAGAAAAAGGAAATGATAGGCAAGGTCGTGGAGTGATTTTCTTTTAGAAGGGAAATAGTTAAAAAATTAATTAATCGTGAAATTTATTTTTAAGAGGAAAATGTATTTATTTCCGGCTAACAGCAGGAAATAGTGTAATTTTTAAGTAGAGTGTCAGAATTTGGCTGAAACTACAAAGCTCTACTGATTTTTTTTTTTATCTCCAGACATAGTTTTGCTAAATTTAGTCGATTCAGCAACTTGTCAAGTCTTAAGTTGTACTTTTTTCCTCTCGGCCAATCTGCGTTTTCTCTACTAAAGAGACTTTAAAAAAATTAGAAATTTTTTTGATTTCACACAGTTTTTATTGACAGAAATATTTTTTGAAATCAACAAATTACAAATTATTTTTTTTGTTCTGGCATTTAAAACACGGTTAACAATTATTACGTATAGCACACACACTTTAAAAAAAATTGGATCATTTCACTTTTTCACTCTGAGATCCGCAGATTCATTTTTTGACTAAAAATCATCTCATAACCTAAATCAAAACTTAAAATTATATATTTTTCTCCTCTTGAACTGGAAACTGAGGCACTAAATGCGACGAAAAATCATATGTAATTAACTTTGGTGCTAAAAATCCTCCCGAGCCATCTTTCCCCCTATGAACTAATCCCATTCCGGCTAATGGGAATCCATTAGAAGTCAGCGCTTGAGAATCTAAGTAAGGAACTGTGTTTTGAGAGGCGTCGGTGTCCATGTTAGTGGCTTGAAAGACGATGTATTGATCATGTTTCGAGTCTAAGAGATGCGGACCTTTCCGGATTGGGATGTCTGGGTTGACTAATTCGATTTTCTTTCGTGGCGTGTTGAGACTTGCTTCCGTGTTGTCATTGCCTACCCAGTAGCTGTATCCTTTTGTGAAGAGTTCGCCGGTTGAGAAGTTGAATGGCGTAGTTTGGATTTCAATGTTGAGGTGAGTTCCGATTTTACGGAAGCGGACGCCTGGAAATAAATTTAAGAGCTATAGATTTGTGCTTAGGCTGAGGATCGTCTCAGGGGTTTTTTGAGGGCAAAAATAAGGCTTCTTTTTTGAAAATCTTTTGTCTTGTCGAGCAATTTTTTTTAAAATGTTTTCTTCAACAAATTTTCTCATAATTTTTCCTTGTCGAGCAACAAAACTTACCGGTTAAGACATGTTCAGGTGGTCCAAAAGCATCATCAATATCAATAGTTCTCTCCCTCCAATTCATCGTGTGATAATCAACATTATTCTCCACATTATGATCTAGGATAGTGTAATCGTCTACTGCCTTCCATGAAAGAGTTGCCTTATCAACTAATCCCCGTGCAATTAAAACCCCCTCTTGGATTTGAAGATGAATAATCTGGTTATTCTTAACAAGCCTCACTCCAGTTACGACCCTGCAAATAAAAAGAATCAGGAATTATTAAAAAATATAGCCGCAAGGTCACATTCAGGAACTTAATTTTTTTCCCCGCTACAAGGTCAATTACTCGGATACTTGACGATTTTCCATTTAAATAGCGTTTCGTTCTACTCCCGATCGATTTTTCTTTTTTCGCTTAAAAATTCATCACCACTCTAATTACTCATAATTAACTTACTTGTTTTGTTCAATGTCAGACGTGACTTCCCTTAAATTGAAATATCTATCGCTGGTTTGATCATTATCGTCGCATAAGCAGAAACAATACGAACAATGCCAGAATAAATATCTCCACCATGAATCAACTTTCAATAAATTTCGATTCTCGCACTTCCCTTTATTGCCTAACACTCTCCCGTTTTCGTATTCAATCCAATCGTATCGCCTTTCCGGATTCTGAAAAAATTATTAAAAAGATTAGGAAATGACCGGAAGCGGAAATGTTTAATTATTAGGGAGATTACTCACTGAGGATTTACAGATGTTCATGTCGGAGTCTATGTATCTACATTCGACAACTTTGCCCCGGCATTGAGTTTGTCTAGCGCAAAATTGGTTTTTGAAACAGCCGTTGTATTGAGTGTACTCGTAGTAGGCGCAATTTTCACGGCAGGTTCCGTATCTGTTGAGGTTTACTTCATTTTCGACGTAGCCTTGGAGGAGCTTGGTTAGTTTGACGTAGTTTACACCTTCTACATATTGTTTCGGGTCGCACTTGTAGACGGAACGGTCGGCTTCGGACATGGCGGCGCGTACTGCGTTGATTTTTTCCATTGTTCGTTCTTCGAATTTGGATTTAGCGAGTTCTGATTCAACTGTGAAGTTACCTGGAGAAAAAAGTTGAGGATTTTCAACAAATTAGGTTATTATTTTGCTGTAAAATTCTTATTCACTATATCCGCCACTTTATGTCGACCCTAACGCCCTTTTCACCACCTACTCTGATTCAATTTCTAGTCAGAAACCTGCTGAGTTCACTGAGCATGTGCAGATTTAGCTGAGCAAAAAAACCGGCTTCTTTTTATTTCATTTATTTTATTAATAACCACCCAACTATCATTCACTTACAGTCCTATTTAAAAAAAATTATCAACTCACCTTTGTTATATAACTTGAGTAACATGTAAGAAAACTGAAGCATCGTATAACCTTTCAAATCAGCCATGGCAACTGTTGTGTAAAGATTATAAAGAACCTGATGAGGAGACTGCTGTAGGTTGCATGTGCTCGTCCTCATTTCCTGTAAAAAATAACAAAAGAAGCTTTTAAATAGGTAAAACTATTAATTGGTGACCTTGCTTATCTAAAACCAAATTATGTTCACTTTCAAACCACAAGGGGTTATCTAGGTACGATTACCTAAAATTACCTTAAGTACTTTATTAAACATAGATCCCCCATCTGAATCAGTAGATGTTTCCCGATGAATTTTCTCCAAACTCTTCATAACCCCAATATCTGTATTTTGTAAATAAGTTTCAGCCAAATCAGTCCATGCCAAAGGCGGCTTTCTCATACCAGATTCATTTGAGTGATCTTTTTGAAACCTCAAAAACGTTTCATAAAAACTGTTGATATTGCTTATTTCTGCGTCTACTTTAGCATAAGCCCAATCGGTTGAAATATAATAAAACCCTGAAGTATCAATGGAATCTTCCAAATGGGTTATATTGGGGTTAAAATTTTCAAAGGATTTTAATAAATCTAAATCTTGCATTGATTGCTGGCTAATATCATTCGATTCCGATAAATCTCGCCATATCTCAGCGAATTTTTTTAAAATAGAATAACGTAAAGCGTCAATTTCCGATAACCCTGGGGGTCTGTTTCTCAGTCTTAAAAATGCCGTTTCGGGTTCTGTGCCACAGACAAAACCGATAACGCTTAGTATAAAAATAAATAATTTACTCATTTTTGGACTAGATTTCTATTTCAGGCCTAAATTGTTATTAATTGCGAAATATTTGTTTTTTCTGTAAGGCGGCTTTTAAAAAAAAATTAACACTGACACATTATTGCGCGTTAGATTGTTATTGTATCAATGTCCGATTCGAACCCATGATTTACGGTCACATTTTTTAATTGTCACTTATCCCAGCATTGATTTTTACTTTTATTTTGAAAGAAAGTACCGCACTAACCCGAATTTGTACAAATGGACGGAATCAAGTGTCAACATCGACTGCCACAAATGCAAAGCGAATTAGAACTAAATCACTTGATACAATATACGCGGTCGTTCAAAACAAAATACTGGTCAGATAGTTACAGAGTTGTCATAAGGTTTATATGGGTTTGATATTGAAATCATTTTAAACGGTTGAAATTGGAATCTATATTGTTGAGGGTGGAGCAAGAAAAAATATGGCCAGGATTTGACATGACTAGGTTAGGGATTTAAGAAAATGTCAGATTCGTGATTGATTCGGATTTAATTTCTAGGTAATCGGAAGTAAGAATATATTTGTATTTTCGGAATTTGGAAATTTTTTGCTGCAAAAATAGATGACGGAAATTTTTTTTCCGAATTTTCGAAAAAGCATTACAAATTTTCATCATTAAAATTTGTGAGTGTTGCAATATGGCCGCTCGCGGCGCTCGATTTTCGAAAAGTTTGTCTTTGTCCGCTAGGAGCGCTGCTGTATAAGATTTTATCTCATCGCTATTTTCGTTCTCGAATTCGATTTCAAGGGCTTTCTAACCCTTATTATTTTTTAATAAGGTAATTTAATAATCAGTTCTTAATAAGTACAAGAGGCAGAAAAAATTAAATTTAGCGGTTTTGATTAACAGCAAAAAGCTCCGGCAGTCATTTTGTATTTTTCTCTGAACGATTACAGCTTTTTAATTTTTCTTTTTCACACGTTGCCTTTAACTATTAAAGATCAATGTTCTCATTTAATTACATGATTTCTTAGAATTGGAGAACAGGAAATTCCAAAATTTAAATACTCACACCCGCTTACCCTTTAAAACAAGTATTAACTTGTTTCAATTTTAGAAACTTGAACCACGGTATGTTATTGTTATAATGACGTAGTTGATTTTTCCTAAGTGAATATTTTACAATGATGATAACAATAGTTCATTTTTCTATGACAACTACGAGCTTCTTACGTCAAAAACTCGGGCTTATACTTTTATTGTTTAAATTTCTTTGTTTTTTTTTTGTTTAAATGCACGAAAATATGAAATCAGTACTTCACCCAATTATTTACACAGACGGCCTTTTTTTTCATGTATTGACTTAGTCATTTATTAAAAGCATGTTATGTTTAATGTTTGCATTTTATATAATTTTAAATACTTTCATGGTTTAGGGGCTTGGACCGTTTATGCAAAAAAAAAATACCATGTCATTAGTCATACTCACCTACGAACTAATTTAATATGCACCGGGTAATCGACCTAGGTTTAGGCGATACATCATATTCATATTTATTTCATATTTTATTTCTTTTGAATAAACGTTCAGCTCAATGTCATTGATAAGATTTAACTGTAATAGTTGATAACTTAAGCGACGGTTAAAAGTTTTAATACTTACATCGGATGTTTCTTTTATGAGATCTAAAATCCCTCGGCTGAGCGGTCCGTTGTCTTGAGGAACTATCATATAGTGGATTCTGCTTAGGAGACTGTGAATTGCATCTGAACTTGGCCCTGCAGCCCAATTTGCAAATTCTTGAAGCGTGTGAGGTTCTATTAACCAGTTTTTGTCCTCTGTATCTCTTTTTGCAATGTTTACACTTGGTATCGTTAAATCATTGGTTTGGTAAGTTTGATAAGATTGAGATTTTCTTTTGTCGAAATCAAGCTCACTTTCTAATGAATCTAGTTTAACCAAATCAATTTCTTCTGTTGTTAAATTTTTATATCCATGAATTAAATATGATTTAAGAGTATCATGAGTAGAATCAATCTGTAAAAATTTTAGAAAAATTTTTATTAAAATGTTTTGAAGATGGGAAATTTTTTAATTTGAATAGTAGGCCTACCTGAGTGATCATATTAGATAAATCGTTAAGGCGTAATTCTAATCTAAAAATATGAGGGAATGAATTGAGTATCGTACTGATTGTAGTTCCAGCTGTATCTTGCACTTTTCTTTCTAAAATTTTTATTTGGTTATTGATCTGAAAAAAAATATCTTTGATTTCTAGGATTTCAAACAGAATAAATTTTTTTTAAAATATCTTACTGTGAGCAGTCGCCCTAACATTTCATGTTCCTTGCTTCGAAATATAGCTCCAGTTATTCCTATATTTGGGTCTCTTAGTGTAACATGCATTATATCATAAATGTGCGCCAGTATTTTCCAAGAAGACGATAGGAAGTCAACTGCTCCTGAAGGTGAAATACTCTGCCTTTTGTTCTTTTTTACATCAAGTTGATTGGCCCCCAATGCTGAGATAAGACAGAGGGCAATCAGGACTTTAACAATCTTCCCCATTCTGCTGGCTGTTCCCCAGGTATCTGGGTATAATCTTTCCTGTCAGGAAAAATTAATAAACAATTAGGCCTATGAATCACTCTGTAACAAGATCTTTTGAAATACCCAGCATTCTCAAAAGTGTATGAGATGATTCATGGTTTTATGTAATCACGTGGTGCAGACCGATTACCTTTGCCTAAATCTTCAATGATAAATAACATTCAAAGGCACATTTAAAGAACTGTTAAATCTGTTGCGTGGTTCTTCTTGCGTTTTTTTCCGTATTTAATTAATTAGACAAGAAACTTTTAACCTAACCTGGACACAGGAAGCACAGATTCTGATTGCACATCCGTTTAATCGCACTAATGGTTCAATTGCATTATATTTGTTTAACATGCACTGAAATTGATACTCAAACCATATTTTAAAGTAAGAATTCTCTATTTTTAATAAAAAAACAATCAAACAAGAGTTAGGGATTTCGAGTGAATGAACCGCAGCAAAAAACCCAATATGGCCGCCACGCCACTTCCGGTAATCGGTTTAATTTTTTTCAGTTTCTCTTATCTTTACTTTATTCTGACCATTATTCATCGTTTATAAATTTTAATTAGATAACAAAAAAAATTATTCACAATTAGATAATCACCAACCTGAGGTTTATTAAAGAAATATTTTGACGGACATAGCCTCAACGATTTTTTTTTTATTTCACTTTGAGAACGATTAACGAAATTTTAAATTTTAATCACATGAATAATACAATAACCGTTGTCTTGCCGAACGATAACAACACTACTGTGAATTGAGATGTAAGTCAACCAAACAGCAAACATGAATGCCGTTGAATGCCTTCTCGTTGAATAGTACACCGACCTATGGTATACGTCTGCAAAAGCATTAAATAATATGCAGTAGGACTTTCATGTTTGAAATTATTGTACGCGAGAGGAATATGTTTCTGATTCATGTAGATTGTTTTGCTTTTAAATCAGTGGCGTCGGTATCCTGATTAGGTGCAGTAGGTAATAAATGGCATGGCCACGAAAATGTTTTTGACGCCACTGATTTTTAACTGTGGGGTAAATTTTTTTAACTCCAGGAAAAAAATATAGCTCAACGGGTGCAATCGTTTATATTTTTAACAGTCCCCTAAAAACATAATCTAAATTTTTTTTCCTTTTTTTTTTTTTCAGGTGGCTTTCTACGAAATTCTAAATGGGATGTGGGTGCGTAACGGTCTTCAAATCAGAGGGCAAATGATGACTTATATTCAATGCAATTTTTGCAATGCAATGGTCGATGCAGATCTTTATTTGCTTCAAGTTTGCGCCACTCAAATAGATCCGGAAAAATTTCTTATGAATGTTTTAGAAACGTAAGTGTAAAGGTTATCGGAAATTTGAGATGTTAAAAAAATATCAAGTTGCTTTAATAGCCTTTGTAATTGAGAATCGAAGTCAATAATTTTGGAATGCGTCCATGCTTCAAGGCATTCTGATAAGATTGTTTTTTAAAAAATAATAATGGATAATGGATCTTGTAATTTTTTTGATGCAAAAAATATTTTAGTGTCCAAAATAATTAAGTAGATTATTTCTATTTTCAGGTTTCGAGTTGTAGACGCCCTTTCAATAGCTCCTTTTAGGAGCTCCAACACGTCGTTTTTCGATTACGAATTCGAGCCTGCAATGTTAGAAAGCTGTTTTATTTTTCTAGCAACTCTAATTGATATACGATCAAATTTAGGTAAATAATACCTTTTGTTATTTATTAACAGTATGTCATTGGCTAATTATAGTCATCGTTATGAATCCATCGTTCGTCCTTGAATTTTCATCCGCGTTTTAATTTAATAAAGTTTTATTATTTTTTTAGGAGTAAGCGATACGTTGGTTTCAAAATTAGAAATGGTAACGCTCTTATGTATGGGAGATAAAACTCACTCCCAGTTAATAGAACTAATGCCAGAAAGATGTGGAACCGGCCAAAATAAAGATTTCGATATTATGCTGGCAGAAGTTGCGGATTACAGGGCTCCTAGTAACATGCAACAAGGGATGTACGGTCCTAAACCTCAAGTTTGGGAAGAATTATACGATCCCATTCATGTTTTATTAAGAGCTGTTCAAAGGAGAGACTTTCAGACTTCAATGGATCGTTTCACGGAATATGTACAGCAAAATAGGAAATTAAAACCCGGCTCAGGAAACGTTTGGCCTCCGTTAAGAGTGCCTGCGCATTGTGGGAACGGTTACGAAGACCCTAGAAAACTTTTACAATCTCGCATCTTCCACGCTATGATGTTTTGTATATTATATAAAGCTGTTGATCGTCAAAGTGTTTCAGAACACGTTTTGGCTTTAGCTATATATTTGCTGGAAATGGCTATTCTTTCTAGTCCGCCGTCTTGTGAGTCTGAGGTATGTTTAAAAAAAATGATTGTTTTCAAATTTTTGTTAGATATTTAATTATAATTTTTGTTTTCAGTTGTGTCAACCCGAGCACTGCGACCGCTACGAAGTTAAGGATAACGATTTGCCATCATTCTATGAACAAGATTGGCTTTCTCATAACTTACGAACCGTTATTCATAATTTAGTTTTTGTTCATGAGCAAGACGTGAACGCTGATTGTTTTAAAGTTGATGAAGACCTTGATACAAGTGAAAATCAAGTAAGTATTAGAAATGCTGGGTTGTATTTTGAAGTAAGGAGGAAATGGTTCAAGTTTTTTTTTCTTTTATTAGGATCCCGTAATCGAAACAGAAAGCGGCGTTGGATCCGGGACTGGTTTCCCAGCGTTAGACCTTATACTTTTCGAAGAAGCTTCAAGTTCAAACGCGCCCACACCGCTTTCTTCAAATTCAATGCATCTACCTAGCACTAGTCAAGAAAATAACACCCAACTGGTTCCGGCCGTTCAAGCTTCCGCATCTACATCCACGCAGGTAGTCCCCATAACTCTTTCTAGAAATAGAAGGATCAAGACTAATTCTTTGCGGTCTATTGCGCTTATGAATGAAGTTCATATTCCTAGTAATTCTCATATGATAACCGGTCCCATGGCTGCAACTACAACACAAACAGCGGTGAGTGTTTTGAAAAGTTTGCAGCTTCCCCATTTAAATATTTGTATTATTCCGCCAACCGCAGTAGCCTCGCTTTTTTAGAAAATTAAATGTTAGTACTTTCCAATCGCTTCTGCTGCTTGTTAATTTTTTTTTTTTGGCCGGTGCGAGGCTTGCCGGGAAATTAGCGAACTTGTCTGAAAAGACTTTCTATTCTCAGAGCACACAATCCGGACCTGATGCTTGGCGGCTGGTGTGTCATCCAATTGAAGTAGCAACGGAAAGCAGCACTGAGGTTGTCCCTTCTACATCGAATACAGTTCATCCTGATTCGTTATATAAGATTTTTATGGTAAAAACACTAAAAATAATTCGATGTATACTTTTTTTTTAAATGAACCTGGATAGGAATTTTTTGAAAAGACCGAAAGCAAAGAATTATTTTCGTTTAATTAAATAAATTTTAATTTCGTGTTTTTTTTTTCTTTTTTTTTTATTTTCAGTCGAATGACAGCACGAAAAAATTCAATAATGAAGGCGCCCTTGTTAAACATGTTGCGATGCTCGTCAACGAAAGTATCATTTCTCTGTTGCTCAAACTTCATGCTCAATTATCTGGGAATCCGGATTCATACGTCATCGGACAGCAAGCCTCGGAAGGCTTGTTGGATTCTAGGATTGGAGATGGACCGTTTTTTGTAGCCAAAGTTTTAGATCGCATTGCGCTTCTCGATGAGAGATGCAGGTGAGTGTTTTTAAAAATATTTTACGAGTCTACTCAGTCCATGTTCATGATATTTCTTTGTAATTAAGCCAGGAGGGGTGGAGACTTAGCCAAGACTGTATAATAAATAGAGTCTAGGCCCAAGTTTTCCCGATTTTTGATTGAGTAGAACTTGAACCTTGCTGGGAGACTTTTTTTTTTGAGCTAGAACGGGAAATATTTGTCCTTTTGAATATTCAATTTTTTTTTAAACTTTTTAGGGATTGTATTATGGAAACAAAAGAAAGAATTTGGCCTAGAAGAGCTGAGGAAGAAGGAAGCGAAGCTAAAGCTAGAGAAGCTATGGAAAGAGAAGAGAGAAGGAGAAAAGCGAAGGAAAGACAACAGAAATTAATTGAGGAGTTTGCTAGTATGCAAAAACAATTTATGGAAAAAGCAATGGAGACAGGTACTGTGGATTTTTTGGGAGGGGAAACTAAATGTGTGCAAACAAGTTTATTAATACTTTTTTTTTATTTTTTTCAAAAGAGGAAGGCGACAATGCCGAATGGAATGATGGAAGTGCTACTCAAATTAAATCAGAATATGATTGTGTTATTTGCAATCAAACTACTCCGTCCACTCCAGACAAACCTATGGGGTAATTTTATTTTTTTTAAATATACTTTTGATACTAGGAAAAATTTTGTTCAGGTAGCAAAATTCGCTTAAGAATATTTTTGAGAGATGCTAATTGGTTTGTAAATTTTTCTACAAAAATTCATATCTAATTAATTTTTTTCATTACAGGTTAGTAGTGCTAGTTCAAGCTTCCAGCGTATTAGGTCATAAAAGAAAATCCGACACAGATGAAATACTACCGACATCTGATGAAGAAATGAAGCTTTTGTTAAGAGAGGATACTTTAGCAAATGATTTCGATAAGAAAATCGACGAGCTTAATAGAGAATTCGATACGGTAAATAACTTTTTTAATTTTCAATTTCAAATAAATTTAAATGTTTACTAATTTATTGAATTTTCTAGACTTCTTGGTTGTTATCTGTAAATCTTGGCTGGGAAGGTGGTGTTCACGTTCAAACGTGTGGCCATCATCTACACATGGACTGTTTAAGATCTTATCTTCAATCTTTGAGAGGCCAACAAAGACAGCAGTCATTAGCAGTTGACAGGTAATAAAAGTTTTTTTTTAGCTTAGTTAATGAATCGCTATGAAATATTAATTTTGTTTTTTGTTTTAGGGGCGAATATTCGTGTCCTGTGTGCCGTCAATTAGCGAATAGTGTTTTACCATTGGCGCCAGAATTAGGAGAAATAACATCTGTCGTTCGAGCTAGACCTCCGAATTTAGCCAATCAGATCTTGTCAATAACTAATCTTCTTAAAAATTACATTTCGGAGCCTGAATCTTGTAATTTATCAGAAGCAATGGGTAGAAGCATGGAAGACATGACTAATTGCACGCATATGAGATTTAAACAAAAGACAGATTCACCTAGTCCGCACAGTTTGTTTCTTTTCGTATCATCAATCGCAAGAACTAATTTAGAAATTGAAATCGTCCAAAAAGGCGGATCTTTTTTGACGAAACCAACGGAATCAACCCTAATACCAAAACGTTCTTGTATAGGTAAATATTTTTAGAATCGCATATCACTAAAATTTTTTTATACTGACAATTCAATTTTTTTCCTAGTGCCACTTTTGCATATGTTAGCAATTCATGGAAGGGTTTTAGCCATCTGGCCTGTGTGGCAAACTTGGCAACAATTAGCTCAACTACCGGAAGAAGAAACTGAAACTCAGGTCGCTAATATCGAAAGAGAAGTCCCGCTGTTACTTCGCGATCCGATAACTTTATTAATTCAATTCTTACTTTTTCTACCAGTAAATTTAGACCAAAGTGAGTTTAGCCAATATTAAAAAATTATTTTATTTTGGCCAACACTAATTTTTTAAAATTTCTTTCAGGTTATTTTAGTTGTGTAGTGAAATGCCTATATAATCTGTTATATTTTCAAGTATTGTCTCAGCTTAGTGTAAATATGACTGAATTCGAAAGGGAAAGTTGGAGAAATCCAACGGCTGATTTACAGTAAGTCATAAAATAATTTTTTCCCCCATTCACATTCAGAATTTTAGTAATTTTCATTTTTTTATTTTTTAGCGATGAGATTAGAACGGTAGACATGGGTTTGAAATTTGTGATACATCAATTAGAAGGTAGTTCACTGTATATCGATTCAGGTGGCAGCTCTTCCTCTGAAGGGAATTCATCTTCAAATAGGCAAGCTGTCGAAGCTAAAGTTCAGTCATTATGTTTGCCATATCTCAGGATTGCGGCTTTATTAAGGCACCACCTATTTAATGAAGAAATCCCTGAAGTGAGGTCCGAGCAGACGGAATTCGTTAGGTTGGTTTATTATTTGGAATTAGTAACAGAAGGGATGGACTGGTCTAGATTTAACGCTGCTGTTGGCCTTAATTTTACCGAGCCTGGTTTACACATACCGATTATGTGGTTTAGGCAACTCTCTGCGTATATCGAGAGATCCCAAGTAAGTTTTGGTTTTTATTTTCTTTAGCTTAATGAATTTAAAAAATTAATTATTTATTTATTTTTTGTAGCGGGCAGCTAGGAATTTTATATCAAGACTTCATATTACTTGGTATCCTCCAAGGCTTCTAACACTTCCTCGACTTTACGACAGGATATTCCAATATTATCATAAAAGACAATGTACACATTGCCATAGCGTGCCAAGGGAAGCTAGCGTTTGCTTACTCTGTGGTACACTCGTTTGCCTTAAAGAAATGTGCTGTAAAACTGGCAATATGTGTGAAGCGGTGCAGGTTTGTATACTCAAATTTTTTTTTTAATTTAAATTTTATTTTAAGAATAATTAAAATGATTTGTTTTTTCATTTCAGCATTCAATCGATTGTGGAGCTGGCACCGCAATGTTTTTAGTCGTAACTTCGTCTTACGTAATTGTGATTAGGGGTAAAAGAGCCTGTTTATGGGGTTCTGTTTATCTAGATAGCTTCGGAGAGGAAGATAGGGAATTAAAGTAAATATTTTTTAGCCTGTAATTATTTTTAGCGCGAACGACGGAATTGATTAATTGATTTCTTTTTTCAGACGTGGCAAGCCGCTGTATCTATGTCCGGAGAGATATCAGCTGCTTCAGGAACAATGGATTACTCATAGGTTTGACCACACCAATAAAAAGTGGGTCTGGCACCGCGATGCTCTGTGATGTAACTTTTACAATTATATTTTTTCCCCCCTGTATGACTTTGAAGAATCGTTTTCTTTTTCATTTGTTTGTACAGTTAAAAATAAACAAAATCCATACAATGGCGGTTATTTAATTTATGTAATATAAAAATAATATTAATGTTATACTGCAATTATAACGTGATGACGTATTTTTTTCCTTTTTAATTTAATTTTCTATTTTCCTCATCCTTTTTCTGCACTATTATAAAAAAAATGGTTACGTGATTTGCTTTAATAAATAAGGCAGCGACAGCCAAATCTGAGCTAGCACCGTGTGATTCCGGGCTTCAAAAGAGAGTTAGCAGCAAATCTTAATTTTAGAAGTATAGAAACATTCACTGCGAAAGTAAAGCATTAAAAAAATTATTAAGACCTTGTAAACAAAGGACACTTGTCCTCCATTTTGTGTTAAACTGGCCATGTTTAACTTACATGATACTAGGCTACGTATAGCAGCCATTTTGGATTGGTTGGGCATTATTTTAAATCTGTCAAAAATAAGAACGATTATATCGGTTTAGAGGGCTTTAAAAACTACGATCGAAAAGAAATCCCTATGAAAATATCTACTTGTGAAATCCGTTTTGTTTTTAGATTTTGGCGAAAAAGGCTGCAAAAAAAAATTACGGCAAATCATACCTTTGAAAAAGGTAAGAAAAATCAGCGGCAAAACTTAAACTCTTCACGAAGAATTTAACAGTTTTTAAATATTTTTATTCTTTTTACTTTGCTTTCCTCGTTTGATTTACGTACTATAACTAATCAATAGTAAATCACGATATCGATTTATTAAAAGTTTGTCGAATTTTCCAACCCACTATTACTTGTTCAACTTTTTAAAACTTTACTTTATCAATTTAAATCTAGAGCGGGAATCATTTAAACCGCAGCAAAAAAGAACCACGAAATGATACTAACGGTTCAACTCGACAATCACTTGACAAGTTTAAAATTTAATTAATATCTTAATCATCCCTGTCAAATCAATTTAAAATAATTAATCATATTTATTTAAAAATTGAGGAAAATTAACGATGCGCAGGCTTTCAACTGGAGAAGGCTGTGTTTTGCTGTTTTGAAACAATTTCGTGGCAATAGATGTTTAACTGGAACGAAAAAAATAGAAAAAAATAAAGCGTGTTTTGAACTTTTTATCGGAATTCGGGTTTTCGAGTATTATTAATCGTATTTGGATTTCAATCTCGGTTTATTTAACCGTGCAGGGACATCCGTTTGTACCAAAACTATTAAAGGAATTATCGATTACATATTCCTTACCTGTAAATATTTATTTATTACGTATAATGTGAATATGTTCATTTGAACATCTCTAACATAAAATGGTCGCCATCTTGGATAGAAATTGGTCTATTCTGAAAAAAGTATTATTTTAATATCGGGTTGTTGTTGAAAATGTGCATTATTCCGTGTTTTTCCGTACATTTATAATTTTTCGAACGTGCAAGTGAACGTATTGGATAATTAAAACGACCAGAAAAGGTAAGATTGTGTGAAAATTTTAATTAGGAAGTCGCGTCTTGGTGATTTTTTTTGCTCTTAAAATTTCTTGTCGATTGACAGTAGCCATTTTATTGGCGATGGTAAAAACACGTAGGCAAGGAAAATGTATTACATTTTTAAGGGTCCTGACCTCGTCGGGACGTTTTATACATGTTTTCCGTTGATTTTTAATAGTTTCTGAGGGGATCTTAAATCGTTTGGGAACGGGATTAAAAAAATGCGATTTCAACTTCCCATCTGCCCATCCTTGCCCTTGCTGCTTTTAATGGATCGTCTTCAGGTGGCAAGGTCAGGTTCCCGTGCCCCCTGTGAATGTATCCTAACATTTTTTTCGAGAGATACGAAATTAATCGGCGATTTTTTCGATAAAAAAATCGCAAAGATGGATTGTTAATGAGAAAAAAAATGGGTTCATTGTTTAGGATTCCGGTCTTGAATCGTGAGCTATTTTTCGGGTAAATTTTTTTTTCTTGGGAAAATTTACTTGAATAATTTATGTGTGATGAATGAAATTTGTTTGTTTGATGAAAATTCATTCTGTTTTAAAATCTGCAGAGGCATGGCCTATTGACAAGTTCATCTATTAGCTTTCTAACCCTTGTTATCTGATTTAATTGCAGAATTATGTAACAGTTGAAAATATTGGAAAAAAAAATTCGGATGTATAAGGTCTTTGACATATTTACATTGAAATTATGAAATGCCTTAAAAGCTAATGATGATTTAATTAATGCAAGCCTTATTTGTGATTTTACATTGTTGATTCGGAAAATTTGATAAAAAATTTTTTTTTTCATTCATATGCCTTTATCATATCAGAAGCAAACACCCACACAAATTATAAGCTTTATTACATTTTAAAGTGAAAGGAAAAGGAATAGTTTTCATGCATGACAATCAATTATTTTCAAAAATAAAGACCAAATTGTTTTAAATTAATAAAAAATGGCAAGTTTATTGCTATCTGCAATGAGAGTTATTTATAATAAGAGGCCTAGTAATGGGTTACATAGGTTGCATTTTATTGTGAATAAAATTCAAGAACTAATGATTTTTCTTTGTTTTTTTCAGTGGCGAATGGCGTATCTAGAAGGCGGAATTCTGGCTCCAAGTTTGCCATGACAGATAATCACTGGAGCTCCGGTGGAGGTATGTCTCTTAATTGTAGCAGTGATTTTGCAGATTTATGATTGAGGTTATGTTAGAGTATTGAAAAAATCAGTAAGTCGAATTTAATTTTGAAGAGGTTAGGTTAGGGCTAAATAATTGAGTATCTTATTGCAGTTTAGGAGTTGACGTTTTGAGATTTCTAATGGAAGCTTAGTAAAAAATGTGCAAGAGGACTGAGTTTCCATTAGGAAAGGTGTGAAATTTAATGGGACGAGTTCACATGGATTTAGTGATCAAATTTTGAGAAGCCATCGGCTGAAAGTGAATTTTATGTAGAGAAGTTGCTGCTAGCTTATTTTATGCGCAACATGATTTGTTTTTTAGGGAAAGGTGTGAGATATGATTGACTCTTCAAATTTTTTTGATTTTAATCAATTAAAAATGGGATTTAGCTCTGAAGTAGGCCTTTTGTGGTTTATGTAATGGAAACAGCTTAAGCACTAGAGTAAGAATAGGCTCTGTTTAGGTGGAGGTCACTTATGTTGGGATCTTGCACCAAGAAATATGGCATATGGCTCTTTCATCAAAGCTCATGCATCCGTTTCTTAGGCTTTTTGGTTTTCTACAAATCATATTGAGCTTTAACAAGTCGAAGATGTGCCTTGACCTAAGATCAAGGTTATAACATGAGGTAAACTTTTAGCTAGCTGAGCTTTCATTTTTGTTGTTAAAAAATGTAGAGCTTTTACATTTTTAACCAATTGAGGTTATATACGTCCCCAATTAAAATTTTAGCTTCACCTTGTTGTTGTGTTTTTAGCAAAGAATTCGTATAAGGTTCTTTACGCCAGCTTAATATAAAATTAAAAATTTAATGATTTGAAGTTTGATCGTCAAATTTTTAGGATTGATAATCTGTGGGCATAAACAATTTCGTGGAATTGTGGTCATGATTATGTCTGTGTTGCTGACAGATTTCAAAATCAGGAATTTTCAACCAATTATGGTTATTTTTGCCCAAAAATTAGGATCTTCATTGGGTTTTCAAACAAGAATTTCCATTAACATAAACTAATTTTTTTCCCCTAGAGAATTTAATGAGGATTTTTTGTTTTAATCAAAACTTGAGTTAAAATTTGACAAATCATAGGCAATTTTTGGGCCTTAGCCGGTCTGAGGATTTGAGCCAAGACTCATTTAGAAGGATTTAAATAGTAAGTTATTGGAGGAGGAAGAAAAACCTGCATGTGGCCAGAAATTTGTGGTGACAAGTGTGAGGAAATTTCGGCAGACTAGACTGATATTAATTTTCACATTAAAAAATTAATAGTTTCAAACTGAATCAGAGAAAATAGAAATTTTAATATTTAAAAATGCAGAATTTAAAAACCCAAATATTTTTTATCTGCAAAGAAATTTTGTCAATAGCTTTTGAATGGTTTTACTGCTTGCCCAAAAGTAACCCCGATTTCCCTTTTCTACACCCCCGGTGAAGGACGAAAGACGGCCATCTTGTTTCCTAGGTGTATATGGCTGTATGCTAAATTGCGGGTCGAACAATGAACGAGGGGTTGAATCAAATGTTAAGGGAGGGAAAAGGCAAGGCGTTAACTAACGAAAAGTAAAGGAGATAAGATTATATTAAAGCTGGGAGACTGGCGAGTGGATGACGTGTATTGATTTCACTCAGTTTGAGAGAGTACGTTTCATTTGTGTCGAGCTTCCTCCATCCTCCATCCTCCTCGTTGGAAACAAGGAGAGGTCATATCAATATTAACTAACTCAAAAAAACTTTCAATTTAAAAAATAAAAAAAAAAAATTCGAGCACCTTTCCAGTTAAAAAAAATTGGATATAATTTTTTTTAAAAAAAATCTGATTCAACAGTCTGGATTTTCAGGGAGATGATTTTACTGTATTTTTGTTTTTCCTCGATATTTTAATGAAAATAATAATGATCGGTTTTGAATTAGCCTAAGGGGTTTTTTCGTTGGGAATATATTTTCATCCCGGCGACTATCATTCGGAAAAAAAAATCGTTATCATATAACGGAAGAAAAGTTGACCTTTTATCTTATATAAGGGATTGATTTCCACGGGGTTTTTCGTTTCCTGAACGCGCTCTAGGCAGTGTCGAAGCCTGGAAAATTTTGCAAATGCCTAAAATGAGAAAATGTAAAAGATCCGGGAATTTTGTTTTAGCCCTTTGAGTGAAATTTTGTTGCAGACCCTTGAAGAGAATTTAAGGCTGTTCAATGGGGAGGTCAGTGCCCCCCCCTTCGGCTTAATTTAGCGTCGCCTCTATCTCCGCTTAAGGAAAACATGCACCTGCATGAATTTTACAGGAAGATTTTTGTATTTTGTTAACGTTTGAAAATCGGGTGTATTGATTTTAATTACGCCATTTTTTTTTATTGGAAGCAAATGGGACGTAACGTTAAATATAGGTCTTGAATTTTTAATGTCGTATAGTGTATGCTTCATCAATAAAATTAAAAAAAAAATGGTCAGGAAGTATTTTTTTTTTTTTTATAAATCTCTCAATATGCAATACTGTTAAGAAGTAATGACCAACCATAAGTTGTAATTATAAATGATTTTTTTTTGTTGATGTTGAATGATGGCTTATTTTCAATGTTTGAGTACTTGGTTTTGCAGAGGAGGTCATTGCGATTCTCTTGGCCCTTTTTGTTGTTTCTTGATGAAAGAGATGATGAAAAAATAAAAATGATAAGGCGATGATGATTTCTTTTAAATTATTTCGGTCGATTGAATGAGAGGGGTTTTTTTTTGTTTGATTTTCATGATTCGGTATTGGGTTAAAAGAAGAGGTAAATTTTTTTTGTTAAAAATAGGGACAGGTTTTGGAAAATTTTTTGTTTTAAGCTTGAGCCGTAAAGAAGTCTGAAAGTTTGAGTGGCACAAAAAAAATTCTAAGCTAAGAGAAAATTTATTTTTACTTATAGCTTAGGATTTTTTTTTTTTAAATTTTAAAAGGAGCTGAAGAAAATTTTTTTAAAAAAAATGTTTTATCAACAACCCGATTGAAAGCTTAAGCTTCTACTTAAGAATAATCCTGTCTGGGGCTAGACTTTTTAACACTTTTCGAGGTCTCTTTTTATTCGACGTCCCTTTGTAATTTTCTTTCATTTTTTGTCATTGTTTTTGATAATTTGGTGGGAAGCATAGTAATTCTTGCTGGAATATTATTTGCAACAAGAAATCATGCCAGAGAAGTTTTTGCTATAAAAAATTATTCTTGACAGAAAATTTCCGTAAAAACAAAAAGTTTCTAGGAAAATTCTTTATTGGGAAAAGCTGTTGGATTTTGTCAGGAAAGTTTGAAGGAAAAAATTTTTCGAACCAAAAATCTGAGCAATATTTATATTTTTACGATCAGATATTTTGCAAAAAAAAATACTTGCTAGAAAAGTCTTGTTGCAAAAAATTTCAGCAACTCAAATTTTCATTCAAGAAATGATGTCTTTTTTTCATAAAAAGACTTTTGCAGTGGAATGAAAATTCTTTTTCTACATATTTTTCAGAGTAGATTTCTTGCTAGAAAATATCTGGCAACATAAAATTATTTTTAGAAGAATATTTTTCTAGCAAAAACCTCTGCCTAAAAAGTTTTTGTTACTAATAGGCTTGAAGCAAGAAGTTTTGACAAAGGATTTTGCTAGAAAATGCATTGAAGCGAAAGGAAATGTTAAAAAATTTGGCGAAACGAAAAAATCTTGCAGGAAAATCGCATTTTGAGACGAAAATTTTTTCTAGAAAATTATTTTACGTCAAGAATTCTTGCTAGAATGTTTTTGCAATAGAAAATCATTGACCGAAAATAGTTTAAAGACAAATATTTATGTTCGCTAGAAAAGTTTTATGGCAAAAAGTTGACTAGAAAATATCTTCAAAAAGAATTTGTGCCCGGAAATTTTAGCAGCAAAAAGCTCATGCTGGGAAATCAGTCCCGACAAAAAATATAGAGAGAAAATGATTTGCTGTGAAAATTCTTTTTAGAATTTTTTTTTAAAACAAGACATTGCTGAAAAATTATTATTTGCAATGAAGATCTATGCAAAAACAGTTTTTGCGACATTATTTCACGCTGGAAAAAGCCGAATTTTCGAAGTGAGGAATATTTTTCGAGGATTAAAGAGGTCAAAAGTTCTTGCTACAAAATATTTTTGCTAAAAAATTCTACCTTGAAATTTTTCTTAAAAAAATTTTCTAAATCAAGAACATTTTAAAAAATACGCTCTTCTAAGGCCTACAAAAATATTTTAACGGGTGTCACAAAAATAATTTTTGACTAATCATCCTAATTCATCCGCCTGATTAAATCCCCACGAAAAAAAAAATTGCATTTAAAAGACAAACCTTATGCAATTTCATTGCAATCTGCGTCATTTACAACACATCAATTCGGCAACACCGCAAAGACAAACCGTTGCATTTTCTATATCAATCCTAATTATTATTTTTTTTTTCATCTTTTCAGGGGCCGGAGTCAAAATGGAATCCATTCAACCAGCCTTAGACCCTAGAAAACAAGAACTCTTGGAAGCAAGATTTTTAGGTGCACGGGTAAGTTTCTCATTTTTTTAATTAAATTCTTTAAGAAGCTTTTCATAAGAAAAAAAAAAAATTACGCTTTCGCCCTTTTGTTTCCTAATAAGAAATAATGGGCTGGATCATTAATATATATCATTTCCGTAAAATTACAATTAGGAAAAAAAAAAGATTCGCCCCACCCTGTACATCATCTCTTTGTATGTATAAAAATTCCGATTCACTTGTAATAAGGTAGATGTCGTTACTTTGTTGCTTTTTCATGACTCATTAGGCTATCGCTTTTATAATATATTTGGAACTGGCCAAGGTTGCCGTATATATGCATAAATTAAAAAAAAAAAAAGAACGTTGTCGATCCACATTTTTTTTTCGCTGAGAGAGGTAAAAGGGAATCTCTTTTTATTTTCATCTGGAAAGATTAACCTAGTAATAAGAAAATGATATAGGATGGATATGGAGTGGTGGTTCTTGTCGGGATAAAATCAATGTGGCTTCGCGAATACTCCCACCCCTTGCGACACGGGCCGGGGGTCTAGGGGGACCTGATCCACTTGTGCTTAGCTTTTTAACCCCTTCAGCTTCTTCTTTGTTTATTTACATATGTTGCTTTTTCCTCCTACGTCAGGGCGTTGTTTCCTACTACTGGATTCTCTTTTTCTGTCTAAATGGTTTATCTGTCGGGATGCTGCGAGATGCAGAAAATCCTCCCCGCTTCACTGTGCTCTTTTTTTTTTTTAATTTTCATATCACCTTTTTTTGCCCTTAGTCTTTTTATTTTTTTTTAAGCATGGTTTCGTTGCCTTTTTTTTTTCAAGGGTTGATTTTGTGTAATTTGATTTTAAAATCTTGTATGATGAAATTGGTTGGAATTTGTTTTGATTTAAAATAGAGAAGGGCTACAGCTTTAAAGGCTGCACCTGTTACTGCGATGCTACTCTCTCAGGCTTAAAGAAAAGAGCTCGAGTGGCCAAATACCTTTCTTCCAATGTCCCTAATATTGTTGGCTTTGGCTTCACTCAAATTTTGACCCCAAAAATTCTCCTTACAAAAAAAAATTTTTATTTTTAAATATAGATTTTGGGAATTTTTTTCTTCAGAATTCTACTTAAGTCGGGTCGATTCAGACTTGAGGCTCTGCCTAAATATTTTCAGGACTCTTACTAAGGTTTAGCCAGCAACTGGCTTATCGCTGGCTCACTCTGGTCTTTTGTCGTCTTAGTGGCTTAATCTGGTTTTATCGCAAGCTTCTAGCCCGTTAAATGTTATGTTTTCTGCCAAAACTTTTTGTAGAATTTTTAAAAAAAATTTTGTAAAAATTGCTTTTAATGATTTTCTGGCAAAAATTCTAGAAGAATTATCGTTTGACAGAATTTTTCTGTTGAAACTGAAAATGTTTGTTGGAAAAAATTTTGGCGAGAGTTTTAATAAAATAAATTGTCCAGCTAGAGTTTTTAGTTCCAAAAGATCTTTGGCAAGATTTCCTAGCAAGAATTATTAAAAGATTTTTATCATAAGACTTTTTTGACAATACTTTTCTGGCTAAAGTCTTTAGAAGTTTTCCAGATTAATTTTCTGGCCAAAGTTCTGGAAGAATTTTTTCCGAATTTTTTTTAAATAAAAACTTTACCCACAATTTGGGTTGTTAATGAGCAAAGTTGAAGCTAATCAAATTGTCTAGCAAGAGTTTTTGGTTCCATGAAGTCTCTGGAGGAAAGAATTTCAGAAATTTTTCTTGCCAAAAAATTTTTTTACAATTCTATAAATCTTTAGACAATTTTTTAACGAGACTTCCCACTGCTGTGTAATGTTTTATGGCTAACATTTTTGTTGCTAAGAAGTTTTCAAAGATTCTGAAAAATTCTGAGCCTGATCTTTTTGCAAGTAAATTTCTGTCAAGAATTTTGATATGATTCTGTTGCTATTTATTTTCTAACAATAATGTTAACTAAAAATATTTGTAGAAACTTTCTCAGAAGCTTCTTGATCTAAAGACCAGAGCTAAATTATAGTTACGTTTATCAGAGGCCTGGCTAGGGCGGCTTGACTTGATGAAAGACTTAAAGGAAACTCAATAGAATTGTTTTTAGTCCGAATTAAACTGGCTAGAAGCTGGGACTGAGTTTGTTAGTCGTGTAAAAATTCCTTGATAGGCTTTAGAAGGCTGTTAGATATAGGATAAAGCTGTTAAGGACTTGGATTAGTTAGAAGCCCGAGCTGAGGAGTTTGTGTCTGTTGGGGTTCAAGCTGAGCAGGGTAAGGTTGTTCGGCGTTTGGGCCGAGCTGTTGAAATCTGTTTTGGGCATAAGCTACGCAACCTGCTAGATTTCTTAAAGACCTTTTAGTAACACTTATAAAGTCTATTAGAGTCTTAAAGCCCCAATTTTATCTGTCAAAAGCCGCTAGGTTGAGTTGGCTACATCTCATTTCATTATTAGTTTTTTTTCGAATTTTCTGTCTAAATCTCAAAAATCCCTGAAGGATTTAAATTCCATTCCTATTTTTTATTCTGAATATTTCTAAATTTGAAATCCAGACACCCAACTATTCCTATTTCTCTACTGAAATTCTTCACACAACCGAAAAAAAAACCATTCAACTTGAATCCGCCATTTTCTATCAAAATAATGAAACACATCCTGCTTCCCCGATATATTCTCAGGAGGATAAAATGGCGTTCGTTAATAAATTTCTCTTTCCTACAACATCAAGCTGCGTGAAAAGAGGTGCATCTCTCTCTCTCCCAGCCCAGCTCTCAAACACATACACTACTCGTCCATATTTACATTGTCAAGCAATCCGTATTTCCTTTCATAATTAGTACAATTATATTATAAATAAAAAGATAAAAGAAAACGAGTTTGAATTAAAACAAAAAAAAAAAAATCTCGAGGAATTAATAGCTCTCCACATTTTCTTTCCCTCCCGACATTAAAAAACAGGCTTTTTCTTAACCTATTTTACGTCACGGCAGACTTTTTATTACACACGTTTACGCATACTTCACTACATTTAACGATCCTCAGTTATTAAAAAAAAAAAATAATCGTAATTAATCGAACGTTGATAAATGCAACGATTGATTTTTTTTTGGGGGCCGGGATCGATTTTTTTAAATTTGGAAATTTTGATATTTTCCAGCGGTTCTTAAAATAAATGAGTGAATGCCACCGTGTATATATATACATGATTTTTTTTTCCTCTCTCTTTCCTTCTCTGTCGTTTTCTTCCATCCCTCTCTTTTTCACTTTTCACCCCCTTCTCCTCCCCGAATTCGATTTAACCAACGTAAGTAATGTTTGTATTTACCTTAAATTCGCTAGGGAGAGGCGACCTTTTTACGAAGACGGTCAGTATTACGTTCCTGATGACGGGGGCGAACGTTAGAAGACGGGACCAGACGTTTCGATGCCCCATAAACGGATGCAGTATCTTACGCTTCGCCTCATCTCAGCTGATATCGATTTTGTATAAATTAAGTCGGGTCGAAAAGATGATATCCCCACGTAACTCTGACGTATATTTCCTTCTTTTTTTTTTTTCGGGTGTCTTTTTTTTTTTTATCAATGTGGAAGACTTTTTTTTTTTTGGAGGGAGGGAGGGTTGCCGAATTTTTTCGAAGGGGAAAAGGACGTTGTGGAACTATGGAAGGTGATGATGGTGCAAGAGGGTGAGAGTCCCGCGACGACCCGGATTTGCTTACCTATACTTGACCCAGATAAGGAAAAGAATAATTTAAAAAAAAAAAAAAAGATAATTTGTAGGTTTGGCGAGGGGGGAATACAGGTTCGCGAGTTTATTTCATGATAAGAGCGTGGAAGGAAGGGATATTAAATTGTCTGGGAGAGATAGCGATATTTTGATGCGTGGAGTCATTGCCGGATTGGTCGCATTAAGTTTTAAGTAGAAAGAGTCCTGTCCGATTAAAGTAAACAAGCTTGCGCCATTTTCAGGCCTGACCAGATCTCTAATTAGCCAGTCTCAGCAGTAGCTAAGATCTTTAGTTAGCTTAATGAATTTAAGCTTGTTATTAATCTGAGAGCTATTTCAAGTAGTGATGGACGCAAGACAAGACAAGAAGTGCATATTCTTGGTCTTGTCTTTTTTTTTTCATGATGCGATTAACTTGCGGCCATGCCCTTACTATTTAATACTACTTAAGTCAGACTTCATCGAAGAACTCCAAGACTTTCGTAAGGGTCGAAGCCCTAATCACCTGATGGGGGGAATGCTTCGTGAGGGGAATGCTTCTTCTAGGATTCTGAACCGGCAGCTTTTCAGAAACAGAGGATATGCTCCGTCGTTTTTTTAGCTCCTGTACACAGCCTGCTAATTTCACTTTCGGCCTTCCTCATTTTGCAGAGATGGGCCCGAAGGTCGCAGTGGCCTGTAAGAAGGCCAGTGAGCCTTTTTAGCTCTTGGAGAGCAACAGAAGTACCTTGGCTCTGGTCCTAGAATACCAACCTATAAACTGTTTGAAGTGTCTAAAGCCGGGTTCTCTGTCCCACGCCAAAGCTTTCTGTCTTGTCTTCTCAGTCTCTCAGAGCCATCCTGAGATTGCTCTCCGGTAGGCTGCAGTTCGTGCGAGTTCGTCCGCTTTCTCGTTCACTGGTATCCCACCCAGAGTGTCCTGGCACCTTATTCTTGTCTCGTCTTGCATTTTCTTGCTTCGGAAATAATGCAAAAAAAGACTTTTTCTCGCAGAGTGCTAAGGGAAAAGCTAGTCTTGTTTCGTTTTGCCAGAAAAAAAATCTAGTCTTGCTTTTGTCAGATAAGACAAGACGAGACACATTCTCGCAGTCTCGTCCATCGCTAATTTCCGTCTGGGCTAATAAGGTGATTTAATTTAGCTCTACTTTCTTTAACCGACCCGCCGCAACCATTCCACTGCCAAGTCTTGTTTTTCGGCCTTTGACGAAGCTAATGTCTCTGTCAAGATGGACGCTCCAGATGAAATTCGACGTTTGAGCTAAAGAAGGACACCAGAGTAGGAAATGGGACAATAGTCATTAAAGCTGAAAAATGGACGCTGAAGCTAAAAAATTGATCCCAAAGCTGAAGATGGACTCTAAAATTTTAAAATGAACAATAAAATAGCAAAGGGACGCTAAAAGCTCAAAAAATGACTCTTAGGTTAAAAATAGATTCGAAAACTGAAAATTTACGCTAAAGCTTCAAAATGGACGTCAAAGTTGAACTAGGGAGTGTAATATGGAGTGGACACTGCGATGGATCGTCTGCTACGTAAGGCTACTCCATTTTGTAAACCGGAAGCTGCCATGATCTCGAATTCGATGACCTCAATTCTCAAATCATGGCGATTGGTAAATTCTTTAACTGAGAATGGTGGCCGTCAAATTCGAGAGCATGGTAGCTTCCAGTTTTCAAAATGGCGTATCCCTTTGTAGCAGACGATTCAAGTTTCCACTTCGGCTTTTTTAGTTGAACATATGCGCTGATGCGAAAGAATAAAGGCTGAAGCTAAAAAATGGACACTAAATTTGGAAATGGATGCTGAAGGAACTGAACAAGATGTCAAAGCTGGCAATGACGCAAAAGTTAGAAACATCGGCGCTTAAGTTTAAAATTGATGCCAAAGCTCAAAATGGACGCCGAAGTTAAAAAATTGGCGTTAATGCTAAAGATGCATGAGAAAGCGTAAAAACGGACGCTAAAGTTCAAAATGGACGCTGAAGCTGACAATAGACATTAAGCTAAAGTAGAAAAATCAATTTCTGCAACTAAATTTTTCATTCATTTTTCTTTGCATTTTTGAGCCAAACTAAATGAAAGACAAGAGATATTTTGGGAATTAGACCATCGTAGGAATTTTTCGATTTAAAATGTCGTCAGGATTATTTCTACTGCGGCCATTTATTGGAATTTTAAATTTGGATTTAAATTTTTTTTAAAATTGGCTCAGGCATTAATACAATTTACTGTAATATGGATTTTGATTTGCTCAACAAAAAAAAAACAGCGCAAATTTTTTTTCCGTCCAATATAAATCGATAAACCCGTTGCCGTCCCAACATAATAAATATATTTTCTCTTATATTTCTTAATACAAAAATGATTAAGCTTTCAGCTTTTTCCGATCGATGTCTCCATTAGATTTAATCAGATCTAATAAGGGGACTATTTTCGTTTCCGGTTTTAATCTCTTTTCCTTATCAGTTCTGATTTTTATATTTCCTGGTAACTCTCACAACATATGAAAAAAAAAAAAAAAAAAGATCCCCTGGAATTTTATCCGTCGCGGCGAATAAAAATCATCCTACAAAATCCTCACATATTAGATTATGTATATAAATTGCGGTAGGCCAAAAAAAAAAATTTCATTGTATTCCAAACCTCCCACGGGTAAATCTCACATAACACACCAAAAATTGCTTCTGAAAAATCGATAAGTTAAATAAAGATTTCGCTGATTTTTTTTTTATATATAAAAAAAAATCAGTTTACGGGTTGTGATGAGGCATGAAAGATTCGGACACGCGCGAGTAAGACAATAGCATAAACGCCACTCCGAAGGCGAACCCAGAGATTGTCCTTTAGTTCTAATTGCATCGATGTTTCCTTGCTCTTTCTTTTGATAATTCAATATGGCTCCGACAACTTTATTCATCCTTTTTGTTTCGGCCCCACCCACGTAGCTCTAATTATTTTTTTTTTGTGTGTCTCCCTCTAAACCAATTTTTTGTGAAAAATTTGGCCGAGTAGCTTTTTTTTTTTTTTTGCGTCACTAAAACGGATTACGATGACACACTTATTTGCTTCGACGAAGTTCAAGGTCTGATCGACGCTTCTGCTTTTTCGTAAAAAAAAAAAAATTGATCGATAGGGGGGAAGTAGCTGAAAAAAATTTGTATAAATATGAAAATTTAATGGAAGTTTTATCGATCTTGAAGTGTATATTAAACAAACAGATAAAGCGTTTTCGTATGCGTTACCTAAACTCATGTGTACATTTAAATAATTGAAGGAGTGATTTACTGTGGCCGAAGACGAGTTATAATATTCATTATTAGCTTGTTAACCTTACTAGTGTGCAAGTTCAGGCTTTGGGTTACGTTTGACGGCGCCCAACAACAACACCTTACCTAAAAAAAAAATTTGATCTTTTGTTTCTTTAAATAGTTCTCTTTCGATATCTTGACATTGTTGCCTTTTTTTTGTCGTCGTCATGCAACGTCGTCCCTTCCGTGTTTATATATGCTTCTTTTTAATGAGGAATTTTGATTTTAAAAATCGATTTTTACAACAAAAAAAAAAGTTTTAACTAGGCTGGAAAATGAATAAATCTAAGTTTAGTTTTTTTTTTTTTTTGGAATTTTTTTGGAATGTCCACGTTAAGGGAATTGGAAGAGGAGACGTTGACCTTTGTTTATTGTACGGATGCAAGGAGAGCTTTGTATGTGAAATTTCAGGTCTTTTTGCAGAGCGTCTCGATGGCTGAATAGTTCATCAGATCGAAATAGGCGTAGTTTTGATTCCATCTCGCGGTTTTAAATTGATCCAGCTTCCCATCGTTATTTTATGTTATGAAAGGGTTTTCTTCCGTTTAATCTCTCTCTTCTCTTCTCTTCGGTATCGTGGAATCTCTTTTCTCGCACTAGGCGACGGTTTTTTGGAGATGCTCAGTCGGGTTCGGGTTTTGTGAGACAAGTTCGTATATAAATTTTGAATATCAGTGGCGTAGGCGTGGAAGGGATTTACTTTTTTTTTTTTTTTTTTTTGGTGAATGGGATTTAATTTGGGGGAATTGTTTTTTGAGCAGGTTACGGTACTGGAAAATGCAGAGGATTCCTCGGCCGATCGACTATCGTGAATTTATTGAGTTGAGATTAGGAAGATTTTTTAATGTTGAAATGACGAAATAATTTTTTTTTGAAAGATCGAATCTAGTTTTCAGGGGCGTATAATTTTTTTTAATACGGATTTTTGACTGAAGATTTGTTTTCCAAATTAATTTTTTATTTTCTGTGACCAATAATTGTTTAAAGGAATGGCTAGCTAAATTAATTTTGAACTTACAGACAGAAGCGACGTTAAGAAAGCCATGAAAACCTTTTTTGCACTTATCATTATCCTACAAAACCTAACTCAATTACACTTTTACTTCTTTTAACCCTTTTCTTAGCGTCCTTGGAAGATTTTCCAGCATCGCTGCTGGATTCCATAAAGTTGAGGCCTCTATACTCAACAGTTTGTCCAAATTTCTACTTATTTTTTCTTGGCACAGCCTACTACTGTCATCGCAGAATTTTTTTGATGCTTTTCCTGGCGCCCTAATGAACACTGCAAACTATAAAATTTTAGTAGATATTTTTAAATAATTCTTGTATTGCTAGGCGCTCTCTCTGGAGTCGAAAATGGAGTGTCATTCTTCTTAAGATGCAAGTAGATTTTTTTGCACTTAAGACAAGTCTCTACACGTCGTGTATGTACTAAGAAGGCCGCAGCTAATGGCTGTGGCTAATGCTCCATAACAAGGAGTGTTTCAGTAACTTGCAAAGCACTAGCGCCCTTTGATTACTGTTTTCCAACAACAGTATTATCCCTTTATAAAGATGTAATCGGTCTTTGTGACTAGTAAAGCTTTGTGAAGGTCGCACTTAACCCCAACTGGTTACTGGTTGATGAATTAAAACAGTACCAGCTAATGAGAAAAAAGGTCTAGAAGCTAAGCTCTCTGATTTCAAGCTCTCTGCATACATCTGATTAAGAGATGCGTCGAAAATGACAATTATATTTCCAATCCAAAAAATTGATCTTAGATATTAGTCTTAAAAATTCTGAAATCCTAACTTAAACTTTTCCTGCTTTGCTTTAAAGAAGAAATAACCAAATCACTTAGTACTCACTTAGTACTAAAACCTAGATTATGGCTTTTTTGCCTTTGAGCTAATTTCACTTTGGACAACGCTCAACCCTGCCTTGAATGCTTTATCTTCTTCGACTCCATCTTGTAACTAAAAACTCCGAATTCTTAAATTTTACCACTTTGCACTCAGAAAAAAATTTGTAACACTTCAATCATTAATAATCAGCTTTCTAAACTTTAAAAATTCCTCCAAATTAACAATGAAACCAATTTTTAAAAAAAAATACATCCGGCATATTGGCCGCCATCTTTAATTTCCTGAAGGCCCGAAAAAAAATCTACCTCTATAGGTGAAATTCTCATCACCGGAAATCATTTGCTTTAAATCAAAAGACTTTCCGACAGCTACTGAATCATCCTGTCACTGAACCTGCAAAAAAATTTGATTGAGGATCAGTGACCTTGAAAATCGCCCGTTGATTTAAAATCCGTTCAGGAAAATCCCTTCCCGTATCATTTTTTTCATAATAATCTTTCAGGGCTAAGGGCCTGCCAATTTTTGAAATTTAAATTCATTAAATAAATTCCTCCACACATTTCAACCACCAAATCAAGAAAAATAATCACTTTTGAATCACAATTGACATTTAAGAGAAAAAAAAATGTCACCAAAAACGGTCAAATCATAACCAACTTAAACGGCAGGGAAAAAATTTCCCTGCTCTAGCAGACGGAAATGCACCTCGTTGTGTGTCGAGTCTGTCAAAATCGTTTTCATTTTTTATTTTTCCTTTTTCCCCTCCCCGCCGTCCGCTCTCCTTATCCCTTTTAAAATATCTTCACTTTCGTTGTATAAATGATAAAACTGAACAACTTAACAAAACCGTATCCGCTCTCTGAACATTCACATTAGTTCGTGTGACTGCAAAAAAGACACAAAGAAATAGCGAAATTCCGTGTTGAGCGATCCCTTTCAAATGCGAAGAAACATGTATAATATTTGTACGGTAAACCCGTCTACAATGATTTCATATCAATTGAAAATTCTTCGGTCTTGCGCAGAGGGTAATTCAACGTCGGGTCGGTAATGTAAAAACGGCATGAGAACATAGACGGTTTAGTGGAAAGTATTCTAATTTCGAGGTGATGCCAGTCCTTTGAAATGCTTCCTGATACAAAAAGGGTATAAATAGATAGATTATATCATTGTATTCCGGCCATTTATATTATTAAACGGTATTGAATGTAAATTGAGAATCAAAATGGTCTATAATTATACGTGTCTTAATGCTTTTCGAGTGTTTTCAACGCGAAAGTGTGTATTTTACAAAGTGCACCAGCCTCGGCTGTGGATCGCAAAGTCGTCGGACATATTGAATTCGTTTTCGGATGTATTATTCGTTTACGGTGTAATTTTTTTTACGTGTTTATCGGGTTTTAAGGGGGTTTTCAAGGCACTAGTTGGATAGCCGAATGATTTTAGGATCCGGGGATTGGGATTTTATTTTGTCGAATTTCGGGCAAGTGACCGTTTTTAAGGATTTTTACAATCGTGTCTAATGGCGGATTACCGTATGAAGTGGTAACACGATTTCTTTAAATATGTACTTTCATTTATTTATTTATTTAAAGGTATTCCGTTACGCGTTTTTGAGGACGAGGACTGAATGATGTTTGCGGGGTGTTTCCGGACCGGGATTACTGATCGCGTGAAAATTAAATGGACTATTAATGCGAAGGTGGTTTCGATCCTGGTTAAAAAGAGAGGAAAAATAAAATAAATTTGTGTCAAGTTTTTTTAAATTGAACCGAACCGTATTCAATTCCGAGGTGTTTTCGTGTGAATTCTTGAATACGAAAATAGGGGAGTGGACGTCGCATTTGCTTACACAATATTTGGGATGCGTATTAAGTAGGTTTTTTTTTTTAAATAAAAAAAAATATTTTGTCATTATTATTTTTGTAAATCATTCTGTTTTTAATCATTTGGTCAGGTCAGGAAACTCGTGAAACAAATTGAAAAGGATCAATAAAATGTGAAGGAATTCTTTAATACCCTTGTCCATTTAAATTTTTTTTTGAGCCACCCTTATGAAATGGGGCATCCATTCATTTATACTCATGTTTTTAAACACCTTGTAGGTGAGCCTCGCCGCAGGGCTCGTGACAGCTGAACTGAGTGAATAAAAGAGAAATTTGAGAATTTTAAAGCATTGTGATGAATTTTTTTAAAAATTCTTTTTTGAGGTTATGTTGATCTTAGGCAGAAATATTAATTTAATTCTTAATCATGGAATCAGAGTGAGTGATAAAAAATTCTTGGACACTCTGTGAATTCCTATAAATATTTGTTTTTCTCATTTTATTATTATTTTATTTATAGAAGGGGAGGGTTGTGATATTAGGACCCTTTTACACCTGTTTTGTGGAAAAAAAATTTTTTTTAATGTGGATTTGTTTTGATTTTGTTTTTTTAGATGTCAGCAGGGGCTCAAATTCAACCAATGGCTCCTCAGCAAACAGTTGTTATCCCTTCGCAAACGAGTCAAAACCAGGACTCCAATATGAGTACTGGAAGCTCCCACTCGGATAAGGAGATAGAACCCTCGGCAACTCCTGAAAAATTAGCGAGAACTACGGAGAGGAAGCGAAAACGGAAAGTAAGTGTAAGTTTAGATTTAGGTTAAATTTGTAAAATAATATTTGGGGATATTTGTAATGATTGGGGGTTATTTTGTTTCAGGCCCCTGTCGATGAAACTGGAGGAGTCCAAGGGAAAAGTAGTCGAGGGGCTACCACTCAAGATAGTAAGAAAATTAATGACTATTTTGCCAAACAACAAGGTACGAGTCCTGTCAGGCATGGTGGAGCCAAAAGCCCATCTGCCCAGCCATCGTATCCAATGGTAAGAATTTATAAGTTAGATAAAAGGATTTAATGAGAATATTAGATGAAATTAATTATCAAGAATAAGAGACACAGGGTGGGCAGTTGACAGAATGTAGTCACGACAAAAGTAACAGACCTAGCCATTCAATTTAAAGATTAGAAAGTTCAGTACTTCATGCATAGCTTGCATTAATTGATAATAATGCAGTTATAGGTATTTATGATTCAGAAATGTAAAACTATTTATTTTGGCTCTAGTTCAGTCACATTGTGCGACATAGTTCAAATTTGAATTCTTTTTTAATAGAGCAAAATTTCTTTGAATTTTAAAGTAAGCTTTTGCTATCAAGAAGAATTTAATTGAAATTTGAAACACATAGTGTTTGAATCTGTTGTAGCTCAGATTTGAATTTATTAGGTTTCAACTTAACCGTAAATTTACATGAAATTGAAATGATAGTAGGAGCTGCTTTGTTCCTTGAAACACAGGCTCTAAGTAAAAATACCTATGAAAACATTTACCAACGTCACCACGGACTTACAGAGTTTTTTATGTTTGATCTATAACACAAAGAAATGCCAAATATTTCTCCAGCTATATCGTGAAATAAAAAAAAATCTGGTGCACCAGTCCGAATTGGTTATTCTTAACCTCAACATTAAACACGATTTCTTTTGTGTACGATTATGCGAATGTTTTTACGAGAGCTGATAGAAGTAATCTTACCTTCGATACGAAGAAAATTTATGGAAAATGTGCCCTATTCATCAAAATTAATACATTATGAACCGTGTTCTTCATTTACAAATCAGTCGCCGCCATCTAAATTTTTATCATTTGAAAAAAATCATGTGTACCAACCTGTTCGATTTTATACAGCAAATAATGAAAATTTTTACCGACTTCTCGTTTGTGTTTGTACATTTTCTTATTTTTTGATAAATCAATATTAATATTGGAGCTAATTTTACAAATAAAATGTGACGTAAATTTCGGGAAAATGCAACTAGTTTCATCATGGTTGAAAAATGTGCTTGATATTTCCGCCATTTTGTTTCACTAGCTTCACTTGACAAAAATCGGTCAGCTGATTTTGTTTCATCATACAAATTCTCTGTAACGTGTTAACTGACGGCGTGTAATCTCATTTATTTATTATTTAGTGGTTTTATTTCGGGATATTATAAAGCTGAGGCTGATATATGAAAGGTTTCCTTATTATTTGTGTAATAGTCCTCGCGGTATTGACGGAGCACTAAACAAATAAACATTATCAATGAGGGTGGGATTTAGTACATAATGACATTTAGTTTTTAGGTTAGTTAATGTATTTGAAATATTAATAACCCTTGTATTTTTTCAGTATCCACCATCCTCACCGCAGCCTACGGCGGGAGCTAACCAAGGTCCTCCGGAGTTAGGATCACTGATGCAACCTCCACGGCCGCCTATGGGCCCTGCTAAGGCACCTCCTCGGCCTGCACCAGGACCCCCGCGTACCCCCACCGATGTTGGTCCTCCCCGGCCTCTCAATGAGTTTGAAAACGCTTCTGAATTAGAATTAAGAAATAAACTAAATGAACTTATTAGGGTGAGTTGTGATAAGTGTCTTCATTGAAAATTATAAGTGGTTTTGTTTATAAAATTCAGTGCGCGGAGTGATTATATTTTTGAGTGGAATATCGTGTAATGTGTTTTAATAATAAATAAATTTTTATTGCAGTCAAATGAAGAGCTCAGGCATCAACTGACAACTTCTCAAAAAACAATTGAACAACACAAAAGCCACATAGACAAATGCATCGAAGTGGTTAAAAAATTATTAAAGGAAAAAAGTAACATAGAAAAGAAAGAAGCGAGGCAGAAATGTATGCAAAACCGTTTGAGACTAGGGCAGTTTGTTACGCAGAGGGTAGGGGCTACGTTCCAAGAAAATTGGACGGATGGTTACGCATTTCAGGAACTGGCTAGGTAAATTTCTTGTGCTAATAAGTTTTAAAAAATTTTGTTTCATGAATAATAATGTTCATGTGTGTTTTTAGGCGGCAGGAAGAAATTACTACGGAGAGAGAAGAAATCGATAGGCAAAAGAAATTATTATTAAAGAAAAGGCCGTCGAATGACTCGGGTAGGAAAAGAAATTCTCAACCTCCCGGAACAGCGTCGATGCATAATGGTAATGAATTAGTTGCGGAGTAAAATTTTGCTCAAAAAAATATTTTTCTTATTAAAATTGAATTTTTTTATTGTAGGTACAGATGCTGCAACGTTCCTGAAACCTGACTCACTGTCGAGCTTTACGTGGCAAGAGTACTACGAAGCCGATGAAATCCTAAAGCTAAGGCAAAGCGCTTTGAAAAAAGAAGACGCGGATTTGCAGCTAGAAATGGAAAAATTAGAAAGGGAACGAAATTTACACATTAGGGAGTTAAAAAGAATCCATAATGAGGATCAGTCTAGGTTCAATTCTCATCCGGTGAGTGAATCGGCCCCGCTTATCGCTTTTTATATTGAAAATTTGAAATCCAGTCGCAGGGGGTTCTCGTTAGGGTATTGCCCGGGGAAAAAAGTATTTTTTTTACAACCAGTTTCTCTTATTGTCCTTAGATCCAGTTCGGTAGTCGGGATAATCAGTTTGATGCAGCTGATTTGCACGTAAGATTTTGAATAATTTTTTTTTTTGCCTGGCTATTTTTTGGAAACGGGCGGTTACGTTTTCTCTTAAAAGAAATGTCGGGAAAGTAGAGTATTAGTTTTTTTTTGTTTTGTTTTTAAAAAGAAATAAATGACGTTTTTTTGATGTAATTTTAAGAGACAGATGGGGCTGTCAATTTTGATTAGTGATAAGGAGAGAAAAAAAATCGGGTTGAAAATCGTGCAAAGCGCTGTATTGTCCTTTTTTTCATTATTTAAAAATGTATTGATCGAGTAGTTTTAGTTGTTAGGGACGACAGTTGAAATTTATTTATATTACATTTAAAAATGGGTTAAAAAAGATGTTTGGGAAATGATTTTCACGTGGGGAGGAATTATTTTACCGAAAGTTCGAGTTTATTTTAGATAAAGTAGAAAAATTAATGAGAGAGTAAGAAATTTTTTTAATTTCTGGCTCGAAATGGGGTTTGCTAATTTTGAAAAACAGGTACTGTTAAATATTAAGGCGCAGAGAAGCTTTTGCGGAAAAACGAAGAAAATTTTAACTGTCAAATGAGCTAGCGATGCGTTTTTTAAATTTTTAAGAAAACTTAAAATATGTTTTGGCCTTTTTTGAGACTTCCGGGTGTATAATTTTTTTGGGGGGATCCCAAGGGCTCTATTGGGAATCAGGAGAAGGAGTAAAGCACTTCGGTAACTTCCTAGCGGCTTTCAAACATCAACAGGAGATGCGAAAGTCTTTCCTGATGATTAAACTACAAAAGCAATAATATTTTAATTCGTTAGTAATTCCGATTCACTGCCAGGCATTTCTTAATTTTTCTTTTTAAAGATGAAATCCTACGCGGGACAAAAATTATCCATACGAACCTGGCACAGTTTAAAAATCAAGCCAGAATCCGGCCTCAGCCGGAAAATTACCAGTGCCATGCCGAGCCCGATGGCAACAGGCTCAAGTCCGACTGACGTTTGTGACCCAAAAATCTGGCCCAAGCCAGAAAGAAAAGCTTCGTGTCAAGCCGAGCCAACCGGCCCGACGCCCAACAGTTTATCCCCAAAGGTGCCGAATATTTCCCCAACGCTTAAAGTCTGTTATAATTTTTGACCCATCTGTTCGAAAAAATTTATCAAAAATAAATTGCATGGATTTGAAAATTTAAAAAAAAAATCAATTAGTAACAGCCCGAATTTCAATTAATTTATTAAAATTTCCCGGTGATTAATTTTTTTTAAAAAAAGATTTTATCATTTTATTATTTTCGTGCTATTATTAAAAAATTTTCATATCCCCTGCGAATTGGGAATTTTTTCCTCGGTGATGGGGGAAATTAACAGGGTGAGGGGGTTAGGCGCTATATTTATTAATAAAATCCAAAATAATTTTCACTAATTCCTCCATTTTTCTAATTTTTTGTTTTTTGTTTTGATTTCAGGTGCTAAATGAAAGATATTTACTCCTAATGTTACTCGGGAAAGGCGGGTTTAGTGAAGTCCATAAAGCATTCGATTTAAAGGAACAACGCTACGTAGCATGTAAAGTTCACCAATTAAATAAAGACTGGAAAGAAGACAAAAAGGCTAATTACATAAAGTACGCCGATATTTTGATAATTTTTTTTTTAATAGTTGAAAATTTATATTGACTTTATTTTTATTTTTTTAATTTTAGGCACGCTTTAAGGGAATATAATATTCATAAAGCGCTAGACCATCCGCGTGTTGTTAAATTATACGACGTCTTCGAAATAGACGCCAATTCATTTTGTACAGTTCTCGAATATTGCGACGGACACGACTTAGATTTTTATTTGAAGCAGCACAAAACTATACCCGAGAGGGAAGCTAGAAGTATTGTAATGCAAGTGGTCTCAGCTTTAAAATATCTAAACGAAATCAAGCCTCCTGTAATTCATTATGATCTTAAGCCGGGTGAGTGCTCTTTCAAGAAATGAGATTTTTTTTAATTGAAGTATTTTGGCTAATATTGGTAAAATTTCAGGCAATATATTGCTGACGGAAGGAAACGTTTGCGGGGAAATAAAAATAACAGATTTCGGTCTATCAAAAGTAATGGATGAGGAAAATTATAATCCTGATCATGGTATGGACCTAACTAGCCAAGGCGCAGGAACGTATTGGTATCTCCCTCCTGAATGTTTCGTAGTAGGCAAGAATCCTCCTAAAATATCTTCGAAGGTCGACGTTTGGAGTGTCGGGGTTATTTTTTATCAATGTCTTTATGGAAAAAAGGTAAATATTATTTGTTTTTAATGAATTTAATTTAAAATAATGGTTCCAGAGCGTCGCGATAAAAAAGTGAGGCCAAATTTCAAGTCTAAATTGAGGGAAAAAAATTAGTGCTAGGCAAAAAATATTTCAGACTTGTCACCAAGTTCCCGAACGAAAAAAAATTTCCAAATAACATCTCAAAAATTGGAAAATTCCCCTTCCTTTCCAGATTTATTGCTTCTTCCTTTCTAACCTCAAAAATCGATAACCCGTCGAGTCGTTCAACTACGCAATCACCTTGGGCTAACTTTCAAAATTTTTATTTTTTCAGCCATTTGGACACAACCAGTCACAAGCGACGATATTAGAAGAAAATACAATTTTAAAAGCGACGGAGGTTCAATTCGCGAACAAGCCGACTGTATCTAACGAAGCCAAAAGCTTCATAAGAAGTTGCCTGGTTTATAGAAAGGAAGAAAGGATCGACGTTTTCGCTCTTGCGAGGCATGAATATCTTCAACCCCCCGTTCCTAAGCATGGTCGTAACCAAAATACACAGGCTCAACAAGCGCAGCAACAGCAGCAGCAACAGCAACAGGCTCAACAGCAGGTTCAACATTCTACATTTTCAACAGGTACCAAAAGGAAAATTTTTAGGGTCGAGGAGAGGCGAGCGGGGTTTTTAAATTTTTTTAATTATTCTAGGCATGTTTAGTGGAATGAACGCTTCCAGTTCTTCATAGGAGTTCAATTAATTTTTTTCAAAATTAAAAAAAAACACAGTAAACGAGTATATTTCTTCCAGTAGCTATCAAATTCTTTTTCAACTCATCGACACGTGTATTGTGAGTATTTTTTTTTTTTTAATTTTTGTGGGGAGGAGAAATCGTGTTTTTTTTCAAAGGAAACCAGAGTGATTGATTTGGATATTTAGACACTCTGCGATTTCTGAAAATAGAACACGTAAGTCAGAAAAATTAATGATGAGGCCGATTAAGGCAATTTTTTAGCCAATCATTCAAAAATTTGGAAATCAAGAAATATTCATTTTTTTGGGAATAGTTTTTGTGGCTAAATATTTTTTTCATTTAACTAATTCGAATTTTGTTTTTATTTTTCTCGAATAGATATCAAAGAAGAAATGATTGCGCGAGCTACAAGTCATCAGCATCACACATTAAAAAACAACCCTCTCCGAAAAAAAAACCAATTTTTTAAAACAATTTTACCGCCCCCTTTACAATCCCCTCGTCTCTCCAATCTTCCCCTTAACTCTCGTTTACCCCCTGACTGTTATATATTAATTATTAATATTTATGTATCTGTCGGACGGTTTGTTCGCCGCAGAAATTTTTTAGAGGGTTCGGTCGAATTCTAGTCTCGTTCATGATTAAAATTTGTGATGTTGAGAAGGTTTTTTTAAATAAAAAAATAATGAGAAAAGTGAAGTGGTACGTAACTCGTGGTGAACAATCATTGTTTTGTTTTTGTTTATTTTTGACTTTGTATAAATTAAATGATAATAATAATAATTATAATAATACAAAAAATACGAAAAAAAAATCGATAACAAATTTTGCAAAAAAAAAGAGAAAAAAAAATCAATCGAGTAAAGAGAAAAGTGAAATAGTCAAAACAAAAATTATTCTGAAATAAAATAACATTCTTACAGCTGCGTGTGATATTAGTAATTTAAAAGAGAAAATGATTTTAAAAAGTATGAATTTGTTTTGACTTTTTGTCCTCGGCGAAGATGCGTTTACGATGATGAAAAATGTTTTTATTTTTGGTTGATTTGTGATTGAGTTACGCTTATGCACTTGCGGGAGTAACAACAAAAATGTTTTAGAATATTTTTAAATAAAAAAGATGCGAGTAGCATAATCGCAGTTCGGTACTGAATCATTATTTTTTTAACGTAGGACTACGTTGTTAGGGGGCGACCTGGCAAATTTTCTCTGTCCCTCTGTCCCCCTCCCCGGTTGTCTGTTCGCACCGCACCAATGACATAATTTGAAATTGAAATTTTTGAGCCCTAAGAAATTTTACAAAATATTTTGGACAAATGTTTAGCTCAAAAAAATTTAAAAAAATTTGAGATATCATTTTGAGTTTAAAAAGATTTTAGGAAAAGTTTTGGCATATTTTTGAGCTCTAATAAATTTCAGAAACGATTTTTGATAAATATTTGAGCTCCAAAAGAATGAAGTAAAAATTTCTGAAACATTCTAGAGCTCCAAAAAGTCTTTGCGATTAATTTTTGTCAAATCTTGAGCTCAAAAACATCCAAAAAAATTTTTGACAAATTTTAGAACTTTTAGAAAAAATGGGGGAAAAAATTTTTAGACAAATTTTTAAGCTTCAAAAAAAAGCCAGGAACTATATGACAAAAATTAATTTTTGATAAATATTTGAGCTCCAAATAGCAGCAAATGTTCTCTGTCCCTCTGTGCGTCTGTCTGTTTGTACTGCACCAATGACATAATTTGAAATTGAAATTTTTGAGCCCTAAAAAATTTTACAAAATATTTTGGACAAATTTTTAGCTGAAAGAAATTTAAAAAAATTTTAGATATCATTTTGAGTTTAAAAAGATTTTAGGAAAAGTTTTGGCATAACAAAGAAAACCAAAAAAGACATTTTCATAACTCATACGTCGAAAACATAATCCCGTCCGTCCCGTTGTCCGCAGACAACGTAGTCCTACGTAAAAACTTGCGGTTATGTCTGCATAACCCTGCCGCTTTTTGTTTAAAAAATATGAAGTCGCTGGTTAAAATTTAAATTTCATTCAGAAAAATGTTAAGTAATGTTGAAAACAGCGCAGGGTTGTTTTTAAATTTAAAAGAAAATGCGAGATGAAATATTTTGCATTTTTTAGAAAAAAATATTTCTGCGCTTTTATTTTTTTTCTGTTAATCCGAATTTTTTATTTTTTTTAAAAAATCGTCATTTAATTTATTTACATTTTGTTAACGTTTTATTCGTCGTTTTGCTTTGGCGCTTTAATATATAAGCTCTGTGAATTAGTCATTAGGAAATGTAAGGAATTTTTCGCTTGGGCAATGTGACGAATAAAATTGGGTTGAGGAAATTTTTTTTTTGTGCAACGTCGCTGGTTTTGTTATTTGATTTTGACCCGGAGAAAGGAAATTGAAACGGATTACGGTTCGGTCATTTTTTACAAAAAATAATAGCCCGTTTAATTTTTTTTGGAAGAATCATCAACTAAATTCTGCTAAATTACTTAAATGCATCAAAACAGAGTTCTTACTTTTTTTTTATTTTAAAAAAATGGATTTTGTAATGCGAGAATTTTTAGTCAAAAGGTGCCTTTTCATCATTGCCTAATAAGACCGGTTTTCAGTAAATATTTCAAAGCTTGCATTTTAGTAATTTAGAAGAAAATTAAATTATTCTATTTTAGGGTTGTTGCGTTTTATTTTGTTTGGTTTCTTGAACAGTTGTTGGAAATACTAAAAAATATGGGCCAGTTTTTTTAATTTCAGAACAATGTAAATTTTTAGACATCCTTTTATTTCTCATACCAAATACTTCTCATAATTATTTAGATCTTGCCAGATTTAGACAAACAATGTTACAAATTCTAAATTGGAAACTTTTTAGAAAAATACAATTTTGCTGATAGTTATTCTTTTTTTTCTTAAATTGTCGAGGACGAAGCAATGTCTATTTTTTTAAAAATCTTTCTTTTTTGAAGATTTTATTTATTCATATTTCTTATTTATTTATTTATTCAAGAGAATTTTTATGTCATTTCTTTTTATTCTTGCTTTTGAAGCTGCTTACTATAATTTATTTATTTTTATTTTTTGCCGAGAACTTGTCATTTCAAATTTTAATTTCAGAGATTTTTTGTTCAATTTTACCCCTTAGAAACGCTAGATATCTTTTCGATGTTGAATAAGTTTAGAGTGGTTTGAAAAATTTCAGGAAGTCATCCCGAAAAAAAGAAGTTGGCTTTGGCATTTTACAATTTTGTCTCTTTTCTTCAAATTTTGATATTGTCCAAATAACCAAATAGAAATTCTTTCATATGACTTCCACTTCCTATAAGTTCCACACATAGCAGCCATATTGCTTTCTAATACGCAAAATAGCTGCCATATCTACCTTATGTGCCCAAATTGCACTTCCCTTCTTTTTCGCATCGTGGAGAAACGCTAAACTTGATTGCTATTGTCGCTAATGTGCATAGCAATCACATCACTGTCCGCCTTTTTTCAATATGGCCGCTAATCGACTGCAGCGGCTCAGAAGATCAAGTTTCACATCTTCATTCTCCTTCAAAAGACCTGATTACTTTTAATATTACTTCACAGTCTATGTCATGTGGCCGCTTGAGCCACCCAAAAATTGCAGGTTGTCTAAAAAATAAAAACATTGTTCAAAGTCTCATAATTATACAAAATTTTAGGCCTACAACGAAGAGCTTTATTTAATCTGGCCCGTGCATTGAAGTGCCCTTGGGTTGAAATTGAAAAGTTGATGAACTTACATATTCCTAATTTTCTTTTCGAAACCGATTTTGACATGATTTTCCCCGAAATTAACAAAAAAATTACTGTCCTTTATTTTATTTTATTAATTTTTTTACAATCGTGACAATTGCCGATTAACATCGTTTGGCTATTAGCCGCGGACAGTACTAAAGAACTAAAAATTGAATGTTGATAAAAAAATTTATTATCAATAACCCCGACTGTCTGTATTAACGTTTATAAAATTCATTTTTGACCAATAGAGCAAAAAATAAATAAAATTTTTAAAAAAATAAATAATAAAGTGTTTGTATAAAAATTTTAATATAACGGCACGACTAAAGTTCCTCTGTGTTCAGTTTATATTATAAATTGAAAAAAAAAGTGGTGTAGTGATATAGAGAGCAATTAGTTCGGGATAGAACTTTTAAAAAAAATCAATTTTTTCGCTTTTTTTATTTTTTTAAAGCCAAGCGGTATGAACATCTAACCTAGTCTCAAAGCCTAAGCATTCCCGTTCGATAAACGATTCTAAAAAAAATACCGCCTGGCACAATTTTTTTTTCTTTAAAAAAAAAAAAGTCAGCTGAGAAAATGTGTTGGGGAATAGAAAGTACAAAAAGAAAAATTATTATCCGGAAATAAATAAATGAATAATTGAAATAAATAATATATTTAAAGGGTACTACTGCTATACAGTCAATGTAGATTTGTAGAGACTTTAAGTTGACAGCCCTCGTTTTCACCATTATATTTAAGCGAAGTTCATCATTTTTATTGTACATTATCGGCTGCTTCTAGCTTCCAAAATTAAAAAGAAAACTGAATCAGATCGTTTTTGTTTTTCAAAATTAGGATTAAAAACTAAAAGAAATTACCTCCCTCAATAAATTTGCAGGAAAATAAGGAATTTTCGTCCGTTGATCTTCTTTGTCATTTCTTCTGCTTGAAATTAAACAAAAGCTTGCGCGAGTTCCAAGAACATACAAAGCAACAAGTCGAACTGACCATAAGCTAATAAATATGCATCACTAAAAACTGAACGCGCTTTGGACGCTCTAAGCAGACGAAATGGCAAATATCAAATCTAACGGATTAAAATTTTGACTAAATCCTATTAATAACTTAAAAAAATTGAGATTGTTTTTAAATGTTTTTGTGATTGATGAAAAGGTAAAAAAAATGATAACAAACAGTAAGGCGATGTTTTTGTTCAGTTGGCTTGACTGTTTCCATTTAAAAAAAATAATATAATAAAATAAAATAATATAAACCCTAAAGTATTCTGGTGTTTACGGAACCATCTTAAAACGAATCTCGATGAGTTTTTTTTTATTTAACGAAAAATTTTATTTACGTAATTGGAGTAGATGTAGTTTTTTTATAAATTAAACTCATTATACGTAAGGGTTTATCATTTAAAGCGCCAAACAAAAAAAGAATTTTTAAATGGCCTTAATTTAGGAATATGAACGACGTTTTTTTTTCATCGATGTATATAAAAATAGGGATTTTTTTTTGTTTTGAAAACAGTCACGCCATTTTCGTTATGTTTTTGTTTGTTCTCTCGCGAGTAGAGAAATGAGGAAACTAAGAATGTATAAATGAATGAATGCATCGAAGGGGATGAATGTTATACCGATTGAATGCATGAATGTTTTTTAATTGCTTACTATGGCAATTTATTATGTAAAAATTTTAGCATTTTCTGTATAAAATTCAGAATAATAATAAGTTAAGTCTGAATTTGCAAAAAGCAAGAAAAAATTTTAAAAAAAATTTAAAAAATTTTTTTTTCGGTTGCAAATATAAAATGAAAAACCATGAACAAAAATATTTGTTGATTTTTTTTCTGATTTTCCTCAAGGATCCGTCTCAATTTCATCCTCTAATTATACGATTCGAGATATAACGCATCGCAGATAGAGAGGTCTGAATGTCAAATGCTATAATTCAATAAATCGAAGTTAATGGCGTCCATTTTAATACCTTGACCGTAGCAAAATAAACTTGTGCCTGTGCGTGCATGCAGCGATCCTAGCGGAAGCTTGAGGTAGATTCACTTTTTCATTTTTTTCCCATAGTTCTTAATCTGATTTTCTGGGAAAAGTTATTTTATCAATATTTATTAAATATTAAAGAGTACAAGAATTTTACTGGGGTGAAATTATGTGTAATAACGTTATGGCATGTTATCGCCAAACAAATTATTCGGTTATTTTTGAAACACGCCCCTTCCATTGTTTTCAAAGTGAGATCAGTTATAAAAGTCAAGTATTCTTCGGACGGGATTTTTTAACGTGTTAGCATTATTTTTGGATATATACATCGCTTTACAATGGTTCTGGAATTGATTAGAGATTATTGTGCTAATTCTCAATTTCACGGATTGAGGTTTTTAGCACAGGAAGATCGTCACTGGATAGAGAGGTAAGTCTCCAAGTGATATAAATAAATCATTGCGAATAAAATTATTTTATTACATTTCTTCATATTTATTTAGAGTGTTTTGGTTTGTGTGCATATGTGCTTCTTGGTACGGTTGTTTTCTTGTTATTGCGTCATCGTGGGATGCATTTCAAAATAATGCCTTGAGTTTTGGAACAGAAACCACTTACATTGAATGGAATACTTCCTTGTTAGCAGTGTCAGTTTGTGAGCATGAAAAGAACATGGACAGGGTTGATTTGATTGCTGAACAGTTAGTATAGTTTCTATGTTGAATTAAAAAGTTTAACTTTCCCTCCGTAAAAGATTATAAAATGCACACAAGGATAGAATTTGTATCCGTTAGGAGTTTTTTAAAGTAACAACAAAAAAAATTGTAATTTTTCATTGTAGGCTGTATGGTACAACCCGGAATTGGAACATTGATGAGGTTTTAAAGGAAATAGCTTTTTTCAAAGGAAATGCCTACTTTATTAAGGAATTTTGTTTTGGGGCTTTGGATTGTCCTAAAAATGATTACAAAGGCTTGACATCTATGGTAGTGATTTTTTGAAATGTATTTCGTCTACAAAAAATTAAATTAGAAACTGACTTTTCATTGCTATTTTAGATTCGAAGCCCTTGTAATGAAACTTTCGAGTATTGCTCATGGAACGATGAAGAATTTGATTGCTGTGAATTTTTTCAAATTCTAGAAACGGAACTAGGTCCGTGCTATACTCTCAACTCCATTCAAGTCAAGTAAGTTATTTAGATTTTCTTCGGAACCTATAAAAATATTGTTTATTTTAAAAATATATTTTTTAGGAAACCTAAAACATATCCATTAACATCAAATAGGATGACAGGTCCAGGTACTTTACGATTAGAATTAAAAGTTTTCTCAAGTGTTTATGTTCATGCCCCAGAAGATGTTCCTTATTTGAATTCATATTCATCCGAATATGTTCAGGCAGATATGAAAGGTCTGCTGAAACGAAGGCAGTATAGCATCACAGAAATTGTTAATGAAAGAGAGGTACTCAATCAAATTTTATATTTTTTTGTTCTTTTAATCAATTTAAGTAATTTATTTTAAGGTTCAAGATGTTGACATATCTCAAAGGCGATGCCGTTATCCTGATGAAAATTATTTAGAAACTTATAAATATTACAGTTTCTCAGCTTGCATCGTCGAATGCCGAGCTAAAGAACAAATACGGTTATGCAATTGTACAAGCCATTTAACCCCTGGAGCAAGTAAGTTTCTTTGAAAATAAAATCGCGTGAAATTTTTTAATCAATTTAGATTTCTTATTTTTTTTTTAGAAAATGAAACTATTTGCGGTTTGAAAGGTCTCAAATGTCTTAGCGATCATATACTTGAATATTCAGTCATAATTAAGGCATGGACTCAGAGAGAAGGACTTGTTTGCCCATGCATGCCTGGATGCTCTGAACCAGAATACGATTTAATCGAAGAAGGAAAAGATGAAATTGATGATGATGAGATTGCTGTAGTTGAGCTCTCCCTTGCCAGACTTACATCGATCCGTTTAAAAAGAAGCGTCGTGCGGGGGCGTTTGGATTTAGTAGGTAAGCAATAAAGAAGTATTAAAAATAAAATATAGAAATCATTAATTTAAAAGTGCCTCCACAATTTGCCAGTAGTAGCTGACAGATATGTTGCCAGTCTTCATATGAAATTCGCCCCCAAAAAGAGTTGCTTATAATTTTTACCTAAAAATTGATTTTTCAGTGTCTATGGGCGGAACAGCAGGTCTCTTCGTCGGTGCAAGTCTTTTGAGCTTTGTTGAACTGGTATATTTTTTCACGCTACGGATTTACGGAACTTTAAAAATGAAGAAAAGAAATAAAATATTGAAAGAGCAAAAGCGTCTGCAAGAAATTCCGACTATTCCAAAGTAAATATTATTTTTTATGTTAATTTTTTTAAAAGAATGATGCAGCCATAGCTCTCACGATTGCTTTCTCTGGCGGCGTCGCACTGATCGCAATTGTAAATGGCTTTTAAAAAATTATTAACCGATTTTTTTTTTTCCAGGGACTTAGCCGTGCCCACCGTTCCGGACAAAAGAGCAATAAATAGTTCTTTCAATATTTTCACATCGCAACAAATTTATCCCGGGCATTATTTAAACATCAACCCTCGTCGGGAATTGGAGCATAGTCCATGGTCATTTTATATGTAAAAAATTATTTAAAGAGATTATTTTCATGAATAATGTCGCGGTAAAAATGAGGTACTTATATCTTCGTAAATTCCTCATTTCCATGTAATTAGTCAAACTTTTTATGATATTGCGTCTTGCATCTTTTCCAAACAAATCATTCTATCAATATTTATTAATTATTTAAAAATTCAAGGGTAGGTCTAATGACTTTGCCACACGTTATTATTAAACGGATTGAATACCCTATTCATTTAATTATTTTCAAAAGCGCACACAAAAGAAGCAATACAAAAGAACTTAGCCTAGGCCTCAAACATTAAGCGTATTACTTTCACGAAAAAATATCAGTAACAGTCAAAATGGCTCGCGGAAGAGGTCTAAAAATGCCCTTGGAATTAATGAAAGATTATTGCGCCAATTCTCAGCTGCATGGGTTGAGGTTTTTGGCCCAAGAAGATCGTCATTGGACCGAAAGGTAATTTTTTTATTATTAAAATGCCGATTAGATTTTTTTTAAATTTATTAAAATTATTGTTGTAGAGTTTTTTGGGTTGTCTGCATATGCGCTTCTTGGTACGGATGTTACCTTGTTATTTCGTCATCGTACGAAGCTTTTCAGCATAATGCGTTAAGTTTTGGCACTGATACGACATATATCGAATGGAATACTTCGTTGTTTGCAGTTTCGGTGTGTGAGGATAATAACATGGATAGGGTGTATGATATTGTTGAAGAGTAAGTCCTTTTTATCACTTTTATTTTTCCTAAAATAAATTTATTCTAAAAATATTTTACTTATACGTAAAAACTTTTTAAAAACTTTTCTCGTACTTAATTTTTTAATCCAAGCACCTTTTTTATTTTATTTATAGATTGTACGGAGAGGATCACGACTACAACCTCGACGAAGTTTTTAAAGAAATAACGTTTTTCAAAGGAAATTCTTATTATTTAAAAGAATTTTGCTTTAGTGGAGATTTGGAGTGCCCAAAAAATAAATTCAAAGAAATAACGGCTATGGTAATTATTTAATTAAATTTTCAAATGAATCAACTTGAGAAATAATTAATTTTATGAAATTTTTTATCCGATAGATTCGGAGCCCTTGCAATGAAACTTTTGAGTCATGCTCGTGGAATGACGTGGAATTCGACTGCTGCGAATATTTCCAATCACTTGAAACTGAACTTGGTCCTTGCTTCTCCCTCAATTCCATACAAGTCGAGTAAATATTTAATCCTAGCTTGGCTCAGTCTAGAATCTTCTCTGATCCCTAAACATAAAACCGTGTTTTATTTTCAGGAAACCAAAACCTTTTCCATTAATATCAAACCGAATAACCGGACCAGGAACTCTAAAACTGGAACTGTGGACACCTTCCAATATTTACGTTCATTCTCCGGAAGACGTCCCTTATATGAATACTATTTCAACCGAATATCTTCAGGCGCAAAATGCTCTACAAAAAAAGAGACATTATGGCATCACTGAAATTGTAAACGAAAAAGAGGTGAATTGTATACTCATAGCAAGATTTAAACATTTAGTATTTTCCCGCAGCTTTCTTTAGTTTTTAAAATATTGAAATTTTTTTTAGGTTAAAGATATTGACGTATCAGACAGGAGATGCCGATATCCAGATGAAAATTATTTGACCTCGTATAAATATTACAGCTATACTGCTTGTGTCGTCGAATGTCGAGTTAAAGAACAGATGAGAGTTTGTAATTGTACCTGCCATCTAACTCCCAAAGCAAGTAAGTTTTTTTTCTCCCTCGCTCTCTTCTTACCTCTTTCCTCTTTTCCTCCTCCCCTCTCTTTTTCCTCTTCCCTTCTCTTAAAATAATTTTTAAACTTTTGTTTTCTAGAGCCTGAAGATATTTGCGATTTGAAAGGCCTTAACTGCCTGAACGAGAACTTTCCTTTCTATTCGGTTATTATCAATCCGTGGACTCAAAGGCAAGGACTCGTCTGCCCTTGCTTACCAGGTTGCTCCGAACCCGAATACGAATTAGTCGAACAAGAAGAATATGGAATCGATGACGTCGTTGCCTTAGTCGAACTTTCTCTCGATCGACTTCCGTCAATGCGTCTGAAAAGAAGCGTTGTACGTGGCCCTCTGGATTTAGTGGGTCAGTTAAAAAAATTTTTTTCACCTTTAACACTTCTATTTTTTAAATTCGCAAATTTTATTATTTTTAGTATCAATGGGCGGGACAGCCGGTCTTTTCGTCGGAGCCAGTCTCTTAAGCTTCGTCGAGTTGATTTATTTCTTCACTCTTCGAATTTATGGAACTTTAAAAGCAAAGAGAGAGAAAAGTAAAATGAAAAAGGAGCAGAAAATGGTTCGTCGGGAAGAAACGCCGGTCACTCAAAAGTAAAATATTTCAAAAATTAGTTCTGAATTTAAAAAGCCAGATTTTAATAAGTTTTAACATTTTTTTCAAGCCATTCGATTCCGGATAAGAAAAAAATGAATAATGTTATGGAAATTTTAGCACTACAACAACCGCGTCAGCCTGGGAATTTCGCAAACAATTTTTATCGAGGTTACGGGCATGATACTTTCGGTCCAGGGTCGTATTATATGTAGAGAAAAGTATTCGCAGGAACCAGAACTATTGATACGAACTCCAGTGACTTTACATTCTTCAAAGCAGATTTAAAAAAATTTTTTCAGAAAAAAATTAAAATTTTTCGTGAATGGTTTTAATCTAAAAAAGAACTTCAAAATGTTTAAGAAATAAAATTTTTCTTTTCAAGTTCTTAGGCTGACAAAAAATTTAAAATTTTCTCAAGCTTCAAAGAAAAAAATTTTTTTTTATTTTAAAATTTTATTTTTTTGTGCCGGAAAAAAATTTTTTAAATTTTGTGGGAAAAACGAAGGTTACATAAACTGCTAATCGGCATTTTTCAACTAATTTTAATAACTAATCGAATCTGAATAGCAAAACCGCATTTCGAAATTTTAATGAATCGTTATGATAAAAAATATATTTCATTTTAAAAATAGATTCATGTTAAAGTCATTGGAAAATGACTATTACATTGCGCTTTTCTCTAACACTTCACCCGCTTAACCATTTTATCAATATTTATTAATTATTTAAAAATTCAAGGGTAAAATCATGTTTAATGACTTCATAGCACGTTATTACGAAGCAGATTGAATAACCGATTTGTTTAGCTATTTTTCAAAAAAAGAAACGCTCCCTTTCAATTGATTTTATATTCAGATAAGTTAAAAAATGTCAATTTGTGTGTTTTGATGATCACAGATTATTATCATTTATGGTTTTGAGATTTTCCAGAAAGGGTGGTAAAAATGGTTCTCGAGTTATTTAAAGACTACTGCGCTAATTCTCAGCTCCATGGGTTGCGATTTTTGGCTCAAGAAGATCGTCACTGGACCGAAAGGTAAATTACCCAAAAAACCTGATAAATTTATTATTAATAATTATAGTTTTTTTTTTATTATTTTAGGGTGTTTTGGTTCTTCTGCATATGCGCTTCGTGGTACGGATGTTTTCTTGTTATTTCATCATCACTGCAAGCTTTTCAAAATAATGCGTTAAGTTTTGGGACGGACACGACTTACATTAACTGGAATACTTCGTTGTTTGCGGTTTCGGTCTGCGAGGATAATAATATGGAAAGGATCTTCGATATTGCTGAACAGTTAGTAATCTTTTATTCTAAGCTGGATAAATTTTTAATTTTTATGAAAAACTCCTTTCTTGAAAATTCTGCTAAAGGAAAATATTTCTTTTAATGAAAAAAAGGGTTCTCCAGTTTTTCTTACTAGAAAAATGGTTTGGGTATTTTGTCCCCGCTAGAAAGAAAAACAGCTTAACACTTTTCTTTAAAAAAAATACAATTATTCTAAAATTTATTCTTCTAAAAATATTTTTTTTTGAAAGTTAGTCTTTTTTTTACTGAAAATATTCAAGCTCTTAAAATATTAGTCTCTTTTTAATTACAGGTTGTATGGCGAAGAACATAACTTCAACCTAGATGAAGTTTTAAGAGAAATAACATTTTTCAAAGGAAATTCCTATTATATAAAAGAATTTTGTTTCAATGGGAATTTGGATTGCCCTAAAGGTGGCTACAAAAACATAACAGCTATGGTAATTATTATTTAAAAAAATATTATGGTAACACTAAGAAATAGCCAAGGCGACTGTAAGTTGGATAATTTTAAATTTTAGGTTCGAAGTCTTTGCAACGAAACTTTTGAGCTCTGCTATTGGAATGAAATTGAATTTGATTGTTGCGAGTACTTTCAACTTTTAGAAACGGAACTTGGTCCCTGTTTTTCTCTCAACTCCATGCAAGTCGAGTGAGTATATAAAATTGAGGAATTATTGAGAAAAAAAAAGTAACTTCTAAAATTTATAATATCTCGAAATAACTGAATGTGTGATCTTTTAAAAATCCAATTTGAGCGAGACTTTCCGTCTGCTCCATTATTTTAAATTAATTTGACTCATTTTTAATATACGAATTTATTTTCAGGAAACCTAAAAACTTACCTCTGATATCAAACAAAATAACTGGGCCAGGTAAACTACGATTAGAATTATTGGCAACTGCTAACATTTACGTTCATGCTCCGGAAGACGTTCCTTATATGAACACGATATCAACTGAGTTCCTGCAGGCTCAAATTGCTTTACACAAAAACAGGCATTATGGCATTACTGAAATTGTTAACGAAAAACAGGTAAAACAAAATCGTATTTTAATTTTTTCGTTGCGCTCGATTAAAATATTGCAACTTTTTTTTAGGTCCGCACTATTGATGTGTCTCATAGACGATGCCGGTACCCAGAAGAAAATTATTTGAAGTCTTATAAATATTATAGCTACACTGCTTGCGTCGTTGAATGTCGCGCTAAAGAACAAATGAGAGCATGCAATTGTACGAGCCACTTAACTCCCAAAGCAAGTAAGTTTTTTTTTAAATTTAGTGAAAAAAAATAGATTTTTAATTATATTTATTTTTTTTTATAGAGGATGAAAATATTTGCGATTTAAAAGGACTTCAGTGCCTGGATAATCACTTTCCTCATTATTCGGTTATAATCAATCCATGGACTCAAAGACAAGGACTCGTCTGCCCTTGCTTACCAGGTTGCTCCGAACCTGAGTACGATTTAGTCGAGCAAGAAGAATTTGGAATCGATGAACGCGTAGCTGTAGTCGAACTTTCTCTTGATCGACTCCCTTCGATCCGTCTGAAAAGAAGCGTCGTTCGAGGTCGTTTGGATTTAGTAGGTAAATTCAAACAGTAAATGTAAAAACAGTAAAAAAAAAAATTAATTTCCCCAAATTTTAATTAAATATTTAATTTTTAGTTTCCATGGGCGGGACAGCAGGACTTTTCGTCGGTGCTAGCCTCTTAAGCTTTGTGGAACTAATTTATTTTTTTTCCGTTCGCATTTATGGAACAATTAAAGCGAAGAAAGAGAAAAATAAAATCAAGAATGATCAGAAAAATTTTCAACAGGTCGAAACGTCGATCAATCGAAGGTAATAATTTCTTTGTTGATAACTTTAAATAGCAAGAAAATTAATCGTTCCTGGGTTAATTCTTACCAGCCGTTCAACCTTGAACAAAAAAATGACTCATAGTCAACTAACTTTTTTGCAAAAAAATCAGCCATACCTCAGAAAATATTTGAACGACAATTATAATCGAGGATTTGGGCAGGATAACGTTCCGGAATCTAACTATATGTGAATAATATTGTTTTAATTAATCAATATCTATTTATTTACATTTAAAATAAAAAATGTGACAATTAAATAATTTTATTACTTCTTTTTAAATCATTAACCCCGATTTTTGTCCTTTCACGAGATCCTAGAAAATACGAGTACCAAATGCTAATTTTAAACTTCCTGGTTAGAGAAAGCTGATTTGAGGGAGAGTGCAAAGTCAATGGAGGGACGTTTTTGAAATATATATTGCAATGGAATCACGATGTAGCTTTATTATTCGCAGCAAGTAGAATACAAATTTTTTGGGCGGGGAACTTACCTTCCAATGAAATGCGAAGTATTTTGTCTAAAAGGAAACCGACACCTGATATTGAAGGCGTATGAATTCCGTTGAGCTAGAAGAACGATTTTATGAAAGAAGGATTGATAATATTTTATTATTTTATTATTGATTTAGCTAATATTATTAAGAATTGATTCATCATATCGAAAGTGTAAATGATGTCAAGAGTCCACCTACCCTTTGCTTTCGACTAAAATTTTTGGGATAACATTGATTGTGGAAAAAATTAACCTCAAGAGGTTAGGCAGATCATACGAATCAAAGCCCCTAATAGGAATTTTCTATTTTTTAATAACTAGCTTTATCACATCTGACTTCTGTTTCAACCTGAAACAAAAAAAAAAGAATTAATTAGGAAAAAAAATTAGTCGAGTTGATATTTCGAATGTTTGATGACGTCATCAGCCGCCATGAAGGATGAACACGCTTAGTCCTGTCTCCTGTCCGCCATTAAACAACGAAAAGAGCGGGCCGGTCGTGTATTTTTTTTAAAAAAAATGAAGTTTATTGTCGGATTTGGTGTGAATTCGTTAAAACTGTATATTACATAGTCATACTGGTGACAATTATTAAAAAATCCGTTAGTGAAACCGTAAATTAAGAACTGATAGACGATTTGGATTATGCATCATAACAAGGTAAGGTTGTTTTAGAATATTTTTTTAGACGAGTAGTCTATACAAAAAGATCCGCTTACTAATAAAAAAAAGTTTTTTAAAAAATCAGTTGAAACAAAAAAAAAATTCGCAGTAGTTGATGACGACACGGCCGGCTTGATCAAATTCAGTCAGGTCCGAATTAACGGCGCTGTCAGATCGTTCGTGTTGTTTTCATTTAAAAAAATGGTTTTGTGTGAAGTCGATGTTGGTTTTTGTGTTTATTTCTAAAAATCGTTACCGTGTTTTTGTTAGTTGGTTGCAGTTTTATAATTCTTCGCATGAAAATATTCTCCCTAAGATGAGCCACCTGGTGAGGTTAACTTATTCTCCTATAACAAGGTTAGTGGAATTTAAATAATGCATTTACTTAGAATTTTTCTCCTTTTTTTTGTTTAGCATTTTATTAAATAACATATCAGTCAAGGCGTTGACTTTTTTTTCCCCCCCATCTGAATCGCTAAGGTTAAGATTGAGATTAGGATTTATGTCAATCATTCATTCAGCTTTATATGATGTGTTTTGTAATTTTTTTTAACTTGAATGGTTGCAGTGTTACATACATGCAGCATGAGGAAAGGTATTTAAACATGACCATAACCATTTGAGAGGCAAAGTGATTCGGTTAAAAATTTGCAGTGATTTGTTGAAATAACCATTTGTGAGCTCAGATTTTTAACTACGCTTATTAATCTTTATTAGCTGCTCAGCTCCCATTGAAATCAGTGTTCAAATTTTTACTGAGTAGTCTTTGCATTCAATACTTATCAACAAATCACCATCCCTAGCTCTCACACTAATCAAACAACCTTTATCACTAAAAAATGTACATTGCAGAAAGCAAAGACAATGTCCATTTTTTTTCTCATTCATCATCAGCCATCAACAATCCCTAACAACACTTAACCATTGTTTCTCAAAAAAAAATGATTTAGCTAATATTATTAAGAATTGATTCATCATATCGAAAGTGTAAATGATGTCAAGAGTCGACCTACCCTTTGCTTTCGACTAATATTTTTGGGATAACATTCATTGTGGAAAAAATTAACATCAAGAGGTTAGGCAGATCATATGAATCAAAGCCCCTAATAGGTTTCTTTTATTTTTTAATAACTGGCTTTATCACATCTGACTTCTGTTTCAACCTGAAACAAAAAAAAGAATTAATTAGGAAAAAAAATTATTAGTCGAGTTGATATTCCCAATGTTTGATGACGTCATCAGCCGCCATTAATGAAGGATGAACACGTTTAGTCCTGTCCGCGATTAAACGAAAAGAGCGGGCCGGTCGTGTATTTTTTTTATAAAAAATGTAGTTTATTGTCGGATTTGGTGTGAATTCGTTTAAACTGTATATTACATAATCATACTGGTGACAATTAATAAAAAATCCGTTAGTGAAACCGTAAATTAAGAACTGATAGTCGATTTGGATTATGCATCATAACAAGGTAGGGTTAGCTTGTCACATATTTTAGTTTTTCTAAACCTGTACTTGAATAACCTTTTAATAGGCAAAGTGATTTTGTTTGAAATTGGCAATTGAAATCATTTTTTGTGCTCAAATTCATGCTCATAGTTTTTTGTGTGTCTTTGATTTTATATGGTCTATTCTGTATTAAAATTCATGTTAGAGATGAGAATACTTGGGATATTTTTTGGAACCTGGTTTTTGATAACCATTTCGTAAGCAAAGTGATTTTGTGTTTGATTGGCAGTTAGAATCATTCCTGGTCCTTGAGTCTTAAAAACCAAGATTCAGTTGTATATGAAAGGACCATTAACTTGATGATGTTGAACCAGCATGAAGACTGATTGGTCCTGTCAAATTTTTTCCCCATTTTTCTCAATCATAGTGCAGTGTCAAGTAATTTGAGTAATTTTACAGTGAGACAATCGCAATATGAATTAAATCTCTTGCTAATTTTTTTTTTGTGTTTCGTTGAGTGATTGAGGAGTTGACACTTGTTTATAATGTGGATCATCATGAAGGTTCATTAATGACTGCTGTAAATGAAGTGATTGCTGAAGATTTTAGTTTTGATCCATTTAATTCATTTTTTTTATGGTGGCCTGAGTAAAGTCATACGAGAATTAATGATAAATTTCATAGCAGAATTTTAGTCAACTATTTTTTTTGCTGTAAAATAGTAAGTTGTGATAGTGTAGCTGTCAATGTGGAAAATGAGGTTCAGCTGTGAATAGTTTTTATCCCAAAAGTACAAGCCAAAGAATAAAAGTTGGCTTTAGAGATTAGCCAGGCTAAATAAAAGGAAATCGTTAAGAAAAAATAGAAAAACTGACAAAAAAGGTCAAAAATTTAATTTTCAAAAAACAGCTAGATTTATCAACATGTGCACAAAAGAAAAATTGCAAGATCTTTTTAAAACCGTGAATAAAATTAAGAAAAAAATCGACTTGCCATAATTAGCTCAATTCAGGACTTGGAGATTTAGACGGTGTTGAAACAGAAACAATCGGGACTGTATGCCCTCTCCTTTTATCATGTGGAATGCGTCCCAATTCAGTCTCATTAACAAAAACATCAGATTCTTCCGAGGTTGATATCCTATTTTCCCCAAAAAAAGCTTGCCCTCCTTGAAAATTAAAAACACTGGATCTTTTAACATCATTGGAATCGACCTTATTATTATCATCATCATTATTACTATTTAACTTAATTTCACAAAAATCGGAAATATCAAACCTTTGAAATATTTCATCCCCATTGGAATCACAACTTAATCGATCATTACTCGATTCATCTTCATGTCCATTATATACAAATTGATGATCGACGGGACTCGAAGATTCGATCCTATCAATTAATAAACAATCCTCATCTAATAAATCGTTTAACATATTAAAATCGGTTTCGATTTGACCGTTCCTTTCGTAAAACAATGGAATGTTTTCATTAGACGGTAAAAACCATGATTTCCTAGATTCGATATTAATCGATTTATTTAAATCAGCTATTATTTCCGTAACGGTTTTCGTTTCCTTTTCCGATTCCCTAACCCTGTTACCGCAATTATTGCATGAGCATTTTTTATTTCTAGCCATGACGGGCTCGCTATCCCGCCTGTTTAATTTTTTCCCACTTTTATGGTTTCTAGAAGGCAAATCTGATTGTCGGATAATTATTGCTTTTGATTCGTTTATTGTTTTTTCGTCTTCGTTGGATTTTTCCGATACTTCCTGCAGTTTCGATTTTGGTCCCGTTACTTTTTTATTATTCTCGCATTTCTCGTTTTCGTCCTCGTTGCCGAAATAACCTAAATCAATGCTACGGTGAAATCTCCCGGTTTTTTCAAAATCCAACCAATAATCCTGATTGTAATTAAGGTACGTGTCCTGTAGGCTGACTTTACGGAGGAAAGTTTTTCGTTTGATTTCGGCCGGGGTGAGCGTTTTCGGTTTCGGTTTCGGCGTTTCAGGTTTAGACGTTTCCTGTGTTGGCACTTTTTTATATAAATCCAATTCTTTGTCGTCGTATAAACTTTTCTTTTGTTTTTTTAGAGATGAACGATTGTATCTTTTCGGTTTACTATCCTGAGGTAATAATTTATCGTACATTTCCGTTTCCTCCGGGCTCATGCTGGCTCCTCTATAATGATGGATGACGGTTTTGTGATTGGCTTCGTCGTTTTTATAATACAGATCCTTTTCCCCGACGAAAAATAACGGTTGCTCCTCCTCCCTTTTATTCCTGACAGGATTCTCCGAACTTTTTTTACTTTGGCAAAAATTATAAATGGGTACGCAATTTAATAAATTATGAATGGAATCACTAATATTTTCTAAGGAATTTAAATATTTTTTATGATTTTTCAATTTGTCTTGTTCGTTGTAATTTTTACTATCACTTAACCTCTCGTAATTGGAGTTTAATTTCGTTTCCGCGCTTATTGATGTTCGCTTACGCCTTGGAGTTTGAATTTTTTCGTTAACACTACTCGATATCACTGGAACGTTTATCGATATTACATTTTCGGGGGTCTCACTTTTAGGTTGATTCACTTGGCATAACGGAATCGACTCCGATGAAAATCCCCCGCTTTGAGAATGTGCGTGACGGATCATTTCCGGTGATTCGCAGTCAGCGGATGTCCGGATGTAATATGAAGAGGACGATGCTGGAAAGATTGCGGATGACACTCTTGACCTGGACGGCCATCTTGATGGAGATTTTTTGGCGGTGGAAGGTTCATCGAAGTAACGTGATGACCACCGCAGATGCTGGTTGTTGGTAGCGTGAAAGAAAATCAAATGTAAGTGTTAGTTTTCAATTTTAGTTTTAAAAAATTTGAATTGAACATGCTGAGTTTGAGAGTAAATATTGGGAAACGCTGAGCAAAGCTAACAAAATTCTAGCTAGTAACGTTAAAAACAGTTGAACAAATGAAAACCTTAGTTTCTATTTGAAAGGTTCTTTGATGTGATTTTCTTCGACAATGTTCTTGTCACTAGAGACTAATACACAGTTTGAGCTAGGCAGATATCAGGAAATCCCTTTACAATAATTATTTTTAAGAAGCAAGGAGCAGATAGCAAATGTGTAAATGAAAGCGGAAAACCTGTGAGGCTTGACCAATTCCGATTCCCCTTATCAAAAAATATTAGAATTTCTAATGTGTCTCACATTGTGCAATTTTCTGCCATAAGCAAAACTTTGTGAGAACGTGATTTCTATTTACTTAACAATTTTTTTTAGTGGAAATAACTTTAAATAATATTAAAAAAGGCATTTTTCGTTGAGCTTGCATTGAAATGTGCATTTTTTTCTACACGAGAAAAGTAGTTGCTTTCAATTTGCTGCCAGTCTGATTCTTCTGTTCATACAAACCTTTCTATTTTAGTTTTTCTTAAAAGAAAAAAATTGATCGAAACTGAAGCGATCAATTAAATTATAACGAAAGTTATTCGACTGATAAACGAAATAATATTTTCAAAAGCATCCATTTTGGATTTTATTTCCTCTGAAATATGGCAAATCTTGTTTGATAGTCGCAAATTCGTTACGTTGCCGCCATGACGCATGCGCAGTTTATCTCCTTCCCTTTTCTTCCTTCTTTTCGTCATCTTCATTGGATCAGCTGATCAGCATCATGTTTTTGTGTCCGCGTTTTTATTTCTCATACAGTTATTGTAACGTTATAGTCGTTGTTTTTTTTTTTTGCTTTTATTTCATTCCAGTTTCTATAGTTAGTGCTTTTGAATAGTTTTATAGTGTTGGAAAAGTGTTAAAATTGTTCTTAAATCTGAGTTAACCGCGAGCGAACGATGCCTTCGAAAAAAAGCAGAGTCATGTCGGACGCCATCTTGATCACTAAAGTAAGAAAATTTTTTATCCGATTTTAAGCATTTTAAATCTTGGGATCTTATGATTATTTTTAGTCCGCGAAAATAATTTGTTGATTTTGTTTGGTTAATTGATAAGTAAATGAAAGATATGACAAAATTAAGATCGTTTGGTTTAACGGGAAGACGTTGCTTAAACAGGTTTACACTTGTTGCCAGTACATCATAAACGGCAATAACAGTTGCGAATACCGTTAATTTATCTGGTTTCTTCTTCATTTTTTTAAATCGAGGAATAAAGTTGGTTGGTTCTAGATATTTATTTACTAGTGCTTGTCATTCATTTGCCTTAGAAATTGTGAGTTGTCAATTAAGGTTAAATTAAAAAGTGAACATTTTTTCCCCGGTTCTAGTATTAGGGACACTTCACAAAACTGATTACACTGTATTATGAATTTTCAATGATGATTTTTTGATAAATGCTTGTTTAGCATACATTCTCTTAAACGCTTAGAAATTTTTTCGTGGAACTTAAAGACTTCAAAGCCTTCTAAGGAAAACAATTTTCTACCAGTAAGTATTATTATTTGAAAATTAAATCTGTTTTTTTCATTACAGTTGAGAAGAAATGTTGATTTTAATAATTTTTTTTGTTTTAGGAAACTATTATTCTAAACAATTTTAAACTGGTTATGTAGTCAGTTGGTTGATGCAGTATTCAGATAATTTTAAACATGAAAGTATGAGGAGTTTTATCTTTGAGCATATTCGTTTTCTGAACAAAGTGTTATGTGACACACATGAAGTGAACTTCTTATTAGGAATCTGTGATTTTACCAATACTAACCACATCTAACAGTTAAACACTTATGGTCCATCAAAAACAACAAACAGAACAACAAAAGCAACAGTTACATGTAAATGCAACAGCAGCACAAGCATTCTTCAAAATTTTTTAAAATGGTTAGAATCTTACTGAATGTTAGGTATCGTCTGCGCGGTGAAGCAGAGCGAATCGACAACCACAATCCCTGGATCTATCAGGTCGGTTAAAATGAAGACAGTGATCTACTAGGCAGCAACCGTCCTGAATCATGGAAAACATACGTTGACAATTGGTTAATATCTGCAACACCGATTAACACTTCCTGACGTCATTGAATTTTTTTCCGAACGGATGAAATTTGAAAAAAATGAAAAGCCCTATCCTCGGGGATCATTTATATTAATCCGATTTTGATTTTTGTGCGGAGATTCCGTTCAACGTTTATCTCTACACCATGCTCTTTCTTATTTTTCATAAAAACGAATTTTTTTTTTAAAAAAAAAAAATCGCAAACGTCAGGCTTACACAATTTTTCTACTGCGCCTATGGGAATAGGGTAAAATCAAAAGCAGCGCATTTTAATTAAATAGAATTATTCTGCGCTGCGGTAATAAAGGAAAGAAAATGTAAATGGAAAGTCAGTTAACCATCGAACATTCAATATTTTACACAAAATCATTCTTCGTCAATAACTAAATAACAATGATTAAATGATATAAATGTGGCTTACCTTTTACATTGGGGAAATAAGTTTAAATAGTGTCAGGTTATTTTGTTTTTCACTTTTCACCGTTCTCCTAAACGTTAATTTGAAAGGAACGTTTAATCTTTAAGACCTGGCAGTTTAATATTAATAACCCATTTTAAACTATGTTCAAGATCAGTTTGAGAAGCTCAGGAATTTTGTCAAGTGTATTAGGCAAAAGGTCAAGGGTTATTTCAGTTTTAGGTTTTCGATTTTCTCAAAAGGATTTTCATTCAAACTTAAAAATCTTTTTTGTCTATGTTGTAATGTTAAGGAGAACAGTGAATAGAGTAAAAAGTAAACACAGGGTGGTGAAATATTTTTTAATAGAAATATGCACAAGCCGTCTTTCATATGAGAATTTGAAAATGGTAATTATTGACAATAAAATTCTGGCCTGTGCAAATTTCGATTTTTCCCAACCGTTTTTACATTTTCCCACCCTGCAGGGAAATTAATGATACTGGTCGAATTTGATATCGTGTGTTCAATCAAAAGGCTGTATGTAAACAACTAAATGCAGCATTACTAGCTATGTTGCAGCTGACAAAACATCAAACACAGCGCACAAAAGCACGACTAAATTAACTACACATGACTTCTTTTTTATCCGGTTTACTTTTTAAATTATTTATTTTGTAATCTTGCATTCCAAAATGCAAACACCAAAAGCGCTGTGTTTAACATCTATTAAGTCAAACTCATGTTTGATAAATAATTTATTAATTGAAAATGATTATACAGGATGAAAGCGAATATTTATAACCTAAATATACATTTAATATGGAAATATATAACCTACTTTTGTTATTTATTTTTATACAAGGTGTGAATGTCATCTACCGATTTCGAAAATCATTGATTTTGCTTCTTTATATCGATTAACCATATAAGCGATTTATACGAATGATTGGTGCATGCAGAATTTATTCTATTTTTAGCGTATTTTCAATATTTAAACTACGGGGTGTCGAAATTTTTTTTGGTAGAATGACTTATTTTTTTTTTTTTTTGAAAGGGGGGACATTATTATAATTAAAGCAATTTAATTATACGATTAAGTTCGAATTCGTTTAATAATCTGATAAAATTGTTTCGTGATAGAAAGCTATTATAATATGCAAGAAAAAAAATATGTTAGGGAATAAGCTTTAACCTCGGTTCATTATGAAATGAATTGAAGTGATAAACATGCCTGTATGTACAGTACATTTTTATGCATTAATTTTTATCAAATTTTTTTTTTGGAGATATTGAACTACTCAACTAATGATTTCCTCCTTAGCTTAAAAAATATGATACATGTAAATCTAAACGTAAATTGTTAGGCGCTTTGGAAGAAAAAAAAGAAAACTAACAATAAAAATGAGATTTTCATGAGTTCGACTTATCTACTACCCAAGGCTGACTACATAGCTTTCCAATTATACAAATTTTCTACAAATCATGGAAAAAATAATTAATCCTCACCGACATTAATTTTTTAAAAGCGACTTATTCATTGGTATCGGATCCATCGTTATCGTCTACTGCAATGCGTTCGTAACAGCAACGACACGCTGTCACCCTCTCATAAATAGACTGTTGACAAAATACATATAAACGGTTTTTTTTTCTCATATTTATATCAATTTTTTTTGTAAAGAAAAAAAATTCAAAACAGCCTTTTGCTTGAGCAGTTAAGGATAGGAATCGTGTTATGATTTATTTTTATAAAGGTCGAGACTATTTTTAAACCCAAGATTAAGCTAAAACTAAATCTTCGATTTAATTTCAGTGATTGTTTTGTGCGATATCCGGGAAAACATTAGAATCGAAAATTATAAAATCATAAAAAAAATGAAAAGCCATCTAAATTATAGATTTCGACTTGAAAATGTGATCTAAAATTCCACGAAATAGAAACCCGTTTTTGAAGTCCTTGAGTGGAGTTTCCGTGACATATCAAAAAAAGCCTTCTTCCTTTTTTTTTTTTTTTTTTTACTCCTGTTAATTTATTTTCCGTTTGAAATAAGATCTTTATTTTTAATACCAACCTTCGGGGCACCCACCGACCTGTCTACTATACTCTTTCCCCTATTTTTTCTCTTCTATTTCCTTCCGTGGAATTTTAATTGAAATATCCATCTTTGATATTCCCACATGAGGGAGTTTTTCGGGTTTTGCTGTGGCGGTCGTTGATTTTAATTTTTAGGGATCATTGCTGATTTTTTCCCCCCTTTCCCCCATTTTTTCCCCTTTCAATTAATGAAGTTAGAAATAAAATGGTGACGTAGTAGTATTAATTTCTTTGTTGGTTGTTAAATGTATGAATTGGATGGAATTAAAATTCAGGCCTAGAATTTCAAGGATTTGAGCTTTAGAAAAAAATTAGTACATTTAATTGTACAAAAACCACCTTCGTTACGCCATTTTGAAAAAAGAAGAATTATTCGCGTTGACTTTTACTTTCCAAAATAAGTATTAAGTCGACGAATTGCATTATTATCCATGACATGCGGTATCAATTTATTTACAAAACCCCACGCTAACGAATTACTTATCTATAAATGGAACTTTCGTTACGAAAATAGAATTTTTTTATTAACACATACTCATTTAAGAAATTAATTTTCAGCCCTAGGTCTGCTCCTTAAAATCGATTTCATGTTCATGGTCTTTGAGCAGATAAGAATCAGGCGAAGAGTGATAGAGCTTTGAAGGATACTGGTGATTGTAGAAAAAGTGCAAGGGAGAGAGCTTTGGGCTTCCTGGTGGACAAATGAGAGAACTAGAAGAGGTGGCTGGATCTTCTTGAGATCCAGTCAGAGGACAAACTTTGTTTCCCATAAAAGTTTCTTCTTTTTAACTAAGTCTTAAAAGGTCAAAAAATTTAAAAAATCAGTTTGACTATAAAAGTTCTGAAAAAGATTTGTTCGAAAAATCTGAAAGGAACGAAATTCGGTTTAAAATATTTTAGGCTTTAACAAGTTTCTAGATAGTCTTCATTTTCCCCCTTGGAAGGTTCTGAAGTCCCGAAAATTCGGGAAGGAATCGAGTTTGATCACTGGACTTAGTCTGAGCTGAGTGGAACGATTGAAAATCCGAGCTGGACAGAGAGAACTTAGCTCTTAAAATCGTCAAGGCTATGCTAAGCTAGCCCTGCCTATGTTGATTGTTGCAGGCTTTGCCTAAGCCGGCTTAATTTGTTATTGACCCTCGCCAAGCTAACAAAGTCTGTTGGAAACTAAAATTGAACTGCTGAGTCACCTCCATATTTCAGTTGTCAGGGCTAAACTTTCAAGATTTCTGCCCGCAATTTTTTTTATGACCTTAAAATCTCTACGGGATTCTAAAGATGAAGCTATGGCAAGGCTTCTTGACAATGTTCCGCCCTATAGCAATTTTATAACAAAAACTTTCCTTGCTTTTTCTTGCATTACGCAATTTGTTAAAAATCTCTTTCTAAATTTTTTTTAATAATTTAGAAGAGTTCGAAAAGTGATTAATTTTATCACACGAATTATTAAAAAAAAAAAAGTAAAATAAAAAAACTATACCAAATAACAGTTATTTATTTTTAGTTAACTAATTTATCTATCAAGGTCATAAAACGGGAAAAACGGGGAGTCCACTAAAAAGATGAATAATTTACTAACATGATCGATAGCCAAACCCAGTAAGGAAGTTTTTATATCGATTTTGCATTACGATGAAAATACTATGTCCCCCATTATTCGATCTTTTGTGTTAAGAGGTCCCTTTTTTTTAATTTATTAGTTTTATCTTCAGACATGTCCTTCATTTTTAAAAAATTAAAAAAAACCCGAATATCACACAAAGAATCACCTTAGGGTTTAGATTCGAATCGGGTCAATATATCACGTTTAGCCCCCTCATGGGGAAACGTGGTGGCACGTACGGAAAATTAAATAATAGTTAAAAGGAGCTAATTAATTACATAGAGCACATCAATTTTTTTTAGAAACAGCCATTTTGTAAACAACCGTAACAATGATAATAATTTTTTTGGTTTAAGAAAAAATGCATTAAACTAACCTGAACACAACCGGGACCTTCTTGTTGTCCCCGAGTTCCGTTGTTTCCTGTACAGCTTGTAACTATTGTCGTTCCTGTACCAGGTACCTTTAAAGATTGTTGAGTTTTGTAATCTGGTTGGTACGGTAAGAGCATTCTTATTTTCCCCCATCGATGGAAGAATAAAACTATTGCAAATATCCAAACACATAAGGCTAGGAGGACTAAACCGATTTCGACACCTCGAACCTGTGAAAGGAAGATAGTCTTTTTTTATTAATGGGGATTGTCTAGATGGCGGGTAATAAATGTCTTGATAATGATGAAGAGGGTTAGTGTTCGACAGTTGATTGGAAGATTGAGAGTTTTAGGGAAACGACTTATTTTCTTTATTAATGTTCTTGGGGTGACTTGAAGTATTGAGTTAATTTTGATGTTGAGATTGACTTTAAAAGAATTTTTTTTAGTTGTGATAAGTTAATGATATAATTTTTAGGGCAGAGATTTGAGGGATGAGCCTATGTTTAGATTGAGCCAGGCGCAGGTAATATCGTCATACAATTCTAGAAAAGGCTCGATTGTACATGTTGTATATAAATACGAGTGATCCTAGTCAGTTCAGTTAGTTCAAGTAAATCATAGTTCTAGTGCAGATCTAGTCTGTTTGATTATTCACCTCTCCGGCACAAGGGAATTTGTTCGACAAGAAAAAATTATCAAAAGATTTGCTCGACAAGAAAAAATTATCAAAAGATTTGTTCGACAAGAAAAAATTATCAAAAGATTTGTCGGACAAGAAAAAATTATCAAAAGATTTGTTCGACAACAAAAAATTATCGAAAGATTGTTCGACAACAAAAAATTATCAAAAGATTTGTTCGACAACAAAAAATTATCGAAAGATTGTTCGACAACAAAAAATTATCAAAAGATTTGTTCGACAAGAAAAAATTATCAAAAGATTTGTTCGACAAGAAAAAATTATCAAAAGATTTGTTCGACAAGAAAAAATTATCAAAAGATTTGTTCGACAAGAAAAAATTATCAAAAGATTTGTTCGACAAGAAAAAATTATCAAAAGATTTGTTCGACAAGAAAAAATTATCAAAAGATTTGTTCGACAAGAAAAAATTCTGATATAATTTAATTAAAATTCTAATTTTTTAAAAATTTCTCAAAATAAGAAAAAAAATTAAATTGGGATTTGAATTTTGTCCAAAAATTTTCTTGGTTTTGATTAGGCCCCCAAAATGAATAGTCCTACTTCTCCCCTCAAATGACCCTAATGTCCTGAAAATAATTTGCTTGTGTTTGGAGAGCTGTAATTTAGCTGAAGCTTTTTGTGTTTTAATTCATGAATATTTAGGTTGAAGCATGAAACTAGTCCTAGAGATTATTTAAGGTCTTAGTTAGGATCGCGTTGGGTTTGCTTTGAGGGAGCTTTCTTAGACTAAAAGGAAGTCTTAAGTCTATACTTAAGCTGCGGTAGCTAACCCGAGGACAAATTTGTTTAGCGAGGGTTGGGCTTAGTGAGATCTAAGCTAGCTACAATTTTTATCTTATCCATCACTACCTTCTTAGCTGAATAATTAATGAACCGTAAATTTTGCCTAACCAAAACTTTAAGTCTCCGTCACTGTTAAAATCAGTCTTGAAATGAAACTTACGGTAGTCGAAGTTTGAGGCGTGTATTTCGACCCAATGGCAGTCGGATCCGGATTGACTACTTCCGGCGTTGGCTGCGTTGGCTCTCTTTTAGCAGCCGTCGTTTGAGTTGGAGCTACGTATTCTTCTACAACCGATGTTTGTTGAGTGGCGCTTTTGGTTCTAAAAACCTTTGGACGACTTTTAAATTTTTTCCCATCAACAAAAGCTGTAATCGTAACTTGATATTCCGTATCCGGTTGTAATTCTCTTAAAGTGATGGATTTACTATTGCCTGCGACGAGGGATACCACTCTGAAACTTTTAAAATGATAAATAAAATAAAAAATTAGTTAATTATTTTCGCTGTTTAATTACTTTTGAGGTAATTAATTTTCAAATGGGTTCCAGGGCGCTCATTTACATTTATACAGACAATTTTTTTTTTTATCGGTCGAAATTACAAGTCGCAAATGATTTTATAAAGCTAAGAATTGTGTGTGTTTCCGGTTGGGAAATCATAAGCAGCATGAGAACGGAAATTCTTATTCCGTGCCGGATGAGGAAACCGGGAACCTATGGAAAAAACCTCCGGAGTGATTCATAACCAACTGACACGTCATGTTTAAATGCATTTTTCTTTTTGATGAGCTCGTAAAAAGAAACGAACAGGAATTTTTTCATTAATGTGTCACAAAAGCCTTTTTTTGGTTTCGTGATTAGTGTTAAGTTTGAGTGGTTGTTTAGGATTATAAAACGTTTTTTAAAGTTGACGTTTAAAGACACGACATAAGGATAGAGTAGTTTTTATAGTTTTTTTTGCCTTAGGAAAGGCGAGAGTTAAAATGAGGGTTAGAGCTGGCGAACTGAGCCTGATTCTATGTAGCTTTTTTTTTATTCACGGGTTTTCCTGGCACAAGAAGCAGGAAATTTAAACATATATAAATATTAAATCTACTTACTTTGCGTCTGATGGCTTTAAAGTGACATCATATCTATCTATGTTATTCCAAACCGTCGTCCAGACCACCTTAACCGTCTTAGCGTCAACAAATCGAACGGTGACGTTTTCAGGCGTGCCGCCGACTGCGTTAGGTTGGGATCCAACAAATCTAGCCCCATTGAGCAAGAAAAAAGTTAAAAATAACATTTTAGCCGCCGAGGAACCGATCACCCCTTCTAAATCATCCTCATCCGTCAAAATCAAATTCTCCTCGTATAAAAAATAAACTTGTCGCGCATATTTCATGGATTCTATGGTGTTTGTGGATCAGTCTTGTCAAAGAAAAAATTGAGGTTTGCTTATTTATTAGTATTATTATTTTTAATTATTATTATTATTATTTTCTATTCATGTTGGTTGGTCCCTTCTTTTTTTTTCTCTCTCCAACCGCAGCTATTTTTTTTTTGGTTGTTATTGCTTTCGGTTTCAAAGCCGTCAGGAAATTATTTTGCACTTCATTTTGAATTTTTTTGAAAGTGTTGCTGTTGACGACGATGCAGCTGCTTAGACGAATGCTGTCGGTTTTTTATGATTCATCTTGATCTGCCTGAAAAGAAAGAAAATGGGTTATTTTGTTAGGAATGTTCTTTCGGCTACTGAGTAAGTGTTGAGTTAATTAAGGATTTTCCTAAGGTCTGAGGTAGAACGCCAAGTTCGTAGCTAGCAGAGAATATTTTAGGCATGAACTTATAAAAGCATTGACCGAGTTACAATCTTTCTGTAAGATCCCCCTTTTTCGCCCTGTATATAATTCAACCTTTTTAATTATTAACAGAAGCAAAACAAAAGAGGAATGCGAATAATAAATGTCCATTCTGTTAAGTCGTTTAGAGTTGCAACAAAAGGAAAATTATGGTTATAAATACGATCGCGTGGTTTTCTATAGCCCCTTCAGTTTTATTCATATTTATACAATAAAACAAATATTTTTGAAACGCTTTAAAAGAAATATTCATTCGGTTTTTTTTAACATTGTGCTGTTGCTTGTATTTTTGCGTTTAATGCGCAAGCATGGAAAGGTTTTTGGGAGATCTGGAATTTTTCACGGCAGACCGAACCAACCCTCGACCCGCCCACAGCCAGTAGCTTTAAATGTACTGCCCCCCTTGCACTCTGCAGGGAACCCGTGTCATTCCTGTCGCTTATCCGGCTGCACAGCATGGACATGCGCCGGTTGATACGGCAGCCAGGAATTATTAATTTGAAGGCTCTGTTCTATCCAGCGGCCTATAGTAATAAAACCCATCTTAATGACAAACTCAGAATCCTCAAGCAGAGCATGCGGCTAGAGGGCGTGTCCGGAGGCCTGAAGTAGGCCCAGTAGAGTCAGGGTCTTCTGCAAAGTAGCTTCAAAGATGTTAGGTGTGTGCCGTGCTATTTGGGCTCGGGATACTGACGCTCGCGAGGGCCAAGTGCCTCCCGTCCAGCACCCTCTTTGGGGCAGGTCGTCCTATAACGCCCCATAGTTTGTGCATCGAAAATTATTAGGATTATCTTGGAGGGGGAGTAATAAAAACCATGTTGCCATTCTCTCTTGCCCAAGACAAATATTGCAAGAGGTCTTGTAGAATATCGTTAAATTGCATTTGAAAAAAGATTTAGTGTTTTTGAAAAAAGTTGCAGTCGCTCCTGGCCACATTTAACGTCGCTACTGAGGAAAACAATCGGGAAACCCCCATTAAAATTTTTTTATTGCAATAATAAGAAAATATGTAAATAATTCCTTTTTCAATCAGAATTTTCAAACATTGGACGTTTTACTTCACGCGACCTTGCAAACATTGTCCTATATACCATAGACTTTTATAAAAGATTTACGCATTAAGCTAATGGGTTTATTCAAAATCGATTATGAAAGGAATAACATTTTCCGAAACTTTGATTTTACCCGAAATCGAAAAGGATATTTAGATCAAAACTGCATTGCGCTCATTTTTTTTTCTGAAAGAGGATAAGAAATGAATATATCTTATCGTGACCGAATCCATATGAGATTAGCGTAGGCAATTGATTCACGTGACTAGTATTCAGCGTATACATCCAACAGGGATTTCGTGATATCTTACAAGCGTGGGATCATCTTTTTTGCTTTCCGCCTTTTCTTTTGTCGAGGTAACTTCTTTTTCTCCGCGCCTCGGTGCACAAGTCACCTGTAATTTTTTTGCTTCTACACAAGAATATTTCTAAAATATTCCATGTTCTTGCGCTATACATACTTTTGATTTTTGAATCTCTTTGGTGGCTCAAGAAGTTTATACTGTATTAATTATTTGTCTTTCCACCACTAACTTACAATTAAATTTCATAAAATTACTCACTAATGACACAAAGAGTAAAAATGAATTAATTTTCCCATTAGAATAAATAACAAGGTCAGAATTGTTTTTCCATGTATAAAATCATCCCTTTGGGAATTCGGTTGTTTTTTTTTTCGAATTGCGTGTACTTACTAACTTGTTCCCGATGACCTATTGCCGAATGCTAATAAGTAAAAACTGGTAGTTTTATTTTTTCCCCCGTTTCGTTTTTTTCCCTTACAAAAAGTGGATTGGTTTTACGGGATTGATTTTCTTCTAATGACATACAATTGTCATTTTGACAATTATAGGTCATTAGGTGAAAAACAAAGGATGCTCGCTGCTGTTCCTAATACCTTCATGTGCTAACATGAAATGATCGGTGTATGAAAATCTTTATATTCTTTACCTAAACCAAATGTTATGTAACAAATGAAAATTTACGATAATTATTGATGCCGAAGCTTTATAAGTGCTTCCATGGAACTAGCGTTTAGTCAATATCACATCAGTTTACATCGTTGGGGAAATATTTCGTGTTTTGTTGTAATTATGATGGATTTGTGGTGGACTGAGTTATCTGAATATCATCCTTAGCTAGATTCGAATAAACTCGAGCATGGTGATCTTAGCCCCAAAATTATTCATCATATTTGAACTCTATGAGGTGCAATGAATATTTTTGTACTTTTGCATCATTCTCGGCACACTTTTATCAGAGATAACTATCGGCTTTTTCTTTTTAAATTTACACGACCATGAGAAAATTACAAGACACCAGTTTAAATAAAAAGACATGTTAGTATAATTATTTACATTAAGTTGGCGGACAGCTCAAATTCTAAAAATTTCTTCACGAAAAAATTTCCGAGAGCCGAATCCAAATTATTCACACAGTGCACATTTTTTATGATCTTTTTTTATTGTTTGTTGGTCAATGGCCATATTGTTCTTGAAGCATAGTCACATCACTGTGTTTCGGGAAAAACTCAACTCGTTGATAATATTTTCTCTTAAATTATGAACAAGGTATGGCGTTTCCTTAATTTTTCTGGTTTCTTCTTTCATAATTTCAAAATGAGCAATGTATCATTTATTAGGAATTCGCAAAATTCCAGAGCCAAGATATTTTGCTCTTAGTTTCATTCCGGGTCTCGCTTGTGTTCTTTTTAATTGCCTCAATAATTCCCTCTTTGTAATTTCTCGCTATACTTTTTTTTGGTGTCGCACGTTTATTCTTTTCTTGAATTTTTTCTATCTGAATTCTTGCGTTGATCTTTTTTTCATCTTTTGGCTTCTTGGAAAGTTTCGGTCTTTTTCTATGCTCTTTTTTATCACCATTATTATTTTTAAAGCGAGTGGTCCTCTTTGCTGTTCAAAAGAAGTTATTGTCCTCCATATCTAAGGATGGTAAACTCTTGAAATTTATTAAAATTTGAGTGCTGGTGTTAGGGTTTCTTTTTTAAGTTCATGGTTTGGTTGAGAGATGGTTTTTCTGACCAGTTTTAGTGTTGTGTAGTGTTGCTTTTCCTGACCAATTTTTGCATTGTTGTGTTGGTTTTTTTGACCAGTTTTTGTATTGTGTAGTGTTGGTTTTTTGGACCAGTTTTTGTGTTGAGTTGTGTTGGCTTTTTTGACCAGTTTTTGTGTTGAGTTGTGTTGACTTTTTTGACCAGTTTTTGTGTTGAGTTGTGTTGGCTTTTTTGACCAGTTTTTGTGTTGAGTTGTGTAGTGTAGTGTTGGTTTTTTTTTGACCAGTTTTTTTGTTGTGTTGTGTTGTGTTGTGTTGGTTTTTTTGACGAGTTTTTTTGTTGTGTTGTGTTGTGTTGGTTTTTTTGACGAGTTTTTTTGTTGTATTGTGTTGTGTTGGTTTTTTTGACGAGTTTTTTTGTTGTGTTGTGTTGTGTTGTGTTGATTTTTTTTGACCAGTTTTTGTGTTATGTAGTGTTGGTTTTTGTGACCAGTTTTTGTGTTGAGTTGTGTTGGCTTTTTTGACCAGTTTTTGTGTTGAGTTGTGTAGTGTAGTGTTGGTTTTTTTTTGACCAGTTTTTTTGTTGTGTTGTGTTGTGTTGGTTTTTTTGTTGTGTTGTGTTGTGTTGTGTTGTGTTGGTTTTTTTGACGAGTTTTTTTGTTGTATTGTGTTGTGTTGGTTTTTTTGACGTGTTGTGTTGTGTTGTGTTGATTTTTTGACCAGTTTTTTTGTTGTGTTGTGTTGTGTTGGTTTTTTTGTTGTGTTGTGTTGTGTTGGTTTTTTTGTTGTGTTGTGTTGTGTTGGTTTTTTTGTTGTGTTGTGTTGTGTTGGTTTTTTTGTTGTGTTGTGTTGTGTTGTGTTGGTTTTTTTGACGAGTTTTTTTGTTGTGTTGTGTTGTGTTGTGTTGATTTTTTGACCAGTTTTTTTGTTGTGTTGTGTAGTGTTAGTTTTTTTGAACAGTTTTTGTGTTGTGTTGGTTTTTTTTGACCAGTTTTTGTGTTATGTAGTGTTGGTTTTTGTGACCAGTTTTTGTGTTGTGTTGTGTTTTGATTTTAAGTGATATGATGGTGATGGACGTTAATAAGGAGAAAACGGAATATTTGTACACGAAGAGGATAAGACCTAATCTGATCCCTCTGGACGTTGAAGACAAGGACGTTGCCGATTTTCGGTATCTGGGATCCATCGTCACCAGCAACAAGGATATGGATTCGGAAGTCGCTGCACGAGTTCAAAATGGAGACAGGTGCTTTAGGCCATATTCTCCTCAGTCGAGTCTTACCAAGGCGAGCCACACTTATCGCATATAATGCAGTCATACTCCCAACGGTCACTATGGTTGTGAGACGTGGAATCTGACCATCCGCGCACAGAAGAGGCTGTTAGTCTTCGAAAACAAATGAGGAGTCGAAGAGAGATCCGTTGGCGGGGCCGTTAAGAATGCGCTCTAATGAGGAGATCCGAAGGCTCGCTGAGTAGCGGTTGATTATCAGCGTGATCAAGGCTCGTAGACTTCAGTTGGTGGGGCATGTAACTGCTGCACACGGAGGATTACACTAACCCTACTGCACACTAACCCTAGACCTCTTGGAAGACCGCAGTTTCGCTGGGAGGAAGTTTCGATGGAAGCGGGCCACCTGCCAGAATAGAGCCACTTGGCGCGATGTTTTTGCTGCGGCAGCAGGACTTCGCGTCCTGTAGAGCGTGTATGTGTGTGTTGTGATGGTTTTAGTGAATCTTGTTTTTTGGTAGATATTATTGACCTACGGCCCGTTTAGATGCAATAGGGCAACCATGTAGTCTAGATGCAATTGCTCATACTTTTCGATTCATGGTACTACGGACAAACATTTTGGGGACAATGTGTCTAAATAATAAAATTTGCCTTGACTTCTTTTTTTTACGGGTCTTACATTCTGGTTTTACCATTCCTCTGTTTTTTAATCTCAAATTTCACTCACGTATATTCACATTTCAATTACGAGGATAAAAGATTTTCGATGCAGCGAAATTGTTTGTTAATTTCTCCTTCTAAAGAGATCGCATTTAAAATGCATGTAATAAGTTAAGATCCCAGCAGAATAAAAGCACCTTGATAAAGGTGGATTATAAATTAATCTTTAAAGTTTGAGAATGTTTAGAAAGCTCTTGACTTCCGGGTGTTGTCGGCTTTGAATAATTTTTTTCGCCCAAACGACAAATATTCGCTTCTCCGGGTCAGTAACAGACAACAGGACAATAGTCGAGTCCCTGCATTAAAATCTAATATGGCTAACCGGCGATAAGTTAAGCATACCCGAGACCCAGAGGAATTCGAATTTGTCAGTCATCCTGTTTTAGTAATTAGAGTAAGGATGTTCGAGAACCGCAATTCAGCTGTTGACTATCGGATTATCATTTAACAATGATAATGCATAAATGTAAAGTTGAGCGTTTGGGAAGAAAATAAACTTTCGCAGGGTCAGGATATATTTTTAAAGAACCGCAAGAAAAATAAATGGATTTTTTGGGGGGGGGGGGGGGGGGGGGGAGAAAACCAAGATGGATGGATGGACGCCTCCGAACATTCCGCGTTTCAGTTTTTAAAAAAATGAGAATAAAAATCTTGACCATTAACGCTGGGAGTTTTATTGCCTGTTGATTGAGAAAGTTTTCGTTGTCAGTTCAATCGGCCATTGTTGCGTAAATCCAGCGTGTATATGAGTCTTTTAATCCCGTGCCAAATGGTTTTGAAATTTTTTTTAATGGATGTCGTTGGCCGATTAGGAATGTTTAGTGTTAAGTAGATAACGTTGGGGGAAGAACTGACCTTTCGGAATTTTTTATAAAAGCTGGCATAAATTTTTCTGGCAGCTCCGATGAAAAACTAAAATGCTAAAATGTTTTGATTTTGTATTTATTTCTTTACGTTTTGCCTGACGTTGAATTTCCCGTTTGGAAAATAAAAAAAGTGGAAAAGAAAATGCATCTGACACCATTTCAAAAAAGCATGATACTCCAACGCAAAAAAATTTTTTTTTTAACTATTAAGTCTCGTGCGTCCTTCGATAATATTATTATCGATTCCAGTCTATCGATCTGATATTTTATTCATTAATAAAAAGACTGAACCGATATTTCCGTTAACTGTTAACTCAACATTCCATTATTTTTTTAACCTTGTAAGTTGTGACATACATTCCATTTTCCAAACATTAATTCACGTATTATACGTACATATCTACACCTCGTATATACAGTCCTGTATCGACTTGATCGTCCTTCATAATTCGTGAATAGAATCTTCCAAATGGGTATAGCCGCGTGTTGAAGGAGTTAATTTTTCGTGCTTGAAATTTTTGGGAAATTGATTGTGAATGAAATTGCGGTTGAATGAGTTTAATCAAGTTCATTCATTCATTCATAAAAATTTGGGTGTATTTTTGTACATGATTTAATTTGATATTTTTTTTAAAATATAAATTCTGGAATTGGTTTTTTTAAAGGGGAAATTTTTAACTGGAGGAAAAAACATAAAATGACCTTGTATTATTGATATTATTCGACTGTAATCAGGTTAGAAGCGTCGTTTTGATGTTTGTAGTTGTCTTTTCTTAATTTTGTTGCTGGTGGTTTTTTCATTTTCATCGATGGCTTTGTTTCTCAATGAAAATTATTTTAGAGCTTTGAGAACGTAAGCTTTTTCTTTGGCGACAGTGAGCTGGAATTCTTTTATAAGGCTTGTACCCCGTTCGGTCTAAATCCTGGAAAAAATGATAGCCCGTAAGTTTATGGCTTGTTCATCGCTTGAGGTCTTTAATTAATGCAAAGATAGACGCGAGCGATAGTTGCTGTCTTGCTCTCTGCAGCAGAGCTAAAGGAGGATGGGTCGGTCTTTTATCAAGGCAGGACCGATAGAGATTTAGAGTACAGTCCTGCAACTGAGACTAAGGAAAGTTAGACCAGGGAGAAGCAAGGAAGACAGAAGGAAAGTTGACTTAGCGGTGCGATTTGGACCAAGGGAGGAGCTGCGTTCAGAGAGAAAAGATGCATGTGCTAAATTTTGGATCATTTTGAAAATGTTATCAGTGAGCTTAAATTAACATTGACCAAATTGATAATGGTGCCCTCTTATCGTTGATAAGTTTATGTTTGTGCCAGAAACATTTTGCCCACCTCACGGATTTTTTTATTATAGTCAATAAGTAGCAAATTGCAAAGTGGCAAAAATCGCATCTGGGCAACTCTTATTATTATGATAATTACACCTTGCGGTAGCTCAAAAGAAAAAGGTTTAATTTAATTTTGATATACTCTAAAACTACAGGTCTCTTTTTATCAACATCATTTTACAATTCCCAGCATAGGTATCTCCCCCCGGGACGTATGCGAATGTTTCCGATTTTCCGGAAATCATTTATCTCTCATATTAGTTGCTTTTTCGTTAAAGCGTCCTCAATATCAGCTGTAATAAAATTTTAAAAGGACTTTTTTGATTTTCTCGCCCTTGTCCTAGCTTTCTTTTTGAAACCTTGACGTAAACGGACGGACGTTGGGGCAAAAACCATTTTTCGTGATCTAGGGGTCTTAAAAAGTCGAGATCCGCCAGACAATATTGTCTTCAGCCTTAAGCCAATATTTTTAGAGCTGCTGCCCCCTATTTTTTTGCATTTTTAACCTTCTAGTATTGGCTGCTTGTAGCAGCCACGGGGCAATGGGGTCACCACTTCTCTACGCCATCAGCAGGATGGGTAGGCGGTCCATGGACAACACAATAGATCTGACGTGTTTAACTTATAGGAACTTTTGCAATAAATTTTTTTACAGCTTTTAGGGCTGTACATTAACCATCATTATTGACAGACTTGGGGTAACCGGTGAGGCATGTTTTGTCTTGCTCAAGGAATGGCGTCCTTGCCCTGTGGTGAGCTCCCTTCTCAGGGTTATGAGTTAGTGGAGGGCAGCAGCTTCACTAATACTGATCTAGGGCTGAAGATGGTAGTAATCGGCAAGGCCTAGGCTGAGATACCGGTAGGCAGAGGCAATGGTATGGCTCCCGTACTGCGATGTGGAAGATTATGGAAAGTCACCACAATATTTGATATTCCTATAAAATCATCAATGGTGGCCATGATGATCGCCAATCTCCGACGAGGAGCGGACATTTAAAGAAGAAGAAGATTGACAGACTCAGTTTCTTGATATTGCTTTAAAATTTAGTCACTATCAACCTGAGTAGAACTGTGTCTGTATCTGTTGGCCAGCAGACACAGCTCCTCAAGTTTTTTGGGCGCCTCTGTTGCCTTGTTGGCATTGCTGATGGAAGAACTGTGTAGTTATTTTATTGATATTTATTGGCATTACTTATGACATGTGTATTAATTTGTTTCAGCCACTATGTATATCGTTGTAATTGATTAGGGCCATCATTGATTAAACTTTTTAATCTTCCTCGTAATTTTGATCAGTCAAACTTTCCCACATCATTCTTTATAAATTCACCTTACAAACTCGCAAAATACCCTCATTTCACAAAACGACAAATTCCTCAACTAAAACAATTTTTCATCCATACGCATTATCGTGCAATTGCTGAATAAACTCAAACCAATTCCAACCCCCCTCTTGACGTATTTGCTTTCTCCACACTTCATTAGGTAAATTCGCATAAATCGTTATTTATTTATGATAATTCCAACTATTTGCTCTTGATTTATGTTGAATTAATGGAAGGCTGTCGCTTCGTTCCCACCGATTTCAGCGACATTAAAAGCCATTTTTTCTCCCCTTTTAACTTTAACGCACTTATAAAATTACGATTCCCCAGCGTGAATCATATACAAAAAACGATTGCTTGTTCCTCTCCTGCTTTTTCTTTTTTTTTTTCAAGAAATTTAAAAATAAAAAAATTATATCTATCGTTTGAATCGACAAACCATTTAAAAAAAAGTCGCCTTCGTCTTTCTCATTCCTTCCTCAGGATCAGATTGCGTGTTTTCGAGATATTCAGTACCAAAAGGCGTCTGTCTCCTACAACTTGACAGACTATATAACTTTCCGTGTTTATTATATTTATTTCTTGCCCGGTCATGAAAAGATCAAATTCGTGTTTAAATTTGGAAAAAGTAATTTTTAAACGTCATATTTTAGTTTCCCCCCCGCCGTCGAAGGCTTTTAAAACCGATGCTGGTCAGTAAAAATAAAGTGGAAATGCGATAAGAAGAAAAGGAGGAAAATCAAGTTCAAAGATTTTTTTTGGTGCATGGTTTGTTTGAACAATAAAAAGATTTAGATAAAAAGGCTTTATTGCGGTTTTGACGTCACTTGGTCCGAAAGTTTGGGCTTTAGGAGCATTAATCTAAGGCCAAAAGAGCTCAGTAGTCAATTTCATTCGGGGATCAATTCTATAAGCTAGCAAAATCTGAGTTTTATAAGAGTTTTGAAGTTTGAAAAAAATTAGGAACAGGTTCAGGTTTTAGTTTGAGTCATGTGAAAAATGATTTGGAAGAAGGAACACAGTTCAAAATATTTGAGAAAAATTGAAACTTTAAGGTTTCACTGGGGGATGAAACCTTTTAGTTTTCAAATTGAATGCAAACGAGTTTCAAATGATACTTCCCTGAAACTATTTACGCAAGAAGTTTCAATTTGAAGTCAAAACGTTTCAATTTTGAAACTTTTTTGACTTCAAATTGAAACTTTTAGACTGAAACTCTTTTTTTTTCTCAAATGAGAATATTATTTTGAACTGTGACGGATTTCTATAAAATTGTAACTACCACTAGGACCTCTCTTGGTGCTAAACTTGAACCAAGGACTTTTTTGGAGAGTTTATTACAAATGCAGGGGGCGTTATTTGAGGGTCGCCGATTTTAGCTCACGTGAGCTCACGACGGTAAAAATCTAAAATTAAAAAATCAATGTGTAGTACCGGTTTGTTTCCTGTTGTGTTTTCTCAGATTGCCTGAGAAAAAACGAGACTTGGCTAAATAAGTGAATTGAGCCGTCGTGAGCGCACGGTAGCTAAAATCTTTGGGGATAGTATTTTTGCCCCCTCAAGAATTCACTAAAACTTCATCCCAGCACAAATGTTGCTTAAACTTGTCCAGAGCAACTTCACTTATTTTCGTATTCTTTTAGTTTTTTTAACAATTTCAAGTCACTGCAGGGTTGCTTCTACCGAGCTCGGATTTTTATACCAGGAAAATTTGTATTTGATTCTAATCTTTTACTTTTTAATTTTATAATTAATTTATCAGTCTGTAGGACTCAACAAGAAAGGAAGGAGTTCCACTAATTGCACTTCTTCGTAGGGACCGCTTGAAGATTTGTATACTGAATAATCATTTTTCTGTTAATTTGTTTACAACAATTTTTATCCTTAGTTTATCTTCGGTTACTGTCGTAACCACACTATGGGAAAATGACGAAATTGAATCGAAAATAAAGGAATACTTTGCAGATATAACCAATCCACACAAATATCATCAATCAGGATGGCATAAGATCAGAAAAGAAGTTGCAGATAATATCAAACTACTATGCCTCCCCGAAGAACTAATTCAACCACTGCAAAATCTTATCATGCCAATCGGTCGAAAAATATTTTACTGGAATTTGTATCTGCTTAAAATTACTGAATTAGAAGAAGAGTATGCTTTCAAACATTATTGGACATGTTATGGGACAATTGATAAAAGTAAAATTTTTGAAAGGCGTTGGGTACCAATGGCTAAGGATGCTTTGGAAACGGTTGTGGTCATGTCTAGATATTGACTATAACTGGTTAGGCAACTAAGAGATCCAAGCTTATCTCCAGACTCGAACTAGTTCGTTATAGGCCCAAGAAAATCTTAAAATTTTCAATTTGGAACTAATGTTGTTCCAACTAAAATACGCAAGGGAATAAAAACACTACAAATTTTTTTTTCCCCTAAAAGAAAGAAGATTATTTCGGATGTCAAATATTTGAATGTCACCAATAAGAAAATTGGGAGAAAAAATAAATAAAGAAAAAAATAATTGAAAAATTGTAACGGGTTTCAACAGCCCCCCCTCTACGATTATTGTCACGCTATTTTTATTATAAGATCATGTTTTGCTATGTTTAATCGATGAAAACATGCGGTCAATTATATATATTCGTGTTTTTGGATTAGTCCTGCAAATTGATTAACTCAGCAAAGTCTATCAAATGTAGTTAATAACTTTGCTGGACATAACGGCTCACGCTCAATAATTATTAATCGATTGAAAACACTTTTTTTTTAAAAATTGACCAATAATTAAAATTACTGATTAACTTTGTTAATAATTTATTAATAAATGTTTGGTGAACATTGGTCTAATATTTCGTCAAATGACAGAAAATAATTTTTTTTTTATTCTCTAACGTGTTTTAGTTAAAAAAAAATTTTGACTTTACCCACAAACCGTAAAGTTTGTCTTTTAAATATTGGTTTTTCGCTTGTCAACCAAATCAATTACAGATCGGGAAATTGATTAATAAAACATGGTTACGGAATGTTCAACGGACCGCGAACCGTGATGAAAAACCCGCGATTTGTTTTTTTTTTTTTAATAAAAATGGTTTTTACCTTTCATCCATTTTATCACGTCCCTTTGATTTTAAAGCACTTATTCCAAATCATAACGAAAACAAAAAAATTTAAAAGTCAAGAAAGAAATTCCGGGAAAAAAACGCGCGGAGGGTTGTTTTATGGAAAATTTAAATTTCTCCGGAATTGAATGTCGAATTTTGCTGTTGTCAAATCCATGACTTTTCACGATTAATCCCACGACACTTAACTGTTTTTTTTTTTTTTTTGTTTAAATAAAAAGGAAGAAATAAACACAACAACAAGAACAATAACAACAACAAAAACAACAAAAACTTTCTTAAGTCTTATATTTCATGTTTTCGTTACCGACAACGTTCGCAAACTAATCTAACGGTACAGTAAAAGGCTTTTCCCCTCCGCGTTCGAATCCTCTATTCTTGATAATTAGTATGACATATTCGATGGTAGGAGGACACGCGCACTTGCGCTTTGGTTAAGTCTCCTTAGACAAAATTTTTTTTTACTGTTATTCGTTTCCGATTTTCGGAAAGAATAAAAATATCTTGTAGGTGAGATTCCTAAGCCCGTGGAAAATTTTTTACCCCCCTGAGTTTTTTGTCGAGAGGTTTAATGGAGACGGTGGAAATTTGATGGGCGGCTTCATGAATTTTTTAAAAGAATTTGAATTCGGTAACGGAAATCACGGTTGAAGACTGAAGAATAAACCATCAAGATTTTCGTATTGTTTCTGTTTGATGACGTCAGATTCGAGCGAGACGGGGAATGGCGGGTTGAACAAAGATAAATCGTGTCATTTTTAAATGATTCCGTTATTCAAAAAATGGCATAGAGGGTTGCGATGTTTACGCACATAACCATAAATTCATACAACAATCAATGCTGTTTTTGATATTTAAGGGCAAAAATTATGACGCTAATACTTTGGAAAATATTTTTTTTATGGTTTTGCAATTTTTATGCTGGATTGTTTGTGTGCTAGGGACGATGGTCCTTGATTTGGAAGTTTGGGAAAGTATTCGGTTTCTATTTAGATATTAGAGGGAAAGTTTTCCTCAAGTTTGAGGTTTTGGAAAATAAGAGGTAATCTCTCTGTTGGAAGTTGGACTGACCTTCATTTTGCCTGCTGGATTTTAGTTGATAAGATTTTTGATTTTCCTCAATCGTGGACCCTTTCGAGAAGGTTTCGTCATTGAGTGGGTTTTACAAGGAAAATCTGAGTTAACCGTTTATTAATGGACCAGCTTGTCTTGCGTGGGGTTTTACAAAAAGAAAACTGGGTTTGAAGCCTTGTAAGGATCATGTAGATCTTTATTTTCTTTTTTAAAAAACTTTGATTAAGCTGTGACTCTATTTTGACTGTTTTAAAGAAAAAGCTACTCGGAGGGTCGCTCAATCCTTTTTGGTTCCCCCGTGCTACTTAGTTTTAATGCGCATTTTATCAGAAGCAGATTCAAAGTCAGTCGCTCGAAGAAGCGGACATTTTTTGACCCCTATATATCGAAGCAAATCGGAAACTTCTTACTCGAATACTTTATCCATCGCCGTGTAATTTTAACAAATTTTCTTTCCTAAATTTTTATATTCCTGCTCTTCTAAGGCTCGTTTTGAAACAATGCTCTGCTCTGGCTTTAGCTACAACTTCAAAAAATACGTTTTATGGCATAGGACATTCAGTCGAGTGGAAGGCGGCGGTAACTGCGGCAGTAGGACTTCAAGTCCTGTAGAGCCATCAAAGTGAGTGAGTGTATTTCCCCGTACTGAATGCGTTTCGGTGGCGATAGAAGCTTCCGTCAACACAACATCATCGTCTTCAACTTCCGGCAAATCCGAACGGCCTCTCCTACTGTCTGATCTTCAATCTGTGTGATGCTTGTAACTAATCGTTAAAGTATGACCTGCTGCCGCCCCAACCGATCCAGCACGTCTCCTCTTTCTTGATTCGCTTCAGCAAACCGGAGCGAAGGCATATCCCTATTATTCTTGGTCTTGTAGTAGAAGCCGATGCCTATTTTTCTTCAGCACTGTTGCCAAAAGCGTCTACAAGTTAATCCTTCATTGGCGCACCAGAAGGAGTTTCTTTTCTCTGTTTGGCACCAACAAGTTTTAATAAAACGCGGATGCTCTACCATGTGTAAATTCCACTCTTTTCTTTGTCCTTTCACTCAAAAATTTTTCTTTGCATCTAATTTAATTTGATTTAATTGTGGTTGCCTGTGGATTAGTTTTTAAAGCTACTTCCACGACATATTTCACAATGTTGATTCTTGTCAAAACTTGTCCCATTCACCTTCACAAGCAAAACTCTACTACTATTTTCCAATTTATTAAAATTAATAAATATCATATACATTTATTATTTAGAATAATTAATCCTGGCTCCTTTTCGGCGCCGTTCCTGAATATTAAACTACCATATTTCTGTGAAAAATATTTTCTCAACTTGCGTAAAATAATGGTATTTCCCACCGCTGTCCATTAATCGATTAGATTAATTATCTATAAATCAAAAAAAAAAAGTTGTAACACATAATTTGACCTTTTCTATTTTGTTTACGAGTTGATCAACTATGACGTAATTCGTCGTACATTTGCTTACGTAAGCAAGTTTTATAGACTGCGTAAAAGAGAATAGAAAAAGGGGAAGACAAAATAGTTGTAACTCTATGGCGTGCTTTTTGAAAAAAAGAAAAAAAAAACACTTCCTAACTCGTGCTATCGCTATTCCGATCCATTTTTCTTTTATCTTTGATCTGACGGGTGATCGGGAATTGATAATGTCTGTTCAGGTGTTAATATCGATTTTAGTTTCGATAAGAAAGGAAAAAAACATTTTTGGGGGTGAAAAGTTTCCGTGAAAAACCATGAAATTCTTTTTCCTCCGCGGTTTTTTATCGGAAATTGATGGAGCTATCTTCTAATAATGGCTTTAGAAAGATAAAAACATGAAGAATGAAAGTTGACAGATTGGAAAAAGCGGGATGGCCGATTAAATGAGTTTCCCCGAGAATGGGGATCTTCATCTTTTTTTTTTTTTATATTTAATGGGTAGAGACATTAATGTCGATAACAAAACATCATTATTTCACACTTAATGTTATCACTTCCGGCCGATAAGGTTTTCATTCATGATTGAGAATATTATTTTATCGATTTTTCTTTTTTTCTTCTTGAATTTTAGAAAATCCTTTTAAATATTGAAAGATTCTTTTGAAATCCTTTAAATAAAAAAGTAACCGCGAAAATATGAATGAATGGAAAAGATGTTATTGCCATCTGTCGAATTTTCTCTGATGTAATTTATTGCTGTCGGCTGCGGTGCTGCCGTTTCGTGGGAAATTTGTGAACCAAGTGAAAATGAAATAGATTCGATGAATTAGCCGTAGGAAATTTCATGGGTTTTTATTAATTTTTTATTTAAATTTTTTTGTATTTAAATAATGGAAGAGACGAGAAATGAAAAGTTCTGGCGTTTTTCAATTTAAGTTATAGAAACTTAAATTTTAACTTACTAAAATTAAGTTTCGAGAAGTGTCAGTTGTTTTGTTTTCAAGGAGAAAGTTTTTGGGAAATTTAATTTGTTTTTAATTTTAAATAAGCAATAAAGGAGAAATTCACACCGTAAATGGAAAGTTTGAAATATTTTTTGGTGATTTTCTAACGCTGGAAAATGAAAGAGAGATGGGAATTGGCGAGTGGGAATTGAGTTTGTCCGTTGAGCATGTAAACACTTTACGGCATTATTAAATTCGTTTTCAAGATGCGAATATGTATGTGAATTGGGAGATGTAATTTTCATACAATGTGTTTGCTTGGATGCCTTGCTTTGGAGGATGCGTCGAGTCGAAATATCTAGCATAATTTTTTGGTTTTGCGAGTGAGGGACTGGGAGAGAAAAATCAGGAGTTATGTCTGACGGATTTAAAAGGAAAAAGAAACAAAATGTGGCATGTGGCAAATTTTTCAAGAGAAGACTCAATTACTCTGCTGCTCTAGAGAGACTAAATAGAGAGGGAGGGAGCACTCCGGTTGCAGCAGACGGTTGTGAGCGGCGCCATAATGGAAATTTGCTATGTTGTAGGCTGGTTTATCAGGTTCAGGCTCCAGTAGAATTCAAATGGCTCAAATTTATGGTTATTTAAATTACAAGTGTTGAAAGTGAGGCACATCATAGTGAGACGAATCATTGAGAAACGCTTAAACTCGAATCTCCGATTCTAATTTTTGCAAGTCGAGTTTTTCCATTAGAATAAAAGCAATACAGAATGGCAAGTCAAGATAAGTACATAAGTACTTCCAAAAGTTGAGAAGCTATGTTTTTAAGTCGATGTATTCGCTATTCAATCTTTATATTTGTAAAATAAATTCAAAATTTCAAACTCGGACAAACCAAGCCAGCCCGGAAACAAGAAAACATCCATTAATGAAAACAACATTGTAAATAATTGAAAAGGAAATGCAAGTCTACATTGCTTGCGGCCATAAAAGAGAAAGAAAATGTTCCGGAACGATTCCATGTACATATTTTCAAAAACAGTTTAAAGTGTTGAAAATGAAACTTCAAATCAAAAATCTTTCAGCTGAAAAATTTTTAATCTATACATTTTTTTTTTCTTTTTAAAAAATGAATGATATTTCTCTCTGCACCAGACTTGATCGAAGCTTGGCTATAAAGTTTCATAATATATATACTCTCCAATATGATATCGTCATCGATTTTACTCGGGTAATCTCATATCACTTCTCGATATATAATACGGAACGTGAATATGTTACTAGATTTTATGTATGCAAGTTGCGTAAGGAAGGACCCGGCGCCGAACTAAACCGAAACTATGGATAAAGTTTTATTACCTTACTTTGTATTATTTTAGAATTATGTAAGATTAGGGCACCCACAAGAGTAGTTTGCTCGGTTTCGAAATAAAAGAGTGAGGCACTCCTCAGGGCACACTCTATACATGAATAAGGATTAAGAATAGAAGTCTTTGGTTTCTCTCAGATATCTTTGAATTCTCTTCTGCATCAAGCACACGGTTTAATCGAATCTTTTGTCTTGGATGTTTTGCCTCTTGTGTAATGCATCTCACTATTGTTCCATTAATGGTTGCTTTTGTAAACGATCTATCGTTTAACCTTGAGTTTTATATTTACTGGGAAAACAACTATTGAGATTTCTTCTGTTTGGTAAATATGTGGAAGGGAAGATAAGTGGGTAGGTGAAAGAGTTTTCATGGCATATCATGGGGGTCCCTGATTAGGATGCTCGATTCCAGCGTTTTTCTGTCAGTAAAGTCAGATTTAGTGGTACAGTAGTTGAACAAGACAGATTCCGGCACCCTCTTTGATTGCTTATTAGGCGAAGGAAACATTTGCACACTTTCCCTCTTAACGTTATTATTTAAATCTTTATGGGCCCCCAAGCGGCAGTGCGAAAAATGAAATATTTTGTCAGTGGCAAGATTTTGTCATATGGCCGCCATATTCAATCATCCAATAAAGCCGAACTTATGTCTACTCAGATTAAGTTACTATAGCTGGAGCAATATATGGGACAATGCTTGGCCTACGGGACCGCTTTTGCTTTGAGAGAGTAAGAATGTGGACTAGGGTCTATGGTGTTGCACAACGCCTTGCAACAGCTAAGTGGAAATGGGCAGGTCATGTCACCAGGAAGAATCCAGATAGGCGGATAGTACAATGGAGACCTCGAGCGTCAAAGAGAAGCGTTGGTGGGCCACAGGAGGGGTGGTTAAACGACATTAAGAAGGTGGCGGGGCTTAATTTGCAAAAAGTTCAAGAAAAGGAAGTATGGCAAAGTTGAGGGAGACGTTCTGGAGTGGACGGATGTAGGTTGGAAGAAGAAAGACTGAGCATTATCCAATTCTGGTGAAGCAATCAAATCTTCGACTATCTTTAGCAATTTTCGTTTACAGTGTGTTTTTAACTTTCCGATGGCAAACATCTTGGGTACGCAATTTCAAAATTTTTGAACGTCGTGCACAGTGTTCAAAGTAATGCTCCATCTATAGTTACTTAGTCTGAGGGTGTCTAAAATAATGCGGCTGTAGCTTCAGGTTGTCCCACGCATTTTAAACATACCGGTTCAAATTTCCACGCACTGCATCTGTTCTTCCACTTGAGACTAGACGGCCCCAGACATTTTCAGTTAAGTTGCAATCAGGACTCTAAGCTAGCCATGGCCAATCTATAAAAATTGATAGATTATAACTTTATTAAAAAATAACGATCCGATAAATACGTAGATTTTGTTTACAATAAAAGAAACAAAGGAAAAGCCGATCTAGTTCTTTAGAAATAGAATATTAGAAAACTTGCTTGTCTAACTTGACCACGGTCTTAACTTGACCACGGTCTTAACTTGACCACTCACTATTATAGCTGAAAATTCTTTGGACCACCTAAAATGATGCAGCCCCATTTGGCCAAGATTGCTGCATTATTGATCCCTTGCTGACCGCATCAATCGTCTTTGCTTCTTTTATTATTTATTTCAGTTATTTATGGCGTAAATGGTCTCGGAAAATTTTGATCTGTCGAACGGCGCCAGGTTCATAACCATGATTACGACTTTTGGAAAACAAAAAACAGATCCGCAACATTTCACCGCAATTTATTTGATTTATAACAATACACTCTCCCACGTAGGAAACCCATCTGTTTGATGTAAAGCTTTTCCGATCGGAGGAGAAAAATCTAATCTTGCCGAAGAAAACTTTACTCTCGTAATAAAATTTGAAAAAATAAATCTTGGGATGATGACGATAATAAAGAAAAAACAAAGTAGCCGGAAGGAAGGGGTATCGCGATACCGTGTTTAACAAGTCGAGATAGAGTCTTGGAAAAAAATGATATAAACAAATCATATTATGTCCTGAGGAGAATTCCATGACTCCCGATGGAATTTGCTTGCGTACGAAAAAAAAAAAAGAGAGAAAGAAAAGTGGAGAGTAGTGAAAGATGAAGTCCTAAAAATCGTCGAGGGAGAAAAAAAGAAAAGAGTCTTTTTGATTGGAGGAAAACGCATGCGCTCGGGTTGGGCGTCGTTATTAATATGGACTTTCAACGGTTTTCTGTTAGTAACTGTCGAGAACTCGATTTCGAAGCAAGATTTTGACTTTATCGCTTTGGAATTTATTTTGTTCATCACGCGAAAAAAACATCGCAGGTTTGAGAGTCGGGTTTCGTGGGTTTTAAGGGTGTGATACTAATTGGCGTGATTAGCTAAGGGTTTATGTGCTGTTGCATTTTGGGATTAAGGATTTATTGAAGGAGTGGAGATTCAGGTACTGGAAATTTTATGTTGAAGTTAATTTTGGGAAATAAGCGTTTCTAAAATAGTAAATAATTTTTATATTTTCTGATTAAGAAATAATTGCTTTTGGGACAGACATTTTTTTATGACATTGAAGTGATAAACTATTTAAAAGAAAATTACACGTGGCTAGAAAAGTCCTTGGTTAAGGCTATAATAATCCCAAGTCCGCGGTGGACTTGCGATTACTTATGTATGATTTCTTCTTAGTTATAATTTTTCAAGTAGATTGAAACGTCATCATAATCTCAACTTTTGTTGAGAGTTCTGCGGATTTGGGTCAGTTTAGAATTAGTTGAGGTGAAACATCTGATCTAGGAAACAATGTTAAACAAAGATGGTCATAATGATTTTGTTGCCGTCTTATAATCATTCCTCCAAAGCTTAGGGGTGCGACACTTCTTCGACTGCCAAAGACAAATATAACAAAGAACAAAGTTCTGGTTTGCCAATAATTATCTTCGACTTGTCGTTGACTCTTGTCTCAATCGAATCGTAAATTTTGCTGCCAATAAATCGACCAGAAGCACTCAGTAGCATCATCGCTATATTTTTCCTTGTCACCGTAATAGTCTATGGCTAAATTTATAGAAACCAATTTTCTGTAATCCAACAAATAATCTGTAGATGAAAATTCCAGGTATCCAACTTTCTGTCCATTCGTACACGCTAAGGGCCGATTCTGCTGATAGTCTAAAGTAAACAACAAAATCATTTTCGTTGAAGTTTTAAAAATGCTCACTCCTTTTTTTTATCCACCGCAGGCGGTCAAAAGCGAATTCCTCGTCAGACAGCGTGGTCGTTATCATCGTCTGAATCAGGCCCTTAGTAATTGTTTCCGTCCCTGAAAATCAAATCATTCATTAACAATATTAACCACATGAATTTCCTGGAACATATGAGTGCCCCCCAAGCTCAAAAGTAATCTCATCTTAAGCCATTTATCCTACGTCATTTCTTGTAATGATTATTTACACGACCAGAAATAGATCAAGCATAATAAGGGCTTGTCTTTTCTTAGAAAACCTTTTATCCGATTTTGCTTTAGTTTCTTGACTCTTTCAATTACACCTTTCACTTTACCCCGTTATGTATTACCATTGAAGAAGGACAATAAACCGCTTTTCCACTATCCCTTTGTATCCTCGTATTGTTTGTTTAGCAGTAAACTGTTTTCAAGGGTTTTCCCTTTTTTTTCCCCGCTTCTTAACAAAAGCCAGTACTTAATTAACCTCGCCGAGTTTTATTTTCTTACACGAGTTAAAAGAATCAAACGACATTGTTTTCAATTTGATACTATTTTCTTCTTAAGAAAAGAAACCGCAATGAAGAGGAGGGGAAAAAAAAGTCGAAGTGAAATGTCCTTTTTTTTGTAACCGAGTTTCCTCTCCTGTTCTCTTCTATTTATAGCCCATAATAATCCAATTAAAAACGTCGATAAAGCCAAACTAAAGTGTACTTCTTGTTTCCTATTGAGCTTGGCTGTCGCAGTATATATAGCCTATCGATGCTTTCAACGTAAAGAGAATAAAGAAAAAAAATGGAAAAGGAAAAGCTGACGCGGAGGATGAAGATCGTAAGAATAATAAGGTCACATCTTTATGATTTTATTTTCGAAATCAAAAATTTGAAAAAATCAGGAAAACGTAGTGTAGTCTTCATCATATTGATCTTTCAAAACCTCTTCCTTAAGATGGAAATTTCAAACATAGGGAAAAGTCACTTGTCAAAGTGAATGGCAAGAGGAAAATGGAGATTTCGGATTCCTTTCCGCGAGAAATAGTTTTCTAATAGTGAAGGTGACCGAGTTTATCTTTGCTTTGGGATATCCAAAGGAAAGAGCATTGGAACGAAATAACAATAATAAGAAGGAAGGATTTTAAATTTTTTGTTATTTTTTGGTTGCATTAGAGAAAATTCATGTAGCATTTTTTAGCTGTCAAAATATTTTTTCTTGAAAACATTGATTTGACTAGAAAAAATTATCAAAAATTTTTTTGGCTAGAAGAAATAATCAGAAGATTTGTTCGACAAGAAAAAATTAATCCTTAATATTCATTTTTCGTCTCAGAAAACGCTCAAGTTTCTCAAAGGGTGAAAAAAAGAGTTTGACCTGTGTGGACGAATCGAAAACGAAAGAACTGGAAGTTTTTTACGTTCGTATGCTAAAAATGTCTGTCATCAAAATCTGTTAACATTTTTTGGAAAAAATAATCAAAAAAACTACTTGGCAATTTCATTCTTTCGATTTCTCGAACCGGAAATCGAAAACTTGACTTCCTGTTAATATGTCTCGGAGTAGCAATTACACAGAATTAAATTTCACATTTAATTCCGATGCCGATTTCGATATCATTTATCATGTTTCTCACGAATTCCCCTTCTCGCCAATTCACAAGATTGACTCAGATTACCTCTTTTCAAGGGAAAACGAAAACCTGGATTTTCCGCGTTAGAAATGCGATCTCATAGCGCTAATTTGAAACTGTATAAAGTTAACAGAGGAAAATTATAACAAAGAATTTCGATGCATTTTCCACCGCATCCTGAAAAAAGCGAATAACAAAAAGTTGTATGTTAATCAGGAAAGACAACCATCCGGCTTGTCCTTTTTCCCGTTGTTGCAACCAGAATTTGATGTTTGTTTTCGTGTTTTTTATGAGCAAATATCCTTTTTGATTGTTATTCATTCCTTTTCCTCTTCAAACATGCTTTTGTTTCTGTTATTTTTAATGCAATATAAATCAAAAGCATTCTTGATTCGTTTATTGAAAAAAAATGTCAGAGTTGTTTACGATTGTCAGCGTTCAGGTGCTAATTTTTTGTTTGATACACAGCAGACAGTGTTTTTTTTTTCCTCCGGTACAATCAATAATCAAACTTTTATATTTATGATAACCTGTGTGTGTGGAAAATCTAAAAATACGCAACGCATATTGAGCGTTACCTTTAAAGGGATTTTGTATGTTTTACCCCTTGACATCTCATTAAACAAACATTAGTTTGTTATTCGTCAGCTATCCGGTATGCGCAACATATTGGATATCATGGAAAATTGGAGGAAGAGATGTTTATCCTATTAAATGGAAAATTAACAATTCGTTAATTCTTTACATTAGAGAGAGGTTTTATTTTATGGGGATTAATTTGGGAGTTATGAAAAGGGCCGAAAATGAAAAGGGCCGAAAATGAAAAGGGCCGAAAATGAAAAGGGCCGAAAATGAAAAGGGCCGAAAATGACAGTCCGACCACGGGTATGATAACGTTGCAATAGTTGTGGCGTTGGTTTTCTTATATCCCTTCAGATGTATCCTTTTATCCTAGGTTGGCAAAATTCCTGTCCTGGACTACTTGTTTTCGGCCCTTTTTTTCGGCCCTTTTTTCCGACCCTTTTTTTCGGCCCTTTCGAGCGAAATTCGATTCTCTTCCATTTTTTACCTGCTCTCGTGGAAAAGGACCGACGTTCGGCTCTCGTGTGAAACATAAATGGTAAAATTCAAATTCAAACCGAAAATCTGTGTGAGCAATTCTTTTCTAATCTATCGGAGAATTTATGGATGCGGATGCTGAAGTTCAGATGCAAATGTCACATTTTGTTGGGAAAATCATTTTCATGTCTTCGATTCAAAAAAAACCCCCACGAATTTTGCAAAGTTGCTGCTGATTCTAAAAAACCTGCTAGCGGCATCTAACGGCCATCCTCAAAGTATACGGGGGTGCTCCTTGATCTACAATACTAATGCAATTTTTTAAATGTAAAAATCTATAATTCTTACAACGCTTTTAATTCCACCACGATCGTAAAATTTCTCCAAACATCAATTATTCAAACAAAGTGTAAAACTGCTTACTACGTATAAAAATCGGTCTCGGCTGGACCTATAAGTTTTTATATCCGAACATTTGACCTCCGCAAAAGTAATAAATTTTGCAAGGAATCGAATAATATACTAGAGGGCACGTGTGCGATTGGAAAGTGCATTCGGGTCAAGAGGGCGATTGCTATGATGCTGCCATTATTAATTTTTTTTCAACTTTTTTTTTTGTACATCCAGCTTTCATCAAATTGAAAATCTCGAAAAAAAATTTCAATTTTCAAAATGTATATTTAAACCTTTTGAAAAAAGAATTAATAATACGAAAGTTGTATAAATAAATCACCATATTAATCCCTGGGAAAAAAAATTATAACAGAGATTAATATTAAAACTGAAAAACTTTTCACGTTCAAATAAAACTTTAAATTAAGTGTCACGGGATAGGCATCTCTGTTATCAAGGGCGGGAAAGGCAGGCTTTCCATCTAAATGAGAAACACGAGAGAAGAGAAAAACGATTTTGTTCCAATATTAACTCCCATGAGGTTTCAAAGGGTATCCCGCAAATTTTTTTTTTTTTTGTTGGATTAGTGGATTCAAAGAGTTAACTATTTCGCTTGTTCTGGTTTCTCTTTTACGTCTTATTCACAGTTAATCAATTCATGAATGAAAGGTTCTTTTTGGTTTTGTAATTTAAACATAGAGGACGGAAGTTTTGTCTCGAAAGAAATTAAAAACCGCAACTGGGGATAAAGCCAATGACGTTGAGGCATTGCGGTATTTGCGCAAAGATGAAGGTGAAGGTGATGGTGATGGTGTGAAGTGAGTGGATAATGAAATGCGGGGAAATAGGTATTAGTAGAAAAGGAAGTCTGTTTAATTAATTGTGCGATTTAGATTTTTTTTCACCAAAGACTTTTGAGTTTCAAAATTTTTCCACCTGACATTGTTGCAAAATTTCAGCACTCCATCTTTATTAGAGTTGGACGTGCATAAAACAATAACCGCGGGTTTTATCTTTGATAATGGATCATGATTAAATTGTAGCTGTCATCAATCTAATTTTTTTTTTTTTCAAAAAAGCTAAATTGAGCCGTGTCGGTAAAAGCGTCTACCTAACAAGTATGCATAATTTAATGCAGAAAAAAGCAGAAAATCGAGAGTGAAGCACATTTTTACATGGTTTCCCTCTACATGGGGAACATATCTCCCCTTATGGACATAGAAAAATGATTTTTATCTGCTTGTTAAAACCTGTTGCGTTTTAAAATTCATTTTCTCGTTTACATTCCCATCGAAGCGTAAATTTTCGTTTCCAAACTTATGACCACTCAATTTATGATTGAATTAAGGTTTTCCTCTTAATATTCACACGTCATTTTTTTTTTAACGAGAAATCCCAAATACTGTCTTCGCCTGCTGAAATATTGCAAAACTCATTTCCCTTTAGATTCTCTTCTAACTAAAAAAACAAACAAAAGCTCTAGTTGAGGAAAGGAAAAGCCGTGCACTTTGAATCGTTATAATTAAATTCCTTTTAATTGACAACCGTCTACAGGATCGTAATCGCTTTCAGCTTTTCAAAAAGGAAATATGACGCAAGTACATTCTTAAAACCTTGTTTAAAAATTAACAGCCACCTGCTTCGTGAAACTATTTTCGTTTTAAAATTTAAGGATTTTCAAACTAATTAAATTTAGTTTACCTTACCAATGTGCGAGGGTAGAATGTTGTCGTAAATTAATTTTTTATGCTTTGTAAGGCTTTTTCAATGGATGGATTGCTTATTCAAGATGCCGATATCAAAATAATTACGGGGAATATCATTATAATGAGGCTAATATAATATCTTGCAAGGTTTTAATTAATGCGTGAGGCGTATGGTTAGCTTAAGGGTAATGTAGAATTTATTAAATCGCAATATTTTCTATATTGATTTTCTTTTGTTCATTGGGAGTGTACAAAAGACAAGTAGCTTGATATGTCAGTGCCAGATATTTCCTATCTCTAATGATATTGTTTTCCATGTCTGTTTTTAGATAATCATCCCGATCTCGGGTGTTTTTTTTTTTATTAATAATATTTTTGAGATCAAGATTGGGTTGTTGATTATGGTTGTAGATTGTGCTAGATTAGGGTTGAAGGGGTAAACAGAAAATGATAAGAAATACTTTGAGATATGGGAATAAGATTTATCTACCCAAAAAATTCTTTAAAAACATTTCCTCATCCAACTAATTTTTTCAATAATAGAAATATTAGATTTACAAAAACGGTGCTAAAAGAACTTCACGTCACGTTAGGATTGAAATAATTTTAATAAAAGAAAAAATCCCAACCGAATCTTTTGACGTTTTGATGCTCTTTCCCCTCGAATCTTCTCTAAAATAAAAACATAAGAAGAAATGTAATGGAAAATGTGTCTGATCTCATCTACGGTAAAAAATGAAGTTAAAAATACCATGACCGGAGAAGTCACGGAGAAAAAAAACTGGAAGATGAAATAAAAATTGGGAAGGAAAATGAGCGTTTACTTTATTTCAGGAAGAAAAAGCAATCATTGAATGAGTTAAGAAAAAAAATGCTTTTGCATTCATCTCGTTTCAACAAGCAGAGCTCTTCCACGAGGTTTTTCTCCTATATCCAAACCTTTGTAATCACTTCGATGATTATCAATCCATTTAGCTCATTAATGATTATCCGATCGGACATATTATCCATGAGAAATAAAATGCAGGGTTTAGCTTATCGATCATGCGATTAGGAAATTTTTACGTAGGGTATTTTCCAAGGATGACCAAACCCACTAATAAAATATGGAAAGGTTTTCTTCTATTTTCTCTTTCTTTGCGAAACGCAAACGTATTGGTTAAGTTATACGGTCTTTTATGACTTTTCTTTTATTTATTCAGTGACGTCACGTGGAGTTTCTATTCTGAGGTTTTTGCGTAACTGCGTAAATGTTTTTGAATTTCTGGAAGTTGTCGGTGGTGATCAATCCTTTCGTCTGCCATATCAGAATTGAAATATGAGCAAGTTACCACTTGCACATTTATTCTCTTTGATCAAGAACAACAATTGTTCAAATCAAGAATTTCCTGATTGTTTTTGCAAGACATTTCCATGTTAAATTTTTTTTCAACACTTCGAAATGTCCTCTGCACTGAAAATGTGTTATTTTCAATAAAATATTTGGAAACTCCTTATTTCACGATTGAAATAAAAAATCTTAGTTCTTCGCTTTTCTCATATTTAATTCCGGGATATATTTACGTCATAGGGGGAGAAAAAGTTCTTTTCTTAACATTAAATAACGTCTCAGTAAACAGATCTCGAAGGAAAAGGATAGGTTAGGGATATGAATAAAAACGAAGCTAATCCCCCCCCCCCCCCCTTTTTTTTTTGCTTTCAACCTTTTCTACCAAGCTCAAGTTTTCTTTTTTGCTTGATCCCTGATTTTGTTATTTAATTGGTTGCGTATTTTTTGTCTTGTATACCGGATTTCGCATTGTTAAAATGTTCAATCCTTGTTAAATGCGGGATGGAATCAATATTTAACTGGCATTTTTCCGTGTCAAGAGTCCTGCAGAATCAATCAGTCATTTGGAAAAGCATACAAAAGGATAATCATTAAACTGATTGAATCTTCGGAGACCTAAATTGAAAACCGAACAAAGTTTGTGGCGATGGCGAAAGTCCCTTTCGATTTAGTTCTTATTTCCCGGTGTTTTATTGTTTCATTATTGGTTTCCATTTAAATTGCTTTTAAAAGAAAATTAGCGCGAAAAAATTTTAATTGGATTGAAAATTGAATTGAATAATAGCCGGTGAAAGAGAATTCTTTAGCAGGGAATATACTGAAATGAAAAAAAAAATTTCTTTGTTTTTTTTGACCCCCAACACACACAAAAAAAGCAAAAGGCTGTAGAAAGCACAAAAACACAAAGCTCTTTTCAATTTTCATTCTGATATAAACAGTAGAGAATAAAAAAGAACAAGGAAACCATTTCCGGATGCGAGAACATGTTCTATTCAAAAGATGATTTTAGGATTTTTTGTGTCTAGAGGCCAGTTATATTCATCAACGTTTTGTTTAGTTTGATCCGTTCGTTTTTTTGTGTGAAATGAGGATTCTCAGTTTTGTTCGTTAATTAAATGGAGCTTTTAATCGAATTTTAGTGAAAAAGGGAAGAGTTTTCGTTGAATTTAGGTAAAATTGATCAAGGCTTAAATTAACGAATCATTTCTCTTCCTCTGAAATAGACTTTACGGCTGTTATTTGGAATTTCAACCGAGACTTAAAGTGGTGAGCGACAAGCGCATTTTTAGTCGAACACCAGCTGGCGATTTATTGCAAATTATGTCAGAAAAAATTTAAACTGTGTTTTGACAGGTTGGAGCTTGCACCCCGAATCACACTTGAGATTTTGCCGCTCCGACATTTCGCCGCTCGGCTTAGAGCTTGATTCCTTTTAATCTGGATGTATTGTTTTAATCTTTGTTTTTTTACCACGAAAATATAAATTTACATTGAGGCTGGAATGCAAATTTCTTGCAAATGAATCACCCCTTTCCTTTCTCGAAATTTCATTTTCAGGCTCATTGCTTTAAAACTTTTTGTATTTGTTTTTGTTTCTCTTCAACAAAGCGGGATGAATAATGCTCTTAGATGAAGAGATCTCTACAAAAGAGAGATTCTCAGTCACGATGCTTTCCTCATTTCTTTTTCATTTTTTTTTTTTTCGGCTGAAGATGAAAGGGGAAAAAAAATCTTGTGAAGTATCAAATCGGATTTATTCTGATGCGGATTGATGTTCCCGTATGTGATTTTTATTCCTTGAAATATTTTTCTTTGACGTAATTGCTAACAGAAATTGCGAAACTGAAAATAAAAAAAAAATGATATGACCCTTTATATATAAATTGTGGAAATCTTTCCGAGAATCACGGGGGAAAACAAAAGGATCCGTGATTATTTTTCCCGGTGCTTTTGATGTTTATTCAATTCAAAAGCATAAACAAACCGCAGGGAAAAGTTCAAGGAGATTGACTTGAAAGAAAAGGAAATAAAGGAAATGCTTCGCCGCAGAATCGAAAGCAACATCTGTTACGCATCAGTCACAAGATGAGAGAAGAAAGATAACAATTTTTTTATCACGTTTTTAATTTTTAAATTAAATTAACTCAATCTCAAGATTTGTTTAAGAAATTTTGCTTCTGAGGAAAAATATTGTGCTAAGGTGATTCTGGATTTTCGAATAATTAAAAAACTTGTGAGAATAATAGGTTGCTAGGAAAATATCATGGATTCCGTTCGATGCTTGCATTTTAGCATTCATAAAGAGAATTTTTAAATTAAAATGCTCCGTGTGAATTTAGTTTTTTGTTTTGATATTCATCATATGAATTGGAAAAGAGCTCTGAAGATTACTTTTTTGTCATTATATTTTGAATTTTCTATGCCTTAATTAATTTCATAAATATTTAAAATGACTTTGTTTACACTTAAAAATTCGATGGGATGGGAAAGATGTAGTTTTTTGTTAACGATTAAAACTATGGAACAAATAAAGTGCTATTAGCCCAACGCAAAAAATATTACAAATCCGAAACATAAATATTTCAGCCATAAACATTTTCACATTCTTAAACTTCAAAATCTCGATTTATCTTAAATATTTATTCCATTAATATTTCACACTCAAAAGTCGAACTCTTTTATTCTTTCCTGTTTTTAAACTTCGAAACTTTTTAATTAAAATTTTGTTTTTCGTACAACTTGGAAAAACAGAAAAACTGAAAAAGAAATAAAAATAACAGAAAAGTAAATAAATACCAGAATCGATTCGTATTGTGTGTATTTCCCCCTCTCCCCCCAAAAAAAGAAAATAATCCCTCTCGATTTATTTATTATTCGAAAAACCGAAAACACATAACGATTAATATTATCCAAGATAAATCGAAACAGAAACGTGATCTGACGAGATGATAAAACGTTCCGCTCTTTTTTTCCTAAACAGTAAACCCATCAGCCTTAAGGAAGTTAATTGCGAAATCGTTAATCTCAGGATTGGATACTCGAGTCTACATTTCAAATGTGATGGAATCGAATGAAAGAGTAAAGAGATTTACTTTGAAACGCTTTTCCTTCTCCAGTTCTGACGATGCGTTTCGAGAACATGTAATCAATCCTGATGGAGCTGAAAGTCAATCAACCTTTTCAATATAAAACAGACGTAATCATCGGGGTATCATCGGAAAGGAGATATTCCTGAATATATATACGATCATTTGAATTTACGTCAGGTTTATCTCTTTCCTTGATCCCGTTTAAATACTCCCGTAGGAGAATTAGAAGAAAACGTTTCTATTGACAAAAGAAAGTTTTTAACATCGTCATTTGTAACACGGTGTAATTTCCGTTTTCCTAATGGCACTTTTCTCTCTGTTGTATGCCGTGAAGGTTTTCAGCCCGATTGGGAGAATCGTTTTAAAATGATGCCGATCCTCTTCGGATCAATATAACCTTTTATGTGACGCGAAACGCTTTTCCCCCTTTTGTAGACCATTAATCTTTGGCTCTTTATCGGTATTGAGGATCCATGCGAAAATTCAATGACGGATCTCCTCTTATAAATCATTCCTTGTAAACATCTTAAATAAGAAGGTTTTCCAGAGGAGAAATTTATTCATTTAATCTTTTTTTTAAAAAAGTTTGATCAAAAATGAGATAATTCTGGTTTTAACACGCCTAACAATTTTTTGCAGGGTTAACCCTGCATCTTTTGAATTCTTCTGACATTTTGTTAGAGAGTGAGACATGTCTAAACCTGTCTGAACATGATTGGATTCTTTAGTATATGATGAAACGCGTCTAAACCTGTCTGAACTTTAATTTTCGGTAAATAGTGAGACACGTCTGAACCTGTCTGAACTTGATTTGACTCTTCGGTAGAGAGTGGTGAGTGAGACACGCCCGAACCTGTCTGAACTTGCTTCAGTTTTATTGTTTTTTTTTTTTTGCAGGGTATTTTCTCAATTTTATATGAATCCTACTTGGATTTGTTTAAAACCGACGAGTCGATTACAATGGCGAAGGAATACATTTTTTTGCAGAGCAAAGGAAAAGATTTATGCATGTTTACCGGTCTCTCAGCCCCGGGCGAAAGTGATCGCAAAAAAATAGTTCGAGTTGTTACAATTTCTGGAAAACATTCTGATAAACTTATCATTGAAGCGGTTTTCCGCTCTAAACGGAAAAGAACAAGAAGTTTTTTTTAAAAAAAATCATAATGAAAACTACCTTTTTTTATTTTGGCAAAATATCAAATATTATTTATCTCCAAAAAATGATAACCTTCGCTGTAGAAGTGAGATTTTTATTTTGACATTGAATATTCACTCATCCCTGACGTATCTTATAACTGCCAACAGAGAAATTTAATTAACCGTCCGAACAAATTATCTCACTAGGAGGGAAGGGGGGGGGGGCTACAAAGAGAGATCTCGTACGTTAATCTACCGGGATAAGTTTCTCGCTAAATTACTACTAAAGCTGCTTTGTGGACTTTTAGATCCGCTTTTGAATCATAATATGGATGGTTGGGTTTTGAAAATCGCCTGTGAAAAAGCCATTTCACCGTGAATAATATAATGCAACCCGTATTGCATTCTCGGTTTTAGAACCTCTTAATAATTCCATTTGAAGAGATAATGGCTGAAGATAAAATGAAAAGTAATCGCTTCATTTTTTTTTTGTTGTTTAAAGCGATTAATTCACAACGGCACGACTCTTTATTTATCGGATTCTTCCAGATTTTTTTTTTTACGAAAAATTTTCATGGGAGGATGAATTTTGATTTAATTCCTTTCGCGTTTCTCCCCACTCCTCTCCCTGCCATTTTTTCCTGCTTAAAAATCATCTTGCCTCAAGTGATTTTATTTTCCTCCCAACTTTATTACGGTTAAAACTCAATTTAAAACTAAATCCCGGCGTCATAAAAGATGAAAACAATTTGTTCGTTTATCAAATGAAAAAAGATTTTTATTTTTCCCGCTTTTTGTTGTACCCCCGCTCGTACTTTTCTTTTTTAATGGATTCAATTAATCTTTGGCGCAATAAAAATGATAACGTTTTAGTCAACCTTTTTTTTTTGTGTGTTTCCGGTTGGTGAAGAGATAACGACTGGATTTTTTTATTGTTCTTTTTTTAGATTATGAGATAATTTTATTCTGGGGTGCCATGTTCGTTATGGAGAAAGTTTTGTCCTGATGTTTGTTTATGTCGTTTTTATTTTTGTTCCGATGAGTCTCTGTGAAGCGTAAGTTGGACTTTGTGGGAAACAATGGAACGGTTCCTGAAGCTCATCCAGCCACCTCCATTAGCGACCTCCACATATTGCCACTTGAGCCAAGGAGCTTATATCTGAGAATAAAAATCATGCCCGCACATTGCCTATCTGTTGGCTTACCGGACGCTTCCTACTCCATGGAAATTTAAAACGGAGCACTAAACATGATCCTATACAGATTTAAGCTGCTGCATTGTACATTCCAGGTTACAGTTTAAAATACAGTATCGACAGAAGGGTAGTTATTTTCTTGCTAGAAGCTGATATTTCCCTCATTGGAGATCGTTCCTAATTGTACTTCTCGTGAAATTTTCTTTGACTTTTTATGTATCCGATATGCGCTCAAAATTCTCAGAGTGATACATGGGTTTTCCACATTCCCAAAGCAATAAAAATGCTAACTATGCAAATTTAGTTGAGAGATATATATAAAGCAAAAAACCCCGCAAGGATTTCTTTTTTTAAACGCGGACTTTATTATAGATTAACAGCGTTTAAAAGGGTATGGTAATGTATTCACTCGCAACTGATGTTGAAAAAGAGGAAAAAAAGAAAATGTCTATCCGGCGAAAAAAGTACCAGGCATCACGAACACTGACGTATGCTAATAAAGGATTAAAAAGGCGTCGCTATTATTCTCGAAAAAAAGCAACTCGCTTTTTCTTCTTCTTCCTTCTAAGATATTTTCTTAAAATATCTGATCTGATCAAATATATAAAACTTTCTCGAGGACTTGCAGAAATAAACAGAATGTCATTTTCTGTCGTCCATTGGGCTCGAAAAGTTACTCTTCTGACTTTTTGTTAGACAATGAGACATGTTGAAACCTGTCTGAACATGATTGGATTCTTTAGTATATGGTGGAACGCGTCTAAACCTGTCTGAACTTTAATTTTCGGTAAATAGTGAGACACGTCTGAACCTGTCTGAACTTGATTCGACTCTTCGTTTCGGTAGAGAGTGGTGAGTGAAACACGTTTGAACCTGTCTGAACTTGCTTCAATTTTATTTTTTACTCGTGTGAAAAGTTTTGTTAAATCAGATTGTTAAAAAAATCTTATTACATTCTGATCTCCTTTTAAGTGAACAGGTTTGAACTTGCAGTACTAAATTTTTATAATAAAAACCTTACTCTGCGTAGCGGCCAATTTTCCTCGATAATGAAAAATTAATTATTTAAAAAACAATTTTTCATGATCTCCTAAAGTTATCAAAAATAATTTAATTAAACTTTGATCTTTTATGAGAAAACGATATTTACAAAAGGATAAAACAAAGCTGATTTAAGTTTTGTTGACTATCTTCTCATCAATCAATAAACTTTGAGGAAAAGTTACTTCCTTGATCATTCTGGATTATGTGTGTTATGATCATAACGTCATGGATCGAATAAGACGTAACGAGACGTGATCTCGTTAATAATGTTGCTGCATTTGAAATCTTGTCGATCTTTCTGCATTGTACTGTCATTGGAAGCTGCTGTGAAACTAGGATGTAAGAATGAGGTCAGCCGGATTGAGAGAAGGAGAAAATAGAATAAGGGACTCTTGGGACAAAAAAGTCCGTTTTGTTGGACGAATGAAACAATGATGAAAAAAGCAGGAGATGATTTGAAGGGAAATAGTTTGGTTTATTAGGTTGACTATAGGATGAATATTTTTTTCCCCGTAAAGTTGGCAATGATATTCTCATGACTCGTGTTTTATTATTTGCAGATTTACGTTTTTAGATGATTTGAAATTTGATCTGACAGGATGATGTATCGAGGAGTCGAAATTTCTCAAGGGATGAAAATTTGTCGATAGATTATCTTGATAAATTTTTTATATGATTTTAATGTATTTTGTTTTAAGATTGTTTCGACTTTAATGAGGAAAGAGTGATGTGTGGCGCTTTGATATTCGATCGGCTAGGTATTAATTTCAATTCGTGAAAAGCTAAAAATGTGTCAATGGCGCCTGGAAACAAGGGTATTCACCTTAAACGGATAATTTGTCGAGGGTAATAAACATGTCCTCGCTGTACTCGTTAAAAAATTGATCAGGACAAAGAAAAATACGACTCGGTGTCGTTGACAGAGGGAAAAAAGGAAAACGTAAAAATGAAATTTATACGCATAAAGCTTGAAATAGGAAGCGGGGTCAGTGTCATTTTAAACCCTTTTTTTTCCATAAAGGAATCCTCTATTAAAATACCGCATGCGGTTGGGGAGTTTTACAACAAACCCGCATAAACATAACAAAAAAAAAATTTATAATTTATACCAATAACAAATGGAAAGTGCTGAAAATTTTCCTCTTATATTCTCATGTTATTTTCCATTATACATTTTCATTCAGAAAACAACGTAATTGGACTTTTATAGCAGAGTTGAATACTATTTTAGAAAAGCGTTTCGTTTTCCCTTTGCTATTAAATGCGAATAAATTTTCAACAGAGTTTTCCCACTATGGTTTCGTTGGGTCAGGTTGTTAATTTTTATTTAATACAATTTCGATAATAGGAAATTTTGGGTTTAGTGAAATAATTTCGATATAAAAATTCAGATCTCTTACAAATGTAAAATGCAGTGAACGCATTTTCAGTCCTACCCTTGAAAATATCGGAATTCCGGTTTTCGCTTACGGCTTGCATTTCTGCTACTCATCCTCCCTATATTTTCTCGTTCATTAACAACCTCCTCTTGGTCATTATTTCCAATGTATTCATCATGACAATGCTACATGACCTGTAGCAATATCCATTGGCGGACTGGCCGTAATGACGATAAGGGCTTTGATCATCATTCTGCTATTAGAAAAGGGAGGAGATTGTCTCTTTATCAATGAAGGTGGTTCGAAACATTACGGAAGACCACGGAAAGAGAAATCACCTCTTGGCAAAAAAGATATTCAAAATTCCAGAACTCTGTTTAAATCTCGAATGCTCTGGCTTCCTCTAAAGAAGGTTAAATTCTTGTCGGTCTATCAATCAGATATACTCTGCTATTACCCAAAAACTTCCTCTAAAACCTTCTTCAGTGCTTATTTGCTAGAAATTCGACCTTTATGCCGATTTAAAATCCCTCCTGCTTTTAATAAAGATGAAAACACTAAAAGCAAACATTTGAAAACTGCCGACCTACTGCGAATATAAATTCTCTCGTTATCTTAATTTCCAACGGTTCTATAAAATTATTTTCTCACATGATTTTAAAGTTCCAAAGAGGCCCTTAACAATTTCCTACCGAAATACGAAGACTATGTTTATAACTCCGTAAAGAGCAAACTTTTCTCTTTATCTCATATTATCAAATCCCGCGGTAAAGTTTGCGTTTTCAAAGCATTTAAGGGTCAAGTCTCTCGATTGCAGTTTTCATTGTCGTTCGCGGTCATCGGTCCTTTACTGCGGCTGAAACTTTAGAAGAAATCCTTTCAAAAGAATTTTGAGAAGGAAAAAAAACTGATCGATTTGTAATACTAATCGTTTACTATGTTTGAATAGAGGATAAAAAGCGCTTATTATGTCTTATGTCGAATAAAAGCGATGATGCTTATGTGAGAAACTTTGACGGAAGGATTACCATGGGAAAAGGTAGACATGATACAAAAGGATTACATGTCAGGGCTCTACTATTAGTCCTGAACTAGTCTTTGAGCGACGATTAATTAATTATTAGCTAGTTCATCCACTCGAAAGTCGTTTAATGGAGGTTGAAATGTTTTAGAAATGCTTCAAAGATTCCTCTTACAATTCACTGGAATATTTCGTGGTCGATTCAGAGAATTTTCATTTCGGTCTAAATGAAAATACAGAATTAAATTTCTGCTTAGACCTAAAAATAGAAAATAGCAAAAGGGGTGGAAGTAGAAAGGATGACAACCTCAGCGAAGTACAACGACACTTTTCGCTTATAGCGCCACGAAAATCAGGTTATGGATTTTGAAACCCAAAATTTGATCTTTTTTCATTTTATTCCGTCATTTTTTCCGACTAGGTCGTAAAGCACGAAGTCTGCGATTCTAATTTCTTCACTCGGGCATTCCGTGAATTTGTGTCGTCTTATTAATTAATCTTTTTCCAACTAATGAAACAAGGAACATTAAAAATGTGAATAATGTGAATCGCATAAATTAAATATCAAAAAAAAATTCCCATCCGTAACTACAGGGAGAAATAATTACGATGACTTTATTGGAAAAAACTGGGACGAAGTTCGTTATTAAAAAAATGGAAGAAAAAAAAATTAATGAGAAAATTTAACCTTCCGTCTTTTTTTCCCCTTCTTCTATTGAGAATTATTAAAAGGATTAGCGAATTTTTTTGTATTAAAAGTCAAGATTGTTCAAGGAAATTATCAAATAAATTGAATTCGTCCGGGGGACATCTCCGTAATTAAGTAAATACTACGATAAATCTCTTTTAGATTTGAAATTTTCACTACAAAAGCTCAGTCATCTTATTTGAAAAGCCGATCTCATCTTCGGGGCTATTTTATTTCTTTCCTGCGAAATCGAGAGAAGCTATTGATAATGAGTTTATTATAGAGGATTAGAAAACCTGTCGTCGGAATTTACTGCTTCACTCCCAAGAATGATTAATCATTTAAACGGGACAAGAGATTAGCAGGAAAATGAGAGAATAATTTTTACAGCTAAATTTATAAGAGAGCTTTTACATAACTGCTACAGTATTCTAGTTTCACATCAAAAGCGAAACTTATGTTCCCAACACCCCCTTGAGCAATCACCGAGACACAGGAAACTCTCGGAAAGAAAGTATAAAGTTGGCAAATTCATCAAGTTATCGAAAAGTGAAATTCTCAAAGAACCCGTTGGGATTTACCTCAGCAGATAAAGAAGCCCCCGAAATAAACAAAGAAAATTCGATTGGTGTGATTAATCGAAAGATGAATCTTGTTAGAAACAGATCTGTAATAAAATAAGCTAAAACTCCTCCGAAAAAGACAATACAAATGGGATGGAAAGGAATAAAGGGAAGGAAGGAAGTTCGGTGTATAAAGAGCTGGCGGGTTTTCAAATTTCGATGCCTTGCACTTTCCGATAAAGATGTACTACGAGGGAATTTCCCTCATCTTCGTTTTCCAGTTTAATTTAATAGTTAAGGGTGGAATCTGTAACCAACGGAGCGCATTTAGTTATACCCCGAATAAACCGTGAGAACCTTTTCTCCCGAAATGGGATAATCCCTGAGATCTCTTTTCGTCGGACCTATGAAGTTTACACGAATCTGTCATCTTCAACGTCAAAAGAGGGGATTTGTGATTTTTAAGGCGCGTCAGAAAGCGATAATAATAATATCGCCTCCTGCAGCGAAACCAAAAGTTTAACGTGTGTTTTATATCAACCAACGGACGTGTTCGTAATTTTATCAATCAAAAAATTCGTGACCTGGATTTTGTTGAGGATTACGTTTGATGTTTCGCTTACTGTTGTTTACGTTACGTAAGGACATGATGAAATTTTTTAAGTAATGCGTTTTTAAGTTTATGGCGGTGGAAAATTTTTATTTGAAAGATCCCACTTCCTTTAAATACAGTCGAAATTGATTGCAACTTAGCCGTCATGGTTATGGTTGCCTGGCAAAGAAAAAATTATCAAAAGATTTGTTCAACAAGAAAAAATGATCAAAAGATTTGTTCAACAAGAAAAAATCATCAAAAGATTTGTTCAACAAGAAAAAATCATCAAAAGATTTGTTCAACAAGAAAAGATTATCAAAAGATTTGTTCAACAAGAAAAGATTATCAAAAGATTTGTTCAACAAGAAAAGATTATCAAAAGATTTGTTCAACAAGAAAACATTATCAAAAGATTTGTTCATCAAGAAAAAATTATCAAAAGATTTGTTCGACAAGAAAAAATTATCAAAAGATTTGTTCAACAAGAAAAAATTATGAAAAGATTTGTTCAACACGAAAAAATTATGAAAAGATTTGTTCAACAAGAAAAAATTGTCAAAAGATTTGTTCAACACGAAAAAATTATCAAAAGATTTGTTCAACAAGAAAAAATTATCAAAAGATTTGTTCAACAAGAAAAAATTATCAAAAGATTTGTTCAACAAGAAAAAATTATCAAAAGATTTGTTCATCAAGAAAAAATTATCAAAAGATTTGTTCAACAAGAAAAAATTATCAAAAGATTTGTTCAACAAGAAAAAATTATCAAAAGATTTGTTCAACAAGAAAAAATCATCAAAAGATTTGTTCAACAAGAAAAAATTATCAAAAGATTTGTTCAACAAGAAAAAATTATCAAAACATTTGTTCGACAAGAAAAATCTTCTTGAAAGAAGAAAATTCTGTGAAAATGAAATTTGTCCAAAAAATCTTCTGGTTTTAATAAGCCCATGAAGAGTCTTCATTTTTTCCCTCAGAAGACCCTCAAGTCCTGAATTTTTGGGGAAAAATTGAGTTCTATCCCTGCTATAACATTGCACCAGCAGAACTCTATTTCCTGACACAAACCCTATTTCCTGTCATCCAAAATCTCTCAAAAATAACAAATCTTTCGCGGGGAGACAATGTTTACGGGAGATTACATTCCTCCAAAAACCTATCATTTACATCGGTAAGAAAGAGTTCACGATTTGAAAATCCTCTTAAAATTTTGAGAATCAAAACTAGCGAATGGAAAATGGAAATCACGTCGCGACAAACGACTGTTTTTTTTTTCTCTTTGGGAAAATAAATAGGTCCCATTTAAAAGATAAATCATTTTCAAGTGAGAATATCAACCGGGTGAGAATAATGGATTTACATAACATGGGGAATTGAAGTTCATCATTATTATTGTGAGAGAACGAAACGTTAATTTCATAGCGAAAAGGTTTAAAACGATTTGTTTGAATTTCGTATTCTGAGTTTGTTAAAATTTTCCTTTTACCGATTGACCTGAGATGACCTCTCTTCTGGGATCTTCACTATACAAACTTAAGCTGGGAAACATCGTGAACGGTTTCCGATTGTTTTTCTACCTCCCTCAAGGCATTAATAGCCGCAGGATTTTTGGTTTAAGGACACAATATTTCCCCAACGAAGAATGAAAGCAATTTATAAAAATATAAAAGTATCGAAATAAAATATCTAGAAACCGACAAGAGAAAATTTTATCGCCCGGAAAGGACAATAAATCTTGTACTATTAAGCTCGTACGACCAAAAGGAAATGATCGTCCATAACTTGGTGGTTTGACATTTTAAATTTATCTATCTAATCTTCTAAAGGACAAAATGTCACCGTAGATGTCATATGTTAGGATCATGCCACCTTGAAACAGAAAACCAGAAAATTCTTTATCAACATTTTTTGACAATTTTTTAATCTAACTGAAATTGATCTATAAAGATTTCGCATTATCATTGATCCACTTTACGTACGGCGCAACAGCTTGAACTATGGTCGCTGTTATTTTATATCCGCATGAATATATTTTTCCACTGTCCTCGGTTGATATTAAATTCATCGCTGCTGACACTATACCTATTAATTTTTTATCAAGCGTGATTGGTCCGCCGCTGTCTCCATAACAGCCACCGACGTTTCCTCCCTTTTCTCCTAAACAATAAAAATTTCTAGGAAGGTTTAGTATATTTATTCCAAGTTCCGAGAGACATTTAAATGGTTTTAGAATTGAGATTTTGTCACTGAGAAGATATTTGGCAGTACTATTAAGAATATAAGGCTGAAACAAAAGATTTCCGTAAAATTTTTTATATGAAATTATTGTAAATAAATTGATCTAATTTACGTTTGTGATCCCCCAACCAGAAATTTGGGCTTTAGCGAAATTCGGAGGATATTTATTATGTATTGCCACTGGTTTTACAACATTTGAATATATGAAAGGTTCTTTTACTTTCACAATCGCTATATCATTTTGTAAATAAAAATCTATTCCTTGCTGAACAGAATATTCGGGATGAACAATGTATGTGTTAATGTGATGTATGGATCCTCCCAAGTCGTAATATGAGGATCCTGCTCTGTAGTACGATCTTTTCAACGCTTCTGGAGGTGGCCTAAAATTTAAAAAAAATTGAATTGTGGACTTCACGAATTAGCTATTTTTTTCCAGAGATTTCAAGATCAGCACTCACTTCATTAGGCAATGTCCTGCAGTTAAAATTTTGTTCATGGCGATAATAGATCCACCACATACTAGTTTATCTAAAAAATCAGCAAACAAATGAGGTTTTATCATTTTTGTAGTAAATGGCAGTTTAATTCGTTGATCCCATCACCTGGGCCTGAATCCTGGAGAACGACATGAGCAACTTGCCATGGTATCTCCTCGATCGGTGTAAATGACCCATTGATGATTCGCTCTCTCTCGTCAGCAACTTTTCTTCCTTATAAAATGAGTTTGATTAATATACTTTAGAAACGATTAACTTGTTAAATATTTGAAACTTACCGGATGTAGTTGTGGATACAGAAAAAAGGATAACCGTAAATAGTTGCCACATGATCGATAATACGTATTTTTTTTTCATGTTAGGTTACATTTAAAAAGAATGGGCTTTGCCTAGTGTTAGCTGATTAATGCTATTGACATTGGAGAACGCATTAAGAATTTTTATGGCTCGTTGCGGAGATAAAGCTAGTTATCATGGGAAAATTTGCCATTAAAACAAAGCTCACGCCTTAAATGAGGATATGATTCAGTTTTTGTTGTGGTTTTTGTCATCAAAGTTTGGCTGGTTTTAACTTGGTCGCATCGTTTACGCCTTAGCTAGTTGTTAGCCTTTGGACAGGATTTTAGCTACAATACGGTAATACGGTAATCCGGCCATCGGTATCTGTACCGGTCCTTGCTCGTATTCCGATGATTTAGGTGACGGCTTCACCTTTTCTGTTATCATTTTTATTATCTCATATCCTAGTATGCTTCCATTAGGTCTCTCGAAAATTTTTTCGGCAAATTCCGAATCGACCCTCATTTCAAAATTTTACAGGCTTAGAACTTTTTCCTTTAGAAACTGTTAGACATACAGTCCGATCTGCCCTGCCCTTTGGTTTAAGCTTCATATCATTGTTTTTCTGCGTGGGGATGAAAGGTCAAAAAAAGGATCAGCCCTAAAAATTAGCTTGGCCCTATCCCCTTACCTTCATTCCCACCTCCACCTCTACTCTGACCTCGACCTCAGCCTTGGTTTCGTCCTCGCCTTCGAACTTGATTTCTTCCTCTCTCTCTCTCTATCTTGATTTTGGCCTATGTTGGGAAGCTGTACTGAAAATGAAAGTTGAAAAGTTGGATATTAAAATTTGCTTTCTACATAAAGTGTCGTTAATTTTTAATATCCGGATCCGGAATTTGCACCACTAGCAAAGCGGCTGGCGGAAACGGCAGTGGAAGATTCACGAGAGGCGGCACATGAACAGAGGAGCTGCGAATTGTATATTTTGTACCGGATTTGGCGCCCTTTGCCCCTGTAAAATTTTGAAATTAGGGTCGATTCGAATTTTCTATTAAACCTTTAATGCTCAGAATTCCTTCATTTAGAATAAAAAAGAATTGGAATGTGCACCATAGGAAAATAAGTTAGGAAACAACCGTCTAGACTGGCTTTGACGTACTGCAATCCTCGACAAGATTATAATACAGTTTAATGAATGAATTAATGAATGTCATACTTTAATATTTTATCTCATGATGGGCTGCTACGTGGTTGTGAGCCCGAAATGAGTATAAAATAAAAATATATTAAAATTGTCATTAGGAATGTATTCATTCATTAATTAATTATTGGTGCATGGTGCTCCACTACTAAAATTAAATTAAATGCAGTTTAAAGTATGATTTTATGCGTACTCAATAGGAGACTTTGATACGGAAAAGACAGAATGAATCTTCGAGCTATTTTTCTTCCTCTGAGCGCAGGCATTCTTCTAAAGTCAATTGACTTTTTTTTAATCATACAAAAGAGTTAACGGCAATTAGAATTGTAGGGTAATCTGACCATTGGTATCTGTACCGGTCCTTGCGTGTATTCCTGCGATTTAGGTGACGGCTTCACCTCTTCTGTTATCATTATAATCATCTCATATCCTCGTATGCTTCCATTATGTTTCTCGTCCCTCGACCGCTCAGCTCATTACGATGACATCTGTAATCACAAGACATAAAACGGGATTATAATTCATACTCTGATGAACGCGACAATAAAATTTTACAGGGGAATATCAATATTCCTCTGTAAAATTTTGAAATTGAGGTTGCATTCGGAATTTTCTATTAAACCTTTAAAGCTCGGATTCCCTTCATTTAGAATAAAAAAAAAATCCAAAATTAGAAAAAATAGGAAGCAATCGTCTAGACTGGCTTTGACATGCTGCAATCCTCGACAAGATTTTAATTTTTTGTTTTCAATTTTTTATTCCCAGTCGGGAAATATCTCTGTAATTTTCCTCGGTGAAAACAACCGTACCGTTCCGTTCTATTTAGCAATAAAGAGAAAAATCATATAAGCGTGAAAAAAATACAGAAGGATTAGGTTTTGCATTGTTTAGCCCAGAAGCCAGCGAAAATGTAATTGGGGAAAAATACGCGTTGAAATTTTTTCAAATTAATTTGAGTTTATTACATTGTGGGAAATAAAAATCTGTGGCGTTGTAAGCGAAAGGCTCACCCTTGTAAGTGTCACGGTCATAATAACATGATTGACATCCCTTATTAAATGGATGAAAATTTTTTTCAATTAACGAACTCCTGATTTTATGTTATCGACCTTTTTAAATTATTTCAGCGAAATCGATGTCAGTGTAACAGTGTCGAGGTCAAAGCTTCAAGTTACATTGTTTTTAAAGTGAAATGTTTTGATAATAAACAAGGTTAAAGATCTGTTTTTTTTTTTTTTTCGAAAGCTCTCTGAAATTTTAGCAGTGTGTTCAAATTAGACACGCATGTCCATTGCAGTTTTGTCACTGAATTCACTCCGATTTCCCTTCCGTTTTTAAAATTAACGAGCCATGAGATAAATAAATAAAAAAAAATAAGTTTGCTCGTGAAAATATTTTATAAATGTCAGCAAATAACCGCAATATTGTCGCGTTCAGCAGAGTATGAATTATAATCCTGTTTTATGTCTTGTGATTGCAGTTGTCGTCGTAATGAGCTGAGGATATGAGATGACGATAATGATGACAGAAGATGTGAAGCCGTCACGTAAATCGCAAGGTGCCACGCAAGGACCGATACAGATACCGATGGCCGGATTACCCTACAATCCCAATGGTAAGCCGTTTCTTGTTTTGTATAATGAGAAACGAGCCTAATTAAATGGTCGTTGGTTTGGGAAAAAAGGCGGTGCCCGCCGAAAAAATGTAGAGCGCTATAATAGGTTGATTACAAGAATTTCAAAAGCGTTAGTCTTAATACTCAGAAAGAAAAATTCATCAAAAAATCTTTTTAAGCAGCGAAAAATTTAATTGACTGACTGCGGAAAAATTCTTTCTTAAAATTTTTGAGAAGCAGAAAGTGGCTGGAGCTAAAGCCCAAATCTTAGGTTCCCATCTTGTGACTAGCACGGATCTAAACAGAACTAGAGTAAAGCTGAAGAAATTTGAAACAAGGAAAGTAGAAGTTTAAAATAAAAAGAAATTGCTGAGAGAAAGAGTAAAAAGAGCAAAAAAGGAATCTCCATAGGCAAACCCGATTTCGAGTCCTTGTTTTACATATCTCCTTCTGCCTGATGAAATTACCATTTGAAAATCGAACCTGGTTCGTAAATTCTATATTAACAGCCGGAAATTTCTTTGAATTTTAAAACGAATTTTTTGGTAATTTATTCTACCATCAAAATCTCTTATTTATCAAATAAATTAATAAATAAAGCCACGGATTAAAATTAAACCTGGTCGAAAATAAAATTAAAACGATAATGAAGTTAATCGTTTTAATTATTACTTTATAAATTCTCTAATATGAATCACAGACCAAAGTTTTCCAATATTTATATTCTATTTGCAAACTTATAACTGGGAAAACTTCGCTGGAAAAATTCTTCCCCGATATCGTTATAATTTCATATTTCATAAATAATAAATTAGCGAAACAATTAAAATATCCAATTTAACTTTTAAAACGTTTGGTAGCCTTTAAATCTTACAACAGTAAAACGTAATCTTCCCTAGGGCCATAACACGAAACTCATTCACCTTTACTTTCCCAAACTTTCGACAACAAAGGGATAAAACTTTGAAATGTTTATTTTCCACCTCAAAATCTTTAAAAAAAATTTTTTCGGTGGGATGAAAGATGTCGTTGTACAGCTTTAGGCGTCTGAATTAAATGAATTATCTCATCATAAGTTTTCGAGTTTAAGCTTGTTGCAATTTATACTTAAATCCATAGCTATAATTTAAAATGTTTGAAATTAGGTGTCATAGCCCATCGCCCTATTTTTTATTCCGAATAACTTTTTCTAAAAAAAACGATAGTCTATTATACTTCCTTAACTTTGAACATAGAAGAACCCTTTACAAACCGCATAATTTAAGATTTCCATATTCTCTTTTGATGTTCCACGAGGTTTTTATGTAGATCAAAGTTTTCGAAGTTTTAGAAGATTTCTTCATGACCATTAAATTCCGAAACATTCATGCGAAATATATACAAAGGTCCATTTTAAACCAGAAACTTTCCATCCCGGAACTTTTCCATGGGATGAACTTGAGAAATTTCTAAAAGGATATTTCATTGGCGCGTAACGTTTTTGAAATCAGAAAATACCTAATATAATTTATTAACAGCATTATTTCTCTATAGTTATGAAAGGGTACCGGGATTATGTTCAGAAGGTAGTTCAAGTTTTTGGTTAGAAATAAAAGAGCATTGAAAATGCGAATCAAGTCAAGATTCGTAATAACTGATGCAAATGTTTGCCCTAAGGGTAGCTATAAGGGGAGACTTAAAGCCCACTCGGGATCTGTTTATTTGAAATATTCATCAAATATTTAGTCGTTTTTATAATTAACTGCCTCCGGTCGGTCAGAATCTCTTGATTTGGATTCATGATTGAGGGTTGTCTTGACGACCTGCACTTGCTGAAAGGTAGCGTTCAAACGGTGAACTACAATTTTGGCCTAAATATAAGTGTTCGGTGAACAATATTTATGGTTGTCAGTAAGTGTGATGTTGATTCCTGGTTGTCGATCGCTTTTGACGAAATGAAACGCGCGGATTCTTATAAATATCTACGGTGAGGGATCTATAGTTAGAAAGAATAGAAATCTTGCTTCTTTAACAATTCTCAATTCTCAAGAATACCTCAAGACCTGCCACCAATTGGGAGTGGACCCCTCGAAGAGTCGTCTACTACATTTTTCTGCCTTTATTTTTCGCTTCCCTTTTTTCCTCCTCTCTCCTCATTTCTTCTCCACACTCTCATAGTTTTTCTCTCTTTCTTGTTTCTTCGTTAAATTAGAATATCCGAAAATCTTGTTTCAAGTGTTTTCTTCAACTATAGCTGCATAACACCGCAGGCAAAAACACGAAATTTTAGGCATTTCGTGACATCGCAAGACTTAATGAAAATGTAGCATGTGTTGTTGTTACCTTGTAACTTCCTCCAGCAAAATAATCGAATTTATAGTCTGTAATTTTATTACTTCAATGACCTTTGGCAATCTCTCGGGACGCAGCACGACCATCAACAAAACATTGAATAATGTTTTTGTAACGTTAATACCAAACTACATTTACCCTTTTTTTTTTTCAAAAAAATAAAAAATGGGGCTATGACATAAATAACAAGGGAATCCAAAAGGGATTTTAAACAAAACATGCAAGTCAAGGTAATAATTGAGCATTTCAATTAATTAAACCTTTTTCACTTTCACGGTTTAATCGAGATTTGAGCCGACCCTATAAGCACACGTGTCCGGATCACTTGTTATCGCTGTAGGGGTTAATTCATCAGGGTTTCATACAGAAAATAAAAAACCCTTTTTTTTTTAGAATTAGAGAAAATTATTTTAAATGGAATACAAATAACTACATTCATTTACCGAGGGTTTTTAATTACATTTTTTTTTGTAATGTTTCTTTGCGTTCTCTTGGAGCTATTCTACTGGGAGAACAAAAAAAGTTTTAAGTAATGGGATTTGAACCTTATATACTTAAACCGAATTTTATATGAGGTGTTTCGTTATTTCTTTCCAGTAATTAAAAAGTTTTTTTTTGCTTTATTATTATGGCAACTGTATCGCTTGAAAAATTTACAAAGGGCATAAGTAATTCATAAAAGAAGGTTCTTTTTTAAAATCTTTATTTACGAAAACCTCGATGTAAACATGGTTGCTACAGAAACGGACGTTAACAACAAATCCTTTGAAGTCAAAAGTAAGTTCGTTCTAGTTGGCAGGTCATATTTGCATAACTGGCCGTGTCTTCCTCGTAATGAAAGTCCAGAATTAAACATGTCATATTTGTTAATCCTTCTGCATTAATTAGTACGCAACGCGGATTTGTAATGTTTGGGTTTTGTTTTGTTTTTTTTTTTCAGGTCCCGGTTTCCCCGGAAACGCCACACTACCTTCACAACCTGTTATTATAGTTCGCGCTGAAGAAGCTTTGATTGTGATACTCGTCTTAGTTTTATGGATAGCTGCAATTGCTCTGTTTTTTAATCGATGGGGAAAAATTCGGATGCTGGAACCGTATCAGCCGAAGTTCATTCAACAACACCGTCCGAGTTGTCCTTTGGTGGATCAAGTACAGGTGAATTTTTTTATAATTAGTAATTTCTATTAATTAGGGTAGCCGGTTAGGCATGTTTTGTCTTGCTCAAGGAATGGCGTCCTTGCCCTGTGGTGAGCTCCCATCTTAGGGTTATGAGTTAGTGGAGGGCAGCAGCTTCGCTAATACTGACCTAGGGCTGAAGATGGTAGTAATCGGCAAGGCCTAGGCTCAGATATCGGGAGACAGAGTTGGATCAATGGTATGGCTCCCGTACTGCGATGTGGAAGATTATGGGAAGTCGCCACATTATTTGATATTCCTAGTAAAATCGTCAATGGTTGAAAACAAAAAAGCGCTCGCCCTCAGTTCCGGGCAGGCCTTAAATGGCCAGAGGGTGACAGTGTGTTGCTTCGTACAAATATCTGGGGTGTTTATTGAATGAGAAGTGGGATTACAGCTAGGAAGTGAAGGCTCGAATAGGGCAACCCAGGAGTGCTTTCATGCGAAACCGGTTGTCTAAAAAGGCAGGCGTAGACCGGGTCGGAGGAAAACATCCTGGCTCAAGAATCTAAGAGACTGGTACGGCCAAAATTCAGTATCCCTTTTTCGTTCGGCAGCCTCCAAAGTTAAAATCGCCATGATGATCGCCAATCTCCGACGAGGAGCGGGCATTTAAAGAAGAAGAAGTAATTTCTACGTTGATTCAAAGGTTTCGCTTTGTTGACCGCGACAAAAGTGACCGTGATGTCCGAAATTTCGCTTAATTTTTGTTCGTAACCAGAGTTATTGAAGCCTGGCGACTACAATGGGCTGGATTTGCCGTTCGAGCTGGCCATCATCATGGCGATGAATGGGAGGGTGAATGTGTGAGATTGGTGAGAAGGCTTATAAAACGGTGGACAACTTGAAAAAGATGCCGAACTCATCCTTAACTGCATCGAATAGAAGGAGCAGTAAGACATTAGGTCTTGTAGAGCCACCAGAATAGTAAAGCTGTAGGCACGTCAGAAATTTTCCCCAAAGAATAGATTACTCGTGCATACTGCATATGCTATGCACTTACTAAACAACTTATACTGTTTAGTAAGAAATGGAGATTTTTTAAACGAGTCGGAAATAATATGCATTGGGTGACAAATTTTTTTGGTTAAGAAACGTCTTTAGCACCTTCGCGCAGGTTTGAGTCATTTTAAGTTCTATTACTGCACTGATCAGTTCTTTTGTATATTTCGTGAAAGTGCTATCCATAAAAAATATTATTTTTCCTCCCTTTTTCTTTCCTCTGAATTTTTTTTTAGCGTTAAGCATAAATCTAAAAAATTGGATTATTGTACAAAAAAAATTTCATGGAAAGTTTCAGCCAAAATTAAACCGTGGAAAGCTGCAAATAACCACTAATGACGCTTGACATTTTTTTTTAAAAAAGTAAAAAACTTAGAAGCATCACATTTCAAGGAAGAAAGTAGAGAAAATGAACACGAAACTCCGTGGGGGTAAAAAATTTTCTTTTCTTAAAACTCTGATTTTTTTTTTTAAGAAAGACGAATACGATGGAATTATAAGAGCTTTAATATTTAAACTTTAAGACAGTGAAAGATCAGTTGTTTTCAAGTAAAAATTTTTCAGGTGATAATCAGATTTTATACTGGTAATCTACACGAACTAAAGAAAAGGGAAAAAAACGAGAGAAACATTATACAAGGGAATGATTAGATTTTGCAAAAAAAAAAATAACCTTTTTCTTGGGAAAGTAGAAAATAAAAACGGAAATGTTAGGAACGCAAGTTGACTTTTTTAAAAGAACCGAAACCGAACCGGAAACGGAATAATTTTTTAAGAAAAGAAACGGAAACAAACGATTTAAAAGAAGGAAGGAAATAGGTGAAAGGAAGGAGCAGAAAGGACAGATCTTGTTAAAATTTTTTTATGAAAGATGTGGGAACGTAGCAAGTTGTGTCAAGCTCGGAAGATAATAGGTCTAGTCATGTGTCATGTGAATTAGGTAATAGTGTTCGGTGTGCGGAAAACTCGGCAACCGTAGCAGAAAAACCTCCCGGCTCTAATTGTTGGCAGAGGCATGTTTTCGATGAAGCCTCCTTTATCAATATAGTCAAAACTAAAGTTATGTGAAGAAATGCCAAAGAGGTATAGACGCGTTTTGAACGAATTTCTGATTTTAAATATTTAGGAGCACTGGTGACCAATAGGAGAAGGTGTGTGTCTTTTAGGTGTAAATAAATTACATACCTTTCAATTTTTTTAAAGAGCAAAAAATTTCAAATTTTATAAAATTTGAAATTTTTTAAGCAGAAAAAACTTTTCATGAAAAAACTTGTAATGGATTGAAAATCTGCCCTAAAAGTTAAACAACGAAATCGGAAAGCAAACTTTAAGATGACGGCAAAAGTTGGGAATGAATTATTATTCTTCCTCTCTTTTTTTAATTATCTTTAATATTTAACGTTTTTTTTTCCATTTGATTGCTTATAAAAAGGTTCACAGGGAAAAAGAAGACGGAGGGGAAAAAATTGATAAAAAGCGTCACGTCCACGTTTGCAAAATTTAAACGATGAAAAAAACATTGAATGAAATTAATCGAAAAGAAAGAAGAGAAAAAAAATGTTTCGTATATACCCTTGTTTCAAAAGCTGAAACATTTTCCTTTTTTTTCTTTTTTATATAAAAAGCGCATGTGAGTGTCAGGCTTTTGTGCTAAGAGAATATCAAGGTTAATTGAGTGTTCAAATTTCACATAGGGTTTATTCTTGGGTCCTTTTTCCTTTGGTTGTCCCCATTAGGTGATGTTTTCATTAACTTTTGCTTGTGACGTTTTTCGTAATTTTAAACAACCATCGGATTTTTTTTTTTTCCTTTCCTCTCAAAAGCAGTTTGGAAAATAGCCTAGAAATTTTGAGGAGACGTGGTACATGATGCGTGTCTAAGCCAAGGCCACTTTTCACAAATTTCTTCCAAAATAATAAATAAAAAAAAATCTTTTTAAAAAAGTTTTGGAAGGGGAGAATCAGGGAAGCGAGAAAAGGTGAAGAAAAACATTTTAAAAAAGTTTTCATTTTTTTATTTTTATATTTGATGGGATGGGATAAGTTAACGAATAAAACCCATGCATACTTGCTAGTCAGGGGAACAGGAAAAAAAAGAATGAAACAAAAGGTTGATGCTTATTGTAACACATTTTCCTTAGAAGGAAAAAGGGAGAGTAAAATAAAAAGGAATTCGAGAAGTCACGGCTTAACATTGAAATGCTTTTTATCCTGAAAAAAAAAGAAGCTGCTTTCTATTCTTTTTCTCGTCTCAGCATTCAAGAAACGATTATCTTTTTTTATTCGACATTGAGTTTTTAATAAAAAATAAAATCACGAAAAAATGCTACCACGAGAATTTAAAAAGACGAGAAATAAAAGATCAATCGGAAACCGGAAAAAACTCCAACAGGTAAATTACCGAAGTCTCACTACTTGAGTCAAAACAATTTCCTTTTTCCACCTTTCTCAACGTGTATATTTTACCTTTTTACTGAGTATTTTTTTAATGGGATTCAAGCCCTCGTGGTTAATTGCAGGGAATTAACTTTCTTTTTAAAAGGCGATTTTTCATTACCTCTTCTTTCGTGTCTTGTTTTTTTTTTTTTTTTTGCTCTTTCTCGTAACGGAAATGAGTTTCAGCGATGCTGATAATGGCGATAATAGCAGACATTTGCGTAGTTATCCTTATTAGCTGCAATTTTTTTCTTGTTTTTATTTTATCGTTTCCTTGAGTGCTTTTCGGAATTTTCATCGGGCATTTTTCTTGTTCTTTAGTAGCTTCGTTAAAAATTAGAGTAACGGCGAAGTGGCTTGATTTTTATTATAATTTCATTTTATAATTTATTTTTTCTTTGAAGTCATTTAATCAATAAACTGCAGACGAGTATTGCAGACAAATTGCATCTTGCTTTGGCAAAGAATAAAAATTTTCAAAGAAGTTTTTTTTTGTTGTAGATTGTTAATGGTTTTTGCTTCGTGTCTGAAATGTTATTTATATTTAAACGTCGAAGTAAATCCAACTTAAAAGGATATCGGAAAATGTGAGAACTATAAGAGGAAGAGGTTACGGAGAAGAAATTTAAGAGGATGAAAAGTCGAATGACTAAAAAGCAATACTTCGCGAAAGAGATTAAAGGCTTGAGCAAAACCAGCAAAAAGTTAGCGCAAAGGCGTTAGAGGCCCGAACTCAGACTGTTAGAGCTCTTATAAAATTAAGTTCAGGGTCCTTGAGTTTGGAGAAAAAAGTTGCAGATTGTTACCGACTCCAGATATTTGGCCAATGCGACAATTTTATACCCTTTCCATCATTGAGAAGTCTAACGCCTGCAATGGCGAGAATATAATCCCCCACTTTATTGATCCTATTATGTGATTACAATATCTAGTCAATTAGCAAATAGTAGTCTAATATCTAGTCAAGTCTAATATCTAATAGGTTTAGTATCTAGTCAATTTATCAATCATTCAGTAGATCTTTATGTACTCTTTAAATTTTCAATTTTTTTTAAATTATTATTTTTCATCGTTTAATTTTTATTAGGGTTTTCTATTGTAAACTTTGGCCAAAAACCAAACTCGGTTGTAATGGCCTTTTTTAATAAATAAATAATCCTATACATTTAGATTTTCTGCTCTCCTAAAACCGTTAAATAAAACTTCTAAATAATCTACTTTTATGCTCTGCAGTGTCCTCGGAAATTCCTACAGCCTCATTACCCGCACATCTAAACGTCCCTAATTTCTACCCCGGGCAGAGCTTACATAAAAATACATTGCGTAATTTAGCCGGGAGAAAGAGACCATCCTATTTAAACCTAAACGCATTCATTTAACAAAATGGTTTTCCCTTACTACATGCAAGACCTCTATTTAAAAAACTCTCCTTAAATCCAATGTTTCCTCCGAGCAATTTAAAAAAACTTTTTACAAAAAGGCTGCTCTTCAAGCGAGAAACCTTTCAAATGAAAAAAAAGGGACGCAACCATAAGAAGCTAAGTGCTTTTTGCGTATCGTTTTATTTTTGACATTGGAATCACTACTCCTAGAAAGGTTAAAATATCATATGCCGGAAGTTGTCTCTCGTTTTTTGTTTAGCTTGCTTTTAACTGACACCAACGTCGCAAAACGTATCTCATGTCCTCCCGATAAATATAATTGGCTACAGCTGCATCCAATATTTTTCCTTTTTTTTTTTACTATAACGACATTTTTATTACCGCCCGGAGATTATGTTTCTGGTTTTATCTTTAATTAATCAATTTAAAAAAATCCAGTATTATGAAAATTTCCAGTTTCGTTTAAGGTCAAAACGTGGAAATGTTAAACTTTTTTTTACGAAAGAAAAATCCCTTTTGGCATTTTTTCTTTTAATTAAAAAAAAGAAAATTGGGGTGAGAAAGGGCTGTAGACAGATATTGACAATACGGATCAGGAGGTTTTAGTTTTGTCAAAGCTAGAAAGTAATGGATAAACTCTCCGCGCTGGAACAATGCCTCTTTTGAGGAGAAAAAACTCTTTGTAGTTAAGTAAAAGTTGTACAAGGTTGAATTCGTTAGCTGGAAACACCAACCGGGAAAATTTAAATTGGATTTCATGAATTTAAGATAAGCTTTTTTTACTTTCCCCTCTTGCGTTGAGGTCTTTCGAAATGAGTTATTAGAATTATTTTTTGATTTAGGTGACAGGTCAATGTGAAAAATGTTCAAGATTGGGGAAAGAAGTTCCAAGATTGAGATTCTGAGACTGATTTGAATTTTAAAACATTAAAAATTGAATTGTAAGTCTGCTTTGAAACTTTTTGGATTGATTGAACTAGCTTAGAAATTTTTAGTGACAATCAAGTCGTGCAACCAATCCTCAATCTCGCACGGAAAGAAATAAAGGTCTGCACGGGCCGGGCTCGGGTTCGGGTTTCGGGCTCTGGTCGGGTCGGGTTCGGGTTGAGGAACAAATTTGTAGGCGGGTTCGGGTCGGGTTCAGGTTGGAGATTTTTCTCTCAATTTCTTATTTTAGATTTTTCTACTCAATTTCTGCCGCAATTTTAAAAAAAAGTCCTCCGGGCCAGAGTTTTGAGCGAAAGATAGGGAACGATAAATAATCATTCTAATAACTAATCATTCAGTAAGTTTCAACTTTTTAAACTAGAGAAAGTTTCGGGTTTCAGTTCGGGTTGAGGAAAAAATTTGAAGTCGGGTTCGGGTCGGGTTCGGGTTTTGAAATTTTAACTCGGGTCGGGTTCGGGCCGTTATTTTTCGGCCCGTGCAGGTCTTTAGAAAGAACCTTGCTAAGGTTCCGGAAGGAGAATAAAGAGCTTTAACGCCAGGGTTATCTAATTTACCAAAAAAAAAGGCTAGTTGTAGTTGTTGAACCGGCTAGAACTTGCAGAAATAGCTAAGGATGTGCGATGCTGGTAAAATTTCGATTTCCAAAACGTGCTTTGTTGTCGAAATTTTTTCCTTGCCAAAATAAGAAATTTTAAAAACCTATGTGTACGAGCATTTTTCAGATTTTTTCTGTTTTTCCTCGTCAAGAAATTGCAAAGTTTCGATGTTTCTGAAACCGCAATACTTTCTCTCTCACTCCCGTGGCTCGCTCGGAAAAGTGTCTTTTTTTTAAATTAAATCAAGCTTAGGGTTTGTACATGCACTCAATTTCGTCGACCTACGTCTAAAGAAAGAAATTAATGAAGGGAAAAAAAATTTAACCGATGAGACTCTGTCGAAATGGCTTCCAGCCAATAAAAAGGACGGAAGATTATCGAAAAGAGTTTCCCAAGTTTTTGCTCCCGTTCATTGCTTGACCTCATAACACCGATCCTTTTTCTTTTCATTTATCAAGCTGAGGCTCTGTCCATAATCCCTTGACAATTCAAACGTATAGTTTCGTTTCCGGTTTTGCCCGTATATAGTTCATATTACATTTTAGCTACATTCTTTTCAGTTATGAAAAGGATAATTATGCTAAAAGCTGAGGATTATCATGGTTTTAGGATCGATTTTTATGATATTGTTCCATGATCTTTTTACGCTTGAAATATTAAAAATTTAAAAAAAAAAAGGATCAAAATCTTTAGGAAGTTTTTTATCTTTTGCTTTTTTGTATTAGAAGGGAAAGCTATTAGCTTTTTGTAAAAGGAATTTTTAATGAATTAGTTGATATCAGGTTTAAAGTAAGTCCTAGAGCATTATGAGTGATTTTGAAATTAGAAAAGTGTGCAATGGGATATTCTCCTTTTTGTGATGTAAAAGTTTTGATGAAATAAATATAGGTGCTGGGGAGTTCTGGCACTTCGTTTGCTGCTGGAAGAATTAAATAGTCAGAGGAAAACTCCATGAGCAGAGCCAAACTCCCATATCAGTAGCTTTCATTTTGTTTGAAATCTTAGCAGGAAACCTACGTCTTTATTATTATCGTCCATCTTACAAGATTTTTTAATTACATCATCTCTTAATTCAATCACCAATAATCCCACAAAACCCCGTAAACTTTCCATCATATTTAAAAAAAAAGAAAAAAATGTTAATATCCCCACATTAGCTTTTACATAACATGAAAAGATCTAATTTTAGAACATTCCGTTTGCGTACCCCGAAGCAAGTTTGCCTTTCAACGGTTGTTTTCCTTCCATATAACAAACGTAGATTTTTTTAAATTACACATTCAAAATTACGGGGGAACCCTCTGAAAATAAAAATATCGACCTAATAAATAAATATCGCGTACTCTCGTTTTTTGTTTTCACTTAATTTAATCCCAACCGGAACTTGGTAAAGTATAACAAAAAAAAAAATTCGGTTGTCCTGAAAGGTTAAAAAGCAATCGGGGCAGAAAAACCGTTATCCGCACCATCGAAAAACATTAATCATTTTGTTGAACTGCAAAGCTATTTCCAATCTCTCTTGGGGTCTCTCGATCATCTCACGCACTCAAACTCGTTCCCGAAAAAAAAAGAAAGGAGATGAAAAGGAAAAGAAGAAAAAGATTAAAAAAGAGCAATGTATCCGTACGTCGCGACGCCCCTTTCCTCCTTATTGGGTTAACTTTTTTTTGTCATTCGCCTGCGAGAGGGAGAAAGTTGCCAAGTTCGTGACCTTGATTAAACGTTTCTGGCCCCTTTTCCCAGGTTATCAGGAAATGGGATTCATAAAAAAATCGGATCGAATCATTTTTTTTTTGTTGTTTCTTATCTGGCATGAAATTTAAAGTCATCGTGTCTACAAAATGGTTGTAGACATATGAAATAGAAAAAATTGAGTATAAAATAAAGCCCGTAAATTGAACATCCTTTTATTATATTTTTTTTATGCTCCGAGAGGCATTTTCTTCGTCTTCGTTGTTTCAAGGAGAAGAAAAGCGAGAAGAATTTTGATGCGTTTGGAATTCATTATTCAGACCCAAAGGGGTTTTTCCGAATGCGTCCCGGTAGAAAAAGAAAAACGAAGTGTTACCCCCTTGAATCCTTTCTTTCCTCTCTCGCTCTTAAAGATCCTGCACGGGTTTAATTTGTATGATTCGGATGAAAAATGAAACTTTTGCAAATCGTTTTTTTTCCTCTTTATGAACCTCTGAGCACTGATATCACACCCGTTATTTGAATCCGGATGATTAATGTATTATTTTGTAGGAGTGTGGGAATTTGCAGCAAATGAGACTTTCTTGTTCGTTTTAAGGGAATATTCTAGCAGGAAAGATTATTAATATTAAAACGGGGCTGAGAGAACAAATACTGAAATTCGATATTTAATCATTTAAAATGAAATAAAGGGGAAAAAAATCTAGGAAAGTTATGATTGTACCAGATGAGCGGGAATATCTGATTTCTTGAAGAAGAAAAAAAAGGATAAACTTCCCGTTGTTAAATAAACTTTAGTTTTCCTTCGATAAATGTAAATTCCATTAATTTTAATGGATTTGAAGTAGAGGATTAGAATTATTCAAAAATCTTTTTCCTATTGAAACTAGGCTTATGTATAAAAGCTCGTCTTTCTAATTAGGATGCATTTCGAGAAGATATTTTTTTGATTGTTTAATTTGGATTTTGCTGGAAGCGAAGGATTTTTATCATACTTGTAATCTTGTTCTTTGTTTTGCGTTCGTTCAAGCAAGCTGGTAAGGTTTCTGTGGGGTAAAAGCATGGCAGCTTAAGCGGTGTTTTCAAAATTCTTTAAAACTCATCAAACCGTCGAGTTCCATGATTTACGGTAGCTGCAGTTTCGATATTTTCTTCTACTAGGCCCTACATCTAATCATGCGTTCAATGAGTTATTTCCCGGATTTTTTAAAACCTGACAAACGGTCGTTTTCTTTGAATTACGATAGGTCATCTTTCTTGTAGCAGCTTCTAGATTAAAAACTGCCCCAACCCTCCCAGCGGGTAAATAAATTTCCTCGCATCTTTTTTTTTTTAGTTTTCCTTCATCTTATTCATGGTGTCACTACGGAAAACATGGCAAAAACCTAATAATTCTACTGCTGATTACACTTAAGTCTTCATATCTAAGTGCACAGCCCAATATCAGAAGTTGCCACAGATGCCACCTTAAATCAATTGTCATCTTGGAAACCTTCAAAAAATTAACAAATATTAAAAATATTACCAACCCCTGAGCTAAAACAAATAAGTAAGCTCTAAGCCAATTAACAGCAAAGCTTCTTAAAAATAATTACCAGTTTTCAAAATCTAACCTAATTTGGTTACGTTTTAAAACCATGGAAAAGAGCTCACAGTCACGTGCCATCAAATTCAATCAATTTTTTTTAATCTTTTAAACTGCTTAAACGTAGCATTCGCAAAATACTTTCCACAGTCAAGAGAAAGCAAAATGTAGATGATAATTTCACCGTAGAGAAACATTATCAACCACAACGTATAGCCTTTTCCTCCTCCTGGAAAACTGTGGCGACAGTCTGAGGAGACAGTTCAGGAACCGAGGACGATTACATTGAAATATTAAATCGAAATCCAATATACTTATTTATTTATTTTATTCTACCTTTTTAATAAGATTTTTTTCCCCACTGTTGCTCGTTTCTAAAAGCGATATGTTACACGAAGAGAAGAAAAAAAAAACTTCGTAAGATTAAAAGGAAAACAAGTAGGAAATTATATTACCGGTGTAGAGTTCAAAGGAAGCGATGTTTTTTTGCTTTCATAAATTTACTAAAATTTTATTGGGGTATATTTCCGGTTTAATGGACTGCAAGTTTTTACTAAGTCAGGAAATTGGATGTTTTTGTTCCGTGAAAATGTTAAGGTTTATTCCCCTTGACCAAAGTGATAGTGTACATTCATCGAAACTGAGATTAGCTTAAGGACTTGATATTTCTTGGGAATTCATGTAACTATTGGTGATCGGTATTCCCTATTGACTTTATCCTCTTAAGGGGTTATGTTCATTCGATTTTCGATATCTAAATAAACATTGTAAACTATCCTTCGTTTTATTAGCACGTGGAAGGTTTAGATTTTATCGTAGTTTTCAGGTGCAAGCGATTTTTAAGAAAGGAAAAAAAACAGGCCATAAAAACGATTTAGTAATAAAGTTTAAAGATTTGTAGTCAGGATCATATAAAATTATATTTTTACCATTTTTAAGATCCCGTCGTAACTGTAAAAATTAACGATGTTTCAGCTGTTGAGATCCCCCGAATTATTATTGCTTAGTACTTCGGTTAAGTTTAAATAAAATACAAAATGTATGTGGGGTAGTTTGCAGGGTTCGGTAATTTTGACCTTTGGCGGGCCCTCTACTCAAGCTAACGAGTTAGTGGAGGGCTTCAGTAGCTACTGGGATAAAAATGTAGCATCTGGAACGTTTTCTGGTAGTGGCTCAAAACATCCGCAGGGGTCAGAGAATAGTGCTGCTACTGCAACGGGCCCTGCTGGGCCTAATCTGGGGCCATATATTCTAGCGAACTGATTGCGTAACTGCTCGATAAGCATCCAATATCTGAGAATATTTACTGGAACCATAACAATCTGCATTCATTTCATTTACAAAAGATTCTCATGTAAATTAATTTTAAAATCGTATGGCTTAATTTCCTTGCGGTTTTGTTACTCTCCATGAACGCGTTATACTTAACCGGAAATGTTAAAGCGGTTAAATGAACCGAGAAACGAATTCTCTTCGTCGACTTGATTGTACTCAGGCTAACTTGTAGGATAAACAAAAACCTTTTGCGAAAATTCCTCGACTCCCTTAGGAAAATAAAACTTTATAATATTTACAATCTTCTTATTCGTATAGAAAGAGCATGTCGCTTCTTTTTTATTCAAATAATCGACTCTTTTTTTATATTTTCTACTGTAAAAAAATTTCTTATTACACGGTTGGGTAAGCAAGTGAAATCCCAGTTTAAAAATAAAAAGGAGTATCGAGGGAACCTAATTAACATGCAAAGTATTGACCTTTTGTATTTTCTCTCCTGGCGAAGGTCAGCGATGTGGGTGCGTTGCTATAACCGGCCGGTCAGCAATTTTGTGACCGGTTTTTTTTTTCATTAGCTAAATGAGTAATTATGAGGATGCTCGAGGGCCTATTATCTTGTTTATCTTAGAGGTTTGAGAGCCTTTTTTGTTAAAATAGATGAGCTACTGCTAAATGGATTTCGTACTTGCTTTTTTTGTCTCTGTCCTTTTAACCCGGATATGTAGCATATTCTTGTTAAAGCGTCGCACGCGTGTTCAAGTATAGGCGACTTCTTTTCAAATTCCTAGTCTTAATGTAAATGTCGTATTTGGAATAAATTTTGAGTCAAGAATTGCGTTCAGCTTCCATTGGACACCCAGGAGGTGTGAACGCTGTCCATCATTAGAGTTTTTCGCGCCTGATATTATGGGAACCCTTCCCCCTTCAACGAAATGGTCGATGAAGAGGCATATACAAACCCATAAGAAGACCCCTTCCCTAAACGCGATCCGCGACCTAAATCCGCGAGGCCTAAAGGGAAGTCCTAGGGGGAAAATAAAAAAAAGGAGATGCGTTCGCTGCATCACCCGCACCACAGCTACTAGCACCTCTAGTACTTACTGCGTGGTATGGCAGCTGGTAGCCTTACCTCCTCTTGAAGATCTCCTCTTGAGTAATCCAACAGAGATCCAATATGTGTATCCAAATAATGATGAATTTCACTTCACTTCACTTTTGCTCTGCTCTGTGATCACTTCCGACAAAATAAAAAAATTAAAATTAACACTGAAAAATAAAAAATAATTGAATTTCGCACCAAAAGATTTTTGTTAATTTATTAATGAATATATTTATTTATCAGAAAATTTTGCCCGATTCCGTACCGTACCGTACCGTGCCGTGCGCGCACGCGTACGCGGCGACGCGAAAAAAAATTATTACGTGAATAACTTGTCGTAACTAAAATTTTTTGTTTTAAATGTGAAAGCTATTGAAATAGGAAAAGAAAAATTTTTGAGTCATGTTTGATTATTGTTAATGTAATGATAATGATAATGATAATGATTGTTGATGAAGATGATTGTTAGTAGTGATAGACTTAAAGCTACTCCTGACTTAAAACTAAGTCTACTTATAATTAGCATGCCTTATAATTAACCTAACTTAAAACTATTATGCCTAATATCTATTATAACTTATAGCTAACCTCACTTAAAACTAAAAAAGATAAAGGTCGAAGATTGAAATTAATATTATCATTAATAAAATAATTAATGATATTAATTTAAAATTCAAAAGAAAAAATGATAAAAAATTTTTTAGTTACTTCAAGTTATTGTATTTTATACATCACACCGATTTCTAAAAAAACTCATGCATTTACTATTGCGAAAATAATAAAATGATTTAATTTAAAAAAAAGTAAAACCAACTATTATTTAATTTATTTTTAAAATACTTAAACTCGGACTGTTTTCGATGTTCGTCGTTCGGAAGCCGGATCGAGACTGGCGGTGGCAGCGTTCCGCTCTTCCTTATATAGAGCGCGCTGGTGGGGGTATGACGTCAATGGCTTCCATGACAACAAGGCGGGGCGTAATTGTCTTTGCTGAAGAAGGGACTATGTGCACAAGAAACTATCATTTTATGTGCTCTTTTGATACTGACTATTCTTTTTACATGAAATACGTTTTGTATAGCTGAATAGTTATTCATTTTAAATTTTTAAATGTGTTAGTTAAACAAAAGCGAGTGCATTTTAGCACTTGTGTTAAGTCTCAAATTTTTGGTTTTTTAAGCAGACTTAAATGAAAAAGCTTAGTGATGAGATTAAAATAATTTTAATGGTTGGATTTTAATTTAATTTAATTTTTTTAAAGAACAATCGTGCCACAACCTTAATTAAGTCAACGTTGAAAATCCATTGGGTATATTGTTTTACTTGATGGTGATGCCTCAGTTTTGGCACGTGGCAACTTTATATGTGCATGTCGGCCTTTAGATCTCTGAATTAAAATTTTGTAAACAGTTTTAATTAATCGGTTTTCGAATTGGTTCTTGAAATCTCTAGTGATATACCTTATATCGATACTCTTACTTTCATTTGATGTTTAATGAAACGATTGCTTAAGAGATCTTTCATTTTAGATAGGAACCCCTCGGGTAAACTTATCATCAATTAACAGTATCTAAGTCTTCCAACATCCGTCAAACCGAACCCTCATCAGTCTTTCAGTCTAATCATCATGAACTTTGGGATGTGATTAGAGCTATTAAATATTAATATGAATTGTGATTGCACTATAATGCGGAAATGTTACATTATTGCTACAGACGAATTTTCACCATATCTAACTAAACTCATAAGTTAAACGTAACACGGGAAATGCTTTTACCTTTTTGAAAATTGTCGCAAATAAACGGTTTAATGTATATACGAGGCCTCATTAAATTTTTTAATTACATTCACGAGGATCAGATAAAGCGGATAGACGAATAAAGTGATACAAATTGTATATTAAAAAAAGAGGAAAAAATACAGTAAAGTTGATTATCTCGCGAATCGTCACCTAATGAATCTCACATGAATACAACAACCGGACTACAACAATTATTAAACATTCTCGATTTATCTCTTGGGGTATTAAGTCACGAACGTTTCTCTTTTGTCGAGGTATCCGGTGACAAGAAATGATTTATAATTGAACGTTTGATTTTATAAAATTTCCCCGAAGGAGGGAATTCCCTAAAGCGGGTAAATAGATAATTCTGAATGATTGTGAACCCGATGATATCGTTTTATTGTAATGGATCTTTAAAGAATAGCGATCAAGTTTTTTGTTTGATGCTATTAGCCAAACCTTAACCCAATCCATTTCTCCTTAAACATTGGACATTTTCTTTTTTTTTCGAAAATATAAATAAAATCGAAAATTGAAAACTGATTTAGTTTGGATGTTCCACGTCAATAATGGAAGGCATCAAAAAATCAACTCGGAAACGTCCATTTCATACAAGGAGAGAAGAGTAATAGAAAAGGAAATTGTGTTTCTTTTTTCCGAACTCACGTTTTTCCCTTTTTCTCCTTTCGCCTTTTTTTTTCGGGGGGAAAATAAGTGCAATAATGATTTTCTTCGTCTTGAGGATAAAAAAGTTTTTTCTCGAGAATGAGATGAGTTATTTTCCAGCAAGATTGTTTTTTTTTTTTTACTTCGAACAAAAAGTCGAAACTTTGTCAATTAAAGCTAAAATATATATACACGGGCCTTCCAAACCCAAAAGCATCGCACCCCCCTTGTGACTGCGTTTATTAATTAACGGCCTGCGAGCTTTTAAGCTCGTAAACCGATTTTGACGTAAGCTTGTGATCATTAAGAGGGAAATAAACCGATGGCTGGGTTTTTTATGCGGTTTCTAGTTCATTAATGGGTTCTGTCGTTGATTTTTTCGTTGTCTATTTTTGTGTTCTATTATTTTATAATATAAGATGAGCTTTTATCAAAAAACTGAAACGTCTCGAGGGTTTTTTATTCACATGAAAATGAATAATGGATGCACTTATTATACCTCGAGCAGGTAACCTAACATAAGGTTTGTTTTTCGTTGGATAGAAACTATTGTATTTGGCGTGGTGCCTATGTTTCACGTCACCGCTCAAAGTAATGGTAATGGCCGAAGTACTAGAGAAACAACATATCTTAAATGTGGGAACATCTGACTAAACAGTTTACATTTTTCTAGCATGGAGTAAACAATTTCTATTATAAATTTTAGAAAAAGCGAGGACGGGGTTAGGTAATAGCTGGGTCGTTTGCAATGCGATAGTTTTCTTTTTTCTCTGTAGAGGAGCACACTTTGAAGTCTAGAAAAGGATAAAAATTACCAACTGGGGACCTTTGCTTAATTTCTGGAGAATAGCGAAACAGAACACTTCAGGTTTAAAGAGATGGTGGTGGAGGTGGAGAGATCATGCTGTATATTGGAATATACAGGGTGTAAAGAAATTAGGTGCATTTTTTTTTTTTTGGACATTCCTTAGGTCCTAAAGATTCCGAATATGCGTGAAAAACATATTTTGTAGCCATAAATACCCGTTAATTTCGGGTTTAAAGTTTGAATTTTTCCTAATGTAGGAGGCCACGATCGGCTTTCCCGCCCAAATTTTTATGAACGGGAAAAATGAACAAATCTGTAGCGGCTGGGTCAAAAATCGTATCTGAACATCGTATAACATTTGAAAGGTAATAAAGTTATCTGAGTCAGACCAGGAAACTTGAAAAAGACCAAAAAGGCTGCAGTTAAAAGGCTTAGCAAGGGGGCCTACAACTGGCCTTCTTCTTTACCTGACTCTTCACGATGGGGATTGGCGATCATCATAACCAAAGACCATAATGTTCCGAATAGAGTACCTTGGGTCCTGCACAACATACCCTCGGTCAGTACAAAAAAGATAAATGCGATGGCTTTCCAACACCTTCCTCGCATTTCAGTTTAGGATTAGGATAGGTTGCTACAACTCTGCCTCCTGCTATCTGGTTTTATTTTCAGCCGGCAATATTTTCTTCATCCTTAAGCCAGTACTAGTAGGGCTGCTGCCCCCTACCAAGACATTTAATGACCTTCCAAACCAAGACAGGCTTCCACTTAAAACTTCAATAATCTTGCTTTCAAATTAGTTAAAACTAGAAGCTTCTAAATGAATCGTAGATTTATCCCCAAAGCATAGCTTCGGATAAAGTTTACAATTTTCACGATTTTTTACTTCCCTCTAAACCGAAGAAAGTATGTTGTAATAAAAAAAGTTACAAGTTTTAATTTTGAAATAGCTATGTTAAGAAAACCATTAACGTCGTCCTAAAAAATGCGACTCAACTCCTTTCCCGTGTTTCCAGTGGACTTGCCGTCATATATAATTTAAGAAAGTTAAAACAAACTACATTGAATTGTTTTGACAGTTTACGGTAGAAGTCGTATTTAACCCTACGTTTTATAGTATTACATGGAAAATATGGAAGACTTTCATATCGTAAATAGGAGAGACGTCATTGGGGATTCAGTTCTTGAAACCAAATCCCCATGATGTTTCCGCCAGCGGCTTATCCGTACATGGTATAAAATTTTATCCATATGTTTAGGTAATCAACCATGAAAAACGAACTCAAGTATCTTCGGGATATTTTTTTTCTTCCCGAGAAGAATGTATCGGTTAGAAAGTTTTCTGTTGAAAATCGTGAGGTGAAAGCCATGGGAGAAAAAAAAAAGTTTCGACCTAAGACCGAGCGTTTCTTAAATCGGCTGACAAATCATTTTGTAAAGTTTTCAACAAGATGATTTGAAAGTTGAAAAGAAAAGAAAGTATTTGGATAACTGCATTAAAGCCTTGAAAAGTTAGTCTTGTTTAGTGAGGTGGTACTATTAGTAAGGGAGAGAGAGGGTGAAAGTTGGAAAAATAATTTTTTGAAATGTCATTGCTCGGGTAATAAAACAGTAATAGAAGTAAGTAGTGAAGCTACAGAATACTATAGAAATTAGTGTCACGGATAGGGTCATAAAAGCGATTATGCAAACAGCGGAAATGAAAACCTTGAAGAGCCGTAACGGGCTAGTTTTTAATTGCTTGGGAGTTGAAAATAATAAACGGGAGATAAAGTGAGAAATTTCGTGCGCTTGTGCCATGAAAAACGAGTCATTTTTTACGCATGGGTAGTTTCGTAGTAGTATTAAGCTATGACACAAATGTTTTTTTAACTAGTAGGCGAAAAAATCATGTCAAAGATGTGATAGGAGACCATGAGGAACCACACAAACAAAATGAACGTCGAATATGGCAAACACAGTTTGCTAAAGCCGTGCTAAGGTCATTAGACCCTTAGAGGCTCATGCTTGAATGCTTAGGAAGCTAGATCTGGACACTCCTGTTGTTGAGCCTTAAAAAATTGGAGTTAATCCTGATGAAGGCAAATAGGGCTATGATTTGGTCACTAAGCCGAAGATGAATCAGACCCAACGACGATCATCATTGGCGTCTGCGGTCCAACGCTTTTCTTTCAAATACAGAATACTTTTTTTGATCGTTCGCAAGGTTCTACCCCTCAGCTTTTTTACAGCTACTGCCCACAATTGCATTTTGATCCGAATCAAGAGATTTTATTTAATCTTCGACTTCAAAAATTTTTCTTCGTCTAATCCCGTCTGACGTCACCCATGATGAAAATAGTTGACACGATTTACTGAATAGCACATTTCAATCGAAATATTTTCAATTTATATGATTACCTTTCTTTCTTCAAAATGTGAAAACTCTTATAAATCCCGTTAAATTTTTTTTTTTCTATATTTTCATTCGTCTTTTATCTAAAATGGTTTTATATTGACTTTTTGCTCGGTATGTCAATATTCTTTTTTGTTGATTTTTATTTTTTCTTCTTGTTTGTTTCAGCACCGTTCCTTTTCCAAATTCAACATCAGCGGAGACGCTTTTTTAAATCATCAAAGATTGCTTCGACCTCGCCAAAACTCAGTCTTCGTAGGTTCGTCCATGGTAACGCTCCCGATCAACCCGCCTCGCAAAGTCAAATCCGCGTTCGATCTACAAAATTTAATATTATCCGATCCAGCCCTTAACAAAAGCATGACTAGGATGAATTTCATAAGGGACGAATTCCGCCGCTCGAGCATGTTGCCAACTTTTAATATTTACACCGAAGGATTCCGGAAAAATATCGGGAACGAATTCGAGCAACCCGTTCCGACCGGGGAAAGAAGACTAAGTTTTAAAGATATTGTAGAATATGAAAAACCTCAAAGATACGAAAAAGTTCAGTGCCACATGGAAAAAGAACCGACTGAAATCGAAGCCGGGAAACGAAATCGAAAAATAAGCGAGAGTAAGAAATCAAGCATGTCTACTCAAAGCTCCCTGTCCGATAGTAGACATAATTCCTTAACGACGCCTGAAATAAAACCGATACGTCGGGGTTCGATGTTACCAACGGCGCTCACGCCGAATATTAAAGAGCTGGACGTGAACGAGCTTCGACCGGAAACGAAAAGCGGCGTAAATCACTTCCGTAGGAATTCGATGTTATTGATAAATAGCTTAGAAAACGATCGGAATTTTTTAAATCCTCGCTATTGTAACGAGAACGTGAAATCGGGCGTTATCGATTTTAGGCGGAATTCTATGTTAATTATTAATAATTTAAACGAAGATGTCGGTGTGCCGTCCTTCCCTAGGAATTTATCACTAGGAGGTTCTAATGTTAATTTAGGCGGGGATTTCGTTCCTGTTACATCGAGGCGGAATTCAGTGATACCGCCATACGCTCACGAATTTAAACAAAAACCGATACCACATGTTGCCGTTGCCGTAGCCAAACCAAAACCGACGAGTAATGTTAAAAGCTTATCAGTTACTAATCCCGTCGATATTAAATACATTGCAAATCAAAAAGGCTCGAAATCGTTAGACTCAACCGATAAAAGTAAAAAAGAAACAACGGAATCTCCGCCGATAAGCGAATTAAGAAAGCAATTTTTAATGCCTATCGTGAAATGTGCCGGGTCGACGGCTAGCCTAAACACGGACGCTTCTAATATCGGGACCAATAGATTAGTAGATGAAAGTCGAAGCACCGGGAATTTAGTTACGGAAAAATCGATGGAGTTTATTCATCCCAAAATAATAGAAACAAGATGTTCTAGTCCGAATCCGGAAGAGGTTAAATTAGACGATTTGAAAACTGATACGGACGGTTTTAATGATAACTATTCGAGTGTGTTGCATCTTCTAGCGAACGAAGAAAATGACGCAGCGGCGGCGGCGGATGGTAAAAGCAAACCTGTGGTTAATTTAACGACGAGTTTGTCGAATATTAATATTACGAGTTCTATTCCTATGAATGTTATTACGTCTAGTGATACGGTTAAAAGAAAAGGTAATACTACGCAAATGAGTCATGTTTAGTTGCTAGAATAAGTTTGTGCGGGAAGTTATTTTAAAAAAGATAATAGGGTGGGGTAAAAAGCTTTAGGCCAAAATTTTGAACGGTGGAAAAAGTTTTGATATGAAAATTTTTATGTGAGTTGTATATACTCGTATGAAAGGTTCTCTATTCGCAGCAGTTTGGCCTGCGGTTGCTAGAGAGTCTTTCTATCCTGAAAGGGGACGGATGAACGGCAATTATAATTGGCCATTTCAAAAAGTAATCAGCTTAGCACACTGGTTTGAGAAACCATGAAATGATCACATTTTTGGGTTTTAGAAATGTTTTATTTTGTGGTTTCAAGAGCGTTTCGAAACCCAGTGTGGTATGTGGGAATTGATACTTAGCGGTGATTTCTGGAATGGCCCCATGATTGATCCTGGAAAAGCCATTTTTTTAAAAAATTAAATTATTCTCTAAAAACTTGAAACTAGCAAGCTTGAAAAATACAGAGCATAAAAATTTTCTTTCATTTTTCAAAGCTACCGTTCAAAGTTTTGATTTCATTTCATTGCCATCTTAATTTTGCCAAATTTTTACTCAATGACTTCCTACGGCAATTAGTCGAACAAAAGGTAAAATAACTTCGGGATATTTAATACTTTGTCAGCCAAAAATGGCTGCGATGTTACTTTACCGAACCTTTTTTAAAAAATATTGCCCGGTGTGAAATTTTCTTTCCCTTAAATTAATCAGTATTGAAAATTTTTCTCAACCCTGCCCCAGCTCATTTCAAAACATAAATGATGACAGAAGCTATGTCGAGGATCTACCATACTTTTGGCTGCTCCGTTCTCTAACGATTATTTTACAAATTAAAATTACGATTGCGACATAATATCCAAATTAATTAAATTAACATAAGCGCTCTTTAGTGGTCATTTTATTTACTAAAATACCAGTAGCGCTTTCTAGTGGCTTTTATAAAACTGACACACAAGCCCTCTTATGTGGGAACTGTGCGAACAAAAAAGACACAAGTGTCCTTCCTTAGTTTTCAACACAAGCGCCATCATATGAGTATTTTTTAAAATTATGACTAGCGCCCCTAGCTGATTTTTTCGAAGCTTTTCAAGTGTTCACATGCTTTTCGGAATTGTGTATTTAGTAGAGACACCGAAACCATAGTGTGACATCAAAATAGAGTTCCTTGTTAAGTTCAAAAAATTGTGAAAACTTCAAAATTTTTGAAAAGAGATCTTTTAAGCAAGATTTCCCACGAGAGCTAGCTTTCTTGTCTCTTACATTTACCCTAAGTCTAAAGACGTCACTTGCGAGTTTACAAAACCAGTTAAGTGACGGCGGCGTGTCAGCTTCATGAGTATTAAGAGATGTTAGACCAATGGGCCACATTGATTCGGAAAAAATCAATCTGTCGATGTGGCCCACTGGCCCAATTTCCTTTACTCACTACCCATAATACTATTCCTTTTTCTCAACAAATTGCAGGTTCTCAAGGAAATACCGAATAAATCCCAACAGTCAAAACATTTCCAGCCGAGAACATTCAAAGTGAAGCTTCCTATGAAAATTAATCTTGAGTGTCCTTAAATTGGAACTGACAGATTTCATGCTTGGCAGATATTCTCTATATTTGAAATGGGTTAGGAACAGGTGCAAAAGAAGACCATTTTTTTAAATCCATTCGGTAAGTCCCAATTTTTTTTTTTTACGGTGGAGGGTAAAAGAACATCACTGAATTTCCATTACCATCTTTAATTTATTATTTGAAAGGTTTTGATTACACAAATTTACATCAAACCAAATTAAAGATGAAAGATACGGAAGTCGTATAAAACTTTTGTTTGAACAAGCGACAAGTTTTATCGTTTGATTTCTCTCGTTTTGAATGTTTATCAAAAGCTTTACCTTTTGTTTCAATTTTCTATTCATATTTACATAATGGCCGCATTCAAACGTGAGCAATCCCCCCCTCGGCAGCCACTTTGTTCTCTTAACTATTCCCGACTAAACTACAATAATAGTTTAAAATTTAATATTAAATGATATTTAATGATTTGACGATTCTTATTGATTCAATTATATCATTAAACAAACCTGCAGCCGGTGGGAATAAAATGGGGCTGTGGCTTGTAAAAATTTTAATTTTGGCTACGGTGCTAGTATTAAAAATCAATAAGAATCGTTTTAATTTTTTTTAAATGGACGTGTCTTTCTGAATGGCCTACTTGTAATTAAAAATATTCGAATTCCTATCAAAACGTGACAAAAATTTAAAAAAAACACCTTGTTCGTGTTAATTAAAGACGCTTAGTTTGAAGAGATTGACAGCAAGCGTATTTTGCTATAAAAAGAAAATTTCTACAAAATTGCTTGGTTTTTTAACATGGCTAACACAATAAGTGAAGACGACGCCATTTTGTAAAACTTTCTTGTGAAAGCCGCCATTGCTGCAAAAGACGCTTATCCTCTGATCTCTTTTAATTAAGGGTCTCTCGTGTAAATATTTATAGAAAAAAAGAAGTTTAAAGTTTAAAATTAAATTGCGTGTATATTGATGTAGGTTGTCTACACTTTTTCTTTTAAGATATCGTTTATTGTTATTGAATGATGCCAATAATCCCATAGAACATTTGGGTGGATTTGTATATTTTTATTGAAGAAAATTTAAAACCGATCTTGTGATTTTTAACTATTTTTTATTTCTGAAAGTTATCAGCTGTACAGATGAAAAATTGTGTACTGTCTTCCATGATTAATTTTTTTTAATAAAAAAAGGGAAAACTAATGTATCAAAAAGAAGATAACAAAGAGTTTTTATTTTATTTTAAATGTATCGACGTGTAATATATCTGTGTCACTGATCGCTCAAATCTTTACTTACAAAAAAGAAATTTTAAGAATAATGATATTTTATTTTAGAACATAAATTGATTAGATGATATTTTTAGAATAATAAAAATAAAAAGAAATTTATTATGAAAGGAAAAATTTTAAATTTGAAGGAATTATACAAAATTCGTATAATAAAAGAAATTATTTCTGCAAAATTTAATATTTAAAATTTTTTAAATATAAATATTGCACAAATAATTAAGATTTTGTATAAATTTTGTAAAAATTTGGATTAAAAACTCGATTATTTTTTTAAAAAATCGGGTTAGGGTGAATTTTTACTGTCAATTTCTATGCATAGATATATGCAGAGAAATCCATTGTGGAAATCAAAAATTTAATAGCTATGCATAAATTTATGTAAAGAAATTTGTAGTGAAAATCCACCATTAAAGGGTAAATTAATTTTTAGCTATAAAAATTAAGTAGTTGATTTGTACAGGGTCTACAATATTGGTGCAGCAATATTAAATAAGGGTCTCAAACTTTATTTCAAGGTTTTTTTTTCAATTAGCAGCAATAGGGACATCCCTGGTTATCTATGAACTTAGCTTTTCCTGTTTGCCAAAATCAGGCAACCTAGGGTCTATGGGAGTGTTTGCTACACCATTGGTCTGGAACCATTTTTTAATAAATTCTTGTGTTGCCCATTTTGCCGGAGCCATTAGTCGTTTAACGACAGTAGCGCCGCCTTACCACAATTTTTAAAATTGTATATTCGTCACTAACGCCATCACACCACAACTCACTAAACTACGCACTCGATACTAACGCCACCAGACAACTAATTCATAAACTACTTCGACGCCAGCGCCATCTTACAGCTAATCATTGAACCACAGCTAGCTTTCGTAGCTTAAGAACCCGCTTGAAACTTAAATTTTTTAAAAATGTAAAATTAATTCGACGATCTAAAATTATACTGTCTCCTCTTCATTTAATTTATGATCGTTTTGAGTCCAACAATATTCTCTGGATTATCAAGATTACCAACTGAAAAAAGGGGAAACATCGGGGGAAAAAATAAAGTGACTTATGACTTGTTCCAGGATTACAAATTATTTTACTGTGTTAATCCTGACACTTTTTTTTTATTATAATTTTTTCCACGTTTAAAAATATATATATAACGCTTTCCGTTCTTCCACTGCTCTTGATTCAGCACCGTTTTTATCCCGTCGACGAAAAAAATTTTAACTGGCTTGCTCCCCATAAAAATACGAAATACGATTGCATGGAGGGAAGACGTTAAACCAACGCTGCTAAAGAAAAACCGATTTACAATTTACCTTTTTCTTATACTCCATTTTGATTCGGAAGTTTTACGATTTTCCTTTTATAACTTCCTTGCTTTTGCTAACCCTAATTACAAAGGAAAGTTTATGTATTTGATCATAAAGCTTTGGGAAAATCCGTAGGGGCGAATTTTAGTTTGTTTATTGCTGGCGGGGAGGTTTATGCAGAAAATCGTGGTTAAACGCATTTAAATATTACAACCACGTGTTTTTCGTTTTTTTTTTTTGCCTATTGTAAAAATCATTTATTTATATTATTTTTAAAAACAAAAATGAGCTAATGCTAACATCGCGTGTCTGTTAAATAAATAAAATCGTTACGGTATTGAAAAAATTTAGGCTTATCGTTGACAATTATGTCAAAAGTCATAATTATTTGGGTGTTTTTACTTTAAATTTCGTTGCTTTCTCTTTTGTATTTTTTTTTATTCTGGGTGAAAAAGGATAAACATATTAGTGTTTTATTCTGAGCTCAATTCAGTTCGTTACTTAAAAAAAAAAAAAAAATTGCTATGAAATGAAAGTTCTTAAAATATAATTTTATACTGAGGGAACAGATCCTTACTACACCGGTGAAAATCCAACAAAAAAATACCCAAGTTGAATCTCTTCCTCTCAGCGGGGCACTTGATAAAGACGGGAAAATATAAAAGCGTTATATAAATAAAAAATGATGGAAAACTCTTTCAGAATAACTTTTCTTTATAATGTGAAATCCCATAATACGATCACGTTTTTACAAAACAAGAGACAAGTTGTTTCTTTCCATTTTTTCCCTTTGGTTTTGTCATCGAGACTAAATTAGCTATTTTTATGTAAAAGATTCTGACTATTATGAAATGAAAAGTGGGAGCTTTAAACAGTCCCGTAGCCAGACTTAGTCTTGGAAAAAATATCATTAGGAGACTCAAATGGTTTTGTTGAAACAATCTTGAAAAAAATTCTAGTTGGGTGGCAATCGTTATGGTTCAATGAAAGGCCTAAAGATATTTACTTAGTTTGGGGCCCTTAGCCCTTAAACTGGCCGCCAAATAATTAGTTTCCCTCTCTGCTTTAGGGAAACTAAAAACTTTCTGGAGATTTTCCTCTTGTATCCACCATATAAATTCGATACTAGCGCTAAGCATTAACCATTAACCATTACAAGAACTGCAACTAACGCCATCTTGCAAACCACTTTCACGTGATCTAAATCATTCTCCATAATATTTGGCATAGTTCTAAAAACTTTGCCAGCCTGGAGATTTCGTCTTGGCTACGGCACTGTTTTTAAATTTGAAAAATTTTTACAAATTATTTTCAATTTGCTAATGGGGTGATTATTATTACCAAAGATAAAACCATTTTTAATAGCAGATGCGGAACGTCTGGTTTTCCGATTTATTCATTTGTGTAATAATTTTCATTTTAATGATTAATTGCCAAAACGATTCTTATTAGCTTATTTATTTTTTAAAAAAAATGATTTACGTTCCACTGTAACTTAACATTTAGTTTTTCCCAAGCTTTTTTTTAACAACCTGTTAATAGACCCATAAAAACTTCAGATTTTAATGGAAGATGCCTTGCACTTGAACAAACTACAATTATATTTTTCATAAAAAAAAAAAAATATAAAGACTCTGTACATTCAAAAACTTTTTTTTTATTGCTAATTGCTCTCCGTTTAATTAATTCCCTTTTAACATTTTCACATTTTTGCTTTTTTCGCTTTCTTCGCTTTTTTAGCCTTTTTCGCTTTCTTCATTTTCATTTGTTTCATCATTTTCTTGTATTTTTTCTTTTCTTCGTCATAGTCGCCGTAATCACCGCCGCCCATCGGCCACATCATGGCGAAACAAGGTACGTACATCTCGCCTTTGCTATCGGTGTGAGGATGAACTGATGTGAAAGTTTCCAAATCCTCTCTATCTTCGGCATCATCATCAGGGAAGTCTTCGGGTTCGTCGCTGTTATCTTCATCAGTATTTTGATCGTCATCCTCATCGGTTTCATTGCTGTCATCATCTCCATCGTCGTCAGATGCGTCATCACTTTCATTTTCTTCTTGGCTTTCCGTTGGTGGATTTAGGGTTTCTTCGGTGTCTCGTTTGGTTCTTAGGTGATTTTCTGAGAAAAAAAGAGAATGGTTTCTGGTTATTTTTTTATTCCTATTGTAATGTAGTTTTTTCTTCTTAGGTCTTAAGGTTCAACAGTTTAGCATACAAAATAATCATTTTTAAGGAGTGTTGTCCGTGTCATTGGAATCTTGGCAAATGGTAATCGAAGGTTCAAGGTTAGTGTAATTTGAGCTTACGTAAAAATTTTATTGCTGGATAGTTTTCGACGTTAAAAATGCTCTTGATCTTATCCGTGGAACGCAGACGTTGTGGGACAAAATGAGCCGAATGCCAAAATTTTGATTTTTCAATGGTGTCGGTAAGAAGCTCTTCTGGGTCCCATTGCGAACAAAATTCAGAGCTGTCTTTTTTTTCTCATATCTACCGCAACTCCTATAGCGGAAAACTCATCTGCCCCAAAACATTTCGAAACTGTCCCTTTTTTATGGAAACTTCTTATTAATTGTAAAGCTCCTTAATAAAAACTAACATGGCATCACTTCCCTGATTGTGTACAGTAAGACTTCATAATTTCCTCTCATTCGGCAAACTGAGCTCACAAGAAAGCAATCCCTTCCAAAATGGCAAAAAATGAAAACCCTCCAAATTTTATGACATCTAAGTCTGCTTTGAATTGATCGATCATTTGCACGAGGCAACGTTATTATCTCCGAGTTTTTTGTCTCCTTTCTCTCGCTTTCTTCCTCCATTTTTTTCAAACTTCACTGAATCCCTTTCAAACACAATAAACTTGCTATTTAATATTTCCCTTTGTTTAGTCTTTATAAACTTTTAAAATAATAAATAATTAGTTTTTTCATTTAATTATGAATCTTAACCTTTTCTAATAAAAAAAAAGGACGCGTCCCTGGGATTTTCTCGTTAACACCGAAATTGAAAAAACTTTTAACTATACTAATCATCTATCAAGTTAATTTTTGACTTACTAACTCCTAATTCGATTAATCGAATGATCCTCTTACCGTTATCCTTTAATGGATCCCATTCCTTTAAACTTTGGAGAAGTTTTTCATCTAATGCTTTTCCGTATCCTTTCAAAGATTCGATTTCATTTAAACCTTCCCTCGGTTTAATCTGCGCTGGACCAGCAGCTGCATACGCGAAAATTAAACCGAGCGTTAACAACTTCATCGCTTTTGCCCGTCTGAACATTTCGTGACCACATACCTGCAGGTATACTCTTTTATTTGACGTCATGGTCAATGACAGCGTTGTCTCGTGATCAGGTTTTTCAACCCGGGTGCATTATTTCGACAAAGAAAAAAAAACCAGTTAAATTTTTCAAATGGGAGAGAAAAAAAAGCTCACTTGCTCGCACGCACGTGATGGGAGAAATCGGAAACCCGACCTTTGAGAAAACAGGAAGAGAAAAAAAGGGGAAAAAGAAGGGAAAATTTCTTCTTTACACGTTTTTCCGGGAGTTTTCCGGGATAAATTTTTTTTAAGTTATTTTTTTCCCTAGGAATTTTTTTGAGCTTGTTGATTTTATAATTTTTCATAGGGCTTAATTGGCTATTCAAAATGAATGAGAGGTTAATTTCTCTATGACTAATGACACGTGCACCGATAAGCGTAATATCCTGTTGAAATAACAAATTATATAAATATGGAATTACCATTTTTATGAAACATGGGAAGTGATCGTTTCGGGGATTCCAAGGGCATTGCGTGCTGTAGAGGTTGTTGTAACAATTTTTTTGGAGAATGATTTTTATTTAAAACAATAAAAGTTAAAATGAACGTGGCGTGTCGTGAATCTGTCTTCAGGTACGTCTGCACGTCAAATTTATAAAAAAATTTACGAGAGGATAAGGAAAGCCAAATTTTTATGTATTTCTGAATACCAGCAATGCAGTATCATATTTTGTAGTATTGACATTTGCGTTGTTCAAGGATTATTTTGCAATATTAGACAGTTGTCTAAGAAATGCCTTGCGTTGAACTACTAAATTGGGTAGAGAAGAAGACACAGAGTGGTAAATTTTTGTTTTTTTGCCCAGCAAGAATTGCTAAGTGAGGCTTTTTCGTATACCTCAGTGATCATGCTATAACTTAAAAAAATCCCTCCTTATGCTCCTTTGAAAGACATTCGCTGTAGGGGCAGCTGTTACATCCCTGCTGTTCACTGACACATAGTGTACCCAGCCAGCAAACTAGAGCCCCGTTTGACAAGCCTAATATCACTTAGCTAAGCCAGTATATTGATTACAAAATTAAAGAACCATCTATGATACTTCTTGAAAAATATATTTATGATACATACACAATAAAAAGAATATAAAAGTTAGTACAAAAATTATTCGAATAAGTGATGAAAAAATTAGTCATAATTAAATAATACTAAATTAAAAGTTAATTAGCTGCAATTAACCTTGTTTGAGATAATTTACCCTGCAGAATTAATACGGACACTTTTGCTTTATAAATAAAGGTTAGTGCAAAGCATTTAAGTTGTCATTTTTTTTTTTTTTTGATAGACATTGAAGATATGTTGAAAATCTTTAAAAATGATAGAAAACGGTATTTTTAAAATATGCAACCTTATGCACTATAATACCTATGTAAATACTTAATTCCTCAAGCTTCTTCTGACAATTCGATTAGCAGTTGACTGGAACTCATAAATCCCAATTTGAGTTTGCTCAAGATCACTGGCTAGTTTCATCCCAGGGCTGTAAAAGAGGGCTTTGCCATCTTTTTCCTTCATATCATTCTTTTGACTTCTAATTTTCTTTTTCACAGCTCCAACATTAGCTTTCATAGGACTCACTTTTCTCATAGCTAACCTAGGACTGAAATTAAAGGATTAGTCACAGACCACCAAAATCGCAATTAGATAATGAAGTTTAGTTTTTACCTTCTTGATAGGTTCTCTTTTCCTCTGGGAGTATCAATCGCAAAAGGGCTGTAAAGCTTTGTTGGTGTCCTACCGAGTGCTTGTTTGCTTCTTGAGTATGGGGTTACTGGTGTTTTGGGAGAATCTATATTTTTCAATGGCTGCCTCCTCCTTGTTGATTTCCTCAGTTTCTGCATCAGTGATAAGTATCATTAATGAAGAGACAAAACTTGTGATGCTAAGATAAACTTACTTGAGATAAAGTTCCAAAAGTAGTGCGAACAGTATTTAATGTTTGAGAAAGCTTTTCAGCGCCGGATTTAAATGCTTGACGGGTGTTAACCGAAGGCATTTGTAATGAAAATCCAGAGCACCAACTAGCATCTGAGCGTGTCAACTGAGATGAATTTTCTTTTTCATCCGATTTTGCTCGTATTTGGAATTCCCGATCAAACTTATCACTTAAAGATTGCCTTGTTGATGATCGTTGCATACTCATTTTAGCACTTTCGGAAATAGTTTCGTAGATTGGACAAGAATCCATACCCGGTTGAACGTATTCACTCATTTTTGTTTACAAAATTTTGACCGTTGGAAGTTTGAAAACAATGCGGGGTTAAAATTATATTTAGCTTATGTATAAATATTGACTATAGTAAATGGGCGTGTGAGAAAAAAAATTGGGTTATAATCTTGATTTCTGGACGAAATTTCAATATTTATTTTAAATTAATTTTATTTGGTATTAATTAATTTAATAATAATGATTTTCATTTAAAATCACTTGAAAGAAAAAAAATGTGTCAATATAAAAGTGACGCATTTGACTTTTTCAAAATGGATTGGATTCTCCGGCATTTAAGAAGGCGGTGAATCGTAAACATAACCTACTCCTCGTAAACTTTTTTGTGAAATCATATTTATAATTAATTTAATAAAACTATGGAAGGAAACGAAGAAGAAAACACCAAATCCCAAGAGGAAGAAGATGACGAAAAGGAAGAGCCTGTTGGTAAGTACAAATTTTCATGGGATTATGATGTTACGACTGGTTTATTTAATTCGTGATTTGGTCTTTACAGATGAACAAATGTACTCAGCTTTATCGTTTTGCTTTATGCTAGTCCTTCTTGGCATCCCCCTTTGGTGGAAAACAACAGAAGTCTATAGAGTTAGTTTGCCTTACTCTGAAATAGATGATCTTGACAATCTAGATTTTCAAATTCAAATGAACGTTCATGTAGTTACCATAGATGAAGTTCGTGGAGATAAATTAATTAAGGACCTTAGTAATATTTTTCAAATATCAAGTAAGTTCTATGGTTCTGTAAGAATTGAAAAGATACAGTATTTTAATTTGTAATATTTTGCAGAATTATATAACGTAACACTGAAACAGCATTCCATCAAAAAGGAAATATTAGGCTCGTCAAAGACCTTAGAGGAAATTGAGAGTAAAATTAAACAACCAAAAAATGAAGGGAGCTTACAGCTAATAGAAATACCTGGTTTAAGTCGATTCACACCAAAGCATATTATTATAGGGCAGAAGAGAACTATTTATTTTTCAACTGAGACAGGTAATTCATTTAATTTTTTTTTCCTATTGTACATTTATCATGAAAAATTAAAATTTAAAATAATCTTTTTAGATGCTGTGCAGTTGTTCAATTTTATGAAAACAAGAATTTTGAATGAAGAATCCTTATCCATTACAATGTTGCATATGACTGCACCTATGGAACAAGCTATGGATTCTCATTCAAGGCGCAGAATTCCTGCTTCAAATGAGTTTGATATATTATTTACAGTACTTAATCCAGAACCAGAGTTATTGGATATTAAATTCAATATTCCAGAGGCAATTGAAGGTACTTTAGATTAAGTATGTAAAATGGAACTTACTTTTTAGTTTTTAATTATCTTCAATTTTTTTGCAGAATATGTATCTCCGTTTTTGGATGAATTGAAACAGTTAAATAATTTTCATGCAAAGTCACAGTGGCTTTACTTTGTAAATCTTCAGGTACAACCTAAATTAATTAATATTAATGATTATGGAGAACATTATGCCCTATCTGAGGATTTATTGGGGCATGTGATTACTCCTCTAGAGAAAAAATTAGGTAATTCAAAGACAAAAACATATTCTAGATGTGTTATGGTTTTAGAAAAGTTGAGAATTATTTTGGTTAAGGCTTCAAGATAATTCCTAACAATAATTTTCCTGCATGGAAATAGTTTTTGAATGAAATTTTTTTTAGACTTGATTTTAGAAATTTTCAGGAAGAAGTCATTTTTTTTAAAAAAGTAGTTTTAAGTAGCCGAAGCTGGCACATCTAGAATTTGAGTGCTCGAAAAGATTTCTATTTTGCAAAAAGTTAATTAATTCATTTTTTTCAGCTGCTCATGTATCAAAACACCCGTGCTTAAATTTTGTGCTCTTCATTCCGCCTTGTAATTTATCTCCACTTCATATTTATACTAGCAAAGGTCACCGAGTTCTAGGAGCTGATGCATTCCTTTCGCCTAGATGGGGTGGCATCCAAATATACAATCCCGACAGGTATGATACTGTTTAAAAGGACTTCCTAGTTAAACTGAAAAGTTTTTAAATCATTCCGTTTTTAATTTTAGGGATAAGTGCAGTAATGCCAGTGAAAAAATTACGGTTGAACCAGATAAGCAACAAGTAATGTCTGTATTTCTTCAACAGTTGCGCCTTCTCTTAGGAATACCGGACGTGGAAGGTATCGAAGAAGGTGAAGTAATAAAAGGGCCTATTCATATAAGACTTTGGGAGAAAGATTCTTTAATTAAGATTAGAACAGTTGAACAGTTAACTTCAGCAAAACTCACTTTACAGGTAAATTTGACTTAAATGTTAATTTAGTTTTCAATGACTAATGATTGATTTATTTTAGTCATTATCCAAGTTGCTCGGCAAAATTAGCAATATAGTTATTAACGATCAAGTTGGCGAGGCTATTTATTCATCATTAGGCAATATATATCAAGCTACGGAAGCTTTAAAAACGGGGAGACTAATGGATGCATATAAACATTCAAAAGAAGCATTTATATCATCAGAAACTGCTTTTACAGATCCATCATTATTGGCATTGTTGTACTTTCCTGATGATCAAAAGTAAGTTGGCTTATTGATAAGTTAATTTTGAATAAGGTGTTCTAAAAAATCGTTTGTTTTAGATATGCTGTTTATATTCCGCTGTTTCTGCCTGTTATGATTCCAGTATTAATATCTTTCAAACAATTAAAAGACTGGATTACAAAGAAGTTGAAATCACGTAAATTAAAAATAGAATAAAGTTTGAATTAAATAAAATATTGGTCTGTTATTTATGAAATCCTATCCTACCATTTAGCGGCATTTTTTCTGACGTGGAATTTGAAATTCGTATTTGCTTATTTTAAAAGGTTCTATAAAAGTCATTAAAAGCTTTTAAAATCAAGGAAACACCCAAAAAAAATTATTTAAGTGTTTTGCGTTGGTCAATTACTCGTAATTACCGTCTAGAGAAAAAAAAATAAAAAAATGAGAAATGAGTAACCTCGTAAACAAATTTTTCTTCTGCCACGACTCAGGGCGTGTTGATTAAATTTCGTTCATTAAAATCATTTTCTTTTGATTTCTATCATTTTATTCCGATCTTGTATTAATCTAAAATCACAATTTATACGGACGGGTACTATTTTCCCCGTAGGCTGCTTTAAAAGGTCATATAAAGTTCCCCCCAAAATTTTGTCAGTTAAATGCCACAGTTCAAGGGTGACGTGCAGGTGCATCTTTCAAATAATCAAATAACGGAGGCATATAATGCGTATGTAAATATCAAATCTCAGAAAACGCGAAATTTGGATTCATCCTACTATACGATGCTTGAATAAATTGCAAATTTATACATCCAACATCCGGTTCAAAAAGAGCTCGGAGTCCTTGAGGTCACTGCAGATAACAAGTCCGTGTCATTAGCTAAGACGTCACATAAAATCGACCAATCAGAAAACTACGGTGTTTTCAGCTTAAACGCTAGCATCCATTTTTGTGTGGAGAAGGAAGCTCCTTTTTTTTTAGTGTTTTATAGTACTTTATCGGACATAGGAGAATTATAGTGATGTTAATATGGTTTTAGCAGAAAGGAATAGTTCAAATATCAAAAACGGGCAACGATCTCGAGGACCTAGCCCCAATGGAAATGGGGGTCCCAGCCCTGTATCGCCTATCGATGAGGAACGGGGTAAGTGGATTTTTTGGATTTCGTTTAATCTGCTCCTTAACATTAAAATAGGATTTCAGTGCGGTCACTTGCTAAAGTATGCCGCTAATTATACAAAATTTTTGAAAATTTCCTGCGAAAATTTGAAAATTTGGTATTTGAATTATGGTACCCCATTGTTTATGCTTACATAGCCTAAATCTTATATTGTTGTGCTAATAATTCATATCTTATGCCCCTTTCGCCATACAAATTGATTTTAATTTAAATTTACTGCTGAGTTTAATAAAATGTGTATTTCTCATTTTTTAATACCCTTGAATGAGGCCATGGAAATATTTCACCTGGAAGCATCATAATAATGTGTTATTTTTGCTTTGGGGATTAAAAATGGCTTCTTAGAGGTTATTCACTTTGTTAAGTATTTCTAGATGAAAGTACTTATTTAAAAAATTGAAAGATTTAATCTTGAAATGAGATTCATCTGGAAGTAGCTACATTTATTTATTGGTGTATGAAAATCAAGCATTTTGACATTTTATTGAAATAATGAATGCTAGTTTAAATCAACCATGTAATTTGTTTAGTGTGATTGCCTGTGCAGTGTTCTTGTTAAGACCTTAAAGTCTGTTTTGTGAAAATCTGGCAGTTGCACTGCTAATTACCATTAACAATACTCTTATAATTTTCCTTTTTAATAGTGAAGAGTTTAAGAACAAGATTTAATCCCCGTCCTTCCCATCCAATGATAACACGAAGAGCTGCCCTGATTGGATTTTTAGAACGCCCAGGTAATCCCCAAACATAAGAAAAAAAAGCGTTCATGAATTAAAATCAGAGCTATTTATTTATCGTATGACCATCGCATCAGCTTATCTCTTGTTATCTCTTTTGCCCTCACAATCTGATTTGCGCTTAAATTCACTCATTTTTTTATGTAGTGATGCTTTCTTAAAAATTATACAAAATACCTAATCGCAGTAAGTTATAGGGGTATTGTTGATCTGCTTTATTTAGGTTTTTCTTGTTTTTTATAATGTGGAAAAATTCTAACATTTTAACTTTTAATTTGTTGCAGAGAAAATTCGAGTTGGAAGGGATTATCAAGCGGTATGCCCGGAATATATCCCTGCAGATGAAAGGAGACCTGAAAATGAAATGGTAGACAGAGCACTTTTAGTATGGTCACCTTCCAAAGATATAACTGATGATATGTGTAAGTGGAATTATCTGCAAAAGATATTTTTGTGGGCAGATCCTATTTTAAAATGGAAAAAAAATGGTTTTTTTACAGTGGATCAATACATTCAAATAGCAAAAGAAAAATATGGATATAACGGTGAACAAGCATTAGGGATGCTATTTTGGCATAAACACGATTTAGAAAAGGCTATTCATGATTTAGGTAATTTTACTCCATTCCCAGATGAATGGACTGTAGAAGATAAAGTACTTTTCGAACAAGCTTTTACATTTCATGGGAAAACTTTTCATAGAATAAGGCAAATGGTAAGTGATAAAAGTTTCTATTTTGTTTGTAAATTTTGGTATCAAAATTAATATTTTGGATTTGTTTTTCAGCTGCCTGATAAATCCATGGGTTCCTTAGTTAAATATTATTATTCTTGGAAGAAGACAAGAACTCGGACTTCACTCATGGATAGACAGGCTAGAAAATTAGGAGGAGCTAAAGAAGAAACAAGCGAATTGGGAAGTGAGCAAGGTTCGAATACAGACTCAGAAAATGAAGAAAAGGTAAGTTTATTGTAAAAAAAATTGTATCACGCATGCTATAGTAAGTTACACAAAACTGTAAATGCCAAAATTGCTTCAACATGCCGAAATCAAATTTAATAAAGCTATTTTTTTAGGTAAGTGAAAAAATTTTTAAATAGGTGCATGGTTAAATTAATATTCAAATTTTTGTTTTTTGATAGCACGCTTGAAATTAATACTGGTACTCGCTTATGAAACATTCAACAAAAAGGTATATTATGTCTTAAAATAGATTTGGTCAGAGCTTCAAGAGAGAGATTGTAGGGGATATAAATTTATACTATCGAAAATTTTGATGAATCATGTAATTTATAGAATTTTGAACATGATTCAGTGACAATGTAAAATTGCGACAAAAGGAAAGTGCTGAGAGCTTTTGATATGCAAAGAGGAGTTTACGGAAACAGCGAATAAAAAAACTTAGAAAAGCAACGATAGTTCATTGGTGAGCTAAGTTAGATTTTGAGACTAATGATGTGAATTTTGCTCTCATATTTATTGCTTGGCAATGCTTGTGCCTAAGCTCAAGCTACTCGGGTTAGATTGTGGCTGGGAGCTTAAACTTGTTTTACTTCTTATTTTCCTAAGAAAAAGCTCAAATGAATGTTCATCTTGCCGGTTTTTCGGCAGAATTATCAATCTCCTGAGCAATGGGGATTCATCCACTTATCTGTATTCATAAAAAAATTAATCCTGGGCTCAAAAACTTGAGAAAAGAAATTTCAACGCACTACGCATGGTCTGGAACATTTTTTTTTATTATTTTCAAATCACCTGAGAAAACTGTGTTATAACGATGTGTCTGTCTCGATACTCACTTTATTTTTACAAATATTCAATGTACAAAAAAATTTTTGATTGTTTAGCTAAAAATCGAATCACCTCCGGATTGTTGTAGCAAAATCATAGAAACTGACATGATTTCTCTTGCGAAAAATTAGGTACAAGTTACTGTACAAGGAATAACCGAATTATTCGATAGTTGCACATTTTAGTAGTGTTCGTAGCTATCCAGATTTTTCGCTTTGAATTTTATTTTTTTAGGCCGCTAAATTTTTTATTTTTAAAAAATTTTTTGTGCACTGCTGGGGAATTTTAAATACCCATCACAGCATTTTAATTTTTTTTTAGTCTTGTACAGTAACCAAAGCCTATTCGTTTATTTTTTTTTGTTATAATTATTTTCTTTTTTTTTTTAATTTGTTGGTTACGAGTTTCTTTCTGTCTGTTACAGAAAGAGAATGGCGAGGTAAAAGAGACCAAGATATATTGTAACAACTGCGGGATCCCCTGTACCATGACAAAATCAACACCAAAAGGGATCATGTGTAATACGTGCTTTATGCATTGGAGGTGAGATTCTTCATCTTTGTTCTTCGGCGGGATTTCGTTATTATTATTTTTTGTTAATAGAGGGAGAGAGAGTTTGGGAAAATGTTTAAAACAAAAATTATTGATAAATTTCAGAAAAACGGGGAATGTACGACCGACAGTAGGTCCGTTAAGAGGTCGCGACAGACACAGTTATAATGTATTCAAAAAAAAAGCCAAACCTCCCAGGGGGATGCATATTGACCATGATGATTTGGTTTCTCTGGCTTCTCAACATTCTCAGAATTTGTTTATTAATTTAGATCGTGAAATTTCATCTTTAAAAAGACAGGTAAGGTTTAGTTGGTAGTTTTTCTTTTTTTGAAACGGGGCAATGAGAGTGGATTCGTATCGGAGAAAATGTAAGTTTTTTTTTTTTAATCAGGATAAAGGTGTAGTGGCATGCAGAGAATTAGGAAAAAAATTATTGGTTTAATTTTATGTATTAATTTTTTTTTTGGTTTCAGGTACAAAATAATAAGCAAACTATTAGTAATATGAAAAGAAAAATCACCGAAAATAATATTCAAGAATTGCGTCCATCTGAAAGCTTGTCGCGGATCAATGCACGTTGGTCTAATGAAGAACTCTTGCTAGCTGTTAAAGGTGAGCTTAGCAGAAATTTCCTATTAGGATTTTTATTGCAAAAAATAAATTGAAATTCGCTAGTTTAAGTTTTAGCCACAGCGAAGCAAGCCTTGGCCCAAATTCTTTGCCACTCCAGGAAAAAACCGAAAAAGCCTTACTTTACTAATCAATTTTTTTTCACAGGTGTAAGAAAATACGGAAAAAACTTTAAGGCGATAGCAGAAACCATCGGTACTAAAACTGAGAGCCACGTTCGGAACTTTTTCGTAACTTACAAAAAACGTTATAATTTGGATGTGGTGCTAAAAGAATACGAAGCTGAAAATGGACTAGTAATTGACATATCAGACGATAAAGACGATAAAAAAGAAGAAAAGGTAAAAATTATCGAACAAATAAAATTATCCCTCCATCTATATTGGTTAGTTTTTAAAAATTAAATTTTCTTTGCAGATGGAAATCGAAACTGAAGTAATCGGCCCTAACTCCCCATCGACTGTACCTAAAACGAGCGTTTCAGCCGGGCAGCCATCCAAATAACATTCGTTCTAAACGAAAATCAAATTAAACAATTTAATTTTGAGTGTTCCGTATGAGTTTTGTGTTCTCCTATTATTTTAAAGATGCAAAAGTAATCTTTAAAATATTATAATCGTAAATTATTTCATAATTACCGGTATGTGTAAATAACTTTCCTCTTGCTTTTGAGGTGGCATCGCAAGAATTATATATTTTTTTGTTTTTTTCAATTAATTTAAAATCCGCAATCTAATTTAAGTTTCAGAAAGTAGATTTTCTTGTTGAATGAGTCGATGTTGAAGAGATATATAATTTTTAAGATAGATAATGCATCGGCGGGTATATGAAAAGTATAGATAAGCTTGAATTCTTCCTATCTCGTGCATAAATAGCTTTGTAAAAAAAAAATTCAGTGGTTTTAAAACGCCAGATTGAAATGGCTTGTCGATCGTAAATAATTTCCCCCCTAATAAGCTTCGATTTTGTAACCCTAAAGCCTTTCACAGGCTCAGGCGTATGTCTTTAGGTTGATCAATAATATTTAAAAAAAAATTGCATTGCGAACTATCCATTTGCAAACATCAAAAATTTTCTGTAAATCAATGAAAAAATGAGCAATATTAATTTTTTGTTTATTTAAAATAAAATCGATCGATTTTAAATATAATTTTAAGTAGTTGACTTCATTAATGTGGGATTAAAAATTTAAAATCACGATCTGGAAAAGTTTAGTTAGGTAATTTAAGAATTTTTCTTGTATCCACAGTGCTTTTAATAAAACTTTAACCTATAATTTTTTTTTTGTATGACTAAGAATGAATGGATGAAAAATAAAAAGGATCCAGTGAGAATAAATAAAAATTTTTACTTATATATATTTTTGAATTACGAGAGAATGCAATTTCAATTGGAAAATGATTCAATATTGTTTTAGGATGTATCTTGAATTGATTTAAGCATTTTCTGTGACTAATTTCGATGCAATATTTAGTTTTTCCTATCCTTTATCCCTAATTTAAAAAATATGCACAATGTGAATGATTGTGAATAAAAAAAGGCAAATTTATTAAAATATAAAAGCAATCTAATAAGTAAAAATGGCTGAATTGTTTGAATTCCTTACATTTTTTTACAGGGCGTTGGCTTAGGAATAAAAAAATTATTTGCTACGATTTAAAGGCGCAATTTTGTTGGCGTGGGTTTTGCTATTGTTTACAAAAAGCAGTTTGACTTCTGCCACGATGATTTCGAAATTCAAGATGGCCGACAGTGCAGAACGGTTGTTACTTCGGGAAACATCGGTGTAATTTTTGATGCGATATATTGTGATATTTTTTCATTTGTCTGGTGAAAATGTGTGCAAGAATAGCAAAAGTGAAGTGGTAAGCTATTGCCGTTTAAAACACTACAATCTAGGGTTAAATTTCCTGTGTAAATATATGAATTATTTTTTTTTGAATTTAGTACCGCTCAAGATGACCGAAATCTTAGAGAATACTGATGTTTACCTCAAATATATTCATAGTGAAGGTTAATATGGAACAGGAAGGATCATAATACTTTAGCTGGAGGAAAATTCGAACAAAATAGTAAGTAATCCGATCATTATTTTTGTTCATCTTGTATTAATTGTAAAGAATGGTAGGATCGGCACATGCTTATTGAATTATTGTTTGCATTGTGTTTGGAATTGGTAATAATTAAGGCTCAACCAGCTTCAGTGATGTGTTATAAAAAAGGAAGGTGTGAAATGTTGAAAGGAATTATCACAACTGACACAGATAGTTATTACATGAAGTTTCATTGAAGTTGTTGCTACCATGTGTTTTCACATTACTTCAGGAACCCAAGTTTGGTTAGTCCTTGAAAACTTTCGACAGGTTATTTTGATAGCATCTAGCAGGGAAGTAAAATTCATTACGAATACTCTGGCTCCTGTATAAATATTTTCCAAAATGGGGCAACATTAAACTCAGTCAAAAATTTTAAGAAACGAATCTTTATTAACATCTTATTGAAATGGTATTTCCACAGCATAGAAAGTACATAAGCTGCAACAAATTTATATTAAAATAAAAAAATTTTAGAAATGATCCTCTAGAAATAATACAAAAAATAAATATTTGGAAATTTTTTCTTTACAATTTAAGTTCTCCATGCAGAAAAGAAAATAAACTTTGAGAACATTTACATGATCGCAAAGCAATTTTAATCATTCTAAGAGAAATCAATTATTAGTCGTTAAATTTTAAACTGATTTTATTCATTCATAACTTTTTTCACACCACTTTTTTACAATTTCTTTTTAAACTTCGATAAAAATATAAAACTAAAAAATAATTTTTTTTACATTTTTAAGAGAAAAAGAAGAATTTTTATTTTAAATCCTAAATACCAATTTTATCAAACTCATCAAATTAAGAAAAAAATGCTTGCTCAGGTGTGTTTCGATTTTCTAAATTTTTTTTAGTCATCCTTGTTGGTGCATTTTTTTAAAAATAGGTTCAAATTTGATTAAAAAAACCGATTTAAAAAAAAATAATGAAAATTGGATTGCTTATTTAAAATAAATCTTCAATTTTTATAGGGTGAATAATATTAAAAGTTACCATTAATAAAATTTGTTTTCCCATATATTTTTATTGTTTTTACAGAGATACTTTTTATATTTTAGAAAGGGTAACGATTAAAAAATTTACCCGAGATTAATGATGTTTCCACCGGAGAATTAATTTAATTATTTTTTATATTTTTCTGATCATGATTTGAGAAATACAAATGAAAACAAAATTAATGATGAATTTAAAGAGAACTAGGTCCAGGTTTTTCAATTAAAATCAATTTGTTAATTTTTTATTTCGATGCAATTTTATTAAAAAAATTTTATAGTGAAATAAAAACAACAGGTTGTCTTGAATATAAAATTTTATATTCAATTTTGAATTAAATTCTCTGCGAATTAAGGATATTGCTTAATTAACGTCTGGAACAAAAAAATTACAAAACATAACTGTTTTCTTAAATGACATTAAAATTGCTTAAAAGATCTTAAGAAAAAAAACCCAGGCAAAACCAAAAGTGAAATTTATGGAGTGAATGGACCATTATGTGTTTAAAAGGGAAGAATATCGAAGTAACGAATTAATTCGGTTGAGGCGCTTTAATTATAATTCACTGAATGCTTGATAGAGGTCGGTAATGTTGAAACAACATGGCGGATGGGATTTTTCTTGACGTCTTACGTCAGCTTTACCGCGATTAGCACACATTGAACTACCATTACGGCCGAAAAAAATTTTTTCTGAAACCTGAACCCCACATCAAGGTCAAAACTAAGAAGGCAAACCTAAAACTCAACTGCTAATGTCGCTGAACATAAATTACATTGGATAACAGCGACACAAGCGCCGAAGTTTAATTTTTACCTTCACCATTCTTCATAAATTTTCTCTAAAACACGCCCAGATCTTTTCAAACGATCTTTTACCATAAATATCATAGGAACATTTATTCCTCTGTCGTGTTATCACTTTTTTCATTATCTAACTGATCATTATCATTATTCTCTTCGTCTTCATTGACCTCCATTGCACTATAATTATGTTCATTCGCATTTTCAATAATTTTGTCACTGATATCAGCTTCACTATTGTCATTTTCTTTTTCATTATCATCCACACTATCATCATTATCTTTTAAACCCTCATTATCCTCCTCTAAACTTCCACCGACCGCACTTTCATCATTATCCTTTTCCATATCTTCATGTACACTTTCATCTTGCTCTCCTTCCTCATCCGCGACACTCCCTTCATTATTCTCCCGCACTTTATCACTATCAATCTCTCCGGATTCAACATTATCTTCAGTCTCTGTACTTATATCATAATCCCCGTTATTCTCAACGGAATTCACAGTTTCCTCCGCGTGTCCCTCCGATTTATCATCATCGACCTTCGTCCTCTTCTTCGGATTCTCCTCATCAGACTCCGCATCAGATTCATCAACATCCGTCTTCGACTCATAAATATCATCATCCTCATCCGCTTTCTTCGATCTTTTCCCCACGTTCCTACTTTCATTTTTCCTTTTCGGGGGTAATTTATCTATAGTAACTGATACATCCTTTAGGCCGTATTTTTCTTTTAACTCGCCTGACGTGGAATTCGAATCCGCTCGGGAAGAAGTACGAGATCTCGGCCCGGGACGGTGATTCCCCTCAGGACTATCTTCCCCTTCCCCATTGGCTAAATCCTCCGTTGATTTATCAGGTTGATCATCGTCCAAAATTTCAATATCAGAATCAGCATTCTGCATCAGTTCCTTGGTCTTCTCATCAAAACTAGATAATCTATTTTTGGAAGTTTTTTCTTCGTCTGATAAATCGATAACATCGACCCCTCCGCCGTTTTTATCATTTTTCCAGTCTTCAAAACTTTTTAATAATTCATTATCCAAGTCTTTTAACAGTTCACTCGTTTTCTCGTAGATCATATGCAATTTTTTGACAGAAGAATTATAAACACTTTCCTCCGTGATTTTAGTTTTCGAACTAACCTTATCTTTGATCACCATTAATCTATCATACAATATTTTAGTAAGTTTAAAAGAATTTTCTAATTGATTTTCTAAAAATCCCGAATCCGCTTTCTTCTTAAATTCCGGCATGGGGAACGTCTTCCCGCCGTTGCAGCCGTCTCCCTCCGTGACCAACCTAACAAGCTGAACTTTATTATCCGGGAAATTCATTCTTAATATTAATCCTTGTACATTTTGAGGAATTTTAGCAGTCGGGATTTTACTTAAATCTACCGCGTTTGATTGATTGCTAAGAGAAACCATAACCAGAGGAGGTTTTTGTTTCCCCGCGCCTGGCGGCGCCGGTTTCGTTTTCACCAACGGCGGTAGCGGCTTCCCTCCCGGTTTTTGTTGCGGTACTGTTTTAACTTGCGTTTTCACCGGCTGCCTCGACGCTGGAGGCGTGATCAACGTCTGGCCATGTATAACCGGACTTTGTATACTCTGCGGCGAAAAATTTTTCGTCCCTCCAAGCGAATTATAATTCCGCAAAATATTATTTTTTAATTGCGGATTCTGAATCGCGTTAACAATCCTAATCGGAGTCACTTGATTTTTATTCTGTTCAAGTCCTTTACTTTTAGCCATGATTGAATAAGTATTATTGTTAACGACTTTAGAAACTGGTAGAAGTAATTTTTTAGGATCAGATCCTCCTCCGATGATTGTAACGGAATTTTGTGATTCTTTTTGCGGTAGAGGTGATGGAGACGGTGATGGTGATGGTTTTTTCGGTAGGATTTTCTTCTTTTTCGGAGTTAAATCGCAGCACGAGGATATGTCCTTCTTAGGCAGTGATTGGCTTTTCTTTCTCATTACTATGTATTCCATTAATGCTCTGCATATGGCTCGGTGGGGCCATAAGGGTTTTTGTGCGCAGCAAAAACACGCCCAATCGTTGGCTTTTTCGATGGCTCGTAGGAAATTGTGACCGTAGTTCCGTCGGACGCATTTCTGTAATTTAAAAAAAAAAATTAAAATTTAGGAAAAAAAATTGACAAAACAAAAATTTATTCATAAATTTCTTTTATGCTTCAGTCGTGACGACATTGTATAAACAACCATTACCACGTCACTAGTGTAGTTCGTGCCACTTCAATAAACTAGTACGGCGTTGTAGGCCGGGTCACGTGACCCAAGCCTGCGAGATCGATACCTAAGCCCGACCTCTCGCTCTTTTTTTCCCATCAATAAATCAAACCTAAATTTTTTTCTTTTAAAGCCTGAATCAAATTATCATTACTAACCTTACAAAATACTCTAGGGCAAAAACTGCAACAGACCAATGCTCCACCCTGACCGCACCACCTACAATATATCTCGCAGTTGTCCACTGCGTCACATGGGAAATTTCCATCCCCATAAAATTCGTAACAAGATTTGCAAACTAATACTTTAAGCATATTGTGAACTGTAACTTTGTCCTCAACGTCAGATCCACATCCCAAATGTCGATCACAAATCGTGCAATGTAGCCTGCAGAATCTAACATTTTGTACATCTGAAATACGAAATTCATTATTATTAACTCAATCCCTAACATTTCTTCTCAAATTAAAAGCTACTAACCTCTAAAAGCACTTCTATAATAATTCATTTCATCCATTAAAACTGCAGCAATATCACGAGGCGATTCTGGTTTCTCAAAAACATTTTTAACAAATTCAGGTTTAAAAATAAAATTTAAAAACTCTGTTTTTGTGATTGAAACCGGAGTTGCTGTAATTGTAGGGGTTGTAGTTGCAAGACCAGATGCATTAAGAACTTTAGGAGACGATGATGTTGGAGTTTTAATAGCAATAGCAGGTTTATTCATTGGTTTAGACATAACCTGCTGAAATGTAGGAGAAACCATACTATTCGTGCCAGCAATCAATTTCGGAGCTGTAACTATTTTACCAGGGGTTATTATTTTCTGTGCTGCTACTAATTTACCACCCTGCATTATTTGCGCATTCGTTAGTACGGCTGAAGACATGATATCCCTTGAATGTATTGTCAACATTGGCCCAGAGGCAGGTTGAATAGCCGCTCCCGTGGCCATCGGGTTTCTATATACAGTATTGTAAGACCCAAAAGATTCCGATTGTAGATCGAACATTGGTGTCGGTGGTAAATCAAACGCAGCATTTTCATTATTTAAAGGATCCTCTTGTTGTGGCACATTCACTTCACCATCCTCTACAGTCATTTCTACTTCTAACATAGAATCCAAAAAATGGGAGCCAAAATCGGCGTAATCTTCGACTTCAGCCATAACTGCACTTTTTATTGTTTTAACAACTGCACTTTTACCACAGATCACTTTATAAAAGTAAAAAACTTAAAATAATTAAAAAGTGCAAGGTTTTAGTTACCATTTGCACTCTAAATGTCAGAAATTCAGACATAAACAATATAGTTATTTATTACTCCATCTCAGCCTTTTCTTCGAGTTTTTTTTTGCTTCGGGTCAGAAAACCGGAAACGCGTATTTCTCGTGGACGACCGTTTCCGGTTTCGTTTGTTTTTCTGCTAAATCAAAATGGCTTCCCTAGATTCTCGGACTTGTGATACACCTGGGTGTAATAATGCCGCTAAATTGCAGTGCCCGACCTGTATTAAACTTAATATACAAGGATCATTCTTTTGCTCACAGGTATAGTTAGATTTCAACCTAAAATTTTTAGTCATGCGCTGATTTTTTAAAAATTTTTGAACACTTGCCGGAGAGTAACGGCCAACCAATGTTTGCATTTTCAGAAACTATTTTTAAAGGAGCTCTTGAGTTTTTTTGTAATTACTATCAGGAATTTTTTGATGGGTTGCTTCATGGCATCTCAAAAATTAAAATTTAAATAATTTAGCAGCATTTGCTTTTTAGTTTTTTTTTTGTTGCAAAATTCAAATTAGTTTCCGAAACAGAATTTCATGCACTTCCTTTTTTGTTATCCTCTAAATTTAACCATTTCTTGAAAAATATTTTAGTGTTTGTAATTATTCCTAAAAAACTGAAAATTTTTCTTCAGGATTGTTTTAAAGGAGCATGGAAGACTCATAAAATTCTTCACAAAATTGCAAGTAAGGCTTCAATTTTTTTTTTAACACAAATTCTCATAACTCTTAATATTTTTAACAATTTTAGAAGGTGAAGGCAATGGGGCACAACAAGATGGATTATATGAACCATGGCCACATTTTAGATTTACTGGTAAGCTAAGACCATATCCTCAATCCCCGAAAAGGATTGTACCACCTTCAATACAAAGACCAGATTATGCGGACCATCCAACTGGAGCTCCACTTGGTGAATTAGCAATCAAGGGATCTGCTCAAATTAAAGTTTTAACTGATGAAGAAATCGAAGGAATGAGAGTAGCTTGTAAGGTAAGACAATCTTTTGAAATATCAAGTTTTTCAGTTTGATTTTTTTATTAAATATATTTTTTTTTTTCAGCTTGGTAGAGAAGTTTTAGACGAAGCTGCCAAAGCCATCGAAGTTAATATTACAACTGATGAAATAGATAGAATAGTTCATGAAGCTTGTGTTGAAAGAGAATGTTATCCTTCACCATTAAATTATTATGAATTTCCAAAATCTTGTTGTACATCAATCAATGAAGTAATCTGCCATGGTATTCCTGATTTGCGACCATTAAGAGATGGAGATATTTGCAATGGTATTTAAAATTATTTTATTAGGACAAAAGCTAAAAACAAATCAATGTTTAATGACATTGAATAATTTCTTTTAGTGGATGTAACTGTGTATCATAGAGGATTTCATGGTGATTTAAATGAGACTTTTTTAGTAGGAAATGTTAGTGATGTTGGCAAAAAATTGACAAAAGTTACCTGGGAATGTTTACAAAAAGCAATTGAAGCAGGTACGAATTTTTTCATCCATGTAAGTATAAACTGATATTGAATTAATGAATTTCTTATTTTATTTATAGTCAGACCCGGTGAAAAATACAGGGAAATAGGAAATATTATTCAAAAGCATGCTCAATCGAATGGCTTCTCGGTTGTTAAAAGCTATTGTGGGCATGGAATACATAAACTATTTCACTCAACACCTAATATTCCTCATTATGCTAGTAAGTAGCTAATACATTTTTTCAATATTTACAAAAACCTTATTTTAATGTTCCAATGCTTCTTTTTTAGAAAACAAAGCAGTTGGCGTAATGAGACCTGGCCACTGTTTTACAATCGAGCCGATGATAAATCAAGGCAATTGGAAAGACGAAATGTGGCCAGATTCGTGGACGGCTGTAACAATTGATGGGTTATTATCAGCTCAGTTTGAGCAAACCTTACTTGTTACTGACACTGGGTGTGAAATACTGACAAAACGACTAGCCAATAACGGGCAGCCATATTTTATGGATCACTGATAATGATTTATTTGTAATGATAAAAAATTTTTTTAAGCTTTTAAAAAGCGCTTTTTATTCAAATATCATGATATTTATTGTTCTCTTGATAAAAAAAAAAATAAAAACGTACAAATCAAATTTTTTTGCTTTTTTCCCGCTCAAATTTGAAATGACGCCGAACGTGGCGCTAGAAAATTAACGGCAACATCTCGTGTCTTTTTCGAACATGTTATTTATTTTGATAATGCAGTAAAACGAACTGATGGATTTAAATTTTGCACTAAAATCTTCCTTAATTATTTTTCCTCTTATAAGGGGGATATCATGTTCAGTTGGAGATAATTCTGTGTTTTATAATCGTTGTGTTAAGAAATGTACTGAAGATTCATGTACTACAGGTAAATAAATGTGTATCAATTATTTTACAAGTCTGCAGATCTACTGATAAAATTTTTTTTCCAGAATCAGATTTCACGATTCAGTTTAATTTGCTGGGGCTCGGGATAACTATTTGGTCTTGTTTAGAAAACTGTGAATACATTTGCCAATGGAAAACAGTTGAATCATTCCAAGCAAGAAATTGGTCCATTCCTCAGTTCAAGGGAAAATGGCCATTTATCAGACTTTTTGGGATGCAAGAGCCAGCATCAGTTATTTTTTCAATATTTAATTTTTTAGCTGTTTTGAAAATGTTTATTGAGTTTCGAAAGACTGTACCTAAAACTAGTCCATACTATTATTTGTGGCATGCTTATTCTGTTGTAAGTATTTCCATTTTAAAAAAGAATTATTATTGTGTAAAATTTTAATTAGTTTTCTATTTCAGATTTGTTTAAATGCATGGTTCTGGTCATCTGTATATCATACAAGAGACAGTGATTTTACAGAAAAAATGGATTACATGTCAGCGTTTTCAATGGTATTATTTTCATTTTATGCAATGGGAATGAGATACATCAGTAATACAGTCAATATTTTCACAGTGTTTTGGTCAATTTTTTGTGGATCTATTGGCATTAACCATTTAGCTTATCTGTGGTTTTATTATTTTGATTATGCTTACAATATGAAATTGAACTGTGCTGTAGGTAAGTAAACCCTTTCCTTTTTATTGATTAAGCCAAAAATGATTGCAGATGACAATAGTCTTCTTTTGAAAATGTTTAAAAGATTTTGATAAATTTTTTTCTTGAAGCTCTTCTGATTCTCAAATTAATCTCCTTTCAAGCATTCTCAAACTTTTCTTTAAAACTGCTAATTTAATAACGAGAAAATCTAATTACAAATGTTTATGTTTTGTAGTATTATTTAAAATCCATTATTTTCAGGCGGATTGACTGTGATCGGTTGGCTGGTATGGACTTTCATCAACTACACTACTCATCCATACGCTTGGAAAGTGGCTGCATTTTCCTTACTCATAGCTTTATCAACCTCATTAGAACTCTTAGATTTCCCTCCAGTTTTCTGGTTAATTGACGCTCACGCTTTATGGCATTTAGCTACAGGATTTATCACTATTATATTTTATCTATTCCTTATTGACGACTGTAAATTCTTAAATGAGACTAAAATGGACAGATTCGATCCAGAATCAAAAGTAAAATAATTTTTTATATGCAATATTTATAAATTAAGAAGGCTTGCTTCAGCCAAAGATCTTTGCTTTAATTAGTGCAATTATTTGTTTTTAATTTTTTTTATATTATTTGTGTTTTGTAATAAATTATTGTTTATTCGAAAAAATCGTTTTTTATTTTCTTATGTAATTTCAAATTGTAAAAATTCCCGGACTTTTTTAGTGACTTTTTTTAGGGGATTTTTTGAAATGTTGGCGCTCTGGAAATCCTTGATGTGTGATAGGTAATTGATGCGGTGTGAAGCAAGATGGCTACCTATTCGATGACAGATATTTTATAATGATGATATATTTAAATCCAATTATATCATAGAAACTAGTATCCATCCACTAATGATTTTATTTATAAACGATAATGGAATTCCATACAGAACATTTGATATATTATTAAAAAGACTGCGTTTAATAGAACATGGAAATATTTAATGAAAAAAAAGTATAATCAAAAAGTCTAATGTGAATAAGTGATTATAGCTAATTTACAAGAAAAATACGTGTTGAAATCTAAGGGTGAGTACGTATTTTTCTGTATAGTGATTAATAATCCGTTTCTTTTTCATTTAGTTCGCTCGCGGTAATTGTTTTTCCGTTAAATTTTAAAAAGTGGTGTTGAATTTACCGTTCGATGAAAATCAAAGATGGACGTCGCCATTTTGTGATGTCGGGGTGGGTTCGTATTTTGATGTGGAATAAAAGCAGCTTGCTCAGTTTCCTTTACAGTGTTATTAGTGTGAAATGGTTTGGTAGTGATCCGTGTTTTTGTTTATTTTAGAAATATAATCGCGAGAAGGGACAAGAGTTGCTTATGAGTGTTTGCAAGTAGCATTTAATACTTGGGTATTTTTAATATTTTTATGTGCAATACATCGACCTTGAGTAGAATACCGAATAGTTACTGGAGCCCTCCTGGTAAGCCTATTTATCAAAAATTACTATAGCTGGCTTTTAGCTTTTTGTAGTTTTGGGGGATAAAAACTTGTGAAGACTATTTGGAAAGTGATGTAAGAGGTACAGTTTTTTTACTTAGATTTTTGAGGGCAGATGAAATTTCCTTTTTTAAAGAAAATTTTATGGTAGCAATTGCTCTTATATTTGGGATATATGATTATTATTGCTTCCTACTCATAACTAAGGAGTATAAAGTGAACTTGGCAAATAAAAAGGCATTAAAAAATAATGTTTTATTGTGCAGCAGAGAATTTTTTTCAAACTTTAACTACCTGGCAAAACACCCTTTTAGAAAAATTATTCCGATACATAATTAATTTAAATTGAGTAGTGTTTTTATCAAGAAAGTGAACAACTAATTTGTAGACTGTTTACTTTTTTTTCAATCTGTTGGTTTTGTTGTAAGGGTTGTGATGAGTTGTTGCCATGAAAATGCTATTGATTAAACCTTTTCCAGTAACTAGATAAATTAAAAAATGATAAAATGTTAAACAATATGAAAATGGTGCGAGAATAAATTTTTTTAAAAATTAGCCATTGAAATGATATTAATGGTTTGAATTTTTTTCCCAGGGGACATGCCAAGTGGCCATGTTAACAAAAATGGAAAGGTTACTAGGAACAGAGAAAGTGAGGATCGGTACTGTGGTGTTACTTACACATCAGGAAGTGATCACGAAGAAACAGACCGACCATCTTCAGATCCCACTAGGTAATTATTTTTAATTTCAATAAATTGTCCTTTCAAGAATTTTTTTTAAATAAAAATTATTCATATTTTCAGTCACAAGAAATCAAGTAGAAATGCATCGATCACTCCTAGGAGAAAGTCAAGACACTCACGTGATAACGCTATCGCGGGGGGTGGCAAACCATTAGTAGAATATTCAGACGTTAGTTCAGAAACCTTATCTTCAGGCCCCGAGCTTGGGGAAATAACTGAAGATGAACAGTTGATGGTATCGGACGGTAAGAATCTTTTTATATTGAATTGTCTTTCTGTTAATTGCTGTATTGACTAATTTTGATTTTTTTTGTAGGTGAATTTGACATGTTTAGGATGAATCAAGGAAAGGATATGCTTCATAGGCCTCATCATAAAAATAGACACCATAAATCAAGGTATGAGGGTTGGTCCCATCCTTATTTGATGTGTATTTGTTGAACCTTTCTATCAAAAATTGCACCCTTTCCTATAATTAAATGTTCTGTTGCTTAGACACCGGCACCATGATGAGTCACCTGCGGTAACCGAAAGGACACCATCACCACTTCCAGCACATAAACATAAAAAAAATAAACGCCGCGATGCGTCACCTTCGTCGCAAGATTATGGGTAAGTTGTGTATGAATTTTTTAATTAAGGGTAAGGGTTGTTGATATTGAGAAAACAAACACATTTTGTTTTGAGGGATTTTAAAAAAATGTTTTGGTAATCACTAAAATTAATATTGGTAGTGGATTACCAAGCAGCTGTTCAGCGATAGCTAGTGTTAAAAGTCTGTTTCATGATAGTTATTTGTTGTCGAACTGAATATTTGTATGCTTGGCACTGAAGGATTTTAAATTTTGGGGGTTGACAGTTTTTGAAAGCACGAAGGTTGAAAAAATGTTTTTTCTCCAAGGGTGTAATGTCTTAATGATAGCCTGTTCAACGCTGATCACAACCTTCTCAATGTAGTGGATGTAGTCCCACCCCACCTCTCTCTAAGCAAATACTTCAACTAAAATATTTGTAGTTGGATATTTTTTTGAGCCTAACTTTGGCGATAGACAATTGTGCTTAAATATACCCTATTGACCACCATGAGTTTTTTCCCTTGAACCTAGATGTTTCATCTGTTAGCATTAGTGACTGCATTTACGTAATCAAGCGAAACTTGCAACTAATCCACATTTCCTATTGTTAAATCGCATTATTGGTTTGAAAAGTATAGCACAATAAAAAATTGGGAAACCAACGTTTCAAGCTTTCGTTTTTTCACGCTAGATGCGGTGAAAGTTGGAACTACATTTGCGATTTGCCGCTTTAACAACGAAATCTCCATTTTTAGTAGACAAGTATATTCGATTTTCGCTAGCCGCTACCTGTATCTATCTGTAGGATCAAGCTCTTGTGTTGTGTCATATCGAGCTGAAGCGTTTTCATGAAAAAGCGGATCCAGTTGCAGTATCGCATTTTGCTGGTGTTTTTAATTGTTATGTCACGTACGACTACGACTATTTTAATTGGTATTTTTTGTTCGGAATTTTAAGGTATTAGCTCTAGGTGAGGTGAGGTTATGTTTTTTGTTAATTTAAGAATAATTCAATCAAAAGTTTACTTAACTATAAGATTAAGTCTTTTCTCGGATTTCTGTCATTTTAGTCTCGTTTCTATTGCTAACTTAACCAAACCTTGTTTCACATGTGTCAAGGCAAAATGATCGCCAGTGTTAAGTTAAGTGAAAATTTGGGATGAAATCAATGTTTGTTTTTCTTAAATGGAATCAGATTATATTACGGCAACAGACTTTCAATTTTGAAATCAGTCCAGTTGTTCCACCTTTTCTTATAATTGCAAAATGGCTTACTTAACCTCAAATTTTTTTTCAGCGCCGAAGAGGACGACCTTGTACATTCTGAAAGAAGTCATTCTAAGAGTAAGAAAAGGAAACACAGGAAAGATAAGAAATCAAGGCATGCTTCACCCACAGGAGGAAAACGGAAAAAGAAAAAGAGACATAGGTGTGAATCATTTATCATTTTGAGTTAGTTTCGAAGGATTTGCATATGAATAGGATTAATTCTTTTTATGTTTCCTTTCAGATCTAGAAGTGGTAGCCCCCTTGATATTTCAAGAACTCCTCCCTTGACTGAAAGACCAAATGAACCTCTTGAGGAATGGGGAAATAATTCACCTTCAAAAAACACATCTCCAATATCGCCTTCGTAAGTATTTTTTCTCTCTATTTAAAATTTAAGAAGGAGACATGTACGGAACTTTCTCGCGGACATTCGGACACTGAAAATCCCATTTTTAAGAACGTACTTTACGGTAAACCTTATTTCCAGCACTCCGCCTTCGCAAGAAAAATCTCCTCCAGCTGCTTACAAAAGATTATCACCATCTCCTGTACATAGTGACCATGGTCTTGAAAGGTAAAACTGAAAACGATGTTATTGGGGGGGTTTAAATGTTTGATGAAAAAAAAAGAAACAAAAGGACTTGGTGTAAAAATATTAAAAAAATGAAAAATTGTTACCGGGTTGATAAATTTGGCTTCCGCAGGTACTCTCCCAAAAGGCCGATTCCAGAAGCGGTAACAGCTTTAAGAAGAGGTTCTCCATTAGCCCAGGGCTCTCCACATACGCCCTTACTGCCAGCTAAAGCGTACGAGCCTCCTCGTGATCGATTAGGAGGACCCAGCTCGCCCGGGAGTGCCGGCAACACCCCTATCGATGAAGGGCAAAGGTTAGAATTTTTTGTAATGAAAATTTTTTCGGGTTGGGTTTTTTTGTAAATTTTTCCGCAAATTCTTTCACTCCGTTATTTTTTCAGATCCGAATTTTACCCTTTACCCGTTCCGGATTTTTTAAAAATCCTTCAGTATAGTTGCGTAACGAAAAATCATCCTTCCTTAGAAAAAAATTTCCCAATAACCCGGGCTAAATGTTTTAATGTTACCGCTTCCACTAACAATCGGAAAAGCAGCAGCGAGAAGAGAAATATCCCCGAATCGAAAGTATTTAAAGTTGGAAATGATAAATCGGATTTGGATTCGAAAAGAAGTTTTAGCAAGGAATATAAAAATGAATCTGAAGAGGATTTTAAAAAGTTTAAAGCACCCCGTACTACTAGACTAGTTTTTAGACATCCTAAAAGAAGGGAAAGCCCTAACGTGGACGTTAGAAGAGATTCAGGAAAATGTAGTAAAATTAAATGGATGAATAGAAATGAGAATTGTAGGAAACGTGATAGTCGGTCTGGATCCAGTGATAGTTTTTGGGATAAAAAGAGACCTTTTGACTGGAGGAGAAATGAAAATTTAGAGTGGAGGCAAAGGGATGGGAGAGAAAATAATAGAAGAACGGTTTTTAGAAATGATAGGTGTTTTAGAAATCCCTCGCCAGATCATCCGATTAATTGCACGGATGATAGTTCCTCCGCGTGCGGAGTTGCATCCTCTGATTTGGAATTTTCTGATCGTTTTAAGAATTTTTTACAAGTTTACAGGTATTTTTAATATTCGATTTTGTAAATTATTTTTTTAACCATTTTTTCTTAAAGGGGGGAAATTTTCGGCTGGTAAAAATTATTTTTATTTGAGCAATTCTTAAGTTCTGTGCTGGTTTAAACAGGTTTACATTCATTGAACTCTACGAGGCATTACCTTTACTTTAAGATTGGAAGAAAGATTCCAACATCAGTGCTTACTGAGCTTGCTAAGCATGTTTTATCTTATCTCTCTCTCATAAGAATCTCGCTGATGTATTTAAAAAATATTTTGCATGACATTAAAATCCAGCTAAAATTATTTTCTTAGTCGGGCTAAATTATTATTTTTTTTCTTTTCATGCTATTGGTTCTCCAGCATTTCAAATTGTATAACAGTGTAAGTTTATTGAATCAAAAAATTTTATAATGCACGTTGTAGGCTTAATTGTACAAAAGGGAAGCCAGCTTTGTTTTAAATAAAAAACACAAACGTTGATAAATCAATGTATTAGGAGACTCCCCAGTTATGTAAATGAAATATGAAATGCTTAAATTTTTTTTTATTCTTTTTTAGGTCTGATAGTAGCCCCGGTGACGTCGTTGATAAAAGGCCAATTTCACCTAGAAGATCATTATCTCCTCCTAGAAAGAAAAGGAAACCGCTAGAACGTGAAAGAGAGAGAAGTAAAGAAAGAAGAAGAGAGAGAAGCCGGGAGAGACTGAGAGAAAAAGATAGACAAAGGAGTAGAGATTTAGAACGCATCAGAGAAAGAGAAGAAAGGAGGTATAAAAGGAGTAAAGAAAGGAGATCACATAAAACGGGGAGAAGGTAAATTTATTTTTTTTAAGTCAAACCTTGTTAGTGCTAAATCTTACCTGGTCACAGTAATTATGTTTTTTAACTCTTTTTTTTTTCAGATCAAGATCACGATCGCGCAGTTATAGGAGATCTCCTAGCCCTCGAGATAAATATGGAAGGCAATCACCGCTTCCAAGTAGAGATAAGTACAGAAGAGCATCCCCACTCACTACACCTAGTCCTAGAGATAAGTACGGCAGGGGAAAAACATCATCGAAAAGAGTACGTTCGAGATCGAGGAGTCCTCCACTTAGATCCGACCGGGGTTCGAGATCCCCGATCAGTTTAAAAACCACAAAATCACACAGATCGAAAAGCCCTGCGTCTCGAGAATTAGCTTCATTCACGAAAATGAGCGAAACTTCATTATTCGCTGAGCTCGTTAAAGATAGGAATCGAAAGGAAGTCGAAGCTAAATTAGCAGCTGCTAAAGAACAAAAATCAACCTCAACTGACATTCCGATGCCAAATATTAATAAAGACGAGGAAAATATATCGGGGGTGTCGACGAACGAGGCTCCTGAATTAAAATCCGACGAAAATACTTTAGCTTCTCAACCTGGAAGCGAAGCTGGGAACGTTCCTAAATTAGCATCGCCTAAATTTTTTGAAGATGTCGCGAAGGAAATTGAAGGAAACGAAACTGTCGAACCGGAGAAAGTATCATCAATTAGCGAAAGGAAATCGATTGAAATGGATATCGAAGATACGGGAGGTGGAATTATTCACGAGGAAGATCAAATTGATCATGTTCAATCGGAATCGATTTCTAGTGAAAATTTAATTGTAAATAAAATAAATACGTTATCACCTATGAAAACTGAATCGAATGAGGGGAAATTTGATCCTTCAAAGAAAAATGCATTGTCGAATTTGGATAGTTTTAGAAAAGGCACGCTTGGAGAAACGTTAGGCGAGACGTTGAGAAAAGCAGCGGAACATACTAAAATTCCAAAGTTTCCTGATAAAAATGTTAAAAAGGAAAACGTTAAATCGAAACATGGTAGCTTAATTAATAAAATGCCTTTACCACCTGGAATGAAAAGTACGGATTTAGAAAGTATTGATTCGCCTCCTAGTAGAAGTCCATCGCCTTTACCACCTGTGGAGAAAAAGAAACCGAAAACAGTTAAATCTATTAAAGATTTGCCATTGCCTCCAGGTGAGAAAAATTTAAAATAAATTATTTAATATGTAAAAGTCAAAGTTCTAGCTACAAAAATTTTTGTGTTAAAATTTTGACCTGTAGCTAAACTTTTGGATCCGTGTAAAAAATAATTTTTCTTTGCATAAAAAAATTGAATTTTTTTTCGTTTTCAGGCACAGAAGACTTAAGTCCGGACGATAACATCACTTCCTCTCCAATCTCATTAGATCCGACGAAAGCCGGAGCTGAACCTCCCGGTAGACACATGCCTCAACCTAAATTAAAACGTCCGAAAATTCTTAATAAAAGGCGGAGTTCTCGTAATAGTCATCTGCCAATGTCTGCGTCGGGTGGAAAGGATTGGGGTGAACGTTGCGTGGATGTTTTTGAGGTTATAACTCAAATAGGAGAAGGAACTTATGGTCAAGTAAGTATAAAAAAAATTTTTGAGGCAAGGTGGATGTTAAATTTTTTCTTGTGCTAATTTTTAAATTAAATTTTTTTAGGTGTATAAAGCGAGGGATATTCGATCAAATGAATTAGTGGCTTTGAAAAAAGTTAGGTTAGAAAATGAAAAAGAAGGATTCCCAATCACTGCTGTAAGAGAAATTAAAATCCTTCGACAGTTAAATCATAAAAATATAGTTAATCTACGGGAAATAGTTACGGATAAACAGGATGCCTTGGATTTTAGAAATGTAAGTAAATTATTTCCCTCGTTAAAAAATATATAGATTAGCCATTCGTTTTAAGAGTTCAGTTCATTATTTCCTACATCGATGAAAGTTTGGCAAAATTCTAGCGTTTGCGTTTAAATTTAGCCTTAGCTGACAACTTACGGTTTCGGTGCGCTTATTCAGCTATTCAGTTACTGAACAAAAATATATTTTAGAGCCACAATTTTATTTTCAGTTTGAACAATTTATATAACTCATATTTTAATAATTTTTTTTTGTTGCAGGATAAAGGTTCATTTTACCTTGTTTTTGAATATATGGACCACGATTTAATGGGTTTATTAGAATCGGGTATGGTTGAATTTAATGATGCTCATAATGCTTCCATTATGAAGCAATTATTAGACGGACTCAGTTATTGCCACAGCAAGAATTTTCTTCATAGGGATATAAAATGCAGTAACATACTTATGAATAACAGGTAAAGTCGATTAAATTTAATCATAGAATTTAAGCCTAAAAATAACTTGCCCGATTCGATAAAAAAATTGAATGCCGATTTCTGTTGCGATTTCGATGCTTTTGCCTTTTTCAATTCCAGCAAAATTTTATTGCTCGACATTTTGCAGCGATGATGATATTATTTGTGCCCGGAATTCCATGATGGTGTACAATGTGTTTCAAGACGGGACTGAGTTGCATTTTTAAATAAAATCATAAATTCAAGCCTAAATCGTTTTGTAATCTTCAAATTGAAAATAATCATGTTTTAATTGTTCTTTTTTTTTTTAGGGGAGAAGTTAAATTAGCCGACTTTGGTTTAGCAAGGTTGTACAGTGATGAAGGAAGACCTTATACGAATAAAGTAATAACTCTTTGGTATCGGCCACCAGAACTTTTATTAGGAGAGGAACGTTACGGTCCTGCTATCGATGTTTGGAGCTGCGGATGTATTTTAGGTGAACTTTTTGCTAAGAAACCATTGTTTCAGGTAAGTTACTATTAATAAAATTTAAAATTTTCAAATTCGCTTTTCATGGCTAATGTTTTTGATATTTTTTAATGTAGGCCAACGTGGAAACTATGCAATTAGATATTATTTCAAGGCTTTGTGGGTCTCCTACGCCGGCTGTTTGGCCTTCCGTTATCAAATTGCCCGGGTGGCACACTATCAAACCTAAAAAAATTTATAGGAGGCGGTTAAGGGATGAATTCGTTTTCATGCCTTCTACTGCATTAGATTTATTAGATAAAATGTTAGAATTAGATCCGGAAAAAAGAATTACTGCGGAAGACGCTTTGAAATCTAGTTGGTTAAAAAATGTTCAGCCTGAAAGGTTAGTAAAAAAATACTATTGTCAGTTTTTTTTGGGGGATTTGCAGCGATGATGTTAATTTTTTTGTGCCCTGAATACGATGACGGTGTACAATGTGTTTCAAGACGGGACTGAGTTGCAGATTTTAAAAATGTTAATGTTTAAAAAGTAATATTTTTATTTTTAGCTATAAAAATTTTTTTTACGTTTTTTTTTAGGGCAATGTCAGTGCTTTTACCTACTTGGCAAGACTGTCATGAGTTATGGCTTAAAAAGCGAAGGCGTCAAATGAGAGAACAACAAGAAGCATTGCAGAATTTACCTCCTGGAAAACCTCCAGCTAATGTTAAAAAGGAATTTTTTCCGGAGGGAGGGTAAGTGCTTAAGAAAATTTGAAGGGTTCAGTGTGAAGCAAACAATCAAACAACAATAACAAATTAACAAAAAATTTGTTCGACAAGGGAATTTTTTCTAAGCTAAAATTTTTGAAAAAAATTGTTCCCAACAAAAGAATTTAGAAAACAGAAATTTGGTCAAAAAACATTTTTTGGTTTTAGTAAGCCCTAATTTTTCTCTTCAGATCATCAAGCCCCAAATATTTGGGAAAAAATCGAGTTCGATCACTGCAAGTTTTATCTAAATACATTTTCTTGTTTTTAAAGGTCGTCTAAGGGGATCAAGTTAGAAGCCGGTAGCCGAGGGTATCACAGTAATGATAATTCTGAAAATTCAAAATCACCTATCATAGAAAACACAATGCATAAGCAGTTGCAAATAATTGCGCATGCCATAATTAATAAAAATCCAGTTCGAGTGGAACAGCTAACCAATTTACAAATAACCAAAGAGGTAAATATCATATGATTCGAATAGCCTTCTTTTTATAGCACTGTTTAATTTAAATAATTTTTTTTAGGCGGATTCGTTCGCATTCACATTAATAGAAACATTAAAAACGGAGTTAAACACCGCCAGTAAAGGAAAACCATTAGATCCAAAAGCACATGTTTTTAATCCGCAAGGACGACATGCTGTTCCTGAAAGTTCGTTCGATGCTCATGCTGTTTACGCTGGAGACAACGCTGTAAGTCGACTAAAAAAATTTTCTGGTTTTTTGAAATGCGGAAATTATAAAATGAAATATTTTAGGTACAGGAAACGAAACGACAACCGGGTTCTCAGCTTGCCACGGATAGCGTGAGAGCTGGATTAGCTGCCTTGTTAAGGAAAAATGGTTTCTCAGCCGCTGCTGGTCTCATATATCCATTGGGAAATACAGGTTTGTTTAAATAAAGCCGACTTGCAATTCCTTGCTCTGGTTTTTTTTTGTCTGGAAAGAGGAAAATTAGGTCAGTTGGGGTTGATTCAACAGCCCGCAGTCAAATTTTAGTAGACAGGTTTATATAGCCATAATAAAAAATAAAATTAAAACTCAAAAAAACTAGAAGTTGCATACAAGCCAAAATTTGCGAATTGGAATCTCCATGCTATCGATTTATTTGAAGAGTCAGGAAAGCTGAAAATTATGGTGTGGCTGCTATTGGATTATCCCCAAATTATTAGTATTAGCCATCGCTTTAAGACATCTGGTCGGTTTTTATTTATTATTATTTTTTTGCTTTGATTTTTTCTTTTTTAGCAACGGATCAAAAACCAGGTTAAAATTTAGTGAATCGTAATTAGATTCGTCTTCCGAAGGAGCGATTTTCAACTTATAAAAAATTTTTCAATTTAAACATTTTGTGATAATTTAAAAAAACAATTTTTTTTTACTTAATCAACTTTATTTATTTTTATTTTTAATTTCAGACACTAAAGATTATTTTTTATTTTTAAAATAATCAATTTTGGAAAAATAAAAATAATCTTTGGTTTTTGGTTTTTTTTTTTATCTTGAATAATGTAGTTTTGTAATTTTAAAAAAAACTATTGTAGTTATTATACTAAATAAAGTAAAATTAAAATAAATTTTGACTTTATTTAATAATGAAAACCTAATCCCAGATGTCTAAATGCGGTTTTTGAAAAAAGCTTTGTTTAGTGATGAGAAAAATATGCGACAAAGCTTTTTTGTGCTTCTTTAATTTTTTTTTTTTGTGGTAAAAACCAGAGTATAGGAGTAACAGTCGGCTTTTTGTTTAATGTTTACATTTTTATTTTGAAAGTAGTACCAGTTTTATTTTATTTTTTATTTTTTTGAGGCACTCGAGTGCTTTTATTAATTTTCTTTTTAATTAATTCGTTTTATTTCGTAATATTTAGCTTCCGATTCCGATTTTTAATTCTGAAATTGTTCGCAGAATTTGTTACGTGATAATTATTGTGCATGGTTCAACGTAAAACTTGATTTCAGCGGATTGAAGAAAATGTATCGTCGTGAGCAAGAGGAGATGAAGATTGAAGATGGATAATTTTGTACGATGGTTTTTTTTTTTTTTAAATATGCAGACGTATTATTTTAATTTTGGGAGGTTTTAGATTTCAGCAACGGCATTTTTAATTCTCTTACTTGTTTTTTTTTATTTATTTTCTTTTCATAGCAAATTTTTCTTGTCTTATTTCTGTAAAAATCGCCTTTCGCCTGCTGATTTTATATTTATAAATTAACGCGGTTTACAATATTCGCAACAAAAATTATTTTCATTCAGCGGATGGGGCGGGACTCTATTGCTACGAAATTCGCCCTAAATAATACGTCTGCTCAAACAAAATTTTAATTATTACAATTTAATTTCTTATTTATTTATTTGATGAAAAAAAAACCTACGATCTTCCGTAGCTATTTTTTTTTTTTTTGTTGGTTTAACTTTTTAGTTATTTACTTATATTTGAACTGATCAAACAGGTACTGATGAAGAAAATACAGACCCGTACCCGTGCGGATCCACGGAGATGGTTGATACTAAACCCGAAGGTGATTTTTCCGGAACGTTTGAATACCCGGGAGCCCGTCAATTTACCTACGATTCGGATCTTCAAAACTGCGGAGATTGTCAAATCATCGAAACGATTCCCCCTCACGTTAAAGATCAACACGAAATCGACTGCGAAAATTTTTTGGCCAAAATAAACGCTCCCAGGGAGGCTGCTAAACCTCCCAGCTTTTTCGGGAAGGATTCAGTTCAGATCCCGGGGATATGCGACGGCGAAATGCCGTCTACTTTTATCGGTGATGAATCAATGACAAATGTGAAAGTGTTTGATGTTCCTATTGTTGAAAAAATTCCGCTTATAAAAGAACCCCCTTCTCACACGCAGGAGGAATTAGCTAATTGGAATAGTTATGTTAATAACCCGGATGAATATTCTATGTATGTTGAAGAGGAAGAAATTGGTTTGGTTAATTTTAAAAATACGAGCGAGAATTTGGAGGAATTAAAAGAAAAGAAGCCGCATTTGTTTGAAGGGAAGTTGGAGGATGAAAATCGACCTTATGGGATTTCTAATAATATTTATATACAGAAAAGTGGGATTTTAAAAATGAAGTTTTCCGAGGATTCAAGAGGGAGTTATCGTTCTCGTTATTATTCACAAACTGACGAGTCTGATGAATCTGATGAAGAGATCTCAGAAGAATTAGAAAGAGCTATTATTTATTTTAACAGGCCGCAATTGCAGAAAAAAATCGAGGAAGAGAAAGAAGATGTGAAAGTCGAAGAGGAGAAACAAGAGGTGAAAGTTGAAGAAAAGAATGAAGAAGCTGAGGTTGAGTTCGAGAAAGAAATTGAATTGATAACTATAGCAGAAGATACGAAAGAAGATGAAAAGGAAAAGAAGGAACTAAAAGACAAGGATAACAAGGAACTGAAAGACAAGGATTACAAAAGCATCAAGGACAAGGAGAGCGAAAAGGACCAAGACAAGAAAAAACACTCTGAGGGGCATAAACCTACAGTTCCTGCTTCTCTTCCGTCTGGAACGAAACAAAGAATCGCAAGAGTTACCGAAACTGAGAAGAAAAAGCTAATGGAGAAATTAGCTAAAGTGAAGGAGAAAGTGAAATTAAACACGGAACTTCCGGATTTACCAAAACCAACTCAGAAATTGGAATCTTCAAAGAAATCACCAGCGGTGAGTAAATCTCCAGCTCCTAAAACTCATCAAGAATCTTCAAAGACAAAATCGCCTGGCCTGGTTGTTCCTCAAAAGAAAATTGAAGATAAATCTCCGGGCCCTAAAATTCACCAAGAATCATCCAAAATAGACGTGAATAAGATTTTAGTTTTGCACAAATCTCCCGGACCTAAAAGTCATCAAGAATCTGCTAAAATTGAAGTTAAAAAGGTTTCGCTTCTGCACAAATCTCCAGTGCCGAAAAGTCAGCTAGAATTATTTAGAGCAAGATCAAGTGGTGAAATTATCAAGAAAAATGCACATGTAAATAAAGTTCCTATTCAAAAACAACCTCAACCAACACCTCAGCCTCAAACAGTATCTGAAATACTTCAACTGGATGCTTTAGCCAAAAAAGTAGTTCAACTGCCAAAAATTCCTAAAAAAGCTTCAGCTATGAATCAATCTCCAGCTCCTCTATCGAAAAAAGTACAAAAAGAATCGCCTAAACAAGTACAAAAGGAATCGCCTAAACAAGTAGAGAAGGAATCGCCTAAACCAGGGCAAAAGGAAATGCCTAAACCAGGGCAAAAGGAAATGCCTAAACTAGAGCAGAAGGAATCGCCTAAACAAGTACAAAATGAATCTCCTAAACCAGGGCAAAAGGAAATGCCTAAACTAGAGCAGAAGGAAACGCCTAAACCAAGGCTAAAAGAAACGCCTAAACCAGTGCAAAAAGAACCACTTAAGTCAAAATCGATTGATATTAAGAAAACGCAACCGTCAAAGCCTGAGGAGAAGCCAAAAGAATCTCCTAAATTAAAAACTCCTCAAAAGAGGAAATTAGAAAAGCCAAAATCCGAAGAAATAGATAAAACATCGCCTAGGCCCAAATCGGCCAAACAGGGACAGCCTAAATCTGAGCCAACGAAGCTGGAGCAGAAAGAGAAAGAAAAACCCTCGAGTGGAAATTTCTTCGATATTTTTTCTGATGCCACGTGTTCAGATTTAGGACTCGAAACAAATGATGACAGTTTTGCCAACATTATCCTTCCGTTGAGTGAAAATCCTGAGGATATTTTAACAAATGAAAGTGGAGAATTGTACCTGATGCAAGATGATTTTATAGAAGGTGCTTTAAATGAAGTATCGTCAGCATTAGATAAAAATAAACTCATCGTACCTGAAGTTGATAGTTTAGAATCTGTTGAAATTGTAGACTCAAGTGAAGTAAAAATATTCCCAAAGAAAAATGATCTTTTAAGAACTAAAACTGTGAAGTTAATTAAAGACGAATATGGTTTGTACATAATCCCTAAATATTTATCCCCTACTGTTTTACTTGATAAACTGTGCATTATCCCGGGATGTTTCCGGTATTCCCCTGGACTTATTCAAATAGTGTTAATTAAAACTGCGAGACTAAAGGAGCGTTCTAGTCGACGTTTGACACAGTCAGAATCTCAGCGTAAAATTCCAGAAAATACAGAGGATGTTCCTCAAACTGGAAAACCTGCCCAAGCCCCTGAAAAAACAGTTACCCCTGCCCCGGAAGAAAACATCCCAACCCAATCCAAATCTGAAGGACTTGAAGTGATACCCGAGCCTCAGATTGAAAATAAACCCAATAGTGAAACCAAAACTCTTGCACAAATCAATTTCGAAAGCGAATCAAAAAAATTTGTGTCGCGGCAGATTGATGATTTTGAAAAACGATTTTTAATTTCAAAATCAGATTCTTAAAAGGGAAAATGAACTTTTTAAATAAAGTCCCCTCCCTTAAAATAAAACTGGTGTCTATAAATGGTGTCTTATTTAGCCACAAATGCTAAAAAACTAAAGAAAACATTGAAATTATAGCAATTGTGGCTCATTTGCAGTGAAAATAAACGTTTTCAATATGGTGGCGGAACGCCATATTTATTTTCCTTTTAATACCTTTTAAATTTTATTAATTAATCTTTTAATACTATTTTAAAAAGTGTGAAGTTTCCTTAGGTTTTCTGAAACACGTGAGCGTTAACCTAAACGTCGCGCGCAAGCTTTTATTGTTACATAGACCTTATTTTTTGGGAATAAAAGTCGTCCAAAGAAAGCGATTTTTGAAGGCTATTATTGTAATGAAAAGGAATAATTCTTATGTTGCATTTTTTGCATTATCAAGACAATATTGTTAATTATGTACATTTATATGTAATAAAGCTGTTGCTCAAATTAAAACTGAATTCGTTATGTAAAGTTAGAAAACACCTATTCACACATTGATATAGAGAATCGGGATTTACATGTATTGTCTCATATCACGTGATTCCATTCAGAAATCGAATGCGAAACCGGAAACGGAAGTGGAAGTAAACGTGGAATAAACGAAAATTGTGTACCTTTCCCACTTTTTCATTTCCTAATAATAAGAAATGTTTAATCTTACAATTTTTTTCTCTTTTGTTTCAGGGTGAAGGGTCTTCAATAGTTTTTTGTTTGTAAATGAAACAATCAATGCAACCAGAAATCAACGAGGATGGCAACAAGTCGAACTTTGGTAGGGAATAGATTATTTTTTTATTCAAAAGAAAATAGATTGTTTTTCGTTTCAAGTGCGATTATTTGTAAACGATTTTAAAAAAAATGTTCCTATTGCGTTTGACCTAATCCATTTGAAAATCCCAAAAGGAATAGGATGGATTTTTTAAACCCGCTGGGAAATGACTTGGGTGATAAATGCTTCATATTGAAGATAATGGAAAGGAATACCCGTGAGTTTGTGTATTTAGTCCTATATTTTAAAGGTTTTTTATTTTTTCTTCCTTTTTTTTTTGTTATCTTATTATATGGCCCGGATTTATATGTTCAATTATAAGTTATTGGGTTACGTCTTAAATAAATGAGGGTCGCCAATAAACAATTCTTTTTTTTTCTGGAATAATAAAGTTGAATAAAACGTATCCTTATCATTTTCAGTGAAAATCGTGGTGTAAGTGTTGATCAAAATGGAAGTTATGAGTTTTCACATCGTGTGGTGTTACATTTCCCAAATATTTTTGTATTATTTTTAAAAAAGTGCAGGGAAGAAATGACGCCGCCATCTTGGTTTCGTCATGTTGCGTATTTTTTTTTGTTGTTTACTTGTGAGAGAGAAACGCGGTTTGATTTTTACTAAAGCCGAAATGTCAACGATATTTTTATCATTACTTCGTGTTTTGTGTGGTAAATATCTTTTCTCTAAGCCGTAATTAGTAGATGGTTTGCATTAATCGAATTATCGCTTTATTCAAACGTAATTTTGTTCGTTTTTTTCCGTGATAAGGTTATTCCGGTTTTTTTCTAACCTTTTCGTTTGGAGCTTTAGAATTTTGTAAGATCTAGGATTTTTTTCCGTATGATAACGAATTTCTCGTATCAAGGGTTATTTCCAGCTTTCATTTAAAACCATGTTTTATTTATTTTCATTTTTTCCAGACGATAGTTCAGCTGTGATTGCATGATCGAATCGACATTTGAAAAACATGTCAGAAAAACCTCCGTGAATGCATGTTTGTATGACATTAGTGACTGAAACATGGATGTAGAAAAAGAAATTATTAGCCAGTTTGATCTATTAAAGCAAAATACAGTAGATAAATTGCAAGGTAAGTGATTTTTATTCAACAAAATTTATATAACAAAATGTAACATGTAACTTGTAACTTGTATTGCAGATGTTATAGCTGAAAGAGATCAAATTAAATCTGAAGTTGAGGAATTAAGAAAAAGCTGTGCTACTTTGTATGACAACCTAACTAATAAGCAAACTGAAAATGAGAGACTAAAGAAATTGAACGAGGAGTTGGAGATCCAAAACATTCAATTACAATCTCAACTTCACGAATCTGAAGCACAGCGATTAAAGCTAGAAGAAAAATTGAATAACATAAGTATGAATCATTGCTTATTTACTGCAAAAGTTTTTTTTTTGTATTGATTTTTTTTTTGATAGGTTTAGCAATGAAGCAGACAGAATCTCAAAAAGTAAACGAGGAACAAACATGTCTTGAACGGTTTGATTCTGCTTTAGAGGATGCGCTTATTAAAACTGAAACAAGGTAAAATGCATTACGTTTTAATAATTATCTAAAAGGAATGATTTTTTGTTACAATTTGTTTTTAGGAGTAAAGATGTAAGGGATGATGAAAAAGAAGACATTGAGTCAATGAAAGACATATATATCAGTACTCAATTTCACAATACTCAAGAATATGTTGTGCCAGGTAAGGATTTTAATTTTTTAAAATTTTGTTTTTAATGATGAATCAGATAGCACCTTTATCCTATTTTTAGAAAACAATAATGCTTGCGTCAAAATGAATCTGTCATCGGATTGTAATAATATTCTAGAAAAAATGTGGAGTACACTTCCTCAAAGATCTAAAAAGAAAAGGCAAGAAAATGAGATTACGACTGTTCCAGTGAATAGTAATATTAATGAAACAAAGCCGAGACTGATCATACCAGAAACAGTTGATGATGATAATAATATTATTGATGTAAGTTGTAAGGTTATAAGGAATCTTGATTTGAATTTTTTAAAGCAGTGTCATTGCTTTCAGTCTGAGCTGGAAAAAACACCAGACAGGAAATTACCACAAAATATGGATATGAGCCCTGTTTTGAGAAGTACTAGTGGTAGGAAACGAAAAGGTAGTTTTTCATCTGATGGTGAGTATTTTAAATAGCTGGTTTATTTTAAAAATTGATTTATGGTTAAAATTTAAATTTTGTGTTATCAGGAAATGAAATTAATAGCTCAATTGCGCAAAGTCCTATTCGGCTTGTCCCAACCAGAGTTTTATTAAAACCGATTCAAGAGAAGTCAAATCTATCAAGCCCTGTGAAAAGGCCATCAAGTGCTCTGGTTAATCTGTAAGTTTTTAAAAAAATGATTTAATTGGGTTGGATGTTTAATTTATTGATAAAAATTTTTTTGAAGTTTTACTCCGGAGAAACCTAAAACTCCAAAACGCACCAAGAAATCACCAAGGCAGAAAACTCCTAAAAAATCACCAGCTAGACCTTCGCAGCTGAAAAGATCGAACTTAATAGAAGTCGAGTGGACACAGAATGGATATAAAAAAATGAAGCAGTCAAAACTTAATTTTGGTAGCGTTCGTTCTCAAAAAGTCAATGAAAAAGAAAATGAAAATACGGAAACAGAAAATGAAAATAAGGAAAAAGAAAATGAAAATGAAAGTAAGAAAAAAGAAAATAGTTTGGATAAGGATGATGATATATTCGTACAACTTGTAAATGAATCTAATGAAAAAATTTTAGAAGCTGAAAAGGTAAAAAAAATTTATTATCTAATCATTAAGTTGAAGTATAAATTATTATTTTTTTTTTTCAATTTTAGGCGGTTAATACTATTTATGATGAGGTTATTTTTGAAAGCCCAAAGAGAAGTCAAAAAATATCTTCGTTGGATTTTCCTCGAAAATCGTCATCATTGGCTGTTGCCGGAAGCTCGAAAGATGTACCAGCTCCTCTATCTCAGTCTTTATTAAGTAAGATTTTTTTTTGGACATTTTTAGGCAATAATTTAAAAAAAATTAAATGCTAAATCTTTTATTTTAGGTTTGGATCCGGAAGCAACATATGTAAGCAATTCATTTATGAGAAATTGGGAAATGAAAAATCCAAATTTAGATGAGATAGTTGAAGAGCAAATGCCGAAAAAAATTGATTTGTCTCCGACTGAAAAGTAAGTTTCTGAATGAGTGTAAGCTTGTTTTGAGATTCCTATATTTAGTAGAATTTTGTTTTCTAGAATACCTCCGTCTCATAGTCCGCCATTTGCATATAAGCGTGAAGCAGTTAGAAAAAAATCTGAAAGAATGAAACTCCCTGGTCATTATTGTGATCACTGCTACAAGGTAAAAACAAAATAATTCAACTTTTCCGTCCAAAAAAAAAAATTAAATTTATAATCTATCTGTACTTTGTTTCTTAGTGGTATAAGTCGAATTACGGTGACGATATTTCTCCGGAAGAACTTCAGAAAATAATGGACAAATGCTCTCGGCATAGAGACAAACACCCAGATTTAAATTATACTCCGCCTGGTAAGTGTAATTATTTTATTTTTTTATTTTTTTAAAACTTCAATATAATTTTTCTTAATATCTTAATTAGGATATTGGAAACCCTATATGACAATGACGTCGTCTGAATTTGAAAAAAGTGATTATTAAATTAGGTATATTTTTGTATTAAAAAAAAATAATTCTTCCAATTTTTTCTATTTTTATATTGATTTTTTTGTTAATAAAATTGTTTATGTATAAACTATATATTTTTCCAGATTGAAGAAAAATCCTGATCTGATCCAGCTTTTTACCTTTGCATGCTGCTTTACTTGATAATCCTTCCCGCAGGTATGTTTCCTTTTAATTATTTTTCTTAAGGAAAAGAATTTTGAAAAGAATAATTCGATTCGGTTTTCAAAATTAAGTTTTTATTCACAAAAAAAAAAGAAAAACCGAGGAATGATAAGTTTTTTTTTCATGAAGCCTTAAATTAATCATTTTAATAATTTTGCACTTAGTAGAATTAAAGGTTTAATTATGAAAAATTTCGTGCTAGGAAGACGCGACCATATATAAAATGCAAGTACTGATAAATCAGTTCAAGGGTTATGAGCGTTCCTTTTTAGAAAAAAAAAATTAAAGCTAAGGGTACGTTTTATTTGGTAAAAAAAAATTAATAAGTTAAAATAGTGTCATTCTTGTTTTCTCTTAAAGAATAAATTATTAAAAATTAAAATGCTGTTGTAAAAGCATAAGCCGCACAAGAGTCGATCAAAACAATGAGGATAACGGCACGAAAATTAATATTCATAATATTGCCCAAAAGTTCTAGGTAAAAATGCTTTAATGCTTGAAAATTGCTTTTCAAATTGAAACATGTTTACATTCGAAGATTAATGAAAATCGATCATGTCTAGGGAGCCTAGGCTCCCTAGTCATGTCTAGCGGTGATTTTTCAAACTAAAAAAGCGGCATTTAAAATAACCGTTGATCTTGCAAAAAAAATTAATATTGATTAATTAAGACAGGAAATTATTTTCAGTTATTCGACCGCAAATAGACCTTTGCTAAGTCAATAAATTTTTTTTAGGGCTTTTGAAAAATTAGATATTTTACTGCGTCATAAACCACGCTCAGAGCAATAAACTTTTGAATAATTTTTTTCCAAACAGTGATTAAGAGCTCTCTATAACATTATCATCACACCTATTTAACAATAGCACGTAGGATTTATAAAATATATTTGCATAATGACATTCAGTGCCTCTTTGATCGACTCTTCAAAATTGCAAATTAGAATAATTTTCTCCTTTTATCGATGATTAGCATTTTCAAAAAAAAAAAAAAAAAAATTATCAATCTAAATAATTTTCAGGATACCTAGTATTAATTAACAAAATGCATTCTTTTAAAAATTCATTAAGTCAAGAAAAAGCACATAGGTACTAATTATTTTCTATGATTATTCTTTTTATTTATAACCATGTTAAAATTTTATTTTTTACCTACTTTGCACACGGAAAACATTAAACTGATTAAAATTGTTAAATCCCCCAAAAAAAATTGCACCGGAAAAAAAAAATTATTGCGGAACTTTCCCTTCTATTAAATCATCACATATCGTCGTCAATTCTTGATTTTCTTTGATTTTCTGTTCGAGAGATTCTTGCAACGATATCACTTTGAGTTCTGTTTTCCTTAACAAAGCACGTAGCCTCGTCATTTCCTGTTCGTGTGAAACTTTCGTTCTTTCCATTTCTTTATGAATGTTCTCCAATTCTTTCCCCGCGTGCATTCTCATCGTATCCAGTTGTTTATCCTTTATTTTCAGAGATTCTACCTGATCGCTAATAAGTGTTTTCATTTTGATTTCATTTTTTTTATAATCCTCTATTACTTTTTTACATTTTTCATATTTTTGATGGACGTCTGTAAAAGCTGCTTCGACATTGCTTAAATGGCCCAAGGCGGATTCTTTTTCAGAATTTAAGGCATCTATTTTTTCTTTATTGTTCTTTTTTTCCGTTTCCAGTTCAGCTGTTAATTTTGATATCAATTTTTCATATTCTTGCATAACTATACTCAACTGAACATGATTTTGATTTTGCTCGTTAACTTTTTTCACCAAAGCTTTTTCCCTATCCTCGGCTTGTTTTACCTCATCTTCAAGTACGCATAATTTCCCCGTTAATTTCGTCACCTGAGACTCATAATCACCTAATTTTTCTTGGCTTACTTTTTCCTGTTTTACTAATAAATCATGAAGTTTCGATAATTCTATTTCCAATACTGATTGCTCTAAACTATCTAATTTAAATAGAGGAGATACTTCCGGTTTGGATACCGGATGTTCACTTTTTTCATTTTTTAACGGTGTCACTACATTCACCGGTTGTTTATTAGGGGACGGACTTAAAGAGATCAGTCTATCTAAAACCTGAATCGCAGGATTTGTAGGATTCGGAGTTGATTTTTCAGAATCCCCCATACCATTCTTTTCAGGCGTTTGCTTGATTAAGTCCTTTGGTCCCCCAACCAATGGATCAAATTTAGTGTACAGCGATTCCCTGCTGAAATCACGACCAGTAGTGCTACTTTTTATAGATTCTAAATATTCTAGGCTTTGAGGGTTTTTGAATATTGAATCGTCTAATTGTACTGTTTCCGGTCCTGCTTCACTCTGATTTATCTGAGTTGACAGTTGAGGTTCATTTGAAGACATTTTGTGAGATTATGTTTCTGTTGAGTTGTTTTCATGCTTATTTTCTAATTGAGCAGATTTCAGTGGTGATTCAACATTGCACAAGTTTCACCTAGAACAATAACAATGAAAACCCATCAATTATAAGTTAATTTTTAAACATGAATCAAATAGCAACTACATTTTGATCTTCATCCAAATATCGATCCCTAACTCAAGCCTCACATAAACAAAGCTCGTAATTCATCTTAATTCATAAACAAAAATTCTCAGAATTTTATAACATTTCACTGTCAAGCATAAATTTTACTGCTTAAACATCTGTTACTAACCTACATTTATTTTTAACACATCTGCTCTTTCATTAAAGATGAAAAATAAAAAATTTATTGACAGTACAGCACCAAATCCTCATACACCCTCCAAATTTCAATCTGACAGCTTTCCTTTAAAAAAATTAACATTCCGAACCGACATAACCTGATTGACTAATATGGAAATTTAACCTGAGGCAAAGTAGGTAGGATCAATGAAAATTGATAGCTTTCCATACAGCATTAAATTCCTGAATGAAAACGTAAGAGCTTAAAATATCGATTCAACAAATTTTAAACGAACACACTAAAAGCTTTTCATTCATCAAAATCATTCGCAATTACCTTCTATTTTCTCTTCTTCGCAAAAAGAGTAAACAGTAAACGGAGTAAACCTGTCACGTCGAATTAATCAAATATTCCGCCCTTGATTATTATAACCAAAAAGGATGAATCCGTATTTATTTCATTTCCCCTTTACTATTACTCATCCGGGATCGATTATATTGCGTGAAAGGATATAACAACCCGTTTTAATTCTTGAAATAAGGAATAACGTCACTATTTTCAAACGCTTTTTTTCCTCAAAATGAAACTTAACATTGTTGCCAATTAAAGAAAAACAAAAATGGCGTTCGTGCGCATGCGCCGGATTTGTCTGCTGCCACGACGTTTTTGCATTTGCAGTGAGTGAAAGCTGAGGAAAAGAAATTCATTTCATGTATCATCAAACCGTTTTAGATTATCTTTCTTGCTGTTCGCGTTTGAGTTAACGGATAAAAATGTAAATTAATACAACCTCAAAGGATTTTAGTTTACGTATATCGTCCGTGTAATTATGTGATATTTGTTTTTCCTTATATTTTCGATTAATTCAAACTGGAACAAAGAATGGATGAGCAAAGTGGCGATGAAAATGATGATACGGACCTTGACCCCCGAATTCAGGTTTGAATCTTTGTTTATACTCATTTTAACGTTACTTAAACTCATATTTTCAATTTCGGAATTGAAAGGGCGATGATTTATTCCTGCAGCGTATTAAATTCGATGTTTTGCAGCAGCTGGGATATTTCCTCAAGCTAATTAATTAAATTTTCAAAGATGTTTTGATTAATTCGCTCCCACAACCTTGTGATGGTATTTCTCGCATCTAAACAATAATAATATGTAATTATTTGTTTTAGGATGAAAAAATTCATTCTAAAACAAGTAGAAATAAACATTCAGCTAGATATACTAATTGACGATTATATGCAGGCTTTAGATTTAAAAGGCAAATTAATAAATAAATAAGTCTTGAAGGTTCTTGTTTGATTACGATTATATTAAAAGAGCCTTGAGTACTATAAATAAATTCTTTAAGCATAGGAAAAGATTAGGGCTAATTCTTTTTATTTTTGTATTTCAGATTGAGCTTGAAAAGCTTAATTCAGCAACAGATGAGATCAATACTTTGGAAGTTGAGCTTGATGAAGCTAATACAACATTCAGAATGTTGCTTAATGAATCAACCAGGAGATTGAAGTTATTATCGAAGAAATTAGGGGGTTGTATTGAAAGGGCGAGGCCTTATTATGAGGCTTTGGAGTTGGCAAAACAGGCTCAGATGGAATGTCAAAGGGCAGCTGTTCAATATCAAAGGGCTAATGAAATACATCAGGCTGCAAAAGAAACTGTAAGTATGAGAGTGTGGGTGAAAAATGAATTTTTAAGAGGTCGCGTGTAAATGACGATGCGGAGATCTTGATAAGGCACGTTTAACCGGAATAAGAATTTTATGCCGATCGCTCTGACCCTTAAATACAGTAGGCGTAATTTACACGCAAAGCGCAAATGGTAAAAATTCTGAAAAAGTTTTTTGAAAGCAATCAAAATCTGTTTTTGCTTAAAAATTTCTCATTTTTTTTAAAATTATATTTTTAGGTTGCGTTAGCTGAACAGAGATTCCTCTCCAAACAACATGAATGGCAGTTTGACAATGCCTGGCAAGAAATGTTAAACCACGCTACTATCAAAGTCATGGAAGCTGAAACTCAAAAAACAGAAAGCGGGTTAGAACATCAAAAAAGAGCCTTGCTATTCAACCAAGCCGAGCAAAAGCTTCAAGCCTTAGAATCCAAACTACGTAGAAATATAAACAAATCCAGGCCTTACTTCGAGGAAAAGGAACTATGCCAAAGTCAACTTGCCACCCAAAAAGAAAGAATCGAGTACCTTCAAAAGAAAGTAGCATCAGTTAAACATTCATACGCGATGTCACTAAAAGAACTGGAACGAATCTCCGAAGAAATCCACTTAAAAAGAGGAGATTTAGGCCGGGGAATCAGAGAACCCGGAGTCGGAGCCGAAAACGATGCCATAACCGAAATGGATTTGGAAAAATTAAACACTCAGTATGCTGAGCCCAAAATTTTAACATCGAAATTCGCTAAGATAATTAATCCAGTCGCGACTGAATTCTCAGAAGGGGATGATAAAAATTGTTTAGATAGATATTTACCCAGTTTAGATGTTAGTAAACTAAAAACATCGACCAGTTCTAATTATTCGGATTTAGATTATGAATTGGAGTTAGATCGTTGCGATTTACAAAGCCTTGGTAGTGTCTCTATCGCAACGAGTTCCGCCGTTAGCGATGATGATTGCATTGAGGATGATAGCGAGATGGAAGAATTGAAACAAATGGCGGCTAAATTATCTAATAATAAGACTGATTCAACCAGTGATATAATTGTTAATAATAGTTGTGATGTGAAAGACAGGAGAACACAAGATGTATTAGTTAGGAAATCTTCAAGCGATACGTTCGATAATGTTAGGAGATTATCTGAAAATTGGGAGAGGCAAATGAGCGAAACTATTAATAAATTAGGAACAATACTCAATTTAAAACAAAAAGATTCAGGTTGTTGCTCAGAAAATATAGAAAAATATTAATCGTTGTTTTTTTTTCTCTTTTTGACGCTTTAAAATGTTTTTAATTGGTCTGAGGAACAAATTTAAAAAAATGTATACTTGCCCGAGTTTTTTTTTTGTTAAATCTTTTTGATTCGATTTAAACGGATTCGAGTAAGGTTCATTTATAGCCAGTGTTTATTATTATTATTACTATTATTATTTTTTTTATTTTTTACTATGATAAGTTTGGCTGTGAAAGTATTTTTAAATTTTACATGGTTAACTAAACTATTAATCCGTCGTCGATCTTATTTAGATCCGTTTAACTGATAATAGCTAGTCACATAATTTTTTTTCATTTGCTTCAATGTTTTTCGTTTTGATAGTAACAAAAAGACTATATATTCAAATTCAAAAATTTAAATTTTAAAATTTAAAAATATATTTAATGTTAAGTGTTTGGTCAAATTTTTTAATATACTGTTGAAAAAATGGACAGGTTTAAGAAATATTGATCTTTAAAAAAAATTTGGCCATGTCTAATTCATTTATTGAAAAACGAATTAAATTTCAAAGCTTTATATATCACGACATCCTTAAATAATTACGTATGTTAAAGTTTCATCTTTAATTCAAAATTGTATATCATATACTTGTATCATTAAGTAATAAATAATTCTAAAAAATCTATTTTTCATTGTGTCGTGCATTAGAAACTTCCTCTTTTCCTTTTCGATCTAGCGTTAGGATAGCGAATTCTCACACGAATTTGAATTCGGAAAAAATAATAAGTTGTAAAGAGGTAACCTTTTTTACCCCGAAGTTTATGCAACACTCGACACCAGCGCCAATGTTACCTAGCGGAATTTTTGGGAACTACAAAATAACGTAGTGCTATCTGTCGGATTTCAGATGAACTAGTTTTTAGGTTGGCAAAATTAAATTCCCTGCAATAATGTTGGCATTTTTTAATAAACAAGGAAGATGGCTGCCGATTTAAAGTTCAAAGTATTGAAAAATTAGTTTACCTGTTTATTTTTAATTTTTTCATGGTTCTCTTGATTAAAACGGCAAGTTTTTAGGAGAAGTGATGAAGTGCTAGGTTTTTATTAATATGTGAAGCAGTGTCACGTTGTTTTTAATTGTTAAAAGTCAAAAAAAAAAGTAAATGTCGTATTTACGGTTAAGAATTTAGCTAAATCCGTAACAGATTTTGACGTTCAAAGCTCAAGTTCAGAGACGAGTAATATTTATTGAATTACAGCATAAAGGTTTAATGTTGACTCAAAAGCTTGTGTTGGGTGTATCTTTTTCATACACCATAGGAAAAAATAAAGTTTAGGGAAATTGAAATGACTCAAATATAAGACTATACCGATAACAGTTTAATTTTTTTCCGAGGTAAAGTTTTATAAAGATGCTTGAGCTTGAAAAAAATGTGGAACAGTGGAACAAAGGATCATAGGATCATACCGCAATCTACTAAAAGGTAATAATGCTCATGAAAAAAACAAAATTTGATATTATTATTTTAAGTAAACATGTGAACTGGATGCGATTTCAAGTCCACAAATCAGGAAAATTAGCGTTGCTGTTCCAAAATGGTTAATGCAAGCAATCATTACTTTATAGCCAAATGTTTTTATAAAAATGATAAATTTTTGAAAATAATTATCTATAAAAAAGATTGATGTAGACTTGTTCTAAATGATTTGACTATTCACTTTTTCCAACATGTAGCAGCTGGTTTATTTGCATTAAATAATTAAATTTATTTCCTTACAGTTTTTCTTTTTATCCTTTAATTTATCTGTATCCTTTCCAGATAAGTCATGAAATACAATCATGAAATTTTGGGGAACAGTAGTAAAAGAATAAGCAATACATCATCTATCAAAAAGGTAGGAATATTTTTTTATCTTGCATTATTGATGCACGAAATAATCAGACTGCACACAATTTTGAATATATTTGTTTCCATATGAATCAGCCTCAATTAAAGTAAATCAAACTAATTAAGACCTTTTTCATTTTTAAAAATTATTTTAAAGCCACCCTGCCTCTATGAAGTTATATTTGAATTAAAGCAGAATTAATAAAAATTTGCGTATTGTTCAAAGTCATGTATACTGTTGAAAATGCCTTCCCTTTTAAAAAGTTTAGTTCATGATCACAAAATAAAATAAGAAACTTCTATTTGAGGAAAAAAATGCGTCTAAAAAAGACTTTTAAATTTTTTCAAGTTTATCATGCGTTCTTGACACATTTCCAGTCGGGATGTTTCTGAACTAAATTTATAGATCTCAACGTACTTCATCTGCTTAACTAAAAAATTACACCGAAATTCCCGACGGACGGAAATGCTTAAAAAATGCACTTTTTCGTTTCCGCATGAAATAACTTTATTCAATTTGGAAAAAAAACTTAGATCGATACGAAATCTAATTTTTTTAAGAGGTGAGTGTGAATGTAAAAGAGAAAGAGTAGTGGGAAAGCATCCGAATGAGTAAAATATAACGATAAAATAATGATAAAATAATTTTTCGACTGTTCGAAGTTTTGAAAGGCAGCCATCTTCATTGTTTATCAACTTCAGCGACATTGTCGTGTAGCGGAATTTTGAAGAACCTCAAGAGAACGTAGCGCTACCTGCCGGATTTCAGACGAACTAGTTTTTAAGTTGGCAAAATTAAATTCCCTGCAATAATGTTGGCATTTTTTAATAAATAACGAAGATGGCTGCCGCTTTAAAATATCAAATAGTCGAAAAATTATTTTATCAATATGTTTACGGTTGTTTTTCGCTTTAGAATGGTAAGTTTCCAAAAGAAGGGATAAGGAGTTTAGTTTAGATATGTAAAAAAGTGATTGCTACTGCTGTGTCTCATTGCTTTCAATAATTGAAAGTGCAAAAATGATTTATGTTGTCAATACTTACAAGTTCACCTTAGTCATTACCAATATTTACGTTCGTCCTAGATTTTTTAAAAACGATTTTTACATCTTCGTTAATTTTTATTAATTCTTAGACCAAAGACGGATTTTTTTTATTGAAAAGCTTGTATTACGGCTATCTTTTCCGTGCATCATCCCAGAAAATGAAAAGGTTTAGAGAAAAAAAAAATGACATTGTGTTTGTTAACAAAAATTTTAATTTTTTTTTTTTTAGATTCAGATGGACTTTGGGAAGGATGCTTTTAGCAGTACGAAAATGTGAACACAAAATGAAAAGGGTCATATCACAATCTGTGAGAAGGTAATAATGCTCATTACAATTTTGTAATATTATTTAAATTTATGAACTGTTTGCAGTTTCAACACCAAGTAGAAGACTCATCTTGCAGTTGGAAACAGGGAAATACCAGTTGAAAAGATGCTAATTTAGATTATTCATTTTTTATGATATTTATTATTTTTTAAAAAATAGAGTCAAATAGCGGAAATAGTGTGACATCAAAATGACATAAATTTGTGTGCTGGTACCCTGGTTCCCAATTCCTGACTGGTCCTATCAAATTATGCTGATGTGATTTTTAGGTAGAAACATCAGTACCATCTGAGTCTGTTGATTTGAAAAAAATTGAAGAAGAATTTTTATAATTTATTTTTACGTTTTTGCTTTTATGTTCCAAGAATATTCTTTTGATTTGATTCTTCAGTGTGTTTGTTAATTTTTGTCAAGAAGATTATTTAACAATAATCAAGTTTTTTGTCTGTTTATTTCTTAGATAAGTCACGCTAGGAATAATGGTTCAGACTAGGAGGAGACAAATTAAAAGCTTTAAGCTAGTGACCAAAAAGGTAAGAATGTTTTTTACATTTGCCTTATAGACCCATACATAATGCTCCTAAACATTTGTGTTGATCTTAGTAAATTATACTAATAAATCTTCCTAATACTTTTACAAACATATTTAAACATGACCCTTTTTATAACCATTTTTTCATGAAGGCAGGAACATTGTACAATTCTATTACCGTGGATATTTTTTTGTAAAACTATGGCTTTGCTTTAAAAAAATCTAGTTTGTATTCACGAATAAAAATTTCCAAAACTCCCCAGTTCAAGAATATTTCTAAAAAAAGCTGCCATTCATTAAAGCTGTTCTTAATTCAATTATAAAATAATATCAAAGAGTCAAAGAGTGTGAGTCAGGTTGAATGCATTTTGCAGATACCTAAAATGCTATAAGATTTATTTGTTCCTTTTTTAGCACAGATCAAATCGTTTCATCATCATTTTGATTTTTTTATTAAAAACAGTTAAAATTGCTCCACATTTGTATATAAATAATTTTAGCATACAGAATAATAATTGAACTCCTCGTAATTACTTTAGAGAGTTCCTAAAATAATAGATATATGCATGCCTCAATTATGTAACGATTAATTATTTCAACAAGATTAGGACATTAATAAATATAACCACTGAATGAAATTTAATTTAATTATTTCTATTTAGCATTTAAATTTATAACTTTGTTGGCATCAACTAATATGGTCACTAATTTTAATTTTAACTTCCCATGCCATGATAAGATTGTCTGTCACTGATTGTTCGTCTCATCAAGGTTCTTTTTTTTTTGCCAATAGCGTTTGTTACTAAAATCAGCCTTTGCCCTCAATCCAGTAACATAACATTTCAGACAATTTTCTTGAATATAATGTCAACATTCACAACACTCACATGACCTTTTATAGGAAAGCCACTAAATAACAGATAACAAGCCTCTGCGAAGAACTTTGCTTTATTTCACGAGCCATCATTTTGTTAATTCCAATATTCATCAATTCCAATGATTTCCACATTTTCATTCATCTTAATATTATCTTTCTTTAAATGCCTCAGTTCAAAGCCAGCTTCTGTATTTTGTCCCCGCATTTCAAAGTTGATCAACCCAGTTTGTGATTTTGCAATAAGCGTTTCTCATTTAAATCTACTAATCACCTTCTCAAAATTAATCCTTGTGTTTGGTGTTTTTTACTTTCAGATGACTTCGGAGCACAAGAGCTGTGGCTGGAGATCCTGGAAAAAAAATTGATCACGAAACTGAGTGATGATTATCTTCAAAAAAAAAAAAAATGGATCACATAACCTCAAAAAAATATAATTAAACTGTTATTTTTCAAGGAAATATAATGATTTTAACCAAAAATACGTCTGATTTATTATTTTTTCCTTCCATCCTATTCCTCTCTCATGAAAAGTTTATCAAAACTTATTAGATTAATTAATTGATCATTAAAAATTAAAAAATAAACTTTCGGGACGAAAAAATATCAACTGACCTACCTCAACAGCGTCATTTGACGTCATTAAAGTATATGCAGCGCAGCCCTATCGGCAAAAATACGAACTAAAAGTAGTAGGAGCTGAATCGGTTTCGAATACCTCCTGCAACTTATGTTTAACTGATACTCCTCCTGGTAAAATGCCCACTTTATCATTGTCAATTTTCGGATTTTACTCCGGATTTTATGAAAAATAGGAGGTATCAGGAGTCAGTTTCTGATACCGGAATATGATTTTAGACGCTCGGCCATAAGCTAAGCATTGAAATAGGTGTAAGAAATAGGGAAAGAGGAAGCGACTCCGCCCTCGAATTCGAATTTGAAAGAAATAATAAGAAAGTAAATTAACTTGGAAAATTAAATTTGGATTGAGATCGATTATATAGATGTTTCTTTATGCTTAGCATATGGCCGAACGTTTAAGAAAAAAAAGGAAGTATTAATTATAGAATGAAAAAATTTACACATAATTTTCATGCTTAGCTTATGGCCGAACGTCAAAAGTTCATATCCCGGTATCAGAAGCTAACTCCTGATACCTCCTATTTTTCATAAAATCCGGAGTAAAATCAGAAAATCGACAATGATAAAGTGGGCATTTTACCAGGAGGAGTATCAGTTAAACATAAGTTGCAGGAGGTATTCGAAACCTGATCAGCTCCTACTACTTTTAGTTCGTATTTTTACCTATAGGGCGGCGCTGTATGTATCTTAATGACGTCAAATGACGCTGTTGGGGTAGGTCAGTTATTTTTTTTTCCTACGAGATATTATTTTTGATATTTTTAATAGTAAATCGATTAATCCCAATATTATAATTCAAGTTTTGGATCTGGAGGGGAAGGATATGAGGAATAAATATCAGAAAACAAATGTTTTCAATAAAAGTTTTTATATTTTCCTGAAAAAGAACATAGCAAGTATAAATTTTTGAGGTTATGAGTTCCATTTTTTTTCCCAAGTTGATGATGACGCGGTTTCGTGATGAGATGTTGTTTGGTTGCAGGTTGTCTCTGGAACTCCAAAAGCATCTGGAATTAGAAGAAAACAAGTTTTAATTCAGCTGAGAACCATGACAAAAGTTAATAATAAACATTAATGAGAAATCGTAAATGGGCTGATGCAATTCTTAAGCTGCTGAAAAAAAAAATGTTGAACGTTTTGAATTATGGATATAGGATATATTAAAACCAGTGAAAATTTTTAAAGTTGTAATTATCAATAGCAAGTGTTGTGAAAAATTTAGATCGTACTCAAGCAGTGGCTTATTTTATTTACAACTCTCACAAGGGAGGGTGATGACGTTAAACAATCATAAGCGATAAATGAAGTAAATCTGCATTCAGAATATTAATAGCCATTTAATTAAAGGCAAAAGGCTCAACGTAGTTTAAAAACCTTATTGGAGAACTAAGAAAAAATGATTGTACACTAATCATATGTTAAGCTGGAAATAATAAAAACAAGAGATCAAGTTAATTGGTGTTAACGAATTTAAGTGGAATAAAAATGTACCTAATTAATGCTTTTGGGAAAAAATATTTAATAGCATCCTTCATGTTCCTACAACAAGTGATATCTAAAGATAATCTTAAAGGCATTATCACCGCTTGTATAAAAAACTCATTTATGAATTTTTGCCGTTTTAATTCTTTGATATTCAATAAATTAATTGAAAGACATGCAACATTCACCAAAAGCAGTGATTGTAGAAAAAACGGTCACTCCTTATCTATGGACGGTTTTTAAAAAAAAGGCCTAATCATAATAAATCAAGAATAAACCCAATTGATTGATAAAATTTGTCTAAATGCTAATTATCGAATTCAAGAATATCAGGATAATTAATTCCAGGTTAGATCTTGCAGTTTAAAAACTTTAACCTTAGTTCAAAGTCTGCTTTCATCAGATCAAGTGCTAAAATTTTTATTTGTAACAGGTGAACATCAGATTAAATATATTTAAGTTTGCTAGCTTTGAAGAATTTTTTCCTTAAAGTAGGTGTATCTGATTTTTTTCTGAATACAAACTAAATTTTTATAAAGTAAAGGTTATTCTTACATTAAAGCAGTAATTTTAGTGATACAAAAATTTTTCCCCTCCCCCGCTTTCATTGAAAAAAGATTTTAGAGAGGGAGGTAATTTTAAAAAATTTTAATCAAATGAAAAGTCACTTAATTCACTTCAATCAAGGCAAAATAAGGAAGCGAATACACTAAAAACTTCTGTGCAGTTGGTGTAGTTGGTGCATTTTTTAAGTTAAATGCAAAAAAAATATTCTTACCTTTTAGATCACTGATATGTTGCTTCATATATCTCCTTTCCAAACACTTCAAAAACCCCTAGCATGGTATTTCATGACTTATCTGGAAAAAAAAGAAAAAACTACATTAGTAATTTCATGTAATTTTATCACAGACACACAAAAGAGTCAAAGTAAAGTATTTCGAAATCAATTTAAACATCTCATCTAATTCAATTTATAATAACTGTTACATGTTAAAAAAGTGAACAAATCTTTCAGAACATTCTTACATAAATTTTTTCACAGATGATTATTTTCAAAATTTTGTCATTTGCATAAAAAGTTGGCCTAATTAATAATACGTATTCCTGTCATTAGCCATTTTGGAACTGCAATTTTAATTTATTTATAACCTTGAAATTGCACCCACAGTTCACGCTTTTAATTTAAATAATATTTTCAAATTGAGTTTCGGTCATGATCATTATTACCTTTGAGTGAATTCAATATCATCCTTTCATTCACTGGTCTTCAATATCATGATACTCCTTAATTGCTCAAAAGCATTTTTCTAAAATTTTATAAGGGAAATAAAAAATAAAAATTGCTACTCTTCAATTTAAAATTTAAGTCATTTCATTTTCTCTAATCCTTGATTTTGGTCCATATTGCATGGAAAAAAAAAGCCCCAGCACAAGCTTTTCAGTCAAGAGTAAACCTTTACGCTACAATAATTTAATAACTGTAATTGTCTCAAGACGTAGAAATCTGTGGTGGAATTTTTTATCGTAAAAGTATATCATACCTCTTTTTTTTTTATTTCTAACTATTGAAAACAACGTGGCACTGCTTCACATATAAAAATCTAAGCACCTCATCATTTCTCTTAGAAATTTACCGTTCTAAATCAACCATAACCGTGAAAATATTTAAAATAAATAGGTAAATTAATTTTTCAACAAATTGTACTTTAAATCGGCAGCCATCTCCCTTGATTATTAAAAAATGCCAACATTACTGTAGGGAATTTAATTTTGCCAACCTAAAAACTAGTTCATCCGAAATCCGCCAGACAGCGCTACGTTCTTTTGTAGTTCAAAAAAATTCCGCTAGACGACAATGTCGCTAGAGTCTTCAATTGAACAACTGACAAGGATGGAAGATGGCCGCCGTTTAACTTTGAATCGTCGAAAAGTTAATTTATCTATATTTTTTTACGGTTGTTTTTTGCTTTAGAATAAGAATGGTAAGTTTCTAAAAAAGTGCTGTGGTGCTTAGTTTACATATTTAACAGTAACTGCAACCGCTGTCATATTTTTTTTTAATAGCTGAAAGACAGAAACGAATTTATTGTCAATAAGAATTTAGCTAGTTCTTCGTTTTGTTTTACTTTTATTAAATTGAAAACTATAAATCCATTCTTCGCTAGAAAACTTGTCTCGGTAGGGGGAATATCTTTTCCGTGCATCGAAAAAAGGCTCAGCAAAAATATAATGACTTCGTTTTATGAATAAGAATTTTTTTTTTTCAGATGGACTTTGAGAAGGAGAGCATTACAAAAATGTGAACAGAAAATTAAAAGGATCATATCACAATATATTAGAAGGTAATAATTCTTATTTAAATTTAAATATGTGAACTGCATGCATTTTCAAAGCTAAATAAAATCATATTAACAGTTTAAAACCTGTGAAAGCCAGTGGGAAAAATGCTAATTTATGATAAAACATTTTTATGAAAGTGATTGATTTAAAAAAAATGATTTGAATGAGATTTAAGCATTTTTTTTTATGATTTATAATTCTGGAGCTCCAACGTAAAGAGTTCTTAGTTGGCTTTTGTTTCAATGTTTGCCTTAGGTAAACGAAAGATAGTAGTCACCCTTTACCTTGGAGCTCCAGAATTACATTTCTGCTTTTATAAATTAATTCAACAAGAAAATGTTTAAGTTTAATTTTTTTATGATTTGTTTTTGATTCTTCATTGTATCCTTTTAACCATTTGTCAACAGGAGTTTTTAACATTAATTATGCTTTTGGTTTTATTCTTAGATAAGTCATGCTAGGAATGATGGTAAATATTAAGAGACAAATTAGTACCAGCTTTAAGCTATCAATCAAAAAAGGTAAGAATATTTTTTATACTTCTTTCATTGTTGCACTAACTGCTCCAAAAGCGTTATCTAATATATTTTTCTTCATAAGTTTGCCTTAATTCAAGTAAACTCAACAAGTAAATCCTCTTAATATTTTTTTGAATTTCTTGAAACATGTAAATTGTCCCTTTCATGATTATTTTTTTATAAAGGCAAAAAAATTGTGTCACTACTGCTAACTTTCAAAAAAGTTCGTATTATAATAAAAAAACTTTTTCCAATACTTTTGTTTTAAAATAAATTTCTAAAAACAGCTGTATTATTTAAAGGTTTTCTTCAGCCATATAAAAGTAATATCATAGGATACAACTGAGGTTGACTGTATTAGCAGTTACGTAAATAAAGTGCAAAAAGCTATGCTGAGAAATTAATTATACTCCATTTGATACTAAGCATTTACATAGATGGTTCTTAATTATTTGTGATCAACTTTTTTTTAAAAATTGATTTCCTGAGCTGAATTGTTTTTATATTCGTTTTTAGGCTTAGCATAAATCATTTTATCATCATTTGCCTTTTCTCTCATTTAAATCTGTCCACCTTTCTCATTTGTTCATAAAAAATTTGCAAAGTAGAATTATTGAGTTCCTTGTAGTGATTTTCATGAGTTCTCAAGATGATAATAATACTGACTAGACCTTAATTATTGTATGATTAATTACTGCAACAGGATAAGGGTATCAATAAATGTCACCGCTGAATAAAATGCATTTTAATTATTTTTATTTAACACATTAATTTTTTTCGCATAAATTGATATTGACAGAGGCTGTTGCTAAAATAAGCCTTTGCCCTCAATTCAGAAACTTAATTCTACTTATAATTTTTTTCATAAATGCAGTGTCAACAACATTCCCTTTATATACATATCACACGATATTTTATTCGGAAGCTATTAAGTTGCAAATAAATAGCTGCTGTATAACACGGATCTTTATGTTTCTTCTTTAATGATCATTTAATTGTTACCAATAGTCATCGATTCCATTGATTTCCATATATTTATTTATTTATTTATTTATTTATTTATTTAAAAAAGATATAACAATTATCGCCGTGAGGCATTTGTTATCGTTTACATTTGTTATGCTAATCACACTCCAACCCTCTGAGGCACCTCTCAACCTCATCAAAGTTGTAAGGGGCAGAGTTAATTAATTGTGTTTTGATTATTTTAAAAAATTTCCTTTCATTCAACTCTGTTACCTTTTGGGGCAGTAGGTTAAAGAACCTGATTGCAGCAGTTCCTGGGAGCTTCTCCATTAGAGTATTTGTGACGCTGCTGTTTTGCAATAGGTGACCCTGTCTTGTATTATAACTATGTTTGCTACCAACAGTGGGGACAAGATTCGATTTTTTTTTTATATGTTTTAGGAGTAGGAAGACATATTGTGCATATATAGTTAGAATATTGTTTTCTTTAAAATATGGTACGCAAGAGGTGTTTTGCTTTAAATTGAAGATGGATCGAATTGCTTTTTTTTGTGATACCAAAATCTTATCCATGTTACCCTTTGTTGTAGCACCATAGTTTAACAGGCCGTAGGACAGGAGTGAGTGGAACACCGCATGATAAGCCGTAACGGCAGTTTTGGTACCACAAATTTGGGATATTCTTCTTAACAAGTACGTGGCAGATGATAATTTTAGCAGTAACGCTCTAACATGCGTGGACCACTCCAACTTCTTGTCCACGTTAACTCCCAGGAAAAGCATGGAATCAACCTCTTCAATCTCATCTTTATCTATAAAAACACTGAGAGTGTCACATTTTCTTGTAAAATTTACGAATTTAGTTTTGTCAGTGTTAACTCTCAGGTTGAAGTTCGTTAGAATTTGAATAAATTGGTTTAGAGAGGAATGGATTCTAATTTCATTTTCTTCAGACTTCGGCCAGGCATATAACAGGGTGGTGTCATCACAGAACATACAGACCCGTTCGGCAGCTATCAAATTAGGTAGGAAATTCACGTAAAGAATGAAGAAAAGCGGACCTAAGATGGTTCCTTGAGGAACGCCACAATTTGGAGACAAGAGGCTGGATCGATATTCTGTGCCATCATTCTTTAAAAAGACATATTGCTCCCTATCTGTTAAAAAAGAAGTAAATAATTTGATGGTTCTGGCATTTATTCCAACCCTTCTGAAGATACACTCTAGTATATCGAAATTTACTGAGTCGAAGGCTTTACTTAGATCTAAGAAAATGCCTACTGTAGAGAGTTTCTCGTTTAAGGACTTAACGATTTTTTCTGAAATATGGGTTATAGCATCAGTTGTCGATAAGGAACCTCTGTACCCAAACTGTGAAGCACTGAGGATGGCATTTGATTCAAGATAATAAATCAGTCTATTTGATATAAGTTTTTCAAAAATCTTAGAGAAAACTGAAGTCAGACTAATGGGTCTGTAATTATTCATTTCCGTGGAGTTACCTTTTTTATACAGAGGTTTAACTCTTGTTAATTTCAGGCATGTAGGAAACTTAGCTGTAGTTACAAATTGATTAAAAAAATGTGTTAAGGGGTTTAAGAAAAATTCAATGTTTTTTATGATAAGAGCAGCAGAAAATTCATCGTCTCCTTTCGCTGTTTTATTTTTGAAATTCTGAATGACATCATAAACTTCTTCTTCTGAAAATTGTTCTAGTTCAAAGGAACTTGACGGATGTCCATCAAGGCTGTTTAACAGGTCATGGATATTAGGATTTGCGACATTTGGTATGACATTTATGAAAAATTCATTAAATGCGTTGCAGATCATCGTAGGGTCGCCAACAATATTACCATCGATCTCAATTTTATCAATTCGATTGCTATTATTGCTACTACGCAAACTATTAATAATATCCCATGAGGCTTTAGTTTTATTCGTGGCTACATCAATTTTGCCCGCATAAAATTTTTTCTTCGCATCCTTAATCATTTTTCTGTAAATTTTATTTTCCACCTTTAATTTTTCTTTTAAGTGATTAGAATTACACAATTCTTTAGAAACCAAATATAGGTTAACAATTTCTTGCCTTTTTCTTTTAATATCCTCAGTCAGCCATAATTTACGTTTCTTTTGCTTAACAATAATCTCTTGTACGTAAAAGGATTCATTAAAAATGTTCTTTATAATGTTGAAGAACGAAGAGAACATATCATCCGGATCACTATGTTCCGCTATTTCAAACCAATTGTACGTGGTGAGGTAGTTATGAAATGCCTTATGAGACTTATCATTGAATTTGCGTTTTCTAGTTTTAAATTTATCAAATTGAGGGTGTATTATTTCGTCTATGGCAAGATCTGAGACGATCCCCAAATGATCTGACACTGCTGAATTCATTATGCTGACATTCAGAATATTTTCAGAGATATTTGAAAAGAGATGATCAATACAGCTTTTTCTAGTCTCGCATATTCTAGTGGGATTGTTCATTAATGATCGTAGATTAAAGCTGTTCATTAATTGGAGCCAAGAATGTGTCTTGTTATCTAAATCTAGCAAATCAATATTGAAGTCACCACATACAATGATCTTTTGGTCTTTTTTTAATAAGACTTTGAGTAAAATCTCAATTTTTTCAAAAAAAAGTTCAACTTGATCAGAGATATTCTGTGGGGAACGATAAATAGAGAGGATAGTTATTGGTTCATTTTTTAGGAGAACAGTCAGTGCGGCTCCCTCTAAGATTTTATCCATACAAAAGGGGGAAATGTCGATTACCCTAAAATCAAGTTTACTATTAGAATTAATAAATATACCAGTGCCCCCAGATCTTTTCAGACTATTCTGGCGGCAATAAGCTGTGGCCATGTCGTAGCCATCAAGTTTAATGTGTGGTAAATCCCCCATTCGTACAGCAATTTCGCTAAAGCAAACAATGTCAGGCTTGAGTTCCTCAAGGAAGATTTCAGTTCCTTCCAGTTTTGATCCGAGGTACTGTATATTCTGTGACAAGATCCTTAAAATAAATTTACTTTCTTGATTCTCGGGATTGATAAACGGTAAACGGGATTCCAAATTTTTTTGTTTTTTTTTTTTACTTTGCTGAGGTTTTACAGAAGAAGGTGCCTCACGAGGGAAGAGTGGAAAACTATGTCTACAAAAACGGGCAGTTTCGCCTTTGCTTATGCTTACTAGGTCATTGTTGTTACATTTTTCAATACATTGAATAAAAAATAGCTAAAAACTATACGCCCGTAGGCACTAAGGTGTAATCCATCACGTGCTAGATGGTAATAATTTATATTATAATTAAGATCAATAAAATTAAAATTGAAAGCAGAGCACATCCATATTCCCTCTAACGTTAAGCCTTTTGCCCTTAATTAAATGGCTATTAATATTCTGAATGCAGAATTACTTCATTTATCACTTATGATTGTTTAACGTAATCACCCTCCCTTGTCAGAGTTGTTAATAAAATAAGCCACTGCTTGAGTACGATCTAAATTTTTCACAACACTTTCTATTGATAATTACAACTTTAAAAATTTTCACTGGTTTTAATATATCCTATATCCATAATTCAAAACATTCAACATATTTTGTTTCAGCAGCTTAAGAATTGCATCAGCACATTTACGATTTCTCATTAATGGTTATTATTAACCTTAGTCATGGTTCTCAGCTGAATTAAAACTTGTTTTCTTCTAATTCCAGATGCTTTTGGAGTTCCAGAGACAACCTGCAACCAAACAACATCTCATCACGAAACCGCGTTATCATCAACTTGGGAAAAAAAATGGAACTCATAACCTCAAAAATGTATACTTGCTGTGTTCTTTTCCAGTAAAATATAAAAACTTTTATTGAAAACATTTGTTTTCTTATATTTATTCCTCATATTCTTCCCCTCCAGATCCAAAACTTGAATTATAATATTGGGATTAATCGATTTACTATTAAAAATATCAAAAATAATATCTCGTAGGAAAAAAAATAACTGACCTACCCTAACAGCGTCATTTGACGTCATTAAGATACATACAGCGCCGCCCTATAGGTAAAAATACGAACTAAAAGTAGTAGGAGCTGATCAGGTTTCGAATACCTCCTGCAACTTATGTTTAACTGATACTCCTCCTGGTAAAATGCCCACTTTATCATTGTCGATTTTCTGATTTTACTCCGGATTTTATGAAAAATAGGAGGTATCAGGAGTTAGCTTCTGATACCGGGATATGAACTTTTGACGTTCGGCCATAAGCTAAGCATGAAAATTATGTGTAAATTTTTTCATTCTATAATTAATACTTCCTTTTTTTTCTTACACGTTCGGCCATATGCTAAGCATAAAGAAACGTCTATATAATCGATCTCAATCCAAATTTAATTTTCCAAGTTAATTTACTTTCTTATTATTTCTTTCAAATTCGAATTCGAGGGCGGAGTCGCTTCCTCTTTCCCTATTTCTTACACCTATTTCAATGCTTAGCTTATGGCCGAGCGTCTAAAATCATATTCCGGTATCAGAAACTGACTCCTGATACCTCCTATTTTTCATAAAATCCGGAGTAAAATCCGAAAATTGACAATGATAAAGTGGGCATTTTACCAGGAGGAGTATCAGTTAAACATAAGTTGCAGGAGGTATTCGAAACCGATTCAGCTCCTACTACTTTTAGTTCGTATTTTTGCCGATAGGGCTGCGCTGCATATACTTTAATGACGTCAAATGACGCTGTTGAGGTAGGTCAGTTGATATTTTTTCGTCCCGAAAGTTTATTTTTTAATTTTTAATGATCAATTAATTAATCTAATAAGTTTTGATAAACTTTTCATGAGAGAGGAATAGGATGGAAGGAAAAAATAATAAATCAGACGTATTTTTGGTTAAAATCATTATATTTCCTTGAAAAATAACAGTTTAATTATATTTTTTTGAGGTTATGTGATCCATTTTTTTTTTTTTTGAATATAATCATCACTCAGTTTCGTGATCAATTTTTTTTCCAGGATCTCCAGCCACAGCTCTTGTGCTCCGAAGTCATCTGAAAGTAAAAAACACCAAACACAAGGATTAATTTTGAGAAGGTGATTAGTAGATTTAAATGAGAAACGCTTATTGCAAAATCACAAACTGGGTTCATCAACTTTGAAATGTGGGGACAAAATACAGAAGCTGGCTTTGAACTGAGGCATTTAAAGAAAGATAATATTAAAATGAATGAAAATGTGGAAATCATTGGAATTGATGAATATTGGAATTAACAAAATGATGGCTCGTGAAATAAAGCAAAGTTCTTCGCAGAGGCTTATTATCTGTTATTTAGTGGCTTTCCTATAAAAGGTCATGTGAGTGTTGTGAATGTTGACATTATATTCAAGAAAATTGTCTGAAATGTTAAGTTACTGGATTGAGGGCAAAGGCTGATTTTAGTAACAAACGCTATTGGCAAAAAAAAAAGAAAATTGATGAGATGAACAATCAGTGGCAATCTTATCATGCCATGGGAAGTTAAAATTAAAATTAGTGACTGTATTAGTTGATGCCAACAAAGTTATGAATTTAAATGCTAAATAGAAATAATTAAATTAAATTTCATTCAGTGGTTATATTTATTAATGTCTAATCTTGTTGAAATAATTAATCGTTACATAATTGAGGCATATGCATATATCTATTATTATAAGAACTTATTAAAGTAATTATGAGGAGTTCAATTATTATTCTGTGTGCTAAAATTATTTATATACAAATGTGGAGCAATTTTAACTGTTTTTAATAAAAAAATCAAAATGATGATGAAATGATTTGATCTGTGCTAAAAAAGGAACAAATAAATCTTATAGCATTTTAGGTATCTGCAAAATGCATTCAACCTGACTCACACTCTTTGACTCTTTGATATTATTTTATAATTGAATTAAGAACAGCTTTAATGAATGGCAGCTTTTATAGAAATATTCTTGAATTGGGGAGTTTTGGAAATTTTTATTCATGAATACAAACTAGATTTTTTTAAAGCAAAGCCATAGTTTTACAAAAAAATATCCACTTTAATAGAATGGTACAATGTTCCTGCCTTCATGAAAAAATGGTTATAAAAAGGGTCACGTTTAAATATGTTTGTAAAAGTATTAGGAAGATTTATTAGTATAATTTACTGAGATCAATACAAATGTTCAGGAGCATTATGTATGGGTCTATAAGGCAAATGTAAAAAACATTCTTACCTTTTTGGTCGCTAGCTTAAAGCTTTTAATTTGTCTCCTCCTAGTCTGAACCATTATTCCTAGCGTGACTTATCTAAGAAATAAACAGACAAAAAACTTGATTATTGTTAAATAATCTTCTTGACAAAAATTAACAAACACACTGAAGAATCAAATCAAAAGAATATTCTTGGAACATAAAAGCAAAAACGTAAAAATAAATTATAAAAATTCTTCTTCAATTTTTTTCAAATCAACAGACTCAGATGGTACTGATGTTTCTACCTAAAAATCACATCAGCATAATTTTAAAAAAAAATTTTAATTTTTGTTAACAAACACGATGTCATTTTTTTTCCGCTAAACCTTTTTATTTTCTGGGATGATGCACGGAAAAGATAGCCTTAATACAAGCTTTTCAATAAAAAAAAATCCGTCTTTGGTCTAAGAATTAATAAAAATTAACGAGGATGTAAAAATCGTTTTTAAAAAATCTAGGACGAACGTAAATATTGGTAATGAATAAGATGAACTTGTAAGTATCGACAACATTAATCATTTTTGCACTTTCAATTATTGAAAGCAATGAGACACAGCAGTAGCAATCACTTTTTTACATATCTTAACTAAACTCCTTATCACTTCTTTTGAAAACTTACCATTCTAAAGCGAAAAACAACCGTAAACATATTGATAAAATAATTTTACGACTATTTGATATTTTAAAGCGGCAGCCATCTTCGTTATTTATTAAAAAATGCCAACATTATTGCAGGGAATTTAATTTTGCCAACTTAAAAACTAGTTCGTCTGAAATCCGGCAGGTAGCGCTACGTTCTCTTGAGGTTCTGCAAAATTCCGCTACACGACAATGTCGCTGAAGTTGATAAACAATGAAGATGGCTGCCTTTCAAAACTTTGAACAGTCAAAAAATTATTTTATCATTATTTTATCGTTATATTTTACTCATTCGGAAGCTTTCCCGCTACCCTTTCTCTTTTACATTCACACTCACCTCTTTGAAAAATTAGATTTCGTATGAGGATTCTCTATCCTCACAGCCGATCTAAGTTTTTTTCCCAAATTGAATAAAGTTATCTCATACGAAATAAACGAAAAAGTGCATTTTTGAATTATTTCCGTCCGTCGGGAATTTCGGTGTATTTTTTTAGTTAAGCAGATGAAGTACGTTGAGATCTATAAATTTTATTCAGAAAAATCCCGACTGGAAATGTGTCAAAAACACACGATAAACTTAAAAAAATTAAAAAGTCTTTTTTAGACGCATTTTTTTTCTCAAATAGAAGTTTCTTATTTTATTTTGTGAAAATGAACTAAACTTTTTTAAAGTGAAGGCATTTTCAACACTATACATGACTTTGAACAATACGCACATTTTTATCAATTCTGCTTTAATTCAAATATAATTTCATAGAGGCAGGTGCTTTAAAATAATTTTTAAAAATGAAAAGGGGGGTTAATTAGTTTGATTTACTTTAATCGAGGCTGATTCATATGGAAACAAATACATTCAAAATTCTGTGCAGTCTGATTATTTCGTGCATCAATAATGTAAACATAAAAAAATATTCCTACCTTCTTGATAGTCGATGTATTGCTGATTCTTCTGCTACTCCTCCCCAAAATTTCATGACCATATTTCATGACTTATCTGGAAAGGATACAGATACATTAAAGGATAAAAAGAAAAACTGTAAGGAAATAAATTTAATTATTTTATGCAAATAAACCAGCTGCTACATGTTGGAAAAAGTAAATAGTCAAATCATTTTGAACAAATCTACATCAATTTTTTTTATAGATAATTATTTTCAAAAATTTATCATTTTTATAAAAACATTTGGCTATAAAGTAATGATTGCTTGCATTAACCATTTTGGAACAGCAACGCTAATTTTCCTGATTTGTGGACTTGAAATCGCATCCAGTTCACATGTTTACTTTAAATAATAATATCAAATTTTGTTTTTTTCATGAGCATTATTGCCTTTTAGTAGATTGCAGTATGATCCTATGATCCTTTGTTCCACTGTTCCACATTTTTTTCAAGCTCAAGCATCTTTATAAAACTTTTCCTGGGAAAAAAATTAAACTGTTACTGGAATAGTCTTAAATTTCAGTCATTTCAATTTCCCTAAACTTTATTTTTTCCCTATGGTGTATGAAAAAGATACACCCAACACAAGCTTTTGAGTCAACATTAAACCTTTATGCTGCAATTGAATAATTATTAATCGTCTCTGAACTTGAGCTTTGAACGTCAAAATCTGTTACGGATTTAGCTGAATTCTTAACCGTAAATATGACATTTCCTTTTTTTTGACTTTTAAGAATTAAAAACAACGTGACACTGCTTCACATATTAATAAAAACCTAGCACTTCATCACTTCTCCTAAAAACTTGCCGTTTTAATCAAGAGAACCATGAAAAAATTAAAAATAAACAGATAAACTAATTTTTCAATACTTTGAACTTTAAATCGGCAGCCATCTTCCTTGTTTATTAAAAAATGCCAACATTATTGCAGGGAATTTAATTTTGCCAACCTAAAAACTAGTTCATCTGAAATCCGACAGATAGCACTACGTTATTTTGTAGTTCCCAAAAATTCCGTCAGGTAACATTGGCGCTGGTGTCGAGTGTTGCTTAAACTTCGGCGTTTTCTCCCGTTTTTTTAAAATAGGAGCTTTTCATGGAAACTTTCGAAGGTTTCTGGAAATGGAAAATTTTGGGGTGATTTTTGCACCAATCGGTAGAGGACGCATAGATCTATCAAATCCTTCCAGAAAAGTTCCGAAATTTCCACGAGAAATGAATCAAAAATTTTAAATTGCATTTTAACGCATTTCCGGTCAGAATTTTGTTATGATTTTTGCGTAATTTGACAGAAGACACCGAGATCCATCATTTTAAGCCATTCTCCAAGTTGAAAAAAAGTTACCTCTGTACAACTTATTGCTTTTTCCGAATTCAAATTCGTGTAAGAATTCGCTATCTTAACGCTTAATCGAAAAGGAAAAGAGGAAGTTTCTAATGCACGACACAATAAAAAATTAATTTTTTAGAATTATTTATTACTTAATGATACAAGTATATGATATACAGTTTTGAATTAAAGATGAAACTTTAACATACGTAATTATTTAAGGATGTCGTGATATATAAAGCTTTGGAATTTAATTCGTTTTTCAATAAATGAATTAGAAATAGACATGGCCAAATTTTTTTTTAAAGATCAATATTTCTTAAACCTGTCCATTTTTTCAACAGTATATTAAAAAATTTGACCAAACACTTAACATTAGGAAATATATTTTTAAATTTGAAAGGATAAAAAGAAAAATTATAAGGAAATAAATTTAATTATCTATACTGTAACAGCTGTTACTATGTTTAAAATAGTGAATACAGTCAAATCTTTGAGAACATGTCTACATCAATACCATTTTCATAAAAACATTTGGCTTTAAAGTGGTGCGTTCATTGCTGGCAATAGCCATTTTGGAAAAACAACATTAATTATTACCTTATTTGTGGGATTGAAAACGCATTCAGTTCACATGTTTACTTTTTAAACTAATATTGTCAAATTGTGTTTTTTCTCATAGGCATAATTATTTTTAAACAGATTGCGATATGATCCTTTTTCCACTGTTCCAAATTTTCTTAATGCTCAAAGCATTTTTTATAAAGTTTACCTTAAAAAAAAATTAAACTAGTCTTCAATTTCAGTCATTTCAATTTCTCTAAACTTTTTGTCCTACGGTGTATGAAAAAGATACACCCAACACAACCGTTTGAGTCAAAATTCAACAGCAATTTAATAAGTGAAATCGTCTCTGAACTTAGGCTTGAAACGTCAAAATCGGATTTACCTAAATTTTTAATCGTAAATATAACAACATTGCCGGTTTATTTAACTTTTGACTGTTAAAAACAAGCGTGACGTGACACTACCTTACATACTAAAAGCGAAGCACTTCATCGCTTCTCCTGAAAACTTACCGTTCTAAATCAAGAGAAACCATGAAAATATTAAAAATAAACAGCTAAAATAATTTTTCAGTACTTTGAACTTTAAATCGGCAGCCATCTTCCTTGTTTATTAAAAAATAAAAATGCCAACATTATTGCAGGGAATTTAATTTTGCCAACCTAAAAACTAGTTCATCTGAAATCCGACAGATAGCGCTACGTATTTTTGTAGTTCTGAAAAATTCCGCTTACATAACATTGGCGCTGGTGTCGCTTTAACTTCGCCCACGACCGTGACTTCGCCTTTTCCCCCGCTTTTTTGAAAATAGAAGCTCTTTATTGAATCTTTTGAACATTTTTGGTCTCAAATGGTAGAATTTGACGTTTTCTATCGATTGTTGCAAAAAATATGGGAATAAAACCTGTAAAAAATACACAAGAGCATTGAAACTGCATAACCACTAAACTAAAATGGATCGAATTTAAAAAGTATCAAGGAATATTAGGAGATTTGAAGAAACTTGTAAATAAATATAGACATTCTTATAATAATTTATAATTTTAATAAAAATATATTTATTTGTAAAATACGTTTTTCACATTTATAAGTATCTTTTTACTTTTGAAATCTGCTGACATCGTTACCGTCAGCTTTACATATCACATTACAATGTTATAGCGACAAATCACAAAAATACATTTTTTTTTTATCAAACAGCAGATTATTGCATTAAACACACACACCGCGTTAGTTTTTAAAGCGTTTATTTATAAAGCTGCATCAGTTTCGCCTTACTTTCTTGTATCCATACATAAACCAAAAGTACCTAAAAACAAATAGTGACTTCACGCAGCAAACACTGCCCACTTGTTGGCCAATGTTTGCAACGCAAAATCAAAAACTTATATATAAAAACTTACATCCTAATCAGGATGTAGATATTTTTTCAAGAAGAAGATGACAACAAAAGGCAAATAGTTACTCAAAGAGAGGTTTTCCAGCTTATTTGCCTTAACCTTTTTGCCCAGAATGACGAGGTGTCCTCTCTGCTAGCTGAGAGGACACAGGAAATATCCACAAGTCAAAATACAATTTGCACTTCAAGATACAATTTTCAGAACAAAAAGAGAAATCAAATGGTCTCTGTTGAACGTAGATTTTAGTCGCCATATTGTTCTTATTATGATGTGGGCAAGCTTGGATCTAAATAGAAATGTCGTTTATAATTAAATACAATGCGTTTTATGAAGAAACACCCCAGTCTCATTTGGACCACTCCGTTTCACCCTTTTAAAATTAGGCCCTTACATACTGATAGTGAATACATTTTCACAATTAGACAAATGGATTCAATATCAATAATAAAACGTGTTAATGAAAGGCAGAAACTTGTTCAACTAATTTCAATTTCTAAAGATTTTGATGTCAATTGTAAAAACACTTCTTCCAAAATTTGAAACGAGCCAAGAAAACAACTATAGCAGTCTTATTTCAATCTTTATGTGCATTGAGATTGTCTACTTATCAGCTAAAATCATGTTGGTTCCTTCAAAATAAGATCAGATAATTCATCCTCATTTGGTTTAAAAGCATAAGATCATGCACAATTGCAAAAGTGATGTGAACCATCAACAAAAATACAACAAATGAAGATTTAGTCCATGAGTCGTGACTAATACTCATGAATACCCAGTTATTGCTTTCACCTAACAAAAGTGAAAATGAAATAGAGCGTCTCCTGCGTTTTTTATAAGTGCAGAACTGAAATTCCCACCGAATTGTTAGGCAAAGCTTGAGTTTAGTGCAGAAATGTTTATATAAGTGCTTTAAGTACTGTAAGTGCACCAATATCATTGATTTTTTAATATAGGTGGCTAAATCAGTACTAAAAATCTACTCTAGAGTGGCATTGCATGAACCATTAAACTGGTATCCCAAGTAAATGTATAATAAATATAAGACATTTTTAAGAAGTCTAATTATAGTCTTACTTGGGGTCTGGAACAACACTGCAGCAGACATTAGAAGAGTTTGCACTTGCTCTAGGATTCCCTTTACTTTTAGTAACATTTATCAATCATCTGTGCAAAAAATGCAACAATTACTTCCGCTTTCAATTGTAATTACTTAATATCTATGGCAGAACCACCATTTATTGCAAAATATTTTACTATGTTGCTACCCTAAAAATTAGATCTTAAACCTTAAAAAGACCGATACCAACACCAAAAACCCCAACATCAAACCCTAATTTTATCTTTTAAAAATTAAATATGATTTTATACATGGGATCGAGCTAATTATATCAAAAAAACCAGGGCGCTTAATAATTTTAACCAATTTACTGCTCTGTAAAAAGCTTTGATTTTTTTTTAATTTTAATTGTAGCAATAATGTTTAACATGCCCACAACTGAGGCATAAAAAACAGTATTACACATGATCTATGCTTTTCCTATTAGACAGCACCCAAGTTTATTTGTATCAACAGAAGGGTATTTACAAAGATGCATCTTTTCAAAATTAATAAGATGCAAAAAATGTGAAGAAAAACTATAATTGTTAATGCTTATTCTTCACATTTTCCCCCAAAAATATAACCAGCATAAAATTCGAGAAATCCTGATCATCACAAAACCACTGAAAAACATTTTATATAGTCGAATAGGCTACTTAACTGATATTTTTGGTCTGCAACAATAAAGGTAACCTCATACAGTGGTTTTTAAAATAATTCATCTAGTACTTAAAATGTCAGTCCATAAAAAAAATCTTGGTTTTTTGTATATGAAGATCTGATGATGAATATTGTCGAGTCATCCACTAATGTTTCATTTGAGATCCACCTACGTTAGTGCTTTTTATTTCTATTCCAGGTAGTTCAGCTCTTCCATTAGGTTATTGCTCTTATTAATACCTAAAAATATAACAAAAAAGATTTTTTAAATGTTTTTAACAAAATGCTTCGTTTAATCACTATAACAGAATATTTCTAACAAGAAAATAAAATGCCTTGAGGATAATCGAATAATAAAAAAAATTAATCGAGATACATATTAGAGAACTTGAAATAAAAGAGAAAAAAAATCTTTAATACCTAATACATACAATAACGGTAACTTGTTTAATTTTGTCCAGAAAAAAAAAAAAAGGGACAAATGAATGACACCGTCGACGCGTATTCTGCTTACAATGGCGGCGTACACGATGCACATGGAGAGTTTTTCTTCTCTTTTATTATTATGGGTGGCTAATGGCAATAGTAAGTGGCAACACAGGTGAAGCCAAAAAGTCAACGAGAAGAATAAGAGTTTTTTTGTAGAGCAACTATATATAGTGAAAGAGAAGAGATTGGCCAACTGAAACTTACCAAATTGACTAGTAGAACTTTTGCAGCAAGCTTTGGCCTGACTATTTGATTTATAAACTACTGGCCTCAACACTTACTGATGATGATAATACTATTTGACTCTTAGTTAATGATTCATGTATCTGGGATGGTTTTTTTTGGAAATTTGTAGCATACTTTACAGCTCTGCCAATAGTCTCCCTTATCTAAGTCATCCAGTTTCCTTCAGAAGTCAACAAGAATCTCCAATTCTTGGCTGACCAAATCTGCTGAACAGAAAATTTACGTTAAAAATTACTTGTATACTTTTAGCCAATAGAACTGTCATTTTATTTTCTCTGCTAATTATTACAATCCTATTTAACCTTCATGACTTTTGCTTTAAAAAACTAATCACTTGTTCCCAAGAAAAAGAAAACAAAAGAACAAATAAATGCTATTTCATTTTGAAATTTTTTTTCAAAAATGGCCACAAAAAAAATAATAAACAACTCCATAATTTTTTTTTTTAGAAAATGTGCCTTATAAAAAAAATGATAATGAGACTTTTTTGATTAAGTGCTCAGTTAAATCCCTTTGAACTGGACAATAAATACCAAGTAAGAAGAAATAATTTTAGGTTTCCTACTAAAATTTAAATTTAGGCTAAATAATTTTATAATTCTACAACTGCACACCAAAAAATCCCAAAAATTCCTCTCATAAAGTCAGACATTCTATTCAAAATTCACAAGTTGGCACAAAATATGACAAGATTGCTTCATCCTCATCAAAACCAAAATCTCGAAAGCATATTTTTTGATGAAAATGAATTCGATAAATCAAACTCACTTTTAAAAAACACTGAGTCAAAAGAAACAATTAGCTCTGGTCATGATACAATAGCTAGTCAACCTAAAACAGTTCGTTGTGTGATACAAAAAGATTTCGAGGATAATTTTAAAAAATTTGAGAGAAGTGAAGAAAATAATAAGGTGAAAAAAGTTAAAAGTCAAGAGCGATGGGTTCCAGATCAAATTGAAATTGATAATATTAGATTGCAAAATCATTTAAAGTGGAAAAAACAAAAAGAGGAAGAATATCAGTTGAAAAAAGAAGCGGAGAAATTGGAACAGCAAAAAAAAAGAGAAGAGGAAATTCAGTTGGGAAAAATTAAAAAGCAGAAGGAAAAGGAAAAAGAGGAAAAAATAAGAGAGTGGCAGGAACAAAAAGCAAGGGAGAAGGAAGAGAGAAGGCAAGAAGAAATTATCATGAAGGAGCTTGAAGATGAACTGAGAAAAAATCCGCAGAAACTAGATAAAGATAAATTGTTGGAGGAATGGGTGAAGTTAAAAAACAGGCAGAAACAATGTAAGAATCAGGTTGAGTTATTTTTAACTAGAGTCGATCTCAGTATAATTATGAATTTTACAGTGGAAAGTGAAAAAAAAGCGCAAATGCAGAGAAAGGTTGAAGAAAGTAAAGCTATCAGACAAGCATTAGCTGAAATAAGTTACAGGCAATGGAAAGAAAAAGCCAAGGGAAAAATGGCTGCATTGCCGAAGAATGGATATCGTGAGTATTTTTTAAGTACTACTAAGTTGATTAGCTTATGTTTATTTGTAAACAGAATGCACTGCCCTTCAAAGGTCATTCACATCAAAGTCAAATTTGAGATTCATTTTTGAGAATGGAAAGCTCAACAATAAATGGCTAATAATTTGTACCCATCATATTTTATTAAATCTTTGTTATAAAAATGAATTTAAGAAGTTAAAATATTTAATTGAAACACAAAAATGAACAACTTTGACTTTCGATGCATTCAAGGTTAGAAAAAAAATGATGAGATTTTAGATAGTTGACTTTAAAAAAAATACTTACAAGCTTTATACATTGGAGAAACATAAAAAAAACTTATTTGGCATCCTCGTAAATATTGCGAATATTACATTTTTAATTTTAACCACGAAATTAACCGGTTTCTATCGATTAATTAAGAAAACACTAGCACTTCAAAATGCAATTCTATAAAAACAACCCAGAGACGCTCAATGTCGGCTGCTTTGAGTGGTTCTGATTTTCGACGCTAGAGTGTGTGATTCTACTGCCACGCTATTCCAAAATGGCGCTATCATTTTTCGAATTTTTTTCCAATCAGCTTGTCTTTTTATCACGAAAATTGAATTTCGACACATAAATAGAAGACATGGGGTTTTTTATGGGTCAATAATAATTGAGACAATTGTAATATGCGGGTTTAGTCATTCCAATGAGGGAAAATAATGTTTATTTTAAGACGCGATTTGCTTTTCATATTTAATGTACTAAACGATTTTAGAAAGAGAGATAGAAAAACAAGATCATGTTAAACGTGATCTTCTAATAACTAAAATGATACTTCTCGACAAAAAATATTGAAAATTAAAAGCATTTTAAGCGGAAAATTATATGAAACGTAACCTAACCTAACCACTTCGATTATTTCAACGGCGTTCAAAAAGATTAAAATCTCATTTTTTTAACATACTTACAGAAATTTTCGGGCCGAAACCCGCTCCAGTGGTAAAAGAAGATTGGAACAGCGATTTCATTAACGGAGATAGCGACGAAAAATCAGTTCCTCTTCGCCCATCGAAATCGACTACTTCTACTTACCGACAATATTCCAAATCAGCAAACGATGATTATTTAAAAAACGCAAGAAAAACCCCCAGCAATTATCAAATAAAAAATACCAAAAGCGGATCCGACGTAAAAAATCTCGACAGCAATTTTGAAAATTTACGAAAGCTTTGGGCCTTAAATTCTCAATATCCCGCTCCGAATTTTAAAAATCAACCTGTAATCAAACCTCCACGCATTGTTCATTCAATCCCGCATAAGGAAAGTCATTTAGTTAAAAAATTTGAAAACAAAAACGGAGTGAAATATCCACAAGATTCGAAATTGAAAGGTTGGGGCGATACGAAATTTTCTTCTTCGGTATTAGACGTTCTCCCCAGCAAGAAAAAAATGGATTTATATTTAAACGGAATGGCTAAAAGCGATTCAGATTCTGAAAAAACCGAAATGACGTTAACTCATCGAATTGGCGAATCATTTACTCCAAAAAAACCGTTAAATATTCCAAATTTCTCACAATTATTCCATAAAAGAAATTTTTCAAGCGATGGAGATTCTCCGGACGAAACATCAAATCGGCGATCTCGTTCTCATGAAAAACAACCAAAAGAATCATCCGCGCCTGCGCCGAGAGTTTCATCCATGCCAAGGACCGGCCCCCAAACAAATGAAGAAGCTCCACCACCAAGACGCGGTATTTCCCAATCGATGACGTGTCTAGCAAGAACAAACGTCCTTAGCAAACAACAGCCGAAAATCGCACCGAAATCTTTCAAAGGAACCAGACGAAAATCGAAACCTCGTGTTCATAAATCGCCGATCAAAGAAGAAAGAAATCGTTGGAAAGCTAAAAAAAGTCAAGTGGTCACGAAAAAGAAACAAAATTCCGATTCGGAATCTGAAAATTTGAAGAAATTAGATTCGACAGAAATCCCGCCCCCTACAAATTATTTAAACGATTATTTGGCGATTCATATTCTTTCTTCGGACGATGACGGTAAAGATAGTTACGCAAAAACTTATCCGTCAGGCCCGCAAAAGTTTAAACAGGTTAGAAATCGGGTTTTGAAAATATCTCAATCGAATACAGAATCGAATGAATAATTTAAGCTAAAAATAGTAATTTTTAAAAAAAGAATTGATTATTAGGTAAGTTTTTTTTTAATAATTAGTGGCGATTTTAAAATTTTAAGTATGGCGTAGTTTATACAAAGAAAAATATACATTAATATTTTTTTATTTCGCCTAATTCATTTTTTTTTAATAAGAGAGATTTTTGTAAGAGTTAATTAAGGAGCGTATAAAAAATTTGCTTTTTTTCTAATTTAAATTTATGAATGTGATTTTGTTTTAAAACTTCGTTTAAATCATTTTAAATTTTTAGCAATTCTTCTTCCTCTTGAAGTCTTAAAATTTCTGATTTGTTCATGAAATAATATGTAGGTTGTCTTCCTTTCAAATCTTTTAAAATTCTCTTAGCTCCGCATTTGATGAGGATTTTGCTAAGTATTTCTACTTTTTCTACTCCCATGGCGTAGTGTAAAGCTGTTCGTTCCAGCTGGAAAAAAATAAGAAACGAATGAGTAAAAATCCACCAGAATAGCAGTGTTGGGATCGTCGCTTGAGAGCGCTAGTGTCATTGTAGTTTATTAAAAAGCACGTCGGAGGGCGCTAGCATTGCCGCAATTTAATAGAAAGGTCGCTTGAGAGCTCTATTGCCGTTTTAATTCATTAAAGAGTGCGTTGGGGAGCGCTAGTGTCGTTTTAATTTATTAAAAAGTCTTTAAATAGCGCTAGTGTCGTTTTAAATTATTCGAGAGTACGTCGAAGCGCTCTAGTGTCTCTAGTGTCGAAAGCGCTAATGTTGTTTTATCTTATTAAAAAGTGCGTCGGAGGGCGCGAATGTTGCTGTAGTTGCATAAAAGGGTAGCTTGAGTGCGCTAGAGTCGTTTTAGCTTATTAAAAATACGACGTAGGGCGCCAATGTTGCTCTAATTTAACAAAAGGGTTGCTTTTGGTCAAAACAAGTCCTTAAATTAGTTGAAAAATTGTCAAACGAGGGCATTAACTTCTGACTCTTACATTATCTCCTAATTTAAGGGTCTCTGGAAATTTTTGTGCAATGAATTCCGTAATATGTTCCTGTTGGCACAAAACCGCAACGTGCAAAGAACATCTTCCGGTCGTATTTTTCCCGATAACAAGAAGTCGACCACCTCCTTCCGATTCCGTCACCATATCCTGAACCGTCTTAGTTTCTCCTGCACGTATTGCTCTGTGAATCCTTTCTCTCTTTTCCTATAAAAACAATCATTATCAGAACTCGGTGTTTAAGCACTAAGCACTAAAATAAAAGCCAAACCTCACAGATTTTTTTCTTGACCTACCTCAAAATTAGGAATTGATTTTAAGAATGCTAAAGTCTTCGTTTGATTTTTCTTTGTAACAACATCAACTATATTATTATCCTCATCGTCTTCTATATCCAATAAATGGTCGTAACCTTCTAGTAGTAATTCAATTAATTTTTCAGTTTCTCCTGGGAAAAAAAAATAATATTGATCGGCTATCACAGCTTTTGTCTCTTTAATTTCTTACCTCTAGCAGCTAAACTCAAAACATATTTATCAATCTCATTAATATTTTCAGGAATATTAGCTTGAAGAGCAACATCTCTTGCAGTTCTGTATAACTCATCTCTGTAACCAATATTAATGGCAGATTCTTGGATTAACTGGAACAAACCGCCTCTCCCATGAGCTCTAGCCGCTGCGAAGTGAAGCATACTCTGGCCATATTCATCCTAAAGCAATTATTATTGAATTAATTTCTTGAGCATCAGATGCTAAACTCTAAAACTAGACGTATACTTACTCTGTTAGCAGAGCTGAAGGCAGTTTGAGGCGAATCGGTTCCATTATTCTCCTCTTCCCCTTCTTTAGCCTCCTCTTCCTCCTCCTCCTCTTTTTTAGGTTTGCTAAGCGGTACCCCTTCGTTCGGTTTGATTTCAGCCTCTCTGGCGTGAATACTCGGATCCGTGACCGGCGAGCTGACCCCTTTATGTTTTTTCACAAAGTCATATAAGAAATTGGCGAGGAATGTAATCGGTTCTCTGGGACGTTTGCTTGCAATCTCAGTTAGACCTCTTACTAAAGGCTCTCCGAGAGCTGCAAGGGAATTTTTTTAAAAAATTGAAGTACGTTCCGCGAGGTTTTTTTTTAAATGAATTGATTTTTGAAATGAATAATGAATTATTTTTAAAAAAAAAACCAAATCGACATGCAATTGTAAAAATTAAAAAGAGGTCAAACTGAAAAGCTGCAAGCAAGTAGCAAAATGGAATATCCGAACTTTAAAGTGTGTAAAAGATTTAGAGTTTTAGTCGCTTAAAAAAATTCAGGAAATCTTAGAACTTACAATATGAACGAGCTTGACTTTGAGCTCGAAATCCAGCTTTAGGGATTGAGGGGAGAAAAGTGAAAAGAGAAGAGTTAAGGAGGGCAAAGAGGCTTGAGGTTTGTCTAACCAATCACTTTTCACGGACTCCGCAAGCTTCTAGTTCTGTGCGGATCTTCATAAGCTAAGAAAGGGATTCAGAAAAATTCATAATCTTAGCCCCTTTGTTTAGAGATTTCCTTGTTTCGCTTGCGGAGTTAGTGCTATTCACCAATAAGTCCAGACATTAAAAGTTCGGATTTCCCTGAATAAAATGAAAACTGGAGCAAACTCCGAGTTGATTTAAATGAGAAAAACGAACATGCTGTCAAAACCAAACCGTTTAAACAGGTTATTACTATCAAACATGATCAAACCCATGCTTATAGCTAAACCTACCAAAATTTGATCGACAGTGCAGTCAGTAATGATTTGAGATGAGCCCTAAAGCCTGACGATTTCAATTTTGCCTTTTCTAGATCAAAAACTGTGCCAAAACTTCAACACAGTGCGGTTTAAATATTTACATTAGATACGTTGATAAGATAAGCAGACTTAAAACTTGACCACCGGTGGCGCTAGTGTGCCCAGCAATAATTTTATCGCCTTCTTCTTGGCCTAGCCCGGTTAAATTGAATAAATTAACAGCTACAAGGCATAGGCGACTCTAGTGGCAGAATTTTGCGTCTGTTTATTCCATCAGCGACGAAATTAAAACTAGGCTTCTTTTTACAAAGAATAGAGCCATCATTTCGCAACCGCACTCCTCCCCTGTAAAATTAGAGAGACTAGACAGAGAGGTAGGGAGAACTCTTGCACTGCCTAATGGATTAATTAAGATTCTGCCGCCATGTTGCATGTTTAAAAATCAATCTGGTTGTGAGCTCCAACACTTAGCTTATACATAATTCCACCGCCTGAACGACAAACCAACATGCAACATGGCGAATTTTCAATATGGCGCAGCCCACAACCTTCTGCTGCAACCGGAGTGCTCCCTCCCTCTCCATCTAGTTCTCTAATTTGCCTTAAAGGCAAAAATACTTTATGGTCTCTTCCAATTTAGAGATCCTAACAAAGATTAAACATGAGCTGTATCCGGTTTGTCGGTTTTAACTTCCTCTTCCGCTTTTTCTCATCAGGTAAATAATAGCAGAAAACCGGGAGCAGTTATGGCCAATCTCTGTTCCAATTTAGTCTCTCTAATTTTCACTTTAAACAAATTATCTTCATCTTAAGCGTCCGGCTTTGGGGACTTACCTCACAGCACTGTCTTCTTTCTATCTAATAAAATCCAAAACTTTTATCACACTTACCGTTAACCAAATATTTCCCTTCGTCCGTCCCAAACACGGGGAATTCTGAAAAGAAGAGAGAAAACAAAATTGAAGAAAAATCCATGCTTATAAGCAAAACATTCAAAAAAAAAACAATATAAACAATGCGCAATCTCAGCAGGTTTCAACCCAAGCGCACACACGAGGTTAAAAATCCAAAACCAACTGACCTGAGCCATGAAGTTTAAAAAAAGAAAATAATTAAAAAAAGTCTCTTTACGATTTCACTTCCTCTTCTTTCCCAAAATTTTTCTTCGTAAATATATTCTTTAAAATCGTGCTGACATGTTTCGATTTCTCCTGCGCTAAATCCTTTTCCAACTGAATAATATCAATAACCGTCGTCGCGAAATTATGATAAGTATCATATTCATTAATCCCGAGACACTGACGATTCCTTATTTTAAAAACAAAATCACTTTCGTTAGTTCTTGAAAATATCAGAGATCTTGATTTACAAAACTCTTCAACCGAATCAAATTGTTCTTTTGCTAGTCTGGGCAATCGTACCAAAGCTTGAAATCTTAAAGTATTCCCCAAACAACACGGCCTGCTCGTTAAAAACCCAAATCTGGGACTTCGTTTCGGTTTCAAATGCTTATCAAGCGATATAGCTAAATGGGCCAATCTAGCGTAAGCTTCTCCAATATTCCCAGGTGATTCGATCGGTGTACAAGACACTATTCGTAAATGTTCTTGCACGTTTATCCAAGCTGCTAAATTCCCATTTTTAGAGAGATATACTCCTCTGTAATTTGGCCAAAAACTACCGTGTAACATGCTACAATGATAACTCCCCGTATTTTCAGCTAAGGGGATTAATAATTCGTTCGCAGCGAGTTTAGCCCTGACAGTAGTAGGCCTCGTTAATATATCTTGCACAGTATAATATCTCTCTTCTTCTTTGAAATTTTTAGACCCGAAACCGACGATTACGCCTCCGTTAACCGTCACACCTTCCGCGCCGATAATGCTTTGATATTTAAGCGCACTCTTGAGTTTTGTTTCGATAATATCCAATTCATCTTCTCGTAGCGTCGCTGGGAACTGATACTTCTCCAAATTTCGGCTGCATTCGATCTTGGCAGATATAACATACTTCGAAGTCGGGTCTAAATTCGTTATTTCTAATTTAGGAGATTCCTCCATGTCAGATTTTGGATCATGCCCGTTAATTTGTATCTCATTCCCATTAACATCTTCCCTTTTTATAAATTTCTGAACTTTATCTTTAAAATTATCCAAAAATCTCTTTTCTTCGATTTCTTCTTCTTTCTTCTCGTTGTCTTCGTTATCGTTCTCTTCGTTGGAATTCTCAATAGTGTGGACAGTGTTAGTTTCCTCGTCATGATCCAATATGAGTATGTTAACTTCTTTCCCGCGTTTCGTAAATCGGCTTTTCTGTTTTTCTTCCAACTCCTTCTGCTTCCTCATTTCCTCTTCTTGCTTTAGTCTTAATTCTTCTCTCAATATTTGAGTTCTAGTGGTTTTGTACGGAACATTAACATTTCCAACCGGCTTCCCAGACGCTTTTCGCCTAATCACTGCTGTTTTCGTTCGGTCTTCTTCCACCATAGGCGAATCTTTTCTCTTCTTTATTGCTTTCGATTTATACATCCTTTCCTTCTCCCTTGTGACAATATCTGCATCCGAGTCCTCTTTACTATTTTCACTATCAACGACTTCCTTCTTTTCATTCTCGACTTCCGTTTCGGTGTTTGCTTCTCCACTCTTCCTCCTTAAATTCCTCACTTTGTTCTTGATACTCTCCACGATATTTTCACTCTCGCTTTCGTTATCCGTCTTAATCATCTGATTAACTTTTTCTCGTAATTCTTTCATTATTCCTTTTTTCTTCGGTTTCTTCTCCTCATCTTCAGAATCCGTTTCCTCCTCCGTTCTTTTAACAATCTTACTCATCCGATTTTTAAAATTTTTAAGTATCCCAGGATTTTCTTCTTTCTCCTTCTCTTCCTCTTCTAATTCACTCTCGTTCTCCTTCTGCCCGATCATCCTCTTAACCTTCTTCTTCGTATCTTTAAAAAAACTCCCACTCTGTTTTCTTCCACTATCAACTCTCTTCCTCGTCTTCGGCCGGATCTCTTTCTCTTCCATCTCGTCATTCTCCTCATTACTCGAATCCTTCGGGAAAAACTCAGACTCCGGATGTTTCTTCAATCTTTCCCCAGCTTCGATCCCGTGAATATCCTTCACGATCGGCATCATAACTTCTTCAAAAACCTGATAACTCTCATAATCCGGCGCTACGATCCCTCCGTTATCCAAATCCGGATCAGATTTAACGACCAACTCCGCCTGACTCGACACGTCATCTTTTTTAAAAAACGTGGCTTTAGGATGCAGCGCAATTTTCCCGCCTAAATTATGCATGTCTTTAATCATTGGAAAAATCAAATCTTCAAAAACGACGTAGCTCTCGTAATCAGGAGCGATAACGCCGCCGGACATATCGAAATCATCATAATCGTCATCTTCCTCGCTTTTGCCGATTCCGGTTTCTTGGAGGATTCTTATTCCGGGCCAGATCACGTCCAACAAATTTCGATCGTTTTTTGTGATTCTTAATTTGATTTTATCGAATAATCTTTTGTTTAAAAATTTAACTAATGGCATGGTTGATTCTTTATCGCGTGCTCCTTGAATTATATCCCGGCATTGGTTCAGCATTGCTATTACTTCGGCATCTTGCAGGTTGCGTCTCGATGAAACGGTATCGTTGGGAACTGTTTTGGTTTAAAAAAATAAAAATGGAGGTTTATCTTACGGCTAAAGTTATTCAAAATATTAACAGTGACAGTTAATACAATTTAATGTATGTAAAATGGCTTTAAAGCTTCAGGGGAACTAAAATGGGCTTGGCAACCATTTTGTCTCTCGCCCAAACAAAAATTAAGAAGTAGCTACTGAGTCGGCCCTCGCAAAAAAATTTGTTTTTCATGGCCAAACTTGATTTTGCAGTTTTCCTTTTTCTGCCGCAACTTACTCTGTCAGATTCAGATTCTATGACCTTGAAAACATAAGAAACCGTCTTTCATTGAAAATTCGAGATAATAAAATTGCACGAGGCTTTTGCAAAAAAACGGAGTCTGTTTTGAAGTTCGCAAGGACCTTAAAAATGCAAAAATAAAAAGTTTCACGAAAAAAGTCACATTCATAAATAATTATAAAAATATGGCTAAAAATAGAGAAAAATTCAGTTAGCATTTTTTTCAGAATTCGAGTTTTAGAAGACTTTCTTATCTGGGAAAAATTTTTTCAAAGTGACCCGTTCCTTCCTAAAGACCCAAAATAAAAAGAGAAAATTGAACACAAAAATTGAACTCATTGAACGACATATTATGTATCATGGCGACTTCCAGAAGAAGTATATTCGGCCGCCATGATGGTACACACCGCTTTCTATAGACCCGATTAGTGTGACGTCACAAACCGGAAGTTTGACGTCAAAATGACGTACGTGGATCCATAAGCTAAACATAGGAATCTAAAAGGACTAGCAGACGATTTTCACGTCACCAGACTGGAAATTACGCAGTCACTCTATTAAAGACAATTCTTAAACAAAGCCTCCGTGATCGCTGTGTAAGTTTCTATATTCTTGAATGTGGACCCCGATTACTATGTTTTAACGTGCATTCGATTCGTTACGCTTAGGCTAATGTTTTGATTATGGACACTGCCTTCTAGATTTAACGATTTGTTAAGCAAGTTCACCATCATGGCTGCCGAATATTCTTCTTGTGGCTGTCACCATGATTCTTGAATGGCTTAAGGTCTCTCATTCTAATGGTCGACCATTTTTCCTGTTCAGCCAACTCACCTTTATCGCTTAATATTTCCCTTGCAATTTGTGCAGGAGCGTTAAATTCTCTTAACAACGCATCTTGCGTCAGCTGACCAGGATTCTCCAAATAATATCCAGGAACATGACCGAACTAAAAAAAACAAACATTCCGTTTAATCATCAAACCAAAAACAACCATCAACAACAAATAAAACTTACGCTATCTTTGACTTTCCTATCAGCTCCTAAATTCAACAACACGTTAAAGTAATGCCCATTATCAGGAATGGTGGCAGCGTAATGAAGCGGAGTTCTTCCATTTTTATCTTTGGCGTTGAGCGTTTCCGGGAATCTACCTCCTTTAACACAAAACAAAACGGCCCTAAAGACGCTAGAAAATTTTAAAGGATAGGCGAATAGATAGAAAATGGCGACTTACCTAAATATTTTACGATTGGAGTTCTCCCGAAAAGTGTAGCCACATGTAATGGAGTCACGCCTAAAGGATTCGAGGAGTCTTTAGCTATGGCGAATCTTCTACGATCTAAAGCCGCTTGCAATTCTCTTATCTCTCCTTCTCTAGCCGCTTTATGAACAGTTTTAATCTTCGTCTAAAACAAAATTCATCTTTAAATTCTACCAAATAAAACCAAAGCCCCACATTAGAGTCTAATAGAGTTTGGCCACATTTCGACCGACTTCTTACATTTTCAATGGTCCAATCTAAATTCCCCAAAACATTTGAGGCCATTTACTTACCATGTAAATTGGTACATTATCCAAAAAGCTTTGAATTTCCGGATTCCTAGACCTCTTCCCCAACAACTTATCACCTTCTCCGTTCAACACCATGGAAGCTAACTTCTCCATATCCCCATTCCTGATAATTCCATCTACTTCATCATCTCCTGACTGAATATCATCTTCCTGATTACCATCAAAATCATCCTCATAATCATCTCTAGGTGGTTTAATCAAACCTTCATCAAGCATCCTTTGCCTTTCTTCACCAATTTCTCTTTCAGATTTTTCCCTTTGTTCTTTCTGCTCTTTCGTTTCTTCTCTATCAAATGACGTTTCCCTTGATTTCATAGCCACGGGAATCACTCCAATCGCCTTTTTCGGCGAGGGTTGTTCATTCCTAGCGTTCATCCTTTTCAAATCTTCATCATCAGACTCAACTCTATTCCTTAAATTATTTTGTTCATTCCTATGATCAGATTCATATCCTTTATTAATTACCATTACGTTTTGCTCTTCTTCTTCTTCCTCTTCCTCTTCGCCTTCATCTTCATCATCAGTTTTCTGATGATTGTTCTTATCTTCTTCGGTATTCGTCCAAATATCAACTCCCTTATTAGGTTTGCTATTTTTTTCGATAGATGGCTCTTTGTTTATCGGTCGAGGTGGAGCTTCTTTCTTCGTGGAAATTTCTTCTTTCGGAGGTAATTTCTCAGGTTCTCTAAGAGGTAATCGTTCGGGTTCTCTAGGTGGCATCCGTTCAGGTTCTCGGCCAAACATATCATCAGGCATCCTTAAACGATTCCTGTTGTTATCCTCAAATTCTCTTTTGTTTTGTTCTATGGCTCTCATTTGATTGGTCATGATAGATCCAATTTGACTAACTGAGCCCATGAGGGAGGATTGTAGGAGTCCCCAGTCCCATGTCGGCGGGAATGTGACTGAAGTTCTGGGAGCGTCAGGGATTACCTCCAATACTTTATTTGGTAATTCTTTGGGGTTTTGCTTGTAGTAGGAAGCCATTTTACCATTCTGCAACAATATTAAGAATTAAAGTGTTTTGTGGAGGGGTAAAATGTGGAAATCAATCGGGTGGCGTCCATGGTCTACTAGACAGATCTCGAAACTTGCATTTTTAATACATGATTGTAGTTCGGAGGCAGATGGTGCTGCAGCAAAGAGTCTCTGATTGGTCCGTTTTCAGAATAGACCAATCAGAAACATCTTCAAAGACCGCAGCGCCACCGAAACGCATTTGTCTCGGGCAAATCCCGAACTAAAATTCGAGTATGTAAGGAGGACAGGTCTGGGGACATAGTTTCGAGATTTCTCTAGAAGACCGTGATGGCGTCAAAATAAAAGCCCTTGAAGCATATTCAGTTTCAGACTTTTCAGAAGCTTTTTAGTAAGTTTCAGAGTCTTTGCAGAAACGACCACTTTTTTGGCGCAGCAATGTTAGGAGAGAATGTTTGTTCGAGGCCCCTTCCTCATTTTTTACAGCTTTTTATCTAGTGCAAAAGTACTTTCCTATTGAAAGAGCGGACGGTCCTTTGATTTTTGGACCCCTGCGACTTCGGGGGCCACTAGGGAGGAAACGGATAAAAGAATACTTACGCTATCAAATGCCATTTCATCGGCACCATTATCAATGAGCAAATCATAAATAGCGCCGCTATCTTTAAGAGTAGCTGCGTAATGAAGAGGAGTCCTGCCTTCTGCATCAGTGGTGAACACCAATTTAGGACTGCGTTCTAGAATATCTTCTACAATTCTTCTACGTCCCAGACCAGCAGCCTATAATATTCAAATCAAAGTTTTCAAAGGTTAATTAATTTCATAGAACTGTAGCTAAACTTAAAGACGGCGCCTTAATACTTATTAGGAGTGCTCCAACATCAGAAAACTTGATTCCTCTTTACACAGTCTTCCAGCTGATCGACGAAGCCTTAGATTAAGTAACCATAGGTGGAGCATAATTCACTTCGGGTGAAGCAATCGTATTTTCCGCTACCTTCGGAAATTAGCTTTTCGAGGTCAGCCATCTTGTGTGAGCAATTTAAAATTTTCAGAACGTCGTGCACTCTGTTTGAAGATAATTCTCCATCTACAGTTACTTAATCTGAGGGCAAAGTCCACTTGATTGGCTGCAACACTCACAGTGGCGCCGCCTGCAACTATCACCAATACATACCTTATGCAGAGGATTTAACCCATTAACATCTTTACTCCCTAAAATCTCTAATGGAATCGGGTCTGACGTTTTCTTGATATACTGCTCAAAATCATTATTAATAACCGCAGCGTGAACATCCTTGATGGCATTCATAATATAAGGAACTCCATCTAAAAACCTCTTCACTTTCGGATTATTACTAGTCTCCGTTCTTAGCTTCCCTCCATGTCCTTCCCAAATAACTTGCTGAAGCCTTCCTAAATCCCGATCATGGATCCATATTCGGATATTCGAAGGTTTAACCACCAACCCTGAAAAAAATAAATTAAAAAATCATCAGCTATCGATTAATTAAGTCAGCTATAAAATATTAAGCAATCCTTTATTTTCTCGCCTGTAAAAAATAATTAGGTCACTTTTTAAAAAAAAAATATATTTAGCCCTAAAACCGTGTGCCCGAAAAATGGAAAGGATACGCTTTCTATTTTCGAGTAACGTCGCAAAAAATATTTGTTTTCCTTTTCGTGACTGCAGCAATCTACTTTGGAAAAAATAGAGATAGGCATCGGTCATTAGTAAATAATATAAATTGACCGGGGGAATATCGATAATACTTTTCGGGGTCAAATTTTTATGAGAAAAAGAATGTGAAAGTTTAAAGTTTTTCGTTTTATCAAAATGAGATGTCAATTTGCAAAGCAACCTGAGCTTTAGAGTGAAAGAGCTTGATGCATTGTCAAATCTCAATGACATGACAAGATTTTCCAGTGTATTAATAATGTTCCGGTTACTGCTCATCATTGAAACTTTGCATAGACCTTAAAAAGAAGCTTCAGAGGGCTTTAGAGGAGCAATGAAAAAGGAAATAACAAAGGCCCACAAAATTTACGAGTAACAAACACTTAACAATGAAAAAAGTGGAAGTGTTATTTTTGCTCGCTCATAAATTTTTGTGCTCTACACGAACGGCCCATTAAGCCATAATGCAAGAAGTGCATATCATGCGAATCACATATATCAAAGTAAATATTATTGCGTTGAGGTGCAAAGTTGTCATAGTCGTCACGACAAATATCAAGAATACAAGACCACTGCAAATCATGCATTTTTCCATTTATTCAAATTCAGGATATTTGTCTACGAGCCTAATAAAAAAATTAAAATAAAAGTTTGTCCTCGATATTGCAAAAAATGATGTCAACTTAATTGATCGTATATTAATAATTTAATAAGGCTGTGCAGTGTTTTCCATGTCTGGGTTTAATATCGATCAGTCTGTGAAAATTTAGATCGTTGACGATGCATTTTTCATCAGTTGAGTTTATTACATTGTGAAATATTTCGCAAGTCAAGCAATTTTGAAAGAAGGATTACGAGCCACATTGTGACAACTACGCAGTGGCGTAACCAACTAAAAAAAAGAAGGGTTGGATGTTTTTTGCAGACAAAGTGGGCCCAAAAAATCAATTCTGCGGGGGGGGACGCACCAAACCTTATTTACTCCACTGCAACTACGCTTTTCCGCCTGAAAATCATAAAGATAACACTGAACTTTAAAACCCCTTAAGACTCATCCAAAGGCGAATAATACAACCCAATAAAGTAAAACTAGGTACCATAAAAGGCGATAAACGCATAACACATTGCTACTGCAATACAGACACAATTTAGCTAAATCTCCTCTTCAATATTACTTTAGTCTCTTTGCTCCTCAATGACCGAACAACAAAACAAAAAACTACCATGATCTTATTTTTTAAATTTGCAGTTTTATTCATTTTGTGCTTCTATTCGCCGTCGATTACATCAACTGATGATTTGTAAGACCGAATTTTTCACATTAATAACTTTTTAAAGATAAAAATCTTAACCGATTTCCAGCTTTGACTGTTTTCCTTGGGAAAACGATCCATACGATTGTAAATGCAATGCGACTCACTGCGATAACACAACCAAAGTAGACTGGTGCCCTGAAGAAGGCTTGTTACTAATGTATTTAACTTCAGACGGCCCTGTCAGCACTTCAGGTGCAAGATTTAGACCTTTAAAGACATATTTTGACGGTCCCACTCCAAGCGCTGGTAAGATGTAAATTTAATAAAAATAAAACTAGAACACATTAGAATTTTCTTTTTATAAAATTTTAGATGCGCAGTTCACGATTACAGTCGACCCATGCACGACATACCAAACAATGTTCGGTTTTGGAGGAGCTTTAACGGACGCCGCAGCAATAATGATTAGCTGCCTGCCAGAATCCGCTAAAATCTTTCTTATGAATAATTATTTTAATTGCGAAGTAGGGCTTGCTTATAATATGATTCGAATTAACGTCGGAGCTTGCGATTTTTCCCCATATTTATACACATATTGCGATTCAGACACCTCAACTTGTTCTTCAGATCCTCAACTTTCCTGTTTTAATTTAAATTATATCGATACGGATTACAAGGTAAGAAAAGTAGGATCTTCATCCAAAAGCACAAAAATCTAAATACGAATTTTTAATTTCTAGATTCCTCTTCTACGACTGGCACAACAAATAAGTTGCACGTGTTTAAATATTAAAATAGCAGCTTGGAATGCGCCAAAATGGATGACGACTGGAGAAGAATCGAAAAATGCAATAATCGGCCACGAGCAATTAATGAAAGACGAGTGTTTCGAAGCTTGGGCAAATTATTATATAAAGTAACGACAAAAAAAAATTTCTAGGTTTAGCTATCAATTAAATAATAATTTCTTTTTTGAATTACAGGATAATAGAAGCTTTTGAATTTTGTAATTTGAACTGTTCGTTAACAGTAAGCGTAGGAAATGAACCGTTCGTTGCATTAGTTAGTTTAGGTTTTTTTACTACAGAGAGCTATGAAAAATTTTTGGTGAAATATTTGTGCCCGAAGTTAAGAAATCTGACCTGCGCCAAACCGATAAGAATTTTAGTTAATGATGATCAGACGCCTTTCCTCTTACTGATAGAAAAGGTAATAGACTAGGCCTCTCACAGCTCTTCTCGAGATCCAACCACTCAGAGAGTGGCCAAACAAGCTCTGGTCGTGTACCTCTTATGTTTAACTTACGTGACGCCATTTTTTCTCCGTCAAATAAGGTCAGGTTGTACACAGCGGAGGCCGTCATGTAAGTTAAACATAAGACGACCAATCAGGACCCGAGTTGACTCTATTATATCTCGAGCTAAGAACTGATTCCTCTTCATAACTTATTTAACAATTTTGGTACTGGGAGCACGTGCTGCTTCCGGTGATTTTCTTGGAACTAGCGATTGAACGTTATTTCTGCAGCGACTTATCAACTCTCCTGCATCAGTGTAGTTACTAGCAAAGTTTTGGATTTAACATCTTTTCATCTCTATTACAAATTTCCAGATGCTGCTAAATAGTGATACGAAATCCTGCATCGACTGCATTGGCACTCATTTTTACCTAGACTTTCAAGATACTAATCTTCAGCTGCAAGCTACCACTGAACAGCACAAGTTATTCTACCTAAAACATCCAGACAAATGTTTATGGCGAACAGAATCAACAATCGCTCATATCGACGGAGCTTACAATAAACCAGATTGGGACAAAGCTGCGAAAATTGCTATAGATATAATCATTGTAAGAATTCAGCTGGACACTTTATAATCATTTACATTTTAATTCAAAAGAATTATTTCCAGACATTTAATGGTAACGTTCAGGCTTATCTCGACTGGAATCTTGTGTTAAATCTCCTTGGAGGCCCCAACTGGCAAGACAATTATTGCTACGCTGCGGTTCTCGTAGACTGCGACAAGGGGGAATTTTACAAACAAATTCTTTTCTACGTTTTGGGACATTTTTCAAAGTGTATAATACCTGGGAAAACAGTTAGGGTTGATATTGTCTTTGAAGCAAAAGATTCATCTGTTGTTGGTACTAGTATCGGTGTTGAGAGACAAAATTTATTTCATGTGGCGTTTAAGGTTAATGTTGAGAATTGTACAAGACTAAATTTGGTGGTTATTATTTTAAACACGTAAGTAGTTAATAAAAATTTGATTTACTCTCGATAAAGCCTCCACCTCAATAAATCAACATATTTCAGGCAAGATAGGGAAGTTAAAGGAAATCTCTGCGTAGCTGGCTATAATTGCGCAATAATAACAGTGCCAGCAAAATCTATAATCTCAATTGTTTCAACTTTACCAAGCGATCTTAAATGTTCGATCAACCCTTCGGTAAGCCCTGCTAGCCCATTTTCGTCAAAATTTTCCAGAGGGTGATTTGTTCTTAACATCATGTTAAACAATTCTTTGGGCCACTCTGTGTTGTTAATGTTTAAATAAATATCATTTTAAATCATACGTCTGTGATTTTAGTTGACGTCCTCTTAGACTCTTAAATCCTGTTGGAAAGGGCGCGAAAGCAGAAGAACCGTTCCCGTCCATTTTTCCTAAAAAAAATCCTAACTAACAAAATTTCTAATTATCTATTTTCCTAAAATAAAATTCCTAACTCGAAATTGCTAAGAAAATTTTTCTAAAGTAAAACTAATTTGATTTTCCTAATTTAAAATTCCTAAAAAAAATTCCTAACTTTATTATTTTTGAATTAATATTTTTTTTTATAAAACATTAGGAAGTTTTATTATACAAATAGGCAAGCATCTAAAATCAAATAATCTAAAATCTTGTGTTGATCTTTATATCTCAGTCAGATACTTCTTCACGATCCGGCGTATTCTCTGTTGGACAATTAAATATTTTTTTTGGTTGGGCTTTCACAGTTCGACCTAAAGCCACTTCTCGGATCATTGCCTCGCTATCCGCCTGCTCGCGTTGAATTTCAGTCAAAGCAGAATATAAGCTGGGGTGGTTTTTCCCTACAACCAGCTGGAAACGGTTGTGCCACCCCTCACTTATGTTATTCGTTCGATGTTCGTTTTTCAATGTTTGCACCTTAAAGAAAAACTAATATTAGATTGGCTGAAGACTTCATAACCCTATGACTCATCCACGAGCTAATAACATGCCATTAAGTTATTACTATCGAACAATAAAATGCAATAAGAGTTATAACAGTCAACTATACTATCATACAGACATAATATAGTTAAATCACTTTTGCGATCCTAGTTCAGTTTCCATTTTCCTTAAAGTGAACAGCAAATCCAACTACCACAATGTTGTTTTTTAATTTTATATACATTTCGTGCTTCTTACTGCAGCCAATTTTATCAACCGATACGTAAGATCAAAGTTTTCACTATTATAAAGTCTTTCCACATCTAAACAACCGAATCACTTTCCAGCATCGATTGTTATCCATGGGAAAACGACGCCAAAGTTTGTAAATGCAACGAGACGCACTGCGACGACACAACCAAAATCGACTGGTGCCCCGAAGAAGGCTCGTTACTTGTATACTTAACTTCAGACGCTGGTGCACGGTTAAGACTTTCAAAAACAGATTTTAACAGCCCAATTCCAAGCGCAGGTAACTAAAGCAAATAAAATAAAATCCGACAAATTGAAAGTTTCTTTTTGTAAAATTCAGATGCGCAGTTTACGATTACGATCGACCCTTGCACGATATACCAAACATGGTTCGGTTTTGGAGGAGCATTAACAGACTCAGCAGCACTAACGATATCCTGCCTGCCAGAACCCGCCAAAATGTTCCTAATGAATAATTATTTTAATTGCGAAGTAGGGCTTGCTTATAATATGATTCGAATCAACGTCGGAGCTTGTGATTTTTCCCCATATTTTTACACATATTGCGATTCAGACACCTCAACTTGTTCTTCAGATCCTCAACTTTCTTGTTTCAATTTACATCCTTTCGACACTGATTACAAGGTAAGCACCGTATATTTCACACGCTAAAACCTAAACCTAAAAACGAATTTAATAATTTTTAGATTCCACTCCTGCAATTAGCTCAGGAAATTAGTTGTACATGCATAAATATTAAAATAGCGACTTGGAATGCACCGGAATGGATGACGAATCAAACTGAGGTTTCCACAGAGGATATAGCTCAATATTTTCCCGACTATATTCGGTATTTTTATCCATCAACAATGACTAAGGCATTATTGAAAGACGAGTGCTTTGAAACTTGGGCTAATTATTATATTAAGTAAGATTCGAAAAAAGTTTAATTAGCTCTCTTGGCTAATGAGTAAAAAAAATAACTTTTTCAATTGTAGGACAATCGAAGCATTTCAATTTTGCGATTTGAACTGTTCATTAACAATAAGTTTAGGAAATGAGCCGTTCTTCGTGTTAGGTAATGTTAGCTATACTCAAGACGGCTATGAAAAATTTTTAGTGGATTATTTGTGCCCGAAGATAAGAAATCTAACCTGCATCAATCCGATAAGAATTTTAGTTCTGGATGATCAGACGTCTCTTCTTCCAATCATACAAAAGGTAAACAGTGTTTACTGAGTAAAATCATCGCTAGTGCGCTATTTTTTAAAAATCAGGTATGTAAACAAGGCCTGGTGTACCCTGGGAATCTATTCGTGACTGGCTTCAGCGCTCCAAAATTATAATGGGGGTAAAGACGAGAGTTGGCAACAAAATCTGGAGATTGAGAGTAGGAGGGACAAAGATGGGCGTGGTGACTGTCTGTGGCCAGGTAGAGGCCGAACGCCGTATAGTTCAAGTGAAGGTTACTATTTTGAAAAAAAGTCATTTCAGCACATTGTACAGTACATGTTGAGTAGAGGTCTGCATGGGCCGCCGTAACCTAACCTACCCTAACCGAGTGAATGAAATGGTTTATGCGAGCCGGGCCCAAAATTTCGAAGACTTTTTTTGCTCTTGCGAACGCTATTTCTTTATCGACTACTTGATCCTACTTTCTTATAATTGTAAAAATCTACCCGCCTTTTCATCGCCATTTTTATAAATTGTTACCACGCTCATTGCAGTAAATAAACAAACCAACAAAAAACACAGAATGTTCGGCCAATATTTTTTACTAAATTATTTACTAGGTTCAATCAGCAATTCTCTAAAGCAAAAAGCAAAAAAGAAACAAAGGTTTTTTAGCATTGCGGGATAGTGCGGGCCCGAGCCGGGCCTAAAATTAATTCGTGAGGGCGGGGGCGGGGCATGAAAAATTTGGCCTGCGCAGACCTCTAAAGATGAGGCGATAGGTCGCTACTGCAGCTCAACAAATTTAGTCTCCCATGTTTAACCACTAAGCACACAAGCGATGTTAGCGGTATTTTTAGTTTTACTTTTTTGCGCTTATATTCAAATCCATTAAAATCTTCCAGATGTTGGCAAATGAAACAACAAAATCCTGCATCGACTCTGTAGGCACCCATTTTTACCTAGACTTTCAGGGTTCTAACGCTCAGATGGAACCAACAAGAAAAGCACATGAAACATTTTACCAAGAAAATCCAGGTGTACGTTTATGGCGGACGCAATCAAGCATTCTTTGGATTGATGCAAATTACTACCAACCGGACTGGCAAAAAGCAGTGAAATATTCAAGAGACATATTCATTGTAAGAATTCAGCTTTCCATACCATCCACTTAAATTTTACCCATTTGGAACTTGCATAAATCACAAAATCTTTAATTGATTCATTTACAACGTATTTATGCATTTTTTTCACATTTTAAATTTCATGCAAGTTCCCTATTTTTTCTTTAAAAGGTATTGAATGGTAATGTCGAAGCATATTTCGACTGGAATCTATCCTTGGATCTTGATGGCGGACCCAACTGGCAAAACACTTACTCCTACGCTCCTGTTAAAATCGACTGCGAACGTGGAGAATTTTACAAATATGAATTATTTTACGTTTTGGGACATTTTTCAAAGTTCTTAATACCTGGCTCAGCCATAAGGGTTGATATTATTTTTGAGCCGAGAAATTCATCGATCGTAGGCGCTGGTAACATTGACGAACAGCAAAATTTATTTTACGTAGCGTTCAAGGTGTCAGTAACTGATTGTGCGAAACCAAATTTGGTAGTAATTATTTTAAACACGTAAGTGATTAATAAAAATTCGGTTGACCAAAAAAGGCTCCACGTCTCATTTTATTACATATAAAAAAAATTTCAGGAACGATTGGGAAATAAATGGTGACATCTGCATAGCTGGTTATAACTGTGCAACTCTTACGGTGCCTCCGAAATCAATAATATCAACGGTTTCACTTCTAGAAGAAAACTGTGGCTAAAAGTAGTTAGTTATTGTTAATGAATGACTAAATACACAAGTATCTATTCCTTGATGATGATTTTCGTCTTTCTAATTTCACTCCCATTTGCAAAAAACTCTAAAATTTATATTTTGCATTAAGCGAAACTTAACAACAAATACAATATAGAAAAGCCTTAGGGACTTCCCTTCCCCCGAGAATGTTACTCGAGGCCCCTTCCTCAAGTTTTACAGCTTTTAATTTAATGCGAAATTACTTTCCTCCTGAAAGACCAAGAGCCTCTTTGACCGCAGATCCCCCCCCCCCCTTCCCCCGCGACCGACAGGGATTGAACCTAGCCAAGGTCTATTATGTTAATAATTTAAATTTTTCCTACTTATTGTTAGTTTCTTATAACACTGTGCAAGGGTTTCAGCTTATCTGTAATCCACTCAAATATCTAAAAACTTGTCAATGAACAATCTCAGAAGGTTCTAAAATCATCATAAGTACGTTAAAAAAACAATAGATAGGAAAATTTTAAAAATAAATTGCATGATAAACATATTCAAGTACCATATAAATAAGTAAAAAAAATAATTTTTCTCACGATTATACAGTGACATTGTGCAAGTGAGTCAATCATGATTTTTCTACCTCAAGTCATACTATCCTTGCTCATTTTACTATCAAAATTCACTCTGCAGTAAGATTTTTAAATCCAATATTTTAAAAAATAATTGGGGGCTAAAATAATTTTTAAGAATTAATTTACAGGGATGAGTGCGTTCCAAGCAGTCTCAACCCTCAAGCTTGCATGTGCAACTCGACTCACTGCGACGACACTCCTTCAATTGATTGGTGCTCAAAGGAATCAAAACTTCAATTATACGTGACATCAGATAATGGTGACCGTTTACGCCGATTCGTAACCCATTTCCATTTCTCCGCAAACGAAAAGAAATGGATAGACGCAACTATCCATATCAATCCGTGTAAAACACATCAAAGGATAATCGGATTCGGTGGAGCCATGACAGATGCAGCAGCGTTAATGATATCATGCCTAAGCGATGGTGCTAAAAAAAATTTAATGGATTCCTATTTCGATTGCGATAGAGGATTAGGTTACGATTTACTCAGAGTTCCATTGGGAGGAGCTGATTATTCGGAAAGGAAATATACTTATGATGATACATCGGAGCCTGATGTTAATTTGGAACATTTTGCTTTGGATGAAATGGACACAAAATATAAGGTAAGACTTGGTTTAAAAAAATACAAATCGGGAAGTGCTGATCTTTCATTTAATGTTTGCAGATACCTTTGATTAAATTAGCTCAAAATATCAGCTGTAGGAATATTCGCATAAAAGGAGCGACTTGGACTGCCCCATTTTGGATGTTGGATGAGAAATCTGGATATGAGATGAGTTACATTAAGCCTGAATATGAAGAAACCTGGGCTATTTATCATCTGAGGTATGCATGTGTTAGCAAACATCTAAACACGCTAATTTTAGCTCTAGTTAACGTCGTAACAATTATCTTTTATTAAATCTCACTTCAATTTTTTCCTTTATTTTTGGCAGAGCTCTCGAAGAATACGAATCACATGGAACCCCTATAACATTTTTAAGCGGAGGAAACGAAGTTGCACTAGGTGCGTTCTCCTTTGCTTGGGAATTTGAACGTTACAAAAACTGGATAACAAACATTTTTTGCCCCATCTTAAAAGATAAAGTGAAATTGTTAGGTTTAGACGACCAAACAGTTTTCCTGCCGAATTGGATGAAGGTAACAAGAAATATTATTTCAAAAATTATTCTCAGGCTTAAATTTTTATAATTCTTTTATAGATCCTCGATGATCCGAAAGCACGTGAATGTTTAACAGGATATGCAACCCATTGGTACATGGACTTCACCCCTGGGTCAGCAAACCCGATTCAAGAAGATTTTTGCTCGCAATACCCAGAGCAAATATTAATAAGCAGCGAATCTAGTATCTGTGAATACGAGCCTGATTTTCATACAACTACAGATTGGCAAAAAGCGGAACGATACGCCATTGATATAATTGACGTAAGTGAATTGACACTCATCATACCCTTAAATCTTAATAAGATGGCATTTTTCTTTCCAGAAAATATCATCTTGCAGCCAAGGATACATCGACTGGAATTTAGCATTGGATCTTCAAGGAGGCCCAAATTGGCAGGAAAATTATTGTTACGCAGCTGTTAAAGTAAATTGCGCAGCTGATGAATTTTATAAAAATATCTTATTTTACGTGTTGGGACATTTTTCTAAGTTCGTGCCAGAAGGATCGGTAAGAGTAGAAGCGTCAGTCAGAACCCAAAATCTAAGAGTCGCGGCTTTCAGAGTTAAATCAAACGAGTGCGGAAAGGAAAATATAATTTCTGTAATTTTAAATTCGTAAGTATAGATAAATTATTGACCGAACATATAAATTAGCTCGGAACTAATGATCGATTTTATTTACAGGGGTGATATCGATTTGAAAACGAATGTCTGCATAGGAATATGGCACTGTGCCACAATAAACGTGCCTAAAAGATCGATAATTTCGACGGTTTCGACCATGCCTTCACATTTCAAATGTTGGTAATACTAAATATAAATATAAAAAAAATATTATATAGTCCGTTTCATTTAAAATCCTAAACAATTAGATTTTGCCCTTAAGGGCAAAAATTCATGAGTAACATATTGTCTGTGATATTTTATTCCAACTATACAAGGAGTAATACAATAGGGAACTTTTCAAACGTTAGTTGGTAAAATTATCCAATAGATGGCGGTGGGGTAGTTTCAATAAAACTCGGAAGCTCAACATTGACAAGGTTGACCATCATATATCGGATAACCTGATCAACTTTTCATTTTCGGCCCTTTTCATTTTCGACCCTTTTTATTTTCGGCCCTTTTCATTTTCGGCCCTTTTCAATTTTTTAATTTTTTTTCGGCCCTTTTCATTTTCGACCCTTTTTATTTTCGGCCCTTTTCATTTTCGACCCTTTTCATTTTCGGCCCTTTTCAACTTTTTAATTTTTTTTGGCCCTTTTCAATTTTTCAATTTTTTTCGGCCCTTTTCATTTTCGGCCCTTTTCATTTTCGACCCTTTTTATTTTCGGCCCTTTTCATTTTCGGCCCTTTTCAATTTTTTAATTTTTTTTGGCCCTTTTCATTTTCGGCCCTTTTTATTTTCGACCCTTTTTATTTTCGGCCCTTTTCATTTTCGACCCTTTTCATTTTCGGCCCTTTTCAACTTTTTAATTTTTTTTTGGCCCTTTTCAATTTTTCAATTTTTTTTCGGCCCTTTTCAATTTTTTTCGGCCCTTTTCATTTTCGGCCCTTTTCAATTTTTTAATTTTTTTTGGCCCTTTTCATTTTCGGCCCTTTTTATTTTCGACCCTTTTCATTTTCGGTCCTTTTCAATTTTTTAATTTTTTTTCGGCCCTTTTAAAAAAGGGCCCGTGATAACAGCCACAAAAACTCATACTGGCAAATATAACCATTTTTATATAATATTTTGCTGTTAAATTTTGCGTGTTAACACTGGGTTAACAGATCTCAATCCATAAGAAATTCCACTTTAAAAAAAACAGAAAAAAAGAAACAAATTTCACGATAAAGATTATTATGCTGATAAAATGAAAGTAATGTAAGAGAATGAGTGGAGGCCATGGGCTGGGAAGCGAAGTAAAGGGAGACCAATAACCCGCTGGTATGATGACTTAAAGAGAACGGCTGGTTTGCACTGGGTGAGTACAGCGGAGGGCCGAGACAGATGGCATGCCTTGAGGGAGGCCTATGTTCAAAATTAGACGCATTAAAGGCTGAAAAAAAAAAAAAAATCGCCAATTAATCTAACACTTTGTAACCACAATAAAACCCACTGAAAGTCGCATGAAACTATTCTGAAAAATCTTTAACCATCAACAGTTCGATCTTCGCCCTTTTCTGAACGATTTACCAATAAAAACTTTCGAAAAGTCATAAGTTCGTCATTAAGTAAAACTGAAAATTGAAGCCTAGCCAAAATCCTACCATGATATCTTACACGTTTCTTACTTATTTCCAATCATAAGCTCTCATAAGCTCTTCCAAAGGTCTTAAAAATATCTGTTTACTACGTTAGAAAACAATAGATAGGAAAATTTAAAAAAAGCAAATTGCATGATAAACATATTTAAGTATAAAAATATTGTAATAATAAATTTTCTCACAGTGATAGTGAAATCGCGCAAGTGCCCAATCATGATTCTTGTGCATCTAATAACTCTATCCTCAATTATTTTTCTATTAACACCAAAACTAACTCTTCAGTAAGATTTTTAAATCAAATATTTGAAAAAATAATTGGGGCTAAAATAATTTTAAAGAATTAATTTCAGGGATGAATGCGTTCCAAGTAGTCTCAACCCTCAAGCTTGCATGTGCAACTCGACTCACTGCGACGACACTCCTTCAATTGATTGGTGCTCAAAGGAATCAAAACTTCAATTATACGTGACATCAGATAATGGTGACCGTTTACGCCGATTCGTAACCCATTTCCATTTCTCCGCAAACGAAAAGAAATGGATAGACGCAACAATCCATATCAATCCGTGTAAAAAATATCAAACGATAATCGGATTCGGTGGAGCAATGACAGATGCAGCAGCGTTAATGATATCATGCCTAAGCGATGGTGCTAAAAAAAATTTCATGGATTCCTATTTCGATTGCGATAGAGGATTAGGTTACGATTTACTCCGAGTTCCGTTGGGAGGAGCTGATTATTCGGAAAGTAAATATACTTATGATGATACGGCGGAGCCGGATGTTAATTTGGAACATTTTGCTTTGAATGAAATGGATACAAAATATAAGGTAAGACTTGGTTTAAAAAATAGAAATAAGAGCGTGCTGAAACATTTAGTTTAATCACTAATCGTTTACAGATCCCTCTGATTAAGTTAGCACAAAGCATCAGCTGCAGGAATATTCGCCTAAAAGGAGCTACCTGGATCGCCCCAGATTGGATGTTGGATAGAAAATCTAGATATGAGAAGAATTTCATTAAACCGGAATATGAGGAAACCTGGGCTATTTATCATTTAAAGTATACACGCATCATAAATCGAAGAAAGCTAGAGAAATACCAAAAAATCGGCCAAAGTTCGGAGCAAGCAAAGCTATAGGCTTAACACTTAACTTTTTCAAAACTTCAAAAACTATCAATTTAGTGCAGAATTTTTGCTATTTTCCTCTCGATTCTTCGCGTAGGACACATGTTATACCCCATTCTAATTTACGGCCATATTTTACAGAGCTCTCGAAGAATACGAATCACATGGAACCCCTATAACATTTTTAAGCGCAGGAAATGAAGTTGAAGTAGCTGCATTGTCCAATGCATGGGAATTAGAACGATACAAAAATTGGGTAACAAATACTTTGTGCCCTATCCTAAAAAACAAAGTAAAATTATTAGCTTTAGACGATCAAACTGTTTTCCTGCCTCAATGGATGAAGGTAACAAGCATTGAAATTATTTTTTAGCCAAAACCCCGAAGATTTATTAATCCTTTTACAGATCTTGGAAGACCCAATAACACGTGAGTGTCTAACAGGATTTGCAACTCATTGGTATTTGGACTTCATCCCAGGGCTAACAAAACCGATTCAAGAAAACTTCTGCTTGCGATACCCTGAACAAATACTGATAAGCAGCGAATCCAGCGTTTGTGAGTATGAACCTACTTTTAACACAACTACAGATTGGCAAAAAGCGGAACGATACGCCAATGACATAATAGAGGTAAGTTTATGCTCATAATAATAATATTTCTTATCTTAAGATTACATTATTCCTTCTAGAAAATATCATCTTGCGGACAAGCTTATATTGATTGGAACTTAGCATTAGATCTTCAAGGTGGCCCCAACTGGCAGGAAAATTATTGCTATGCAGCTGTTAAAGTAGATTGCTCAGCTGATGAGTTTTATAAAAATATTTTATTCTACGTTTTGGGACATTTTTCAAAGTTTGTACCGGAAGGATCGATAAGAGTGGAAGCTTCAGTCAGAAGTTTTCAGAAAAACCTAACGGCCGTGGCTTTTCGAGTTAAAACAGAAGAGTGCGCAAAGGGAAATTTAGTTTCCGTTATTCTAAATCGGTAAGTATAATAAATTATTGACCAAACGTGTAAATTAGCTCGGAATTAATTATCGATTTCATTAATAGGGGCGATATTGATTTGACAACGAATGTCTGCGTAGGAATATGGCACTGTGCCACAATCAACGTGCCTAAAAGATCGATAACAACGACGGTTTCGACCATACCTTCTCATCTGAAATGTTTATAATACTATAATAATAAATCAAAAATATTAATCGTAAATCTCAGTTGATTTCATTTTTAAAAATGGATGCTGTGAATAATTTATTTTTCTCTGCGAAAAACTCAGCCTTAAATCATGATTAGAGATTCTTCCCGAGACTTTCCCGCTCCGAGAATTTCCCAAAATTCGAGAAAATCGGAAATCTCGATCTCGGGAATTTTTTTTTGAAAATTTCGAGATTCTCGTTTCTCGAGAAACAGCAATTTCAAAATTTCCGAGATTCTCGAGAATTTTTAATGCAAAATTTTTTAATGTAAAAAGAGAATCGTGATCACGCTAAATAACAATTAAATAGCGCAAGTGACATATTGATGCGTTGTGACGTATTGAGAGCGGTTTGCAGGTTTTTCCAGTACCTAATCATTTGCCTTTCGTGTCGTTTAATGAATGGTAAGGAAAATCCCGAAGATATTTTTACTGATGAAGATGTCGACCAAATTGAATTTATTTCTGATGATGTAGATTTTGTTCAGGAATGCGATATTATTGCCAAAATTAGAGAAACAGTCAAGTTTTTTAGAAATTCGTCAATTAAAAATGAGGTTCTTCAGTCTTACATTAGAAAGGAAAAATCTACCGAACTTGAGTTGCTGATAGACGCTGATAGATAATCAATAAATGTAATGTAATATTATGCAATAAAATGTATTCTTATTGTTTTTCTTGTTTTGTTTTGTTTTTTTTTTTTTTTAAATTATTGATTCGAAAATTCCCGAGAATTCTCGGGAATTCCGTTGCAATTCTCGATTCTCGAGAATTTTTATTTTACGAAAAACCGAGAATCTCGATTCCCGGGAATGAAAATTTGCCGGGAATTTGAGAATCTCTAATCATGATATTCCTCGCCTACAGAAAAATTCCGCTAGTAACCTTGTACAGTCAACATTAAAAATAAAGAATTGAATGAAATCAGCAAATAGCCAAGAAGCTCCAACTGAATAGAAATACAGCAAAAAATTTTCTAGCTAACTGGCCATTCCATTTTCAGGAAGTTCTCACTGATTGACCCTCAACACGCCTAATAAAAATTACCACCCGTGATCCGCAACACACAATAACAATAAAAGCTCCAATACGATAACGATGTATGAATTTTCCCGATTATGTTTCAACCTAAACAGTATTCTGCATCAACATAATGATTACTTTAGTGCTTTTTCCATTGTTAATTAGTTTACCGCAATTGATTTCATCCACTCAGTAGTATTTCAATTCCAATGAGTTATTTTCTTTGGAGTGTTCAACATTTCAAGAAAGAAATCATTTCTTGCAGAAATAAATGTGTTTTAAGTCCGGCCAACCCGCAAGCATGCATGTGCAATTCAACTTACTGCGATGATGCAGCCCCGGTTTACTGGTGCCAAGATGAATGGTACTTTCATACGTATCTTACATCAGAAAACGGAAATCGTTTAAACCATTCAGTAACTTATATTAGAATCCCAGGAAAAACAAAAGGTAAGCCCGGAACAAAGTCTAGCAATCTAAGTTAAACCAGCTCCTGAAATCTGAGTAACAAGATCCTTCCATAATCCACACGTGGCCAAAATTTTGAAGCTTCAGTCGCTTAATCTTGAAGGGCACTTTCTACTTCTTGCCCTCACCGATTCATCAATTAAATCTGTTTTAGATGCCAATTACAGTATAATAATCAATCCCTGTAAAACGTATCAAAAAATAATTGGTTTCGGTGGAGCTATGACCGATTCAGCAGCTTTATCAATAGCATGCCTTAGCATAAAAACCAGACAAAACCTGATGAACTCTTATTTCGATTGCGACTCTGGTATTGGCTACAATCTAATCCGGGTGCCTTTAGGCGCTTCTGATTCTTCGGAGAAACCGTACACATATGATGATACATTACAACCAGATCCCGAACTAAAATATTTTGCCCTAAACGACATGGATAAGAAATACAAAGTAAGCAACAAAATATAACTTCATACAAATATACATAAATATTATTTCAAAAATATTTTAGATTCCCCTAATTAGATTAGCCAATATAACAAGCTGCAAGAATATTCGCCTAAAAGCAGCTAGTTGGAAAGCGCCAAAATGGATGACAAAAAATGAAACGGCGAACGTTAGAAATATTTTCAGCAGCGCAATGCCTTTTAATTTAATTTCGAGTATACTGCCGCAAGTTCCCGAGGTATTTCGAAAATTCAATCGAACTTGTATAAAAGCTGAGTATGGGAAAACATATGCCAACTACCTCTACAGGTAAAAAAAATTAAAATTAAAAAAATATAAATGTGCGCAATTAAGAACTTTATTTCTACTTCATGAAGGGCTTTAAAAGAATACAGCTTGCTTAATCTGACCATCTCATACCTAAGCGGAGGTGACGGAGTACATTACGCATTAATGTCAGATTGTTGGAATCAAGAAGAGTACAAAAATTGGATAGTTAATGATTTGTGCCAAACGCTGAGAGAGAACGGGATGAATTATGTGAAAATATTAGCACTAGATGATCAAACACCGTTCTTGCCAGGATGGCAAAAGGTTAGTACGTCACGTAATCGAGATCTTATTAACCTACCAGCGGAGAATGGCATCGTGGCCATTGGCAATGTCAAGATTAGAGAATCTATGTAGAAAGAGACTGGCAAACTCGCAGCCATTAAGAAATTGAACACCATTTTAATTCGTCTGCTGTTCTTATTTTTGAAGAACTAGCTTCTGCTATCAGCAGAAGGCGTAGGGAAGTGGTTTTCCACTGCAATCAGCCACGTGAAGTGCGGCAGCTGGCATTTCAGTACCGGTTGTAGGCGAAGATCAGTAAGATCGGAACGGCTGCAATCTGGGTATCTGGCGGCGGGATGGCAAGCGGTGCAGAAGGCGAGAGGGACACCACTGCACTATTTATTGTCCTTAGAACAATCATCATCAAGCTCGTGTGCGAGCAGGGCACCCAAAGAAGAAGATCAGCAGAAGGCCGGACTTTTGGGAAACTGAATATTTGTACATTGAAACACTTGATTTTCTCCGATTTTTTTTAAATGTCCAATATGTGATTCTCGGTAGCCATTCGCCGGTCTTTTTATATGTAGGGTCAAGATCGCTGATCGAAAAAGATACAACGAATCATTCAACATGTCTTTCTGCATCTCGGTGCTGCTCCGTCCTTCAGCCATTATTTGCACTAACCTTAGATCCATCCTCTCAACTACACACATTTTTTTAAAGATACTGGAAGACCATTCTGCCAATCTTTGCATTGCCGGATTCGCTACCCACTGGTACCTCGAACTCATCCCAGGAATAAGCCTACCAATCCAAAAGGACTTCTGTTCTCGATATCCCGATAAAATCTTTATCAACACCGAATCTAGCATATGCGATTATGAACCCGATTTCGCTCGCACATCAGATTGGGAAAAAGCCAGACGATACGCTGTAGATATAATAGACGTAAGTTAGTGTTCAATAATTGCCCTGCATTCGCGCCCAACGATGCATGAATAATTTCTTTTTTTAGAGACTTTCTACTTGCAACCAAGGTTACATCGACTTTAATTTAGCATTGAACCTTCAAGGTGGCCCAAACCAATATGGCTTCCATTGCCATTCAGCGATCGCAGTCAACTGCAAAGCCGATAAATTTTATAAAAAAATTTTATTTTACGTGTTGGGGCATTTTTCTAAATTTTTGCCAGAGGGTTCTGTCAGAGTCGATGCTAAAATTAAATCTACTAAATCATCAAAATTGAAAGCATTAAAATCGGTGGCGTTCAAAGTGAATAACGCTGAGTGTTCTAAAAACAATTTGGTCGTCATAGTTTTAAACCAGTAAGTACTCTCAGCCAGATTTTCTTTAAGAAAAATTTACTGACAATTTCATGCATTTCAGAAACGCGGTGGATTTAAAAATTAATATCTGCACAGGAAGAGAGCAATGCGCGTCAGTTAAAATGCCTAAAAATTCGATCATGTCAACGGTATCGGTCATTCCATCCTATTTTACATGTAATTAATAGATTTCGGCTGCCACTCATCAAAAAGTACAAGGAGCATAGTATAGGATCAATGTAAAATATAAAAATGATTTAATAATTGAGGAGTTAGGTGCAAGAAGGACACTTTCGCCATAAGCTAAACATTAACAAAGTGCCCTTCTTGCACCAAGCTCCTCAGCTGCATAAAAGTGATTTCGTCCCGATTCAAACGGCAATGTTTATGGAAACAAATGCGATGCTGGTATGGATTTTGTAGCTCCAAATGTCCACATTTCAGACCTTTTCAGAAGTGACGAAACTACAGAAGAAAATAGCATTGCTCTGCCAGAGTGGGAAGAATCTGAAGCAAAACGAAATTGGATTGTAATGGAAAATATAATAGCTTCCGATTATAACAAGAATCCTTCCTTTTCTGACCTTAAAACAGCTAGAGCCCTCCTGTCATCGGTATCCTGTCCTGTCATAAGCTCGTTGGAGCCATCAGAATAGTTGAAAGCTTCTAAGTTTGTTCGGAGTACAAAGACAGTTTGTAAAGAAGAATTTAAAAGATACAATGACTTAAGAGGTCCCAGAGTGAGCAGACGACCACGACGACACTCCGTCGCACCGTTGCCAACGTTCGTTTGCCCGCACGTTGCCAGTTCGTTTATTTTAGTGCGGGAAAAAGTAGCTTGCTACAACTCACCCCCTTCTAGAAAAAAAAAACTGGAGCCCCGTTCACCGGCTCCTTTCAGCCGCACCAGATTCTAATCTCAATCTCTCTGAACTCGAAAAAAATGGAAGAGAAGAACGGAAAATCAAGCAAAAGGAAAAAACGGACTACTAGGCCTTAAAGGCGCAGACACCTAACAACCAACATATATCGATAAGGTGCTTTACGAAAAGAATCCTAAAATTCCCGCACAATACTCTGAATAATCACACGTGCCAGCTGCGGTATTGTCCTAGATCAAACACAATAGTCATAAAAAGATAATTGCCATTTATAACACTCATTAGGTTATGTGCATATAATACACCAAGCCTCCTGTAATTTCACTCAAAGATTCAAAAATCATCATGAAACTACTCGTGGCAATACTACTCATTTTTTTGTATCAGCTAAATCCATCAATTCAGTAAGATCAATCCATTGATTTTTGTAATCAAATATTATGATCAAACATTTTTTCAGGAAATGCATTCCAAGCAAGACTAATCCAGATGCCTGCATGTGCAACTCAACCCACTGCGATGATGTACCTCCAGTCAAATGGTGCCCTAAAGACGGGATCATCAATTTATACGTCACATCAGGTGGAGGCGACCGCTTCAAACACTCAACCGCTCACTTTCTTCCATTTTGGGAAACATCTAGTAAATTAAACATCGTCTGAACCAATCTCAGATTTCATTTTAACGATCATCATCTTTTTAAGGTGCATACTTCACCATAACAATCGATACCAGCAAGAAGTATCAAAAAATAATCGGATTTGGTGGAGCTATGACCGATGCAGCTGCTTTAATGATATCCTGCCTAAGCGAAGGCGCTAAGAAGAATCTCATGAACTCATATTTCGACTGTGAAAAAGGGATCGCTTATAACCTAATGAGAACTCCGATAGCTGGATCTGATTATTCTGTAAGATTTTACACGTATGATGACACGCTAAAACCTGATCCGAATCTTCGGCAATTTGCTTTGAATGAAATGGACAAGTACAAGGTATAAAATGCTCACCTACTCCAAAAAAAATAAAAAATCATTATTAAAAAAATTTTTAGATACCACTTATCAAATTAGCTCAAGATATAAGCTGCAAAACTATCCGCTTAAAAGCCGCAACTTGGAATTATCCAAAATGGATGACGACACCTAGATCAGACAACTTAACCCAATTGTTAATGAATAATCTACCATTAGAAATGATTCCATACGTTATCCCGGTTATTCCTCCAGCTTATGCTATAATCGATAAAAATTGCCTCAAGCCGGAATATCTCAAAAATTGGGCGCAATATATCGTAAAGTAAGAAAAATCCATTTTTTTAAAAAAAAAATCGCATAATACGAAAAAATCATTTTCAGGGCCATAAAAGCATACTTGACTTTAGGCGTAACCATCGATTTTCTATCCGGTGGTAACGAAGTAGTATTACTAAACTGCTACCAGCCGGATAGCTATAAACAATGGATTGTTAATTATTTGTGCCCGGAGATTAAAAAAGCAGGATTGAATATTAAATTATTGGGTTTGGATGATCAGACGCCTTTTCTAAAAAAATTTATGAGAGTAAGTCAAGCACTTGAAATTACAGAGCTAAAAAAAAAAAAACACTATGTAAATAATTTTCTTTTAAGATTTTAGAGGATCCAGTGGCACGTTCTTGCTTAGATGGAATCGCGACTCACTCATATTTAGATTTCATTCCTGATATAAGTAATGCTATCCAAAAAGATTTCTGCTCTAAGTATCCAGACAAAATTTTGATGAGCACTGAATTTTGCATATGCAAAAGTGAAGGTGCTGCTTATTATGAAACATCGGATTGGGACAAAGCTGAGAGATATTGTGTTGATATAATAAACGTAAGTCGGAAAATATCTTCTTCAGCTTTTAGGTCTTGGGACCAGCAGCCCATTCTTGCCTCCAGGGCTGCGAATCCGATTCGGATTGCAAAGAAAAGTCCATGCATCAGTTAAACATAGGCGCAACCATAAATGCGATTCTGTTTCTAGCCGATGACTGTGCCTTTTGCCATATTCTGACCATTCAGCGCCCTCCCTCGCCACACGTTCGAACAACTGCCATTCAAGTCTCCAGTGCTAGTTCTTCAGCTGGTCTATTACCTCAAACATTTAATAACTTAAAACTTCTCTTTTAGAAATTGCTATCCTGCAGTCAAGGATACATAGAATGGAATTTAGCACTAAATTCCGAGGGTGGCCCAAATTACATCAACAATTTCTGCTACGCCCCGATCGAAGTAGATTGTTCCCTTGATGAACTCTATAAAAAATACGTATTCTACATCATGGGACAATTTTCCAAATTTATACCGGAAGGATCTGTCAGGATTGAGGCCACAGTCGAGCTGGCTCCTTACATAAAAATTGCTAATTTAAAACCTCTTCTAGTTGTGGCTTTCAAAGTCAAGTCAACGTTTTGTATAAAACCAAACATTGTGGCCATAATCTTAAATCAGTAAGTTTAAGATAACGTTGTAAATTGTAAAAAGCAGACAAAATTTTTTAACTGGTTTTTTGCTTTTTAGGAACGACTTTGATATCAAAGCAAATTTCTGCATCGAAGGTGATAAATGTGCGATAATTAATTTGCCCAAAAGATCAGTTACTTCAACGGTATCGAGTGAGCCCAATTTATTTTACTGAAATATATTGTTTCAAAAAATATATAAATGAATTTTCGATAATTACTGTTCATTCAATATCATTATCATAGAGGATATAAAATCCTCAATCGCCATAGCAGCAAAATGGGCTGAAGGCCTGAAAGTTTCAGGCCTTAAGCCCATTTTTCTGCATTTTACAACAGAGGCCTGCACGGGCCGGGCTTCGGCCCGCGGCCCGGAGTCCGCCCGGCCCAGCGGCCAGCACGTTAATTTTACACAAAATTTTTTTTTCTTTTATTATTGTTGAGAATCCAAACTTTGTAAAGTAAGCGTTCGACATTCTGAACTTTCAGAACAATAGGCTTGCAGCCACGACAGTAGCAGAATGTTTTGAAACTAGTGCAGCCAGTGATCGATCCTTCAGCTCTGGGAGCCAATCTAGCTCCGGAGTCAGTAGATGCTATTTTATTTTTACATCAAATATAATCATTTTATTTGTGATATATTTTTGATTGCCACATAATGGTTTTTTAAAAATTCATTGGGAAACAGGCCGGGCCGGGCTAAAGATTCACGGCCACGCCAACTCAGACGGGTCGGGCCTGGCCGGGCTAAATTTAAAATGGGACTGGCCGGGCTAAATTTAAAATGGGACAGGCCGGGCCGCAAATTTTCGGCCCATGCAGGCCTCTACCTGAAACTCAAAACTGGCGCAGGCCCAACTAATCTTAACAAAATGCGCCACAATGTGGCTAAAAAACCAATATCAACAGTCTCGCTTGAGCCTTGGGCGTTTTATCTCCTAATATTCTAATAATAAATCGTAAAGATTATTAATAAATTCTTTTTAAAAATTCAATACACTATCCAATGCCAAAAGCCTGAATACCTTCAACATTAACAATATGTAACTATATTATAGTGATAACCTAATCAACAATAGCTCATAAAAATGATAAAATTCTTATTTTCAATAAAATATCTCCAGACAAATTTTATAAATACGAGTGCTTTTCATGAAAAATAATTATTATTGCTTAATTATTTGCTAATGCTTACAAGATAATGTTATCCTTTAATAAGGAATTAATTTTCGTGTTAGTTATTTTTTTGTGGCCCAAGGTAGCTTCTGGGTAAGTTACCACTTAAATTTTTAGAATTATCGGGCGAAACTAATACGTTTTGTGTTTATAGGTTGCCGTGCGTTCCGAGGAATGATTATCCGCAAGACTGCGTGTGCAATTCCACATATTGCGATACTCCACCGACGATAGAATGGTGCTTAAGTCAGGATGAACTGGTCGGATATGTTACGTCTGAACTGGGATATCGTTTTGAGCCTGTAAAAGCTGATTTCCAGGACTATGATACATATCCAGGTAAGTTGAAAAAATTATTTAATTAAACCCACATTTTCTAATTGACAGCAAAACTCATGGGCGGAGGTCAAGTGGCTTGAGACCATTTTCAAATGATTTCGACTGCTACAAAACTCAAAAGCCTTCGCTTCTCTGCGATATAAATAATTTTTTTTGTTAGTTTCAGATTTTATCATACGCATGAATCCCTGCAAGACATATCAGAACATTACAGGCTTTGGAGGTGCTCTCACTGACGCTACGGGCATAGTTCTAAATTCCCTAAGCGAAAAATCACTATGGAATTTAATGCTATCATATTTCGACGATAAATTAGGAATAGGATACAATTATTTAAGAATCCCCTTAGGAAGCACGGATTTCTCAGACGTATTTTACACGTACGATGATTCAGATGCTGAAGACCCAAAACTTGAAAAATTTGGAATAGTTAACATAGACTATGATTTTAAGGTAAGAATATCAATTATCCCGTCGTAGGGCGCTTCAAGTTCTTCTCTCCTCCTGCGCCACAATTTATCAACATGATTATCCTAATATATTTTTAGATACCACTAATCCTAATGGCTCAAAACATGAGCTCTATGCCCATTCTTCTAAACGCAGCAGCTTGGCAAGCTCCTAGATGGATGACTATAAAAGTAGGCGACAACAACTCCATAATCAATCCTATATACTACGAAGCATGGGCCAACTACCAACTCCGGTAAATTCCTAATTTTTTCATCAACCGATTTTCATCAGACTGAATTTCAAAATTTTTCCTTTAGAGCCCTCCAAGAATTTAAATCAAAAGGAATCAACATCACATTTTTAACACCAGGAAACGAGCCCGTATTCTCAAAATACTCAACAACCTGGGACATATACGACTATCAATACTGGTTCAACAATTATCTCTGCCCTGCAATAAAACGATCCGAACTCAGCAACGTTAAACTTTTGCTCCTAGACGATTCAACGACTTATCTCCCATACTGGCAAGAATTATTACTAGACCCGACTACGTATACTTGCGCAGACGGTTTCGCCACTCACTGGTACTACGACCCGCCACCGGAAGGCATTTCCTTCATACAAAATTCATACTGTTCCATGTTTCCCGACAAAGAACTCCATAGCACGGAATCAGCGATTTGCGAGCACGATATGGATTATTATGCGACTTCCGATTGGGAGAAAGCAACGGAGTATGGTAAAAATATCATAACGAAACTGAACTCTTGCATAACAGCTTATCTCGATTGGAACATGGCACTTAACTCAAAAGGCGGTCCAAATTTTAAAGAAAATTTTTGCTACGCCCCGATCGAAGTAAACTCAACAGCCGATGAATTCTACAAAAAATCGTTATTCTACATGCTTGGACATTTTTCAAAATTCATCCTTCCTGGATCGATCAGAACCGACGCTCAAATTTTCCCGTTTATGGAAAATATAGATTTCGTCGCTTTTGAAGTCAACAGCCCAAATTGCTGGAACACACATCTAGTTCTAATAATTTTAAACAGGTAAATAACATCTAATAGCACGAATCTTTATAATCAGAACTTTTTATCTAAAATTATACTTGTAGGAACAACGTTGACTACGACGCCAATATCTGCATAAAAGAAAATAAGTGCGCTTCAGTAACAGTGTTCAAGAATTCGATCACGTCGACGATTTCCCTTATGCCTTACACAGTGGATTGTTAAAAAAAGGAATCAACTATATGGATCGAAGGACATTATCGAAAGTGAAAAAAAAAAAGTTAATTTTCTTTTTAAAACCGGTCAAGGTTGAGCTTTGTTATAAGAGACAAAAGGCAGTTGTACTAGTGCGTATAGCTCAGGCTGTCACAATGATTCATGGATTTACCGTAGTTACCGAAACTAGAATTTAAGTTAATCAATGAAATTAAAGGCTTATCAAAATAATAAAAAAAATAAGTAATCAATGAAAGGGTTTTTGCTTTTATAACGAAGGGAGCAATTTAAAAAAAAAAAAAAAAACATGGAGCTTCATGTTAAGAAGATGATATTTTGGTGCGGGCTAGAAATGCAACAGTACCAGCAGCAATAAACGAGACTTTAGCATGTGAAAAACTCAAGTTTTACGGTGCAACTAGAGAGCCCTAAAAGGAGAAAGTCGCCCAGCTGTGTAAATCCTGGCTTCTGGTCAAAATCGTTTTCAGCTGACTTCTGTTGGTTGATGGTGACGTCTTACGACTTCTGCTGCTCGGTACTTAACTAACGTTTATGGTCACAGTCAATCAAAAAGGAGTAATTTAAGTAGACGGCCCTTAAATGTCTTTAGCAGCCACCTTGGAACCGGCTTAACATTGTTTTTAATAAAGAACCAAAATGGCGGATGCACATACCTCCTTTTTCTTTAGTTCGCAAGGTGAACCCTACTGGCTCGATCGGAACTAAATTAACTGACAGTGGATGGGCGATTGGATCAGATGTGCAAGCATAAGAGATCACAGGACACAGGTCAGAAAGCCATTTAGCCGCGCAATTTTTCACTCTCTAGATTTTCAACCAATTCAAAAGCTTAAATACTTCCATCTCTCGTTGGAAAGCATTTTTCAGACATTTTCGATCTCCTACCTTTGTCAAAGACATTTTTCCGATGATATAATTTCCTGTCCGCGAAAGCCTCATAACATTCACATCTTCCAGTCAATATAAAAATATTTTTAAAAGAACTTACCGTCTTTCCCAGACGTGAAACGTTTCAAGCTTCCACTAGGCAATTTTGGTTCAGGCAATTCAATATCCCCAGGACGTTCCATATAATGAGCCGCAGTTCTACCTTTAACATCAACTACATTCGGATCCGCCCCCGCATTTACTAACAAGTACCACATTTGTTCCGGATCACCGCAAGCCCCGCAGTAATGTAACGCTGTTTTCCCGTCTCTGTCTTTTATGTGAACGGTTTGAGGATAGGTATTAACTAGATACTGCAAAAGAAAATTAAAAAAAATAAAATAGTGAAATGCAGTTGCTATAAAAGCGATAGATAAACTCACCTCAACAATATCGGGATGATCCCTATACACCGCCTTATGTAAAAGTCCAACGCCAGAAAGATCCTTACACAGAGCTATGTTCTTCATCACTGAGTCGACTTCATTTACTTGGAGCAATTCTTTAACACGTTTCAACTCGCCTTTATTTACAGCGTCGTTAACCGCCCCAATTCTGTTCTGAAATTTAATGATGATAATAATAATCAGTCGTTCTTTAAATTGCCCTTAGGTAGAGACCCTCAAAAACTGTCAGCCATTAGCAAAATTGAACGACATATCAAGTATCATGGCGACTTCCGATAAATTCTTCTAAACAGGACGCTGATTTTAGTTCGGAAGCAGATGGCGCAGCAGTCTTTGAAGCTGTTTGATTCGTTTCCAATCAGAAGCATTTTGAAAGACCGCAGCGCAACGAAATGCAAATAGCTCGGAGAAATCTCGAACTAAAATTCGCGTACTTAAGAAGGACTGCTCTGGGATCATAGTTTCGAGACCTGTTTAGAAGACCGAGCACAAGAAGAAGATTTGGCAGCCATGATGTTTCACACCGCTTTCTATTGAAGAAAATTCTTGGACAAAGCCTCCGTGATCGCTGTGAAAGTTCCTATTTTCATGAATGTGGATGGCAAGTTCACCATCATGGCTGCCGAATATTGTTCTTGTGCCAATCGCCATAATAATTGATATGACGTTCCATTTTTATAATGGCTGACAGTCTGCCAGTCTCTTTTAATTCAGGGTCTCTTAACGTGGCGCACAAAACTTGGCAGATGGCGTGAGATTAAAAGTAAATTAAATTTAAAAAAAAAAATTGTTCTTGATATTTTAATTTGGATTGGTACCATTTTTTAAATTAAAATTAGTCCCAATTTTCCCTATTCTACAAACAAAAACTACTCACCATATATGTGGGCACGATCTTTAAAAAATGCCTAACTTTCGGATCATGGGCATACTCTCCAATCAACTTATGCCCTTGCCCTTCCAGCACCACCTGCTCCAACTGATCTATCTCTCCACCGCGAAGCCACTGTCGTATAACGCTCGGGTTCATCTGCAACACTAAAAAACAAAAACACTCGCATTATCCAAATTGGAAAAAAAAAATCCTTATAAAAATCCAACCGGAAGTTATCGAATAAAAAGAAATATTATTGATGAGTTCTTTTATGAAAACAAGGTTCTATTGTACGATTTTGTCATGTTCTTAAAGTGCTGTCTAACTTCGCGATTAATCATTTCGGTTTAGAATATCAGTGGATTCCTTTCAAATCCACTTCCGGTTTTTTTGAGGCCAAAAAGTTCAGCAAACTCTACGAAATATGTATTTTCTCAAGTAAATCAAATAATCAACCCCTTTCCGTACATGTAAATTAGCATTAAAGTTCATTTGTTTTTTTTTCTTTTAAAATTGATTCCTAACGCCCAATAATAACCATTTCGTAATGTCAATATTTTATTAATAACGCCCTTGGAATGCGATATGAATTATTTTTCAAATTCATCCGCATTGTGTCAATGTCGTATTTAATAATTCACGGAAATCGATCAAATTAGCTATTTTCCTGCGAACGATACACAACGACCAGACTTTTTCAAAACGTGCATGTCATTCTTAAAAAAAAAAAAAAAAAAAAAAAAAAAAAAAAAAAAAAAAAAGCAAGCGTCAATTAAAAAATAAAAGAAACCGTAATTTAGTTCGAAAGCGATAAACACGAAAGGGGGGAATAATGTCCTCTTCGATCCGGAGATTTTAGGTCTAGTCTGAAAATAAGGACTTAGTTGACAATTCTGGAAACGGACCAATCAGCGACTCTCAGGGAAGACTGTTGCGCCATCTGCTTCCGAAATAAAATGATGACCGTAGTGCAAGGCCCAGAAAAGAAAATAAAATATAAACACACTTCTCAATATCGAAGTAATGTAACAGGTAAAGAAACCCGAATACAGGCCTAAGATCAAGCTCTGAAAATCAATTTTTATGAATTTTTTATAAAGGAATCATAATGCTTTCAATAGGCATAAAAACATTTTCTTTTGAATCAAAGTATAAGTATACGGTAAATAATAGTGGAAATTAATTAAATTCCATAAAACTTAGTTAAAGATATTCGGGCTATACCCATTTAATTAATCGTCTTATAAGCAAAGAGCTGCTTAAAGCTAAGAGTGGAATGTCTGCATCTATGGCTCTAGCTCTCTCAAAATTTCATGTTTCATATTAAAATTTGAGGATTTCATGATCGACGATTATGTTCTTCAGAAATTTTCCAGCTTCATTATGCCTAAATTATAAAGAAAATGTGTCTACTTAACGGTTTAAAAGTTTACCCCTCCAGAATGTAGATTAGGCAATCGAGCATTCATTTTTCACACTAACATTTTTATGATTGCAAAAGAAACGTGACGCAAGTCTTAGATCACTGGGTTGGGGGGGGCAAGCAAATCAAATTCTGGCCAGAAAGGGTTATTTAGGCCTAATATCGTTCTATGTGCTTTTAACGGTTCTAATGAGCTTAGTTAGGCTGCCTAAAAACTGAAGAGGGCTAGTACATTAAATTCTTTTAGAACTTTAGGGTGTCTGCTTTGCACTTTGATGAACTGTAATGATCTGAATCCAGCTTCCAAGGCTTTTCATTTCTCAACGGGTTTAGCATAGACTACCAAGGGTTTAAGGGAAGTCCGTTTGAGGCTTTAACGCCTACAATCGTTGTTGGTTTTGGCAATAAACAAATAAATGATTCCCTTTTTCATGATTTTAACGTATTTTTATTCTTTCATCGAAGTCCATCACAAACACCATAAAAACAAAGCAGAACACACTTTTTTCCTTCATTTGTCATTCGAACATCCTCCCCCCGAATTGACCTCACACTCTGGCATTTATAGTTCACTTAGCTGAGAAGTCTTTTGATGTTTCCAAAAGTTTCTAAAGGCTTTAACAAGCTTAACTCAGGTTTTTAACAGTTCTAAAAAATTGATGTAAAAGCAAAGGCATTAAATCCCGTTGGCCCTTCAGGCCTCAGGGTCGTCCCGATCATGAGAGCATCTCGAGCAAGACCCAAAGGAACCGAAATTATAGGGGCGAAATTCTTAAGCGTTAAAAGCAAAAAAAATATCAGCAGAATAACCTAAGAGCGTCCAAATTTACTTTCGCCTGAGGGCACAAGGCTCTCTGCCCTGCAAGACCTTTGTGTCCACCTCTGGACCATTCAAACAACTGATCGCCTAATGACAATGTCTCTAGCTCAGCTAATTCAAATAAATAAAAGAAAAAGGACTTGATAACTAAAGTCTAAAATTTTTCAGTTCCGCAATCAAAATTTTTTCACCGACAAAACTTCTAAAAATTTTCTATAGTTACCGGCTACCAGCAAACAAATTCATTTCAGAACAATCGACAACGAAAATATTCAGCCAGAGAGACCAAACTCCCTAGTAGCTACTAATTTCACCGATGCGGCTCGAGAAGTAAATTAAATTGAAAAATAATTCTGATCACAAGAACATTTGCTAAAAATTAGCAAAAAATAACATAACCACCCTAATTCAGGGAAAAAACTCCAAATGCAGTTTTAATCGATCTTTAAAAAATCCGCTATTCTTAATTAAACAGTGATAATCAGACGCACCGTGCTTTTCCCGAATAAACAGTGAAAGCCAATTATTTGAAAAAAAGTCTCATATCAAAAATGATAGAAGCCGTCAAAGCCTAAATCACAAATCATGCAAGCTAAAGGCCTGAAGGGGGAAAAAAGCAGAACTATTCACATCTAAAAATTTTACGAACCTCTCGGTGGGCAAGTATGAACATACAAAGTGGTAATTTCTTCAATATCGGCCAAAAGTCGATAGTGACCTATAAAAGAAAAATCAAAGGGAGGTAAAAAAACAAAAAAAAATCTCCCTTTCCTACCAAACTCATCCTAATAATAAAGTGCCGCATCAACAGTGCTCAAATCCCGACCCGAACAAAAATTTCCCTTACCTTTAGGAGGACTAGAATGAACATACAGCCCATTAATTTGCTGTAAAGCTTTATTAAACGGATTCGTAGGCGATACACGTTTTCTTAACTTTACAGCAGGCATCTTTACTCATTATACAAATCACCGGGAAATTAAAAAAGAAAAAATTTCCGCGAAAACAAATCGTCTGATTTCTACGACGGAAAACGTCAACTGAACAGATAACGGAAAAGCTCACAAACAATTTTCCAATCAAATTGACAGGAACTTCGATAAGTTAAACGTATCATGGTCATTGATTCCGGCGTTCTTCCATTAGTTAAAACCTTAACTTGAATGGTTGCTATACACATTAGAGTTGCTAACAACATTCCCTCTTATCCCGACCTTACTCATATGTCTTAGTGATTCCTGATGAACGTACAATGACAATACGTTCAAAGATCAATCAAAAATCTTTGAGGAAAACCCTCGTACGAGAAGAAAGGAAAACAAGTCAAACTGTTTAATAATAAAATATTGCGGATGGATCAAAGTCAAATAGTAGAATCTGTCTCAGTGCTGAGCAAGCATGAAGTTCTAATTTTGTAACGTCGAATTCCAGATCGCTTCCTACTTGGTTTCTTTGCCAAAGTGACCTGGCCAAGTCGCCATGTGCTTTAACTTATCCGTTTATTTTTCAAAATGCGTTAAATTTTCCTTTTGGCTAAAATTTAAAAAACTCAATAAAAATTGACAAGGCCGATAAATCCTTGAAAGTGAAAAATAAAATTTCATTATAAAATATGAAATGAATGACAGGGATCTTTGAAAATGTAGTAATTTAAAGAAAGCAAAATTTTACAATAGTAGGGCAAATACACATTTGCTCACAGGGGCAAATCGCCAGGAACGGTTTGTCCAAAGTGATGAAAATCAGGACGTGATTTTTTACTTTCGGCAAATGCCCCGATGAAGAGGACTCGTGTAAAAATAGCGTAGGACATGTCACTGACTAGATTTAATCAGTGGCGAGCAGCTGGAATGGGCAATCCGAGCGAAAACTTTTGAAAAATACTTTAAGGCAACAGAATTTTTTTTCATTTTTAAAAATAACGTCCACTAAGCTCAAAGAGGTTGACTAGCTGAAGAGTTCAATTCGATCCTAATATCAATCCCGCTTTCTCATCCAAGTTTCTAACTAATGATACCTTGCTAAATTTTTGCTCACTATTTTTTGAAAAAATGACCACGCCACTGAATTTATTTTTAAGATATTATATTTTAATAGTAAGACATCATCTCAATGCGAATAGGACTTGGCTCCAACCCTGTTTTTTATTTTCACAACCCGACACGTTAATTGCAAAGAAATTCAAATGTAGGATTCTAAACTTAGTTTTAAATCTTTCCATCTTCAAATTGGATTATTAGTTGCGGTTGACATCGGTGCGGTTATTTCATTTCAAAAAATAATTTATTATTAGATCGATTATCGCGATGTCTGGTTTTAATAAAACGTAAGCAGGAAATAGTGCAAAATTTTATTTAAAAAAAAATTTTCGCCAAAATTTTAAAAACGTGGCTAAAGAATTTTTTATGCCGATATTTGAGGATACAAAAAAAATAAAATTAGCAGCTATTCTTCTTTAATTTAAAAAAAAAAAAAAAACTAGGTCATAGAAGGATAGGCGTTATGTCCCCGTTTTCCTCAAAGTGAATATTTGATTAAAGTATTGTATCCTTACAATTTTTATAGGTCATGTTTAGTACATAAAAAAAGACAATAGAACCCCCTTTGGTTTTTTTTATATATTTTAGAAATCCCTTTAAATAGTGATTTTTTTCTTCTTTCTTTTAAATATAGATGACAATGTGATGCACGGGGATAGTAAAGAAATATTAAAAAGACAAAAAAGCTCACGTTAAAAAGAAAATTACGGTTGAAAGATGGAAGATAATAGATGTAGTATTAGTTTTATACAATGGGACACGAGTATACGACTTTGAGCAGCTGCTTCCGGAACTATTGCCTCGGAACAAAACTTGTAGCCAAAAAAGGTAGGAAAGATGCTCAGCGTAACTAATTTTTTCGTGTTAAAGATACAGAAGAGAAACCTAAAAATTTGATTTAACCTAAAAAAAAAACATCTACCGTAGACAGGTACGACTTTGTGCCTAAATCGTGCAACTTTGGGCCACTCAATTTTTCATTTCAAAACTAAATAAAAGCTTTAAAATTCGAAAATTGATCTAAAATTGGTTTGTAATGTCCATTGAAATAAAAATCAGTAACTGAGGTCTAACCACGAAAGTTATACCCTCTCCCCGTGCACAAAGTTCTGCCTGTTTACGGTAAGACTTGTCTTAAGGTCTAGCAGGAGAAACCTTGAAAGTTTTAGAGGAGAGGGTGGGGGGGGGGGCGTTCCTCTAGGTTGGGAGCTGAGGGTCCTTTATGATACTGGTAATCAACAAATCACATACTAAATTCTCCAGTTAATTCACAAAAGAAGAGACTAACTCCACCACAGGAATCTCAAGAGAAAGAAAATATTTTTCCCTACGGAAATGAAAGCAGACTAAAAGTTTCCTCGAAAGGGAGGCGAACTTCCAGTCTTAAATGCACTGCTTCTGAGATTTTGATAATATATTTTCTCCAAACCCCCTTTAGCCCTTAATGCAGGGGACCATCATGGTGGCCATGACCGCTTATTGCTAATATTCCCATTTTTAAATCGAATACAGTGCTTACTAATAGCAGGAAAAACCCTTACAACAACTGCAACTTAGTTTTACACTCAGGACTCCTCCACAGCCGATTGCTGTACTCTTCGTTGTTTAGCTCATACCGATAGGCGTCTGTTTTTATTTATCGTTAACCGCTACTTCAGACGATTTAAAGTAATCAGTGGCGCCATTTTACCGAAATCCGAAGGGGGGGGGGGCAAAAGCATCAAACAATGCTTAGCTTATGGGGAAAAAAACCTGGGAGATGCTACTTTTCTGCACCTTCTCTAAGAAATTGCAATATACCACTGAAGGCTGGACCAATCTTTCCCAAAACCCATTCACTATCAACAAAATCCATCAACTGAACTCTTCACAAATAAACACTCCGTAAGCTTCAGAAATTTATACAAAATTCTTCTATGCAAAAGGAACCAAAAATTTTCCAGGTCTAGTAAACACGTTTCATTTTCAATGTTCCACTTTGAGAAAAATTTCAAAATAAAAACACATTCCTTTCACGTAAAATAACAAGGAATACGCCAAAATATTTTTACTGTAAATAAATATTTTGTTTTCTTTTTTCGATTTTTCCTCATGACGGATCTGTTACCTGACACGCATTTTAAAGGACAAAACGTAATTTCCCATCGACCCTCAAGTTCTAAAAAAAGTACTTTTCATGCTCCGACTAATTTACATATGAAGAATTTCACATCAAATCCAGAAAAAAGGGAAAGCAATAAAAAAAAGATAGGGAAGTCATAAAACAAGGTTATTAACACATTGCCGTCGATTTGTAAAAAAATCTTGATCTTGATATTTATTTTAAGCAAGAATTTTTTTTATTATCGGGCAGAGCTTTTTCTTGAATGTATTTACGTAACACATTCACATTCAAGTAAATAAAATTTAATTGTGCTAGAAAGCAGACGAAAAATTGACAATTTTTCAATGGGGGGGAAAAACCAATAAGCATCCTTGTGAAAAATGTAAATCGATCCGGCTTTTTGAAAATAAACTAATTAGTCACCGTTCTGTGAAATATTTTCAAATGACTTCATGGCCAAATTATATCGGACTTTTAAGATGTGCTGCCAACAGTAACAGAGTTGTATCTGTTACCGTCAAAACTCGAAATCCGGCATTATTACAAATGCCTCGTGTATCGATATAAAAACGATTGCTTATCAGGAAAAAAGCAATAATATCAGGATTTTCAAAGAATCAGAAATTAAGAGGGAACGAAGGGAAAGTGAGAAAAAAACTTTTATAAACAGGAAATCGGAAATAGCTGGGGATGGATAGAGCTAACACAAAATTTTTGCTTAAAACACTTTAAAATTACGGATAAAATCAGTGAAAAAATTAGAAACTTTAAAAGAATTAAGTTAATATTTCTTGAGAATATTACTAAGAAGAAAAATTGTTAAGTATTTGCTGAGTGGGAATCGAACCTACGCCTTTTTAGTCAAGAACTCAAAAGTCTGCCAAGCCCGTGTGCGTCAAGCTTAACGGTCAGTCCCGTAGGTCATTACCTGAGCCACGTATGACGTTTGCAATGGTGCAATCCCTAATAATAATAGATAGCTTAATGGTTCACGGCTTTTAGTCAGTATAAAAGCAAACACGAGTTCAATGCTTGACAAAGACATGATGTACATTCAAAAAAATGAGACCTGAATCTTCCAGAATTTAGTCAGCAATACGTGCGAGGAAAAAGTCGGCCTCAGTAGAAATCCTAAATTGGAGAAACCCATTATTGTGGCATCATGTCTTTAATGCAGGCAGGAAGATGTGGCTGATGTTTAAATTGTCAATGGTGCCATCAAAACTATAGTAATAACAGAGCTCCAAGACCAACATTCTGCTATAGTTAATAAAGATGGTTTAAGATTTCAGTTGAAGCCAAATCAGTAGCTAGGAATCCTTTGGATTTTGGGGCACTAAAACCAATCTCAGATTTTATTCTCAGATCTCTGCAGTGATATCCCAAAATCCTCAAAAATCACAACAAAAGTAAAAAAATACAACTAGCAAAAAAATGAGGCGGGAAAGAATTGCTTAAAAATCTCGAGAGCTCTCCTTTCACTTGCTCCCTAACAACATTCAAATTATTCAAGCATTAAAATAACTTTTCAGTTCCTCGACAACATCTCAGATGTCTCTGTTCGATCTACTCATTAACTGCTGCACTCTTTCGACTATTCTTATAAATATCGCTTTCATATTTCTCCGAATCCATGAGCTGCCAATTTCTCAACAAAACTCAGAGCTTGGGTTTTTAATAAAAAGAGATCGACAATCGATTAACAACCATTTTCTTCACAACAATAGGAAATAAAAAAAAAACCCTCTCGTGATTTGGCTCTGATTCCAATAAGAACATTACAGTCTTGGTGTTATTTTTAATTCGAATAAAATTGCATCCTCTAAGAGGAAATGAACTTGCTTTGAACTGTCATCCTCGTTTACGTTTTTAACAAAGGACCTACTCCTAAATGGCAAAGAGCCATAATAAGGTTTCTCAAGGGGTTTATATATGACAAAGAAAATGAGTCAATTCATGATTTTAACATTTTTATATCCCTATTGGCCTTTAGTCGTTAGGGTTAAAAATCACCGGGCGAGCTTAAAAATTCTCTGTTTCTTTCCCAACATCCTGCCGCGAATCGTCACCTCGTCATCGCTCTTTTTTTTTCAAAAATTTCACAACAACGTTAAAAAGCGTGACAAAACAGGAAATCCGCAAATGATAAATTATCCCACACCTGCGAATGAAACTAACCAAAATCAAGATTAAGGCCGGTTTAATATTTAAATCTAGTCCCGAAAATGTCTTGCGTGTACCCTGAGAAATAGAAAAATGAGGACGACCACACGTATCTAAAATTAAACTCAGAGTTCTTTACAGTCAAACGGTGACGTCAAATTTTTTCTAATTGCGTGCGAAAATTCAATGGATAGATACATCATTTACCATTTTTTATTTTCAATGTTATAATAATTTTAAAAAAGAAAAATGATACGTTGTAATAAAATTAGCAAGTTGGGAACGGGCTCGAGAGTAAGTCCTTTTGCCCACCCTCACTTTAAGAAAAAAAGTTGTCGTCCCACGGAGTCGTTTCGCGGTTAAAGCAAAGTGGGCGATGATGCTCACTTTCGAATTCATTCAAATTGCTTTCCAATAGATTTTTGAAAAGAATTTTCCGTTACGAATTTATAAGAACCGGTCAAGGCCGTTGGAAAATCCCAAAGTTTCTTTGTGTCCCATTGGTTAGATGATGCAAATTTGCATATCTTTGCCAAGAAGATAAGGTCAACTAACTCCCCCTTGTGATCATCAAACAAAAAGATTCTCAGATTAGAGTTTTTGAAAGTTGGGATTGATATTTTTCATAAGTCTTGGCAAATTTTAGGATGAGAGAAAATTCAGGATAAGAAAAATAGCGGAACGGCTTAATTGAGCGTTGAATAGGCTTAGGAACTTTCAAGTTTCCAAAGGTTTAACAAGCTCAGCTGCGGCCTTAAATTAAGTCAATGAACTGACACCAAGGCTTTAAAAGAAACTTTACTTTTCTCAGCCTGAACAAGCAGCTTAAAGGCCGTTTTGGGTTTTTACTTGTGCTTTTTTTTTCCTGTTATTTAATGGCAGGGAGTATTATGGAGGGGCCTCAGGAAGTACTGAGGCCTTTAATTAAAGTTAAAGCGCACAAGACACCAAATTCAGTTTTCCCCAAACGACCAACACTTTCTCAGAAAAGAAGATCAATAATGACAAAGTAGATGAAACTTTTAGAAGGAAAATTAAACTCAAAAATCAAAAGCAATCCGAGCAAAAACCGAGTCAAGTTATTAAACCGCACTTACATTTTCAAAAAGCGAATAAAGCTCCCTACGTCCGAGAAACACCTTTCCAACTCCGTCAGGTAAAACTAATGACGTCAAAAATTAATACAAAAACCTCAAAACTTTGACAACTGACAATCAAAAACATAAACAACAAACGATTACTTCACCTATATTCCCTCTTCCGCATAATCCAAATTACAAAAAATATCTCTTGAAAACCCAATAAACTGCGAAAAATTTTAATCGCATGTGATAAATATCAAACGATTTGGGTTAAAACGAAAAACATTGCACTTAATTAATCACAAATCAAAAAAAAATCGGTCAAATCCTAATTTTAAAAATCTTGATTCACTGCCCAAATAATTAAAAGCGAAAAAAAGAAATCGGACAATCAATTTCTTAAATTAGATTTTTAGCGCATGGTACAGAACCTGCGGTAACCGTCAAAGCAACACTTTGACACAAGCAAAATAATGATGATCCAATCGAGGACAATATTTCGGCAGCTGATCCTACAGAGAAATAAGAGTAAATGGCGGGATATAAAAACACCCCCGTGATTTATTTTTAGCATACATTTGATTCAGCCAGTGTGACGAACATACTATGCGTGCTGTTGTATTCCAGTATACTGGTTTCGCTCGAACCGTCAACATTATTCCTTTGTTTTAATTAAAAAAAATTTCTTTTTTAAAAAAAAAAATTTCTGTGATATATTTACAACAGCAGGTAGGTTTGTGTTTATGACACTGACAAGTAATTATTAATTTAAAAAAAAAAAAAACATAAAGGGAAAAAATTTTTAGGCTTGATGATTCTTAATATGGAACACATGAAATTAGGGCAAAGAGTTTAACAAACCGCAGCTCGACAATAGATATATAAAAAAGAAACGATTAAGAACGCGGAGTGATTATAAATGAGGGGAATCGTCTAGAGGTAAAAAAACTAGGTTGGTTTAGATTTTTTTTGCGAAAAATTTTATATAGTATACCGACCGTGACATAGTTCATCCCAAAAGTAAAACAGGCCACGGTCGACTTTGTATCCGAAGAGTTTACATTTTATCAAGTTTGTGTATATTATCTTTATGGATCCCGGCTTACTGCCAGAGCTGTATTTTGATATTGAATGAAACAATTTGCCATTTTACGTCTGTCTCCCGATACACATCATCGCCGCAATTAGATTTTTTCGTTAAAAGAAATTTTTCTTTTCGAAAATTATTGCGGAAAATTTGTTAATAATGATGAAATGTGGAGTTGAAATTAATTAATAAATGATTTATCAAGCTTTCAGCAACTTGGCAGGATGTTGGTTTTTTTTTCGTTTGGCCAGTTTCGTAGCCAAATGGATAAATTTACCAGGATTGCCATTATTTTATGGCGAAAGGATTATGTCAGTTGCTACAGTATAACCTGGCTTCAGTGCAACCAGGCGATTATCTGGTTTAGGTGTATTAGCTGGCGTTGCAACGTTTCACTGACCTGCCGTAGCTTGTAGTTCGAAAAATTGCCAGAAAAATTTTTCTCCTGCAAAAAAAAGTCTGGCAAGACTTTTTGTGCATGGCAATATTTTGTAAGAAGGTTTTTTGATAAGAAACCCATTCGGAAAAATTCTAACAAAGTTTTTTCCACCAATAAAAAAAATCTAAAAAAATTTAAAAAAATTTGTCTGACAAGGAATTTTTTAACTTTTATCATTTCAGACAAAACAATAAAAAATGGAGCAATTTGAGCAGCTGTTAACATGTGCCATCTGCCTGGATCGGTACAGAAACCCAAAGCTGTTGCCATGCCAGCACAGTTTCTGTATGGAACCATGCATGGACGGGCTGGTAGATTACGTCAGAAGACAGGTAAAAACCCCTCGACCACCTAAAACTCAAACCTCCGACCCCTAAAATTAACTCGAATAAAAATTCTAGGTAAAATGTCCCGAATGCCGAGCAGAACATCGAATACCATATCAAGGGGTACAAGGCTACCCTACGAACGTAACCCTCCAGCGTTTTTTAGAACTTCACATAGAAATAACCGGAGAACTACCAGATCCCACAAGTGGCCAAATAATGGAAAGATGCAACGTTTGCTCGGAGAAAGCATACTGCACCATGTGCGTCCACTGCGAGAAAAAGATATGCCCAGACTGCAAAGGAGCTCACATGGATATTCTCAGAAGAGAAATTTCTAGGATAAATAATCAGGTGGGGAATCAAATTAAAAAAAAATTATTTGCATTCGTCTGGTATAAAAACTCAAGATCATTGAACGTGGATTTTAATACGTTGTTCTAATAATAGCCGACCTTTTCGTAAAATACACATTGAACCATACCAAAGGAGCAAAAGCACATGTCTACTTCCTGGCTTATAAATTATGCTTTTGCCAACGGGATTCTTTTTTTTTTTTTTTTGTTAAATCGTCGCCTAAATCGCATTTTGATTTTAAGAAAAATAAACATGACATTAGAATATAGCCAATTTACAATCAGCGATTGTAAATTAATGGATTTTTTTATTGTTTTGCAAGCTTGCGCTGAAAGGTCAGAGGCAAATTTAAGGTAATTAAATGTTCTTATTTTTTGGAAGACAGGGCAAGTCTTAAGATTAAAGAAAAAACAACTACGATGAGGAAAATAGTGAAGTGGTGCAATTTATGAAACTGATTCTAAAATAAAAACATCCAAAAACCTAAATTGAAGTCAAAACTCAAATCCTTGTATGATTGGACATAGGATATTTTTTTAGCTGATACTTTCAACCACAAAATCTATAGGACTTAAGTCTCCCGCACCAACAAATCAGTAGAAGACCTTCTCTGACTCCATCCCGACAGATATAATACTTCAAGAAAAGTCACCAGCAGCTTTGAAAGCAATTCTTACCTTAAAGAATATCTTTACGAACCGTCAGGTTGTCTACTAATCAATTTTTGAAAAATAAATTCCTTTTCTCAACCTTTCCAGATCAGAAGAGCACTACACAGACTGCAAGACATGCTTGCTGTAGTTGAAAAGAATATGCTTAGCTTACAACAAAATTGTTCCTCAGTAACTGAAGAAGTTGATGAAATATACAGACGACTAGCTAAAGCACTGAAAGATAGGACTGAATTTTTAAGAGGTATGACCCAATTCATAATCTCCCATAATTTCCAAACAAATCCACAATTTCTTTTTTTGATCATAGGAGAAATAGACAGATACATGACGACTGAAATTCGAAACTTGTCGACTCTAAAAGATAATTTAGAAGTCGAGATCTCCAATATTCAAAGCAACTGTGATCTAGCTGACAAGCATATGAATGAGGCTGTGGATTGGGACGACTGTGAATTAATGGATACTAAAGAAATCTTCCTAAAAACGGTTGAATTCATCAGGAATTTCGAATACGAAACAACGGATTATAATAGAAGAGTTAGATTTGCAATGGCGCATGATCCTAATCAACTAGTGCTCCACGTTGCAGGTTAGTAATTTGTTATTAATATCAAACACGCTGGCCCGAAATTATTTTGTGCTATCTGCGAGTGGCAGGTTAATATTGATTCACCATACGATGTTCGCCTGGCGGCCTTAGAGAGCAACCAGGACTCGAAAAAATCTAAAACCCGATTATTAGACACCAAACAAACGTGATTTTTGAGGCTATTTACTTTTACTGAGTCACACTTAAGTGCAAATTGACTCTTTCCCTCAGCTTGTTGGATAAACATACATAACTCGCGACTTTAATATTAGAGGGTTCCATCTCCATTGCGCAGGTTGACACCAAGACCATATGCTCAGCTTATGGCTAGCTGGGGTCAACTGTAATATTGAGCTGGCGAACTATTACCCATGACAACAATGTTAAACTTATGGAAAATGCCATTTCCGTTCTGTAGGCTCTACAAGGCTTGAAGTCTTACTGCCGCAGCATTCGAATTTTATACTTTACCTAATTCTGAACATTTAATCATCGTCTTCTCCACTGTTCAAGTACTCAATCATTGACTTAACTCTCTCCTCATTATTGCTCTGCCATCTTCAGTACTCGTCACGTCATCTCGCCATTTTACCTGAAAGAAAAAAAATTCACCTGAATTTATTACTGCTTTTAGGTTATGGTGAACTAACAATAAACATGCCACATCAACCATTCGCTAACAACACACAAGGAATAGTAGGAAGCGGATCAAGTACAAATCTCCTCCAACCTCCTGGCCCGGGTCTAATGCGCTCGAAAAGCGATCATCGACTAGCCACTCAATTTAGACAACAAGAAGAAAGAGGAGGCTACTACGAAGGAGAAGACCAATCGGGTCCACCGAGAAAATTCGGCGAACGATACAACCGACCGGCCCAAGGCGGTACCGGAGGTTATAGCGATCGTTACGGTCGACAAGACTACCAATCGGAATTCGAAAGCCCGTACGACAACGAACCTCGACGCTCCGGTTACCGTTCCCGTTTCCGAAGAGACAGAGATAACGATTCTGATAACGATTCGAGCCAAACGAGATCGGTGCGATTTACGGAACCTCAACACAAGGAAAGGGAAAGAGTTTTAGATACGGAAGACGTAGCACGCGGGCCGCTAAGCGGCATTACAAGATTATACGATTCACCGCGGGTTATGAAAAGGATATCGGAAATCGGTAAAGAAAAGAAAAAACCCGAACCAAAACCGGAACCTCCTATCCCGAAATTTCAACCGCCTAAAAAAGCTCAAAGACAAGTATCAGAGGAAGATGAAATTTCTAGAATAAAAAAACAAAATAAGCAAAGCGGGACTGAAGCTCAACCGGAAACAAGACCAGCCGGAGAACGGGTTCAAGCTTTGAAAAGAGGAAATTCTAACGAAAGCGAGGAAAGAAGTAGCCCAAGCAGTCCTAGAGAAGATCCAACAACGAGAAAGACACCTCCAGTTGCTGAGGTAACGGAGATAGCTTCTCTAGATTGCGAATAGAATTGTTATCATGATGTCATTATGTACCTGATAAACAAAAAAAAGTAGTCTTCCGTAGAAAATTAGCATGTTTGGTGTTTTAAGTGTTTCATGTTGCAAAAAAAAAAAAAAACTAAAACTGGGACGAAGACATCCAGAAGAACATCATAAAACCATATTAATCACTTTTACATTTATGTGTATCTTTATAATTAATACTTCTTGCTTACGAGAGACTAACAATGTAGTGATGAAGAACAATAAACACAAGAAAAATCAAGAAAGAAGAACAATAACAAAAGCATGAGCATGTTTTGAGTGCTAACGCATGAAGAACACATCCAAGACGAAGAGGAGAGAAGAGCTAATCGATTAAATAATGATTAGGTTCCATCTAGCGAAGCAGAAAGCGAAGAAGAAGAGGAAGAACAAGAAGAAGTCTCGTCGCTTCAAAATAAAACAAAATCAGCAACTCCAGCTGCTAATAGTGGAAACGCATCGAGGAGATCGTCGATATCGAGTGATTTACAATCAGCACATAAAAAAGCTGGAAGAAGCGCGTCGTCGGATTCGACTACTAGTTCGGAAAGTTCACACGCCGGGTCGAATTCAGCAGTTAAAAACACAGGTAAGTTCATTAGTTTAAAGAAAAATATTTAAAAGTGTGTCCGACTCTCCACGTGAGCTTGTATATATCTCGCTAGGTCTGAGCATGCATCGGCCAGAATTTTCCGCATCACGCCTTTCAGTTTTCAATCCAGCTCATACGTTTTTCTAGGTTTCACTTGCGTTTTAACCAAGACATTAAGGAAACTGATGAAATACGCTTTATCTTTAACATGGCGCATACTCCGATTCCTCCTTTCAAATTTATGGTTCTTGGTTTACGATGGAAGTAAATTCATTTTAAAATGGGTATTTGTCCAAATATTCTGGTCGTTTCTCATTCACCTATTAGATTCTATTCTCCTCGATCGGACGGATGGAAAACTGAAAGGTGGGTGTCCGTTAGACCCCCCGAAAATCCTTCTTGTTTTTTTTTTTTTTTTGGCTTCATACCCGAACATAAAAAAAAACCCCCGAATCATAACCATAAGCTAATTATGCTCATTAACCCCGAAAAGTATTTTTTTAGATGACTAAAAAAGGCTTTTATAACCCCCTAGCTGGAGTTTAGATGTAGCAGTGAGTAGCTATTATAAAGGTGGAGAGAGAGATACTAATCAGTTAACTTAAAGGTCAATTGTTGAAGCGATTTGGCGTGTACGTGGAATATCACGTGCAAATCGTTGCCAATGAAATGTTGGCAAGGGACGTAATGAATGTGGTTTTTATTTTTGATCTTGATGATACGCTTTTGTCTTTAATGTGAAATTTTTTTATCTACAGGGGCAGCGTACACTACTGAAGAGGTTAAACAGAAGATTTTAACAAGAGGAAGCGAAAAGGGCAGTGAAGGTGGCAACAGTGTGCCTGGGAGTGGCACTTCGACTCCACGAGGCCGTTTAAGGTACTTGATAAGAAGGGAAAGGCTCATGCAAAATTCTGCTACTAGTGCCGAAAATACAGTTTGCTGAACATCTGTGAACATCAGCAGCGACAAAATCTGACCAAGCTATTGGCCATTCATATCAAATTGATGTGTCTTCATCTCCAGGCTCTAGTGGCAGAATTTTTGACATTATTCGTTATTTCGCACGACTAAAACTCCTCGCCCACTCTTTTAATTTTAGCTCGACTGGATCGGACACCGCCAAAAAAGAACCCGCAGCTCCTCCGAAATTTCAAAGCCGATTTTTAAACCGTCAGCAAAATGAAAAACCAGTGCCCACGAAAGAAGAGGAAGAAGAAACTGAATCAACCTCAGAATCCGACTCAGATAGCGAGGAGGAAAGCGATGAAGATAAGAGGAAAGCAGCCGCTAAGGAAATGGATAAAACTGATATCGGTAGTGTATCCTAATCCGAACTAAAAAACCGAAACAACCCAAATTTTCAAATGAGACAATATTATTCCAGGTCCATTACTAGCGAGAAGCGCACAAGCCAGAGACACGGGTATGGTAAGACGGGATAGCAAAGACGAAGGAACAGGAGGATATAAATCGAGATTTTCCCAGCCAACTGAAACCCCAAGTTATCGATCCCCTTATAGCAGACAAGAGAAAGAAGAGCCGACGAGGAATAGATATGGGCAAGATGATAGCACTAGGACTAGATATGGAATAAAGGAAGAAGAACCGACAACAAGGCCTAGATACGGCCAGAAAGAGGAAGAACCAGCAGGTTGGTTTTTAAAAATTGACCGTAGAGCTACCTAAAATTGATTTCTTTAAAATTTGAAATATTTTTTTTAGGATCACGATATCTCAACCGCGCGCGACAGACGCAAGAAGAAGAACAACCGAAATATGGAGGTTATACAAGTAGATTTTTGAATAAAAGCAAAAGCACAGCAGCGGTTAGTCCAGATGAAGATGCGGATAAACCTGGAAGTAGAAAATATTCGACAAGTAGTATAGATGATGATAGTAAATATCCTAGCGGAAGATCAAGGTATGTTAGTCGACATGCAGAAAAAGTCATGGGAAGACAGGCTTGTTCAATTAATAACTTCCCCTTTACTTAATAACATTACTCCCTGCAGATACACCGCACTTAAGGATCGAAAAAATAGAATAGCCAGAAGCAGATCATCCCACAATTTTGGTAACCCCGATGAAGATGAAGAAGAAGATATGAATTCCCCAACAGCCTACCTACAATCTAAATACGGCCAAACGACCGCAAACGATCTTTCCAGAAGCAGATCTACGCATCACTTAAAATCCCGTGAAAATTCACCAGACCGTCCTGGTCCCGGAAGTGAAAAAGACGGAGCGGCACTTAGTTCCTGGGCGAGATACTTAAAGGTAAATCCATCACATTCATTAAAAACGTTCACGCTGTAAAAAAAATCGCAATAGCACCAAATGGCATAGCAATATCAAAAGGGAAATGTTTACCGAGAGGCCCCTGGTTGCTACGCCACTGCAAGCACAGTTTTGTATGATAGCTACACACACACACACAAACATTCTCTCTGCTTTTATATCTTTTCTGCTCGAAAGAAAATTTCCAATATTGCTTTTCAGAAATTTGTTGGAAATTTTTTTAAATTGCAAAAGAAAGCGGAAAAGAGATGCAAAAAGAAAAATCAAGAACCAACAACAAAACCTGAATGTAAAATCGATACCAAAGAAGGGAACGGTCATAGTAATGAAGTGGCAGATTCTCGAGATAAGACTATTGAAGAGGAGAGAGAAATTGTAAAGGAACCTCCAATAGTACCTTTACGTAAGGTAATTATCTTCACAAAAAAAAATTAAATCGAAATCTCCAAATTCATTGCATAACCTTTCATAACATGGTTCTTGATTTTTTTTAACATGGCTACTCACCTTTTGTGTATGACGCAGGTAAGATTTGTTTAAGAGGTATGAGCACATAGAATAGCTGTAACCTTAGCATTGCTTTCTGCATGGATAATATTATAAAATCTTAAAATCCGCATGATGATTTATCGGCCGCAATTTTTCAATTTTTAGAATAAGTATGGCAACAGAGGAAAAGACGGTAAAGACACGACCGGAAATTCATCCGTATCGTCAGCAGGTGCCGGAGCCTCATCGGCAACTTCCAGAAGACTTTCATTAGGATTACCGTTACGTCACAATTCTACAAGTTTCGAATCGTCTGACGATGATCAAAAAAACACGTCAGGCTCCCCCACGTCCCCTACAGCTACGGCAGCAGCAGGTACAATCAAAAAACCTTACCAGTATTGCATGGTACATAACCCTTTTAGAGAGTGCTTCCTTTTGGATCGGTAAATATTTTGTGGTTAATTATTGTTTTTTGGATTGTAGGTTTCGTAGCAGCGGCAGCCGGTTCCACTCTTAGGAATCAATACCTGCAAAAGCGCCGTCAGCTATTTAAAATCGGGAGTCGGGGGAGCGAGCCTGGATGTTTTACATGGCCTCGTGGCATAGCCGTGGGGTCTGATAATTCTATAGTTGTCGCTGATTCTTCCAATCATCGAGTTCAGGTATAGAATAAAAATATTTAGTGATATTTAACTTCCTTGAACAAATTCTGAGCGTAACCAAACTTTTTGGAGAAATGTAGTGGGCCTGACGAGTCTAACAAACTTGTGGCTTCTGAAAATGAGGCAGACGATTCTTAAAAAAAATTAGACAGGTCTGGGACGAGTCAGACGAATATTAAAAAAAATTAGACAAGTCTGGGACGAGTCAGACGAATATTAAAAAAAATTAGACAGGTCTGGGACGAGTCAGACGAATATTAAAAAAAATTTGACAAGTCTGGGACGAGTCAGACGAATATTTAAAAAAATTAGACAAGTCTGGGACGAGTCAGACGAATATTAAAAAAAATTAGACAAGTCTGGACGAGTCAGACGAATATTTAAAAAAATTAGGCAAGTCTGGGACGATTAAAGAAGTTAAAGAAAAGTGGCTCATACTTTAAGAATGAGTTACATAAATCTAATATGAGGCAGACAAACCTAAAACGCTTTAGACGAGTCTAGAAAATAATTGGACGAATCTGAGACAAGTTAGACAATTTTAGGGACGAATTAGACGAAGCTAGAATTGGCTAGGCGAGTAACTGAATGCAATGTACAAGTCAGAGCAAATTATAGTATTCCAGCAACGAGCAGGACAAGTTAGGGAAATTTAAGGACAAATTAGTTGAAGTTAGAATGCATTAGACGAGCCTTGAAAAAAGCAGACGACGCTAAAAGCTCATTAAATGAGCCTGGTAATAAAAAGTTCAACTTCTAGAATGAATTACACGAGTCCCGGACAAGTCTTGAAAAGAGCAAGCCGCTCAAACACAATTTTCAAGTCTGAGAACAAATTTAAAAACTACTTCAAGCCCTAAAAATCTAAACTTTGTTCATTTTTTTCAGGTATTTGACTCGAACGGTATCTTCGTTAAAGAATTCGGTAATTACGGGAACGGTGAAGGAGAATTCGACTGTTTAGCTGGAGTTGCAGTTAATCGAATAGGCCAATTCATCATAGCAGATAGATATAATCACCGTATTCAAGTATTAGATCCATCTGGTAGATTTTTACGAGCATTTGGAAGTCAAGGAACCGGAGATGGTCGTTTCAACTATCCTTGGGGAATTACTACAGATGCTTTAGGGTTTATTTACGTATGCGATAAAGAAAACCACAGAGTACAGGTACGCAGCCCCCCTTAAACATTTTAAACTTACAAACAAAACCTTAACTCACCATTATTTTTAGGTATTCCAATCGGACGGAACATTCGTCGGGAAATTCGGTTCTCATGGCAATAAATCAGGCCAATTGGAGCATCCTCATTACATCGCAGTATCGAACACTAATCGGGTGATCGTTAGCGATTCCAATAACCACAGAGTCCAGATATTTGATGTAAACGGACGAGTGTTGTCTTCGTTCGGCTCTGAAGGTTCGGATGAAGGACAATTTAAATTCCCAAGGTTAGTAGTCCGAATTTTTATCCCGTTAAAATCCTTCTCCTTTGTATTTGTGCTAAAGCCGAAGACTGGACCTGAAAATAAATTCGATTCGGCTTCAGCAAAAATATTTTTTTTATTTACATACCAATTTTTTTAAAATAACAATTTTTAAATTTAAGAAATCTCCCGCAAAGCCAGTTTTTTTAAAAATATAAAAATAAAAAAAAATTAACGTTCGGCCCCTCCCCAAAAAAAATGTAAATATATGTAAATAAAAAAAATTAAAAAAACAACAGCAACAGCAGGTCTTCATTCCTTGTATTTACAGAGAAGAAGAAAAGAAAATTGAATATATTTATAAAGAGGAAGAGAATCGCAATTTAGAAGAAACATCAACGAACATTTCGCAAAGAGATGAATTTTTTAGTTGCTATAGCAACGGTAGCTTCGACGACAAAACCAGCTCCTTCGAAGAGTTTTTAAATGTCTTGAATCAAGACAATTACGAAGACAAAGTTCTTAATTATTTAAATAACTGCCAAGCCAATGATAAACTAATCGATGAAAGCGAATCGATTCGTAATCACGAACCGAGGAGAAGGTACTCGGACATCTCACTCGAAATATTAAGACGAGTTAGCGCGATATTAAATCACTTAAGCGAAAAATCTCGAATCAAGCATCAAAATTCATTTATATTCGAAACGATACCATTAAGCTCGCCCGTCTATAAACATTTTTATAAAATTGCCGAGCCTGAACCGGAAATACGAACAACCACCCCGCAGACTAACAAAAAAATAGGACTCGGGAAATATCATCCGTTGAATAATATATTTAACTCAGGACCGGACCTATCTCATATATTAAAACCAGAAACCATTGCTATTTTAAATGAGTCTAAGAAAGACGTAAATTTTACGACTAATTCGTTACTAGACTCTTTGCGAAATGACACCAGCGGTCTAGTTACCACTAACTTGGGAAAACCACATAACACAGAGGTAAGAATAAGATTTGAATTTTTCTTATTTTTACCACTGTGTTCGTAAAATAATTTTTTTTTCCAAATTTTTTTTTTGGTTTTTGTTTAATTAGATTTTTATATTTTGTCTTGCTCTCCAATACAGGACGTGGTAAAGCTTGGATGTTTTGAAAAAAAATATCTGGCATGCCCTCTTAGTTTGGTTTGTACACGAGTCGAAAAAACTTGATATCGAAAAAAAAAATGATTAGTTGAATGTGCACGGATGATGTTTGGTTTTTTTTGCGAGGCTAGTTTGTTTATTTATTGAATTGAAAAATGTTTATTTGGCCCAAAATCAGTTGCCAATTTAATGTTTATATTTTTTTGTTTTAATTTTCCTGCGGGATTTATTGCAAGACAGCGTCACCGATGCTGTTAATTAATAAACAGAATTATTGTAAATATCTAAAATTACTAAGGGCGGAACTTTTAAAAAATGGATACCAGCTAAATTTCTGATATCAGTGCCGAACTAAATCTACACGGCATGACCTAGATCGCTTTCATAGGCTTAACTTAAATAATTAAGTGCCCCACTCGGCTTGACTCAAGTTTTTCGTGGCCTGTTCGGCCTAAAGACCTCTTACGTTGGTTCTTGAATTGTTAAGAATTTTCAGCATGAACGTTTTTTTGCTAAAGGAAGCTCTAAAACGACTATTCTAATAATAACCCCGGAGAAAATTTTCCTGATGGGTTCGAGACATCCCCGCCATAAATTCAGCACAAACCTGAATGTCTAGTGCTCGATACTCACAAATAAAACTGATCGATTTCTGTTTTCTGAGTTTTTTTTATTCAAGAATTTCTTCTGCACGATCTCCCTCAGCATTTTTTTGCCTTGTAGCGTTGACCATCTCAAAAAAAAGAAAAGAAAATTAATTTTTATTCTAAGAAAGGAAAATGTTTGTAGTTCTCGCTTACTTACTTACAAAAATCGAATCATGATGCTTGTCTCGTAAATTCAACAACTTTACCGGCTTTGCGAAATGGCTGTAGATGTTTTCAATCCATGACTGTATTTCCCTGTAAATAATCATTACGGTATTTTAAAATTTAGGTACGATTAAAGTCAAAGAAGTAAATTTCAAAATGATAAAAAAAAAAGTAATTTACTTCTTTGACGTTTTGTGTTTTTCAGAACGAAAAAAATATATAATATTTCTTTTCTATTTTCAGGGGAGTAGCAGTAGACGATCAGGGATATATATTCGTGGGCGACTCGGGGAACAACAGGATACAAATATTCCATCCGGACGGAACATTCCTCAGAGCGTTCGGGTGTTGGGGGTCGGGAGACGGGGAATTCAAGGGTCTGGAGGGAGTAGCAGTTATGAGCAATGGAAATATTCTGGTGTGCGATCGAGAGAACCACCGCATTCAAGTGTTTTAAGCCCGAGGTTCGCCCAAAAATTTCATTAAAACTAAATTAATTTAATCACAACTCACCTGATTTTATTAATTCTGCAGCAGTTCCAGAAGTAGTTCAAGAAGCCGGCTGCCATCATACCATTCATTCGATTCACATACACCGATGACATCATCATATCCGAGAGAAAGAGTTACCACGTATCGTCACGCTCCAAGGCCTCCTTCTTTAATCCGCACTACTTCGATCCAACGGCCTAGGAGCACGATTTTCTGAAAAAATAAAAATAATATTAATTTTTCTCGCAAGCAAGAGGTTGGAAGCCTAATCAAAAGCTGAAAAATCCTATCAGACAATTATTATTTTCATCCTGCTTTGCTTCAGCTTACAAAAATTCACAAGCTTGCATTATTTTTTTTTTTTACTATTAGCTAGGAAACATAGGCATAATATTTGGATTAACTCCCAAAGCATTTTTTTTTAATTTAGCAAAATATTCGACAAGGCATTTTTTTCCATGCCTTGGATTTCTGTATTAAAGGCAAAATGCAAATACGAAGACTAAAAATTTATAAGAATTTTCTTTTCCTTAACATGTTTGTTTTTAAGATATTTTAAAAAAAAAGAAAATGTGCTTAATATGGGTTTGAATAATCAAACGAAAAAAAAAAATTATTATCGTCCCTTCAAAAAAATGTTTGTTAGATTTGTAAATTATGCAAATTTTAATTTAACATTGTTTTTGTACCAAAAATTTTATTTATTGTTCTTGTTGCTGTAATTATATGAAAGAAACGATTAAAATTTGTTTTGATTTTTAAAACTGATTTTTAAATTGTTCTCCTCCCTAAAAAAAATTAGCATGACAAAATGTTTTCTAAAAAAAATTGAAAATGCCTTCAAGCATTCAGTTTTTATTTATCAGGTACACGAATATCAATTCGAAAAAACCAAAAACTTACCTAGTTTAATTTGGTGCTGATAAAATTCTAATTATGTCATTCAGTGCATTCGTTTTTCATCTTTGGTTCCAAAATCATCTAATCTTATCTGGGAAGTTGCAGTAGTTTACCTTCTTATTGATGTGCTCGAAATGTACATCTTATGGTTTGGTCTTGTAACACTTGCTGCAAGTAAAATTATAGAGAAAATTATTTCACAAGCAATTATTGATAAAAATCTTGGACATCATTTTTTAACACATTCATACATGCTTCACAAAAAAAAAAGTGACTGGCTTGTGCATTTGTAATTTTGAAGAGGTTAAGAACTCATTTGAATGTGCTGTAATATTTAATTCCTAGATGGCCAAGATTCGTGACTAAATGCTTTCCACGAACCTTGCTAAGCTGAATTTATTTCACACATAACTAATGGAGTAAGTCAATTCCAATTTCATTTAATTTTGATGTATTATCATGTTAATGTGTACAACTTGAACTCCGTTAAGCAACCATCTTGGTTTTCGTTAATAAAATCTCCCGTGAATAGTATTGTACACAGTTTGAGAACATAATGAACCTTCAGATCATAATATTTATCACATTTTATACAAAGCAAAACCGACAGACAATCCACCAAACTTTTTTTTCTCACAAAATGTCGGCATGACTAGACCTGCATACGACCTGTTGACACATCTTCAATTACTCATTTAAAAACACTCCAACTTGGAAATTTATTTAAAGAACTGCAAATATTCACGGTAAACTTTGCGTTTAATAACACTTTAGTTCAAAAAACGATTTTAATACATTAAATTTCTGATGAAAATCACCGTTGAGAGAAAGCATGATGTTCACTTCCTTCGAAAACAAACAGATGGTGACGCGACTGCAACGACATCTAACAACGCGTCATACGAACTACCACCATTTAAGTTTCTTCAAACATCCGCTAGAGTTCGCATGAATGAAATCCCCTTTTTTTTCCTTCAAACCGTTAAATTTTAAAAATACAAAATAATCGAATAAAGGAAGGGAAAAAAAATGATCCATCTTTTAAAAAGTTAAATGGATAAGAAAATAAGACAGATAAAAAAATTTTACGTTAAGAATAAAATAAGCAATGCAATGTAACTTTTTCCATCTTCAAATTTACCGGAAAATTAAATGTTAAAAGAGCATCCTGTATTATTGCTTTTACCTTTTTCTTTAATATTAGGAAGGAAAAAACATTGTATTCTGGGAAAACGTCATCTTCATAACTTGTCAAGATACAATTTCCTATGAAACTTCAGGAAATCGTTCTTTGATGACGGGGAGGCTTAAAAGGAAAGTGGTAAATTCGTGTTTTCGTGTTGTTTTCGTTTATATAACGAAGAAACCTAAGGTAAGAATATGGAGGTTGTTTTACACAAAATGAAACGTTCGTGTAAAGAAAATAATACTCCCGAATGACTCGTAATTTTTGAACTTTATTACCGGTGGCGAAATAATTAGGAAATAAAAGGGTCACTTTGGGGGTTAAAAATATTATCCGAGCCAAGTCGTATTTTTTTTTTAGTTAATGCCACGAAATTATCGAAAAGAATGTATGTGAGGATAAAATTGAAATAAAGAAGGGTTTAAAATGGACTTAAGAATAATATACGATAAAATATCTAACGAAAAACGAAATGTAAAAAACAGAAGACAAGCTGACATAAATGTTGCCAACTTTGATTTTAATCGCACAAAGAAGCACCGCCTTTTTGATTGTTCTTTTGATGAAAGCAGACGACATCTGTAAATTTATCAATTAAAAACAAAATTGAAAATCGGTCACGGTGCCTTTGCATCCATCTTGTTACCTTTTGTCACGGATATTGTAAGTAAGTGTAATATACAATATCTGGATCTATTTAATAGCGCCTTCGCATAAGCAAACGATCACAATTAAATACAAAATGGCGGCTCGTTTTACCCGCATACTGTACAGTACAAATATTTCTTTTTTCTAAATCTAGATCTTTTTCTAAGCAATCCAAAAAATTGCTAAACTCTGGTCAATTTTTCTAGAAAATGATGACTCTTAGTAAAGCCAGAAACGTGGTTTGAAACTCCGCATCAAGCCTTGAGTTTAAGAACATGTGTCTTATTATTCAAAATAAATGAAAATAGAAGCATTAAAGGACAGATATCGCGTATCGCAGGTCGCCCTTCGCTCACTCACGCTAATAGTGGCCAACAGTAAAACTAAAGCCAAAAAACCTAGTTAGTGTGGTGCTCCTAAGCGCTCCCTACAGCTTCTCAACCTCTATTCTCTATTAAACTTCGATTTAAAAATAATCCGGTTCGACTCAAGTTTACTGCCTTCTCAATTTATCAAAAAACTAAACAAGAAAGGATTTTAGTGGCATTATTTAGGAGTCAAACAAAATAGAGAATAAAGCTCAGTGGCGGTCACACTTCAAATTCTTGACATTATTCAAAATAGCAGAAGATTTTTTTCCCATGATCTAAACCATAGCTCAATTTGAAACTTTTTAATAAAAGTAATAAAACTTTAAGAGTTATAACGAGAGCTTTAAAATTTAATACACTACAAAGAAAAGGTGAGGGGATATTGTATAACAAAAAATAAAGGCATTTCCAAGAAAATCATTGAAAAGAGGCATCAAATTGCGGAAAAGGTCCAGGCAGCCAGTCGATTGAATGGTATGAAAGGACATCGGACAAGACGACAATGAACAATTAAACTTCCTTTGTGCTTTCCATTCAATCGCAACTGAACATTCTCAATCGATTTTAACTCTTTTGTAAGACCGGTATTATTTATTGGGTTTCTTTCCTCTTTCTCACTTCCGCTTTCATTCTTTCCAGTTATTTATGTTTTTGAACTTTAATCAACCCCTTGAATGACCGTTTAATTAAGGAAAGATGAACGTTTTTTATTTTTTTCCGAAACACCCGGTGTTTTTTTTTTTTTTAAAAAAAAAGAACGCCTTTGGTTGAATACAAACAAGTTTCATATACTCTGCTAATGCCAGTTGTTTATCACCGCAGTTCGACAGCAAAGCTGTCACGCTTTGAAAAGCTCAACCGCAAAACGTCACTCTGATTTGCTCTGTTTGGGATATTTTTTGCGATAAGTGCAGCATTTACCCAATATTCCACCTCGCTGTTGACTTTTTTCGCGAAAAATTGCGGGGGGAGAATAAAAAAAAAAATTATCGAATTCCGGGAATCTTTCAAACTGATTTTCAAAAAAAAAAAAAAAAGCGGTTACGACTAACGAATCAAGAACAGCACCGATTCAAAAGAGGGAAAAGGAGACCGTATAAAGCCCAGAATAAAGTTTTATCCTTAGCGAAGTTATTAAAAGTTGCGAAAGTTAAGGAGGTGTGGGAGGAGAAGAAGAAAACGAAGAAGGTTCAGTAACATCATTCTCAACTCCTTTTTAAGGTGAAAAACAAAGTGAAGAAATTTGTTTGTTAAGACTCGAGCTTTCTGACATATCATATTTTATAAGCGGGCAAGGGAGTACAGCGCATTTCCGTCTAATTATTACCTCACCGTTATATTTATAGTCACAGGATATAACTTTTTTTCACTTTGAAATTTACGCTTTTCGATCAGTCGACCGGAGTGGGAACCTCAGAACGGTTGAAGTGCCTTTGATCGTTTACAATGCTTTTGAATGACAGCTAATAAATCATAAAAATTAATAACAACCGACGGTTAAAAGTTAAGTCGCGGGAGTCGGAATCTCAAAGCGTGATTTGTCTATCAATCTAAAGGAAAGATATTATTTTTTTTTTTTTAGAACGTGATATAATGATTGCGACACGGATTCATTCAAAACTTGTTGCTTTATCAGCATCCTGGGAATCCGTATTATGAATTTTAATTTTTTTGATATCCTCGTCTCGCTTTCAAGTTATCAAAGAGGGAATATGACTTAATAAGGAAAGGGATTCGAGAGAGAAGTAAAAAAAATATTAATCGGATTGAAAGATGTCCCAAAAATAAATTTCAGCGTAAGGGCAAGACGACCTGAATCGATAACTGGCAAAAAAGGCACCTGTGCATACGGTTTCCTATTCACATAGGCCCTTTTTACAATAAGTCATTCATTCTCACTTCTCTTTATTGACACAAGCACCACCCTCGCTCTTTATATCTAAAAAAATCTCTAACCATACAAAAGTACTACAGAATCTTATCCAAAAAGTATTCCTGGCTAAATTTTTTCACTATCAGCGTCTATGAGCGAATTTTTAACAACTCAAACACTTCTCTTTTCTTTTTAAAATCAATTCAAGGCACAAAAGTAGATTTGTTATCAATCTCAAAGTGAAAACTCTTCCACTCTCTCAAAAGTCAAATTAAAAATCCAGTAAAAAGGTTTAACTTTCGAACGAAAGGAGTCAATTTAATGTATTCGTTATCAAAACTATACCCGAACTTTTTGAATATTAGGTAGTTCTGAACAAACAGAAGGTTTGAAGTTAAAAGTTTTATAAAAAAAAAAAAAAGAAAAGTTAGGGCAAAAGCTTAAAAAAAACCAAGGGACATAAAAACTCATGCAAACTATTCCAAAACAAATAAAATTATTCGAATGTGTGCTATAAGGATTTTTTTATATTCTCCCACGTTTTCCCTCTTCTTTTTTTTTTTTTTTTTAAGTTCAGATGAAAAGTTTTCTTTTTCGAGTCGGTAGAATTTCGCAAAGTGTTTATTTCACGGATGAAGACGGTTGAGCACGGTTCATTCGAGTTAACATTAACGAAAGAATTACGAGAGCCGAGAATAAAAGAGTATATGGAAAGACTACACTTTTCTTAAGTCCACTTCTTGTCAGATGTGGCAGCTAAAGATAAAGATGTAATATTTTTTCCTGTTTTTTTTTGTGTGTGTGCGTTATATACAACGTGAAGGTTCCTTCTCTTATAGTTTACTGTGTGTTGAGGAGATCAAATGAAATAAATGTTTGCGGAGATAATATTTTCATAAGCTTTGGCGCTCGCTTGCTACTCTGTTGTATTGTGGAGGAAATCTAGGATATAATATTTCAGGGATTATTTCTTTCACAGTGGTAGAATGGTTTTCAAAGACCCAAAGAAATATTATGGTGGTCGCCTAATCTTTCCTGACCTGATTTCGATCAACCCCGTGTAGATGCAATAATGCAAGCTAACACTTACACCACAAGAGTCTTCCAAACTCAGCCTCGGCTTCTCACAAATGTATCTAGCTCAGTTTTCATTCACCAATAAACTCTGCCAGTATTTTTAGGGGATCTGCTCAACGTTGGTTTTTAAGAAATAGTCAGCCAGCAGCCCAAAAGGCGCAACTTGGGGCTTTGTCAAAATTAATTACTTTCCGATGCTCGTTTAACTCATCAGCAGTCACTACAGACTGGAAGTAATTTTACAATATTGTCAGAAGATAAAGCAAAAGAAACATCATGCTTAAAATTTTTTCTAGTTAATATTCTTTTTTACTGAAACGCCTAATATCTTTCGAAGAAGATTTTAACACCTCTACCTTGTTTGAGCTTTCGAAATGCGTTTTCCGTATTATTGTTTAAACCGCAATGCATTGTTTTAGCTTAATTACTGCATAATCATTAGACTACTAATCCAAAAATGCTGAATCCTATTACACCGTTGTCTCCTCCTGTTTCCTAATTAAATCTAACAATCTCAATTAATTAATTACTTAATCTCAGCAAACATACAGTTTCACCTTACTAACATATTTCAAAAGGACATTAAAATTTAAATAGCTTTATTCATCCAATCCTATAATGGGATAGATAGTGTTGATTTTACCCAGCAGCCCATTCCTTAAATCCCTCAACGTAAATCACAGCCCCCCCCCTTAAAAAAACTTCTTAGCAGTGGCGTAGCCATGTTGGGGAGGCCCTTCCGCAGAATGTCTACTCGAGGCCCCTTCTAAATTTTTTACAGCTTTCTATCTAGAACAGGGGCCCCCACTACTCCTTAGCTCGAATTTTTAACAGGATGGTCGTGATTCGAGCTTCGAGGGCTTCTAATCTCCTCTTTAATCCTTTCTTGTAAATAATAAACTACCCTTTCTCTCAAGGTAGTGTTAAAGCTTCACAGTTTCACTATTCTTATCGCTCACTCCGATCATTGTCTTCTTCCTTACAAAGAAATCTGGAATCAAAAGAAAAACCCAACCCATATGGACACGATCTCGTTTCGATAGCAGCTCAAAAGAAGGGGTTAAGAAGATAGAGATTCGGGAGAGAAAAAACTTTTCCTTTCCTCCAGTACAAGAAAGCTTTCTCGAAAATCCCACACAAACATTTGCCATTCTTGTTGGGGAAAAGTCGAACGGATTTCTTCTCCTCCAGTAATGCGATTTTCGTCCGAAAAAAAAGGGAGGCCGCGGGAGGTAAATCTAACGTGCATACATTCCTTGTTCCCTCGATTCGATCTTCTCTTCCCCCCCTTCCCAGCTTCGCCCATTAAATAAATATCGTGAAGTTTTCGTGTGATTTTCTTAAAAATCGTTGAACCGTTTATTATGCCGGGCTCGTGATGTCAGGATTTTATTTGAACGCGTGTATAGCTATACTTAATGGAATATCCGTGTTGAAATCATCCAGAAGAAATAAAATGCATTTTGTTCAACGATCCAAGCGGTTTTGATTTATAACACTGATCGATTTACGTGTTTAACTTTGAATTGAATTTGCATGCATATTTCGGATTTTGGAATTATCAGTTTTGTGTTCGCATAGATTGAGTGAAAGCGTTTTGGCGCAGTAATTAATGTCCGGTTTGTACTAACCAGAGAATTTCAATATAAACCGGTTTATTATATTCAACCTTTGTATATATATATAGAATCTTCGATTTTCATTAGGAAATCCCCTCCGCTGCCACCAAAACGGGGATAAAATGACACTGGTTATATATAACGTTAATCGGTTTTCGATGCTCTTTGGATGCTTTCTCTTTTAAGTTTAAGAACCTTTTCTAAAACTTTTTCTTGTTATTTCGACCTCGTTTTTTTTTTTGAAAAATCTTTTCATCCCTTTCCTTTTAAATTATCGGACCTCAAAGTCAATTTTAAAGAATCGATTTTATAATTGAAGAAAAATGGATGTGTGGTTTTGTCCTACAAACTTGCTTCAAGAAGTTGGAGGAGTGGGAGTTGACTGGCAAATGGCAGGGAGATCAAGTTTCTGGCTTTACAAATAATAGTATATTATTCCACAGTGAATGTAAAGAAGCGATTATTCGAGGTCTTTGTTTTTTTCTTCGAGGCAAGCGAAGCGAGCCGAGAGGAAAAAATATCACACAGAGGAATAACTTACTTTATATTACGAGCAGAACTATATGAGAGCTCCCGTCTTCTTAGAATGCGTCGTATGATTTCATAAACGGGTTTCGCAGGTGTTGTTTACATGATCTGCTTTGTGCGTCTCAGTTTCAACCAGTCTGAACTTGGTCTGAGGACATCAATAATGAAAAAACACATTCAAAATGAAATATTTTGTATGTCTTCCAATGTTTCATTATTGTTTTCATTGTTGACGTCAACAAAACCATCATAATAGGGGTTTTATGCATCTGAGTAATATAAAAATTTTTTCGTGACTGATACTCATACATATACCACGCACCATTAAATAATTACTTACTGCTTAGGATGATCCGTATATATGACGTCATCATTTTCGACTCCCTAAAACTTCATTGTTAATAAACTCTCCCGCGTTTTCTGAACAGACGTTTGAGCTGGTAATAAATGAGCGACTTTTTGCATCTAAAACAGAAAAAAATATTACTCATTAGCCAAAGTTAAAATTAGGCTTCTTGTCACAAAGGTTTAAGAAGAGCGCCATCATTTCTCCCCTGTAAAATAATGACGTAGTTTGTAGAAGGCCCCAAAATTTATGTTAGCATTCCATGTGGCCACATGGAGAATTTAAAAGCGCCAGAGCCATTGCTTTGAGGCAAGCCTACTCTTCTTGGCTACTTTTAATTTTTCCAAATTACCAGCTTAAAAATTTTCCAACTCCGTCCCTGCTCCACAAAAAACAAAAAAAATAAAAATAATAATCACGAAGAGGTCACGGCGATAATTGAGCCATGGATTTTTCTACTTTCATTATGTGACGGCACAAATTGTCGACAAAGGCAGGATGACGGATCCGGTTCATCGAAAATGCTGAAAATGTCAACTTTGTAATCTCACAGTTGTCGCAATACAAAGAAAAAGATTGGATTATGTAACTTTGTGTAATCCGTAACGCTGCGAATCAAGTAACAAGGTTTTGCAGTTTTTTTTATTTTTATTTTTTTATGAGAATCTCCAAAGCAAAAAATAAAAGTGAAAATATTTTCGCCCCTCACACGTGAAGCTTGGCCACAATATCGGTTACTGCGTTTTCCTTTCGAAATTTTCATGATAAAAAAGAAAGACGAAGAAGAAACCCCCAAAAGGATTGGTTTAATAATCTTAAAGCAAGGGAAAGAAAATGAAACTCAGCGACTCCCAAGAGTGGGTACTGCATATAACTTCACACCGTTCAGGTCAATTAAGTTAATAAACCCAATCTTTCCTTCCTATTCTTATCTCTTAATTTAATTTCTTTATCATAAAGCCCCGTGTGCTATATAAGCTTTCCCCCTTCAAACACGGCATCGACGTTTTCATTTCTTTGTCAATTAGTAGGCTTTTATTCAAATTCAGAAAGGGGATCGGAATAGAGATCAATAGTTAATAGCTCTGACGAACGACATCTGCATTTTAGTGTTGGTCTAATTCACTTTCAATAAAACGAAATTTGAATTCCTGATTAGAAAATTTATAAGGTTTTGAAATTGGGAAGAAAATTGAGGATTAAAAATTTGGCTATGGCGAAAATCAGATTTGAAACTCGTCGGCACTCGAATGAAAAGACATCTACCTGCGATTTTTGTCAACCAGAAACTTCTTATCCCCGACTTAATTCCAGTCACGTTTTATCTTTAAAAATAGCTCAGCATACGAAAACTAATGTTAACAATTCCGAAAAGATTCACATAACGAGAATTCACAATAGGAACAAGCAACTTAAAACAGTTCAAACTAGTTCTCTTAATTAATGACTACAACAGAAATTAATTAACAAAGTAAAACTTTCATCTCTTATATGTGTTAAGATGGCTAATAATAAGCAGCAATTTTCTAATCCGGATTAAACTTAAATCTGATTATCGCTACGCATTATGAATTTATATTTATAATCGTCATTCCGATAATTAAAATTTATTTACATGAAACTACTTTGTATAAAGAAGTGCCGAGGAAAAAAAATACTATAAGAAGTTAAATCCGGGGCGAAGATTTTTAACGTTCTTAAAAGTTTATAAAACTGAGTTACTTTTCAGTGGTTGTTCTGGGTCCGTGAACAAAATCCGCCTCGAGACACTTGATTTAAAAATCCTCCTACCCCCCCTCTCTTTGTGTGCTTCATTTCAAACAGACAAGTTACTTTTTCTCTCGAGTTTCACCAATAGTTTGAAGTGACCGTAGGACATGTAAAACGATGTGAAAAGAATTTTTTTTCCCTTCTGGAATTTACAATAGCTTCGGATCCGTTTACCACTTCAAAAATCAGGTCAGCGGTCTAGACTCGAGTTTACATAGTACTAGACTCGGCTTTTAAAACAATAGCGATGGTAGGAAATTTTTAGCATCGCTGAGTTGAATTGAAAAGGATTCCTAGCTTTTAAGGGCGTCTTTTGAGGGGAAGGGGGCCAGAGGGAAGCGTGTAATGCTAAAATGTTTCGACCGTATCTGAAAGTGAAAATGGCACCTTCGGCAACTAGCGACGGGAGGGGAAGATTAAGGATAGGCTGACACCGGGTCCTCATAGATAGAGAGGAAGGGAGCACTCCGGTTGCAGCAGAAGGATGTGAGCTGCGGCATATTGAAAATTCGCCATGTTGCATGGTTGTTTATCGTTCAGGCGGTGGGATTATGCATAAGCTAAGTGTTGGAGCTCACAGCCAGATTGATTCTTAAACATGAAAAATGGCGGCAGAATCTTAATTAATCCATAAGGCGGTGCAAGAGTGCTCCCTCCCTTTATGTCTAGTCTCTCTGGCTCTAGGGAAAGTGGTCAACACGGCAATACTGGAAATACGACAGGGGAGGGAAGGGGGTGCAAAATTTCGAATGCCTCCCCGGGTGCCTAGAGACCTACCTACGCCTCTGCATTTATTTCCACGGCTACAAAAACCTAAGATCAAATCAAATACGCCGAAACATCCTTGTATAAAATAATATACAAGTCCCTCAAAACGATTTTTCTACTATTCCCGACAAGCTTTCGAACAAGCTGACCAATATCGCAGAAAATTTAATGAGGCCAAGATTTTAATAATGTAAACATATCAAATACTTTCCGCTTTTCAGGTTTCAGCCTATTTTGAAATAAATTAAAACATTAATGGGACGATTTTTTATTCATAAGCGGAACACGCTGAGCTTTTGAGCTGCTGAAAGAATTTTGCTGAAAAGTGAATAGTCTGGCCATGGTCTGGCAATTAGGACTTTGAACTTTTGCTCGAAGTCTGAAGCTTAGAACCTCAAACCTTAGAACCTCAAACGATTTTCTGGCTCTATGGAAAGTGTTGACCAGTTTCCACTACTTATGTCTTAATCCTGGAAAGTGGTCAACATGAAAACTGGTCAAAAAAAGTTGACCAGTCTCCGTGTTGACCAGAATCAAGGGCTCTGTCTTTTTACTCAAGGCTCAAGAACCTTCGAGAACCGAAAAAAATTCTTGACGCTCCAGGCTTAATATCCTCAAAGTAAATAAACCCAAATATTTAGTTGATTGAGATGAACTACATTAACGAATACACTTGTCTAGGAATTCAGATACCCTGAGACAATCTGATTTGATTTTCCGGAAATGTAAAACAATTTCTTTGATTAAATCCTTAAAGGCATAATTTCAGAAAAAGCAGTTGGCAATACTGACTTAATGATACTGTTTTATTTGCTCGAGGCAATATTTGTCTTTTAATATTACTTAAGCTTAACTTCGTAAGTTTTCTCAATAATTTATAAATATGTACTAGCAAATATCAACCGTAGCATCAATAGCCCACGCCGTCTTCTTTAATTTCGCCTCAACTTTTCTTCAGGGGAAATTGTAACGGAAAAAAAATAAAAATATAGGAAATGAAATCAGGATGTTGATTTCGTCCCTGCACCCGTGCTCGATATTAAAAAAAAATCTTCTCATCCTTCTGAAGAAAAAAAAGTTTTTTTTGTGTGTAGAAAGTAATTTGAAAGTTAAAAAGGTTCCCCGCAACACAGAGAGTGTGTGATTGCATTCAAATATTTTCAAATTATTTCGAGAAATTTAAGAAGATACCCCAAACCAATATTTGATCAATGATGATTTTCATTTTTCGAAAAACGCGAAGAAAAATCAAGTTTATGAAAATGATTTGAAACAAGTCGCCTATCTTTGATTTTTTCTGACGTTTCCCCAACTTTTCCCCCGTCTCTCTCGTCTTTTAAAGGAAAATTCTGAATGTTTGAATTTATTTGAATACAAACAAGACGATAGTTTCATTTTTTTTTCTCGATGGTTGATTTTGCTTTTGAATTTATATTTTGTTTGTTTTTTACCCATCCGTATGTTTTCAAGGTATACGCGATGCGTTCTTTTTACTGCTGATAACCAAAAACGTCAGAGCGACTTTTAAAAAAAATGACAATGATAAATGAAGGATGAAATGAAAATCGTACGAATCCGCAGGATCTGATGCATAACATGTTAGAATATTTAAAAAAAAGAATCATTAATTCAAAGCGAAAAAAGGCGCAGAGAGGAGATGAAACGTCAGTATGAAAGTGTCAGGTGGTTCCTTAATAAAAGGTAAACCATCAGAGACTTGCTATGTCAATGGTAAAAGATGACGACATTCTGAATTCTAAGTAATGGATTTCGCCATTTCCCTGCGGTATTATTTTTTTCTCCTGTTCCAGATTCTGAATTAGGAGGAAGGGGAAATAAGGAAAAAGATAGCGTAAATAATCTTTTTTTATGGCACGTATAAGAAAAAATGTTGCGGAAGGACTTTGGAAGAATCCAAACTGCAATTTTTAAGTTTAAAAAAAAAAATAATTAAAAGTGTTTTTTTTGTTGCTAAACGAGAGAAGTTCTACTCGTGCTAAGTAATGGGTGATTTGTTGCTCGGATGTTTAGAAATTTTCGCGTTCTTGATTATGGATGGTAAAAAAACGTCTAGGGCTTGTTTAAGTATTAATAATATTGCGGTTGGTTAGGGTTGGTTTGAAGTGAATAGGGTAAAGTTGTAAAAAGTTGAAGCATTTTATAAAGAAAAAAATTCCAGCTTGGCGAAATGTTAACCACGGTCTGGCTCTATGAAAAGTAATCAACTTCTTTTTTGACCAGTTTCCAGATTTGAGCCAAAAATATTGGAAAATGGTCAATTGACCAGTTTTCAATATTTTTGGCTCCAAACCGAAATATTACGTTGAATCGACGTCGGCATTCGGTGATATCTACGTCGAAGGATTACCATCGATTCGACGTCGATTTTAAGATTTATCGCGTCGAATTTTGACCACCACTTTTTTTTTTTCAGGGAGCTTCTGTCGAGTCTGTAGAGTCCGTAATATGAAGGAATTAAAATAACATTGAAAAAAAGAAAAAATCCAAAATTTCGAAGAAAAACTATTATATTTGAATATTGAGATTTTATCAAACCTTTTTTCCCCATTTTCCCCACGGTCAGCATTCTTCGGATTTGGCAACCTTTAAAACATAAGGAAAAAGCCTCAATTGAAAAAATGCAAAAAAATGAATCAATAAAAATGACAAAAATTTTAAAAAAATCTCTATTCTTTGTGGCCAAACTTAATTTTGCAGCCTTGCTCTTAGTTTATCGAACTTATTCCGTCAGATTTGGACTCTACGACCTTTAAATGCTAGAAACTGTCTTTTAAAAAAATCGGGGGTCTGCTAAATGCTCAAGAATATGATTTTGACCAAAAAATGTGCTTCTGTAAGCTACAAATTCGCTATTAAATAAAAATTACACATAGGTTTTGGACAGAAACGGAGTTAATATTTCAGTTTTATGGCCTTAAAAACGTAAATCTACACAGTTTTATGAAAAAATTAACGTTCGAAAAGAGTGATACTAATATGGCTAAAAATGGTAAAAAATACAGTAGCTCATCTTTGTTGGAAGGCTTAACAGTATGAAAAAAACATTATTAGTTTTTTTTTCTTCGTTTGGCATTAATTTGAACGAAATTCAGCAAGAATTTCCGAAATCAGTCAAGATCAGAGGTCGAAATTCGACGTGAAAAATCTTAAAATCGACGTCGAAATAAGGTCGAATCGACGAACCTTCTTAATTGGGCCCAGTGGGGCGCGTATTTCAAGCTAAAAATTAACAATAGACTGTACCTGAAATGTGAATTATAAGGGTCACCTCGCTCGGACCTTAATTATTCAGAGGCTGGGTCTCGTAAAAAATAAGAGGATTAAGTATTTGGGTCGAGTCTCGAGCGAGGTAGGTCATCGACGTTAACACTTAGAGAGGTTTTTTCGTTAACCTTTTCGAGTCTAAATTGAATTTTTTAACGATACCTTCTTGGGCGGAATTTTCTTTTTTGCCGATTTGAATATGATTTACACCTATTAGATGAAAAAAAAATAGTCTGGGCCCGTAGGACTACTTCCAGTAACAAAGTTAGGCAATCGGCAATACATTACACCTTTGTAAAGTAAAAAAAATTTAGGCCCGCTTTCTCTTTTAGTCTCTCTATGTTTAAGTGCTACTAACCTCAGAAATTTAAGAGCCTAATATTGCTTAGATTCCACTGAGACTTCCACTTTTTAGGACAGGTTTTGACTTGTTTCTGGGCGGCTGCATCCAAGTTGCGCATAGCTTTAAAGACAACCAGTCTCCTCGTTATTGCTCCTGCTCCTAAAAACAAAATTTCAAAAACAATAAATCCAACAATCGAGAATTTATAAATAGCAACACGCATTTATTTATAGTGAGATCATTAGAAACAAATGGAATGTAAATGATTGATACATTCTTCCCGATTTTAATGGAATCTAATGGACTCGACCCATTATTTCACTCGTGATAATTAACTGGAACTATCGATATCGATTGACTAAAACTTCGTTGAAAGCTGCTAAAAACATTTCTTCAAAATCTTTAAGGTCAAGCGTGCGTTTTCTTTACACAACATCGAAAATCCTTTGAATTAACTAAAAAAAAAAAAAAAAACTTACAGAAAGATTATCCTTCTCAAAACCTTTTCCACACTTTTATCGGGCGAAGAACTTTAATAAAAAAAATGACAATCTCAAAAGAATGATTATTAACTTTTTGACAAGGAAGAAGATGGAGTGTAATGAAATAATCGGGAGCAAGAAGAAAAGCACAAGCGCAAATTCGCGGGGAAAAGTCGTACATCAATGATGATTGAATGGAGTCGCAAAAAAAAAAAAAAAAAAAACTTAACGGATCGATAAACGGAGCAATATGAGATAATTCTTAAGTTTTAGACACATAAAACGTAGATAATGCTAATGATAAAGCTTTAGGGTTTTCAAGAGAGGGAATAGGCTTGCGAAAAAGAAAAGGGGAAACCTGTTGCATATGCGGTACGCAGTGAAAAGTGTTTTCATTTTATTGACGCTTTCAAGCTTTTCTCCCCCCTTTTTTCTCTTCAATTGCTTTTTAAAAGGAGCAATACATTTACGGTTTGAAATTTTTTTTAAATCGAGATTAAAGTGACGTAGGCAACCGCAGGAACAACGTTACAAACATCATTGTTTAAATTAGGTTACCATTTCCCTGTTTACACATGATTTATATCACTGATCTATTCAAGTGAAATTTAATTCGTCCTTATACATAGTGTTTTCCTCTTTACGTTTTAGCTTATCTCTAAAATCGAACGATAAGAGGGAATTTCTGAGGAAAGAAAAGAAAAAAAAAAGAACGACCGTTGAAGAGTTCATTACCTTTTTACCTGACCCACGAACATCTCATTTTTTCTTTCGATGTTCTTAAATTAGCATCATTAAATTGAATTTCATGTCTATAGGTCGATCGGTTTTCATCAATACGTGTTAAGAAATATCCTTGAATCGGAAAATTGAGAAGGGTAAATTTTTTCTTCATGTCTTTTGAGGATAACAATTAGCAAAATCAAATTGGGAGAGAAGCTAAAAATATCAAAGCTTTACTAAATAGCAAAGTTCTTCATTGTTAAAGTTTGTTCGGTTAAGAAGTTCCTTAGCTAATAAAAATCTGGGGGAAGAATATTTTTAAAATAATTTTGCCTGCTCATGAATGGTGAGATCCAAAGAGTAATTCCGAGAGATTTTTGTTAGGAGAGTTCCATCAACGCAACTCGGAAATAAAAATCACTTTAAATAACCACAAATTTTTGTAAAAATAACAGTTGATCTTAAAAAGCTCAAAGACACATCATTTCCTATTCACTTATGCCCTTTTTAACTAAAACATGCTAGCCCCGCCTTGTCACGGTAACCATTGACGTCAGCATTACCACCACCAGCGCTAGTGTCTATTCAAGCGATTTAGAAGATCATGGCGAGGTGCTGACACTCCGTTGGTCCCGAGTTCGAGTCTATCCTCGAGCAAAAAATTGAAGTTTGTGTTTTCAAGAAAATAATGAGATATAGAAAATAAAAATTATAATAGCTGGCTAATGGTAATCGAAAAAGACAAGCCAAGGTCCAAAAATTTAAAAAAAGATTAATTTAATAATTAAATTTTTCAATCGAATAACTTGCATAAATTTTAAAATCGCAAAATTATTATTAATATTAGTTTTTCGATTAACAGTAAAAGACTTAACAAAAAAAATTTTAAATACCGAAAAATTTGCTTTGAAATTCAAGTTCTAAAAAGCCCGCCAAAAACCAACCATGACTTTATGACGTCACAACCGAGTTTGATCCTTTGTTTTTATTAGAAGAATTTTCGCGCGCAAAAAAAATCAGCCAATGAAAAAAAAGAATTCAACTCAATTGTGACGTCATTAGCTAAAAAATGGTGATTTTAGGAGGACTTTCTAGAATTTGAATTTCAAATTGAATTTTTACCTCTATAATAAAATTTATTTAGCCAATTTTGTCTTGGGAACCTTAAATAAGAATTTAATAATGTTTTAAAAATTCATGCAAGTAGCCTATTTTTTCTTATTTTCGAAGATATTTTTTGGATTGCACATGGATGAGGAGGAAGTTAAACAGCTCAGCGGTTTTGCCGCGTGAAAAGGACTCTATCCGAGGTGCTAGTAGCTGCTTTGAGGGTAATGCAGCAAAACTCTTTAGTTAGAGTCCTGCATGGGCCGAAATTTTCAGGCCAATTGCCCGACCCAGCCAGTCAAAATCAAACGGGCTAGGCCCGGGCCCGGCCAGGCCCGTTTCGACCGCGGGCTTGTTGGTCGACCTCTTAAAAATCAGGTTTTTAGTAATTTCTTGAACTGAAGCAAAATTTTCAATTAATAACTTTAGGATGTGTAAATAAATATAGTAAAATAAAAAAAAAGTAAAATAAAACAAGAAAATTTGAAAAAAATAGAAATATTTTTCAAATATTTTTTAAAAGAGGAGAAATTAAACCCGCCCAGAAATAATAACCGGGCCTGGGCGGGCCCAACAAGCCCGAGTCCGCCCGTGGCCCGTGGCCCGCGGGCCACGGGCCGAAACGGGCCCTTTTAAGAACTCCATCTTCAGTTATTTTTTAGTCTAGGCCTAAATTTTCTATTTTGATGAATCTTTTTAATAATATTCTTCCGTTACATCTCAACTGTGGAGGTGGACACTAAGTCCATACATCTATCTAACGGCGAGCAGGAATCAACTTGCGCAGTGGAGATGGAACCTTATAATATTGAGGACGCGCATCCTCTTTCTATAGAAAATTTTAAGAGATTTATTTGAGATTTATTTTCACTTCTCTCAAGCTTAGTGATTCCGACTGAGCGATTAAAACGTAAAAGGCATGTCAATGTCGTTTTCACACAAAATAATCAGTCGTGAAAATTTCCAGGAAAACCAAAGTTCACATCTCCGATTCGAATACCCTTTGGAGTAAACCGCTAGAAATAACCGAGAGGAAATTCGAACACAGACAGAATCGAAAATCATTTTACGTACTTCTCGTCAAAAAATCTTTAAAATTCTCACCCGTCGCCCTAAGCCAAAAATTTTCATTTTTGGGGGAGGGTAAACAATACCGTCAACAAAAAGAAAAATCCCGGCCCTTATAAACATTAACCTTCAATAAACTATCACTTTACAAAACAATTCAAAATTTAAACGAAACAAGTTTTCGTATAGAAAGTTTTTCAAGTAAAAACCACAATGGAAATTATGTTTTTGAAGCGATTCCTCCTTGCGCAAGGAAAGCTTTTTCGAAAAACGCTTCCTCTCTCTCTCTCTCATACACACACCCGATTTCGTTTTAGTGTTCAGTCGTGAGTTGCTGGCGAATGGTGTTACGGAGAGAATTTCTCTTCCTTTCCTACGTTTTGTTTGTCCGTTATCTTCCGTGCGTACAACGCCCATAGTCTCTCCCATTAAAAAAAAAAAATCCACGCGGGTTAAAAAAAGAAAACAACAAAATGCCGTGAACGTTTTTTCAGTAAATTAAAAAAAAAAAAAAGTGTATCCGTGAATTATCTTTCGTTTTATTTATTTACTTTCCCGCCCCTTTTTTTATTTCTTTTATAATTTTTATTTTATTTATTTTTTGATATATCATTCTCGGGATGATTTATTTTGATTGGAACTTAAAAAGGTAAATCGTTTATTATTTTTTCCCCCTTCATCGATAAGAAAAAAAAATCGGCTTAGTTTAAAATGGAATGAAGTCGGTTTTATAATTAAAATTTTGAAAATTTGTGCGCGGGTATAATTTGGTTAACTAAGTAATAACGATAATGACGTTCGTTAAGTTTACAAAGTATCAAGAGATTTTAGTTAAGTGGTTGAAATGTCAGTGTGGATTCTGAAAGAAAACGTTTTTAGGTGAGCCCAATTTTTTTTTTTGCGTTTCCAGTGTTTTAGTTAATTGAACAAGAAACTCTAACGCTTTTTGCTGTTTTTTTTTCCGAAACACTTCGAGAAAATTATAAAGTTTTCTTGACATGTCAAAAAATTTCTTTCAAAATCACTTTTTACCAAAATTGAAAAATCATTTTCGAGTTTCAACATTTTCATTCGCAAAAAAAAGGTTTAATTAAGATAATTAATGTTGATGGAGTGTTACCTGTCGACAAAAAGTTAGGTGTTAATTTAAAAAAACAAAAAATTATTTAAAAAGCACAAACATATACAAAGCATAAGCTTAATTGAAGTCATTCGAAGAAGGCGGACAAACGCCATGACTAATTAAATTAACTTATGAATGAAAGTAAGTTTAAAAAACGTTTTTGATCCTTTTTTTTTCGAAAAAAAAAGCTCGCTAAGTTATGAAATGGATACAAGGTAGCGTGTAAAGTTGTAGCTTTTTCAGTGTTTTAGTTATTCAATATAAAAAAAATTTTCCAAGAGGTACATGAAACTTTGAAAAAAGTTATTTTCTTTTTTGTTTGTTTCTTTAGAGTTTTCTTTTGAATATCGTGCCTGAATTTGACTAAGCTTGAGGGGGTTTAAATTCGTTTTGGAATACGTTGAGAGTTTTCGGATGGGCGGAGATAGATTTTTTTCGAATACGGGCCAAATACAGGTGACCTTTGAACGTATTGCTTTGATTTGATTTAAAAAGTTAAAAAGGAATTCTTTTTTTCAAGAGAAAATTTTTTTCGACAAAGATCTTCCAAAATTTTTTGTACGATGAAAAGCAGCTGGAGAAAAAATTTCAAGTATATTTTTCATGAGGAATCATTTTGAAATTTTTTTAAACTAGATAAAAGTCCGAAAATAAAATTTTGAAGATCGAAAAAATTGAGAGTGAAACTAAAATTGAGAGTGAAACTAAAATTGAGATTGAGATTAAAAATGAGAAATTGAAATTGAGTAAAAATTTTTGGAAACTGAGTCACAAAAATAAAACTAATTTAAAAATTAAAATTTGTTTTAAAATCAATCAAATTGAAGTTGACTAAAAAATAGAGTTGCAATTTCTCGAAAAATTTGCTTAATTTAAAATATAGAGAACTTTGAGATTTAAAAAAATTTGATTCTCGAGATTCAGAATCCAAATTTTCTCGAAATTTTTTTATTCTCGATAACTAAAATTCGACCATTAGTTACAAAAATTTTTGAGACGGAATTTGAGACAAAATTTTTCGAAAATCTCGAGAAATCTCGGTACGGGAATTCTTGAGACCAATTACTAATTACAATATTAAAGTCAAAACATCATTCTTAATTACGTTATGTTAATAATTTTTTTTGGCTTTTTAAAGCAAGTAAAATCGAAGAATTAAATTTCCCGAGATTTGAGAATTCAAATTTTCTTGATTCTCGAGAATTAGGATCCTGATTTCTAGTTTAAAAAATTTTTGAGACGAGACTTTTGACAAAATTTCTCTAAAATTTCGAGAAATCTTAAGAGCAATCACTAACTGCAATCGGATTTTAAAAACTTAAACATAAAAAACTTTTACCCCAGAACTAAATTTTGAAAATTTGCAATTCCCCAACCTCGCTAAAAAACGATTCATCAAAAAAAAAAAAAATGAGTCCTTCATCCACGACTACAATAAACATCAATAAATTCTTTCAATTCTAAATATTATTTCTGTAAAGTGCAGCTTAAACTCATCTAATAGATCATAAAAATTCAACAAAAAAACAAAGGCTTCTTTGAAGATTTCACAACACAACAACTTGATTGTTCCCTCAAACACATTTTTTACAGCATGTTACTAAAAATTTTTGTCAATCCACTCTTTTTTTTTATTTTTTTTTTTCACGCATAAAAAATCTAAAAGTTTTCACGAAAGAACTTTTCCTCTCTATCGCAATACCCTTTACGTTAAAACGTTTGTCCTTAGGGATACTTTATTCCAGGGCTTGATAACAAATAACAATATTGCCTCAACCGAGGACCGTTTTCAGTTACGTTTTCCATTTATTTGTTCGCCTGTGTCGTTATATTTTTTTTTTTTTGAAAAGGATTCATCTTTTTCCCCAGCTCGGAACTCCTAGTAAATAAAAAAAAAAAAAAATGAAAATTCAACCCGGTTTTCTAACGGGGGAAGAAAAAAATATAAAATCAGGTTTACAGCTGCGGAACGGTTCATTGTTTAGCTGGTTATTAACGAATTTTTAAATGCATTTTTTTTCTTTTTAGAAAAAAATAAACCCAGACAATACGTTAACATATGTTCCCATAAAGCATGTCCGTCCGTCATGTCTTTTTTGACAGCACCGAAATAAAAATTTAAAATTATCCTGATTGTTTTGTTTTTTTTCTGACAGAAGGACGTATGATAATCAGTCCCGTAGTCGGAGGCCATTTATTAAAATTTTTTGCCATAATGGGCTGATTGGGCAATTTTTAAAGTTTAAACTAAAGAATATAAAGAAAGATATCTTCAATGCAGAGAAAAGATTAAGAGCCATTTAGAAGCTGGCAGTGGCGTAGTAATATTAGAAGAGCCCCCCCCCCCCCTCCAGAACGTTTTTACAGGTCCCTTAATTTTTTACAGCTCTTCCTACTGAAAGACCAAAATCCCCTTTGACCCTGAAGTGGTTGCTACGCTCATGGCCACTGGCTTAAAATTGTTAAATCGCCCTTTTCTCCTAAACAGTTTTTTTTATCTATTATTCATCTTTGTTAATGCTAAAGCAGAAAAAAAGCAAAAAGTCGGATTTTTAGCTTTCCTCATTCCCTAAAACTCAGATAATGCTACAATTTTCCTGACATAGTTTTTAAAACTACCCCCTAATCTCGTTTTTTGTTTTATATTTGTCTGTTGAAAACAAAACAAGTCAGTTTAATTAAGAAAAATGAATCCCGTTCTCTATTGTTCCCTCGGATTATGATACCCGAGTTTAAATTATGTCTCCATTATATCTTAATTTCATTCTGATGGGTTAAAGCTTCACGTTTCAGCGAAATAGTTTTTTAATCGAGTGATAAATTTGACCGCGGATTTTATTGATTAAAAAAAAAAAAAATTTTATTAGCTTCCCTAAAGATATTACAAAATTTTTTTTATTACAATTTTTCAGGGCTCGATCTAGAATTTTTGAGGGTCCAATTTTAATTGTTCAGGGTCGATTGAAGAAGTTTATTAAAAACGTAAGGTTTGTTCGAAAAATGCCCGTCTCAATTTTAATTTCAATTTTTATTTCTTGTCTAATTTAAATTGTTTAAATTTTTACTTCAATTTGATTAAAATAGCAAATTTATTAATATTTACCCTTCGATCAATAATCAAAAATATGAAAAAAATTAAGACACAGAAAAATTTGCTTTGAAATTGAAATTTTCGAAAGCCCGCCAAAAATAAATGATAGATTGATGACGTCACAATTGAGTAAGGTCCTTTGTTCCTATTAATGGGAATTTTTGCGCCAAAAAAATTAATTAATGAAACAAGAGAAATTAACTCGGCTATGACGTCATTAGCCCAAACATGGCGTATGGTTATTTTTGGCGGGCTTTCTACAATTCAAATTTAAAATTGAATTTTTATTTAATCAATTTTTTTCTTGCTAAGCCTAAAAATTTTTAAATCTGCATTTCAATTTTTAATTTTAATTTTAAAATTTTAATTTTTTAAATTAAAAATTTTAATTTTTCACTCTCGAACTATCTGCCTCAATTTTTTCAATTTTTATTTCGTTCGAAGTTTCACTTCCAATCTCAATCCAGCAATTTTAACATCAATTATTTCAATAAGCTTTACTTAACATTTAAAAAATATAAAATATTAAGAAAAGCAATAAAAACACCGAAGGCCAAACCAACAGAGAAAAGAACTATTTGCATTAGAATCAAAATTGCGGTTACGTTGAATCCAACCTCAAAAGTTTTTGTTTCTTTTGAGGTGGCGGCTGTGGAATGCACAATAACCAATAAGAAATCGGCTTGCGTCTGTATATATACTTTTCGAATCTCAATTTTACCAAACACAGAGACTTATGTCGGCATAAAATTTCATCTCGATTTTGTAAAATAAGAAAACGAGAGAGAGGGAAAGCAAAAAAAAATTTAATCAAACGGGAGGAGTAGTTCAAAAGAGGCCAGGGTAACTTTGTAAACACAGATGAAATGAAACCTTATACAGTTTATCTTCTCTACAATGTTGTAGTATGTAGGAAGTATAATGTTATGGTTTGAGGTAGGCTCGGGTTTAGGCCGGGCCTACCGAAAGTAGGTTAAGCTATGTATATATAAGGATGAACATTTAATATATTATTGGAGATCAATTGTTATATCATGAATACAGCCTTCTTATTTAATACCACTCTTTGCATGGCGACCGTGACGAAGAAATTTTTCGTATTTTCGGAAGTTAATTCAAAAAAGTTTTAATTCTCGGCAGTTAAATTAAAGAGTTATTATCGGATGTTAATTATTATCGGAAAGTACGCGCACATAAGTGAATAAATAATCGCAAAAATGAACAACTAAGTGGATAAAATTATTTTCTTTTCGTGAACTGGCTTACTCAGGAAGCTTTGGTTTCGATAAAATGGGGAGCGGCAGCTCAAAGAAAGGGCTAGTTGTGGAGCAAAACGGAGCTACGAACAACCTGAATTTCGATCTTTCCAACGCCGAATTGGCGGGAATATTAACAGGTTTCGGTTTCTGCTTAATCGTATTAATCGCAATTGTAGGCTATTTAATTTATAAGTGCAGAAAAGGGCTTTCGAAGCAGATAGAGAAAAAGATCATGGCAAATAACGCCACAATAATTTCTCAATTAGAAAGCCAAAGACATTAAATAAGTGTTAGTGCAGTTTAAATTTATGCAAATTTTTTCTAAAACAGTGCAGTGTTATTTAAAATAATAATAAAAAATTAGGAATAGTGAGTGCAAGAAGAGAAAAAAGGAAATCCACGGGATCTTATGCAAATCTGGTAAGGATCTTATGCAAATCTGGAGGAGGAATTCAACCAATGGAAATCTGGAGTAGGAAATCAACCAACGAGGATCTGGAGAAGCAAAGATACTGGAAAACGAGCGATGAGGAGTCTACAAGACCGCCAAACTTTAAGTAGAAAATTAGATTTAAGTTGTTTTGAATTTTATTGAAGAAATCAACCTTGTTTCTCTTAATTTTGTTTTAATGAAATTTACTGATAGGGTTGAATTGCAAGTAAATGATTAATTTACAGAAATTTTACGAAGAATTAAAGAAAGAGACAAGCAATGTAAAAAAATCGGTAAATAGAACTTACACAAAAGAAACTTGCCATGAAAAGTTAGCTAGAATCAAAGAACTGTGCGAAAAAATTGGCGAAAGCAGATCAACAATCAATCCGAACTATTTAAGCTCTTCTGAACTGAAAGATTTTAATGAAATAATTACTGATTATAAAAGTGAGGCCGAAAGAGCAACACAAATTTTGAATGATCATTTAAAGTCGTTTGATAAAGAAGAAAAGGAAAATTCAGAGAAACCTAAGGAAGATTTAGCAGAAAATAATTTAATAGATTTAAATGTTGAGAGAAATGAAGTAGCCGCTAATACGGAGACAAGTTTAGAAATGTCCGCTTTTGATTTGAAAACCGCTCATAGCATGATACCGTTGATGGACGGATCTGAGGAAAATATTTACAAAATAATAAGCGGAATCGAATTTTATTCTACGTTATTAGAGGCTACTGCCATAAAAACTCTTGTAAATTTCGTATTAAAAACTAGGTTAACTGAGTCAGCTAAATTGAAATTGGATTCTACTTATGCAACTAAAGATTTATTGGTCAAGGCCATTAAGAGTAAATTATTAGTAAAGAAATCGGATACTGCTCTTCAGGCTCAGCTTCAAAGGGCTAAGCAAGGAGGCAGAACGATTAGCGAATTCGGTCGCGAGCTTGAGGATCTTTTCGTCGGGCTTACGATCTCGCAGGCGGACGGCAATGACAACGCCCACGCCATTTTGAAACCGTTAAACGAAAAAAACGCGATTAAAAGGTTTACTGCTGGATTGAGAAATCAGCGAATTGGTACTATTATAGCCTCTCGAAATTTAAGTTCTTTGACAGAGGCAGTCCAAGCGGCTCAAGACGAGGAGACTTCTCTCCCACAAGAGCCACAACTTTTCTATTTCAAACGAGGGGGTTACAATCAAAACTATCGAAACTCAAATCGTAGGGGGTTTAACAATAGAGGAAATTTTAACCCGAATTATAACCAAAATTTTAATCATAGAGGAAATAGAGGTTTTGGGGGTAACTCATCTCGGGGAAAAGGTAGAGGACACTTTAATAATAATAAAAAGGGGAACAAAAGGCATAATATCCATTCCGCTGAATTAGTCGAAAATCCTTCGGTTAAACCTATCGCTCAGCAAAATACGGGAACTGATGAGTCAGCTTTAAATTTTTTCTTTTGTGATTAATTGATTAAGATGGAGGTAGCAACTTTTAACGTTGCTAATGAAAATTTGAGTTTTCTCTTGGACTCAGGGGCATCGCTGTGCGCTATTAAGCAGCAGCTAGTTAATCCAAAAATACCTTTTGTCAAAGATCGAATAAAAGTCAAGGGTATTGGAGGTTACGTTTATTCCGAGGGTTATGTAGTTTTACAGCTGCGTTACAATAATTTTTACTTTAAGGAGAAGTTTTACGTTTTTCCGAATTTATCTGCTAGCGCAGACGGTATTATTGGGAAAACATTTTTCTTGAAATATAATGCGGTGTTGAGTTACAAGGAGTATGTTTTGACTTTAGAATATTCAAATCATACAGTTAGGGTTCCTTTTACGGTTTTGAAAAATGAAGAGGCTAGTGTTTTAACGCTACCGCCTCGTTCTGAGGTCATACGTTATATTGCTGTTGATTTTAATGATGAATGCGTAGTTTTGAAAAACGAAATTTGTAAAGGCGTATTTATGGCAGGAGTAGTTGCAACCCCAAGAAATAATAAAATTCCTGTCAGAATCTTGAATACTCAATCTAAGGAGGTTAGTATTACAAATTTTCGTCCCGAAATACGCAATTTAAATGAATATGAGTGTTATGAATTTGGGAAACAAACAGTAAACAGCGTTGACCGAGTTAAGGAATTGTTTCGGATCCTTAATTTAAAATATCTAAACAAGGAAGAACAGGTTTCAATAGAAAATATTTGTGCTAAGTATGCGGATATTTTCCACATACCTGGCGACAAATTGTCTACTTCCAGTTTATATAAACAGTCGATTAGGCTCAAGCCTGGCGTTGGCCCAGTTTACGCGAAACCCTATAGGCTTCCGCAGGCTTTGCAAGGTGAGATAAGTAGGCAAATCGATGAAATGTTGAATAATGATATTATTGAGGAGGCTCAAAGTGAGTGGTCCTCGCCTATTTTGCTTGTTCCAAAAAAGGCTGATAGTAGTGGTAACAAATCCTGGAGGCTTGTAATAGATTACAGGCGTCTTAATGAAAAGATCCAGAACGATACTTTTCCGTTACCAAATATCACTGAGATCCTAGATTCTTTATCAGGGGCTGTTTATTTTTCTCATTTAGATCTCAGTCAAGGGTTTTATCAGCTTGAGTTAGAAAAAGGCAGTAGGCCTATTACGGCTTTCACGACGAATCGCGCCCAGTACCAATTAAAAAGGCTTCCCATGGGACTAAAAATTAGTCCTAGTTCTTTTTCTCGTTTAATGACTATAGCCATGTCGGGTTTGAATTATAAGAGGTGTTTCGTTTATTTAGATGATTTGGTGGTTATAGGTAGGAATTTGCAGGACCATAATGCAAATTTGGTTAAGGTTTTTATGAGGCTTAGGGAAGTTAATTTAAAGTTAAATCCATCGAAATGTGAGTTTTTGAAAAAGGAAATGCTTTATTTGGGTCATGTTATTACGTCTGAGGGCATTTTGCCTGATCCGAATAAGACTAAGGCGCTGCGGGAATATCCAACGCCGCGGAACAGTGACGAGGTGAGACGTTTCGTTGCGTTTGCTAATTTTTACAGGCGATACATTTGTCGCTTTGCGGAAATTGCATTCCCGTTGCACAAGCTCTGCCGTAAAAACGTAGAGTTTGCTTGGTCAGCCCAATGCCAAGAGGCATTCGAAAGGTTAAGAACGGCTTTGGTCCAGCCACCTGTTTTACAATACCCGGATTTTTCAAAGTCGAATGAGTTTCGTTTGCAGACCGATGCGTCAGGGATAGCGATTGGCGCTGTTCTTTCGAACAGGGATGATCGGCCTTGCGCGTATGCAAGTCGGGGCTTGAATAAGGGTGAAATTAACTACCCAACTATCGACAAAGAATTATTGGCGATAGTATGGGCGGTTATTTATTTCAGGCCTTATCTTTTTGGCCGTCATTTTAAGATTTTGACGGACCACAGGCCCTTACTTTATCTCTTTAACCATTCCAACCCCTCATCCAGACTCACTAAATTTCGGTTGTGTTTGGATGAATATGATTTTCACATTGAGTATGTTAAGGGATGTGACAATGTGACGGCCGATGCGCTGTCGCGAGTGATTATTACTTCCAGTGAGTTGAAAAGTATGAGTGAGCATGTTCTTGGTGTCCTGACGAGGGCTCAGAGCAAAAGAGTGAATGAGGAAGTTGAAAAGGGGAGTAAGATTTCCGGCGGTTTTGGGGCTGATCACCCTAGGATTGTGGAAATTCTAAAGAGATCTAAGGAGTCTGTAGAACTGGTATTGGACCAAGAGGCCAGTACTAGAGATTTTACAAAGGTAGACCATGTAGAGACCAAGTCTGGAGCTCTAATTTATGTTCCAGGCGAGTTAAAGATTTTTGTGAGTCCAACGGCCCGATCGGCACTGACGCGAGACGCTTTGTTGAGGGATTTGTTGGCTCTAACAAAAGAGTTAGGGATCCCTGAGGTGCTTGTCGTGCGCACCGAGCAAAGCGCCTCGTATGTTGAGGAATTAGGTAAATTGATTAATTCAAGGTCAGAATGGTCGGGTCTACGTGTCTGTGTCTTAACAGGCGTCACTAGGATTAGTGACAAGGATACCCAAAGGGTTATCCTTAATGATTTTCACTTGCTGCCTACAAGTGGGCACGCAGGTATAAGTAGGATGGTGAGCAATATCAAGAAATTTTATTTTTGGCCTGGGTTGGCCGCAGATGTGGCTGCTTACGTAGGTCGATGTGACCAGTGTCAGCGCCATAAGCATACCAATAGGTATACGAAAATGCCTTTGGTTGTGACGACGACGGCTTCTGAGCCGTGTCAGAAGGTTTTTCTTGATATAGTGGGTTCGCTGCCTACAGATCAAAATGGCTTTTCGTACATTTTGACTCTGCAGTGCGAACTTACCAAGTTTGTCGAAGCATATCCTCTGCCCTCTAAGGATGCGGTAACTGTAGCAAGGGCTTTTGTTGAGAAATTTGTTTTGAGGTTTGGGTTGCCTCGAGAAATCGCTACAGATCGTGGGACGGAATTTATTGCGTCCACGATGAAGGAGGTTTGTGGCTTGCTTGAGATTAAGCAGTCCACAAGCACCGCATACCATCATGAGAGCTTGGGTGCCATTGAGAATTCTCATAAGGCACTGGGGGCTTATCTGAGGATGATGGCTAATGAGAAGGTTGGGTCTTGGAGCGAGTGGGTTCCGTTTTGGTGTTTTAGCTATAACACCGCGGTGCACTCCGAGACCAAGTATACTCCGTTTGAGCTGGTATTTGGACGGGTTTGTCCGGTGCCAGGGAGTGTATTTCGAGGGGTCGAACCGGTGTATAACTTCGACAACTACGCGCTTGAGCTGAAGTATCGTTTGCAGAAAGCGAATCAGGATGCTCGCGAGAACTTACTCGCAAGCAAGCTCAAGCGTAAGGACGGATTTGATCAAAAGATCAATCCGGTCAGTTATAAGCCTGGTGATTTACTGATGATTAGGGATGAAACGGGTAATAAATTGACGGAACTCTATAATGGTCCATACAAGGTGATTGAGGATTGCTCTCCGAATGTCAAGATCATTAAAGGTTCCCGAGAGTTACTCGTTCACAAAAAATAGAACGAAGATTTATAAATTTTAATTTTTGTTAATGTTGCATTTTGTTGTTATAGTAATTTAATTAAAGATATTGTTTTTGATGATTCTGTTTTTCTTTTTTTGTTGTATTGTTGTTTGTTTGTTTTATTATTGTATTTAGTTTTAAGTTGTTAAAAAAAAAAAAAAGTTTTTTAATAAAATCTTTTTTTTTCCTCTTCCGCGGGAGGTGTAGTATGTAGGAAGTATAATGTTATGGTTTGAGGTAGGCTCGGGTTTAGGCCGGGCCTACCGAAAGTAGGTTAAGCTATGTATATATAAGGATGAACATTTAATATATTATTGGAGATCAATTGTTATATCATGAATACAGCCTTCTTATTTAATACCACTCTTTGCAATGTATATAACGTTTTGTATTTCCATTTCTTTTTTCCCCTTCATTTACTTCGTTTGTTAGGCATAGATCTTTAATTAAGAATCAAATAACGTGAAATGATCATTCGATACTAATAAAAAAAAAAATCCTTTTTTTCGAGGTAGAAAAAAATCTCTATTTAATGTCGTGACGTCATTTTAAATGGGATTTTCATTAATTTGTGTGATGTTGAATTTTTTTTTAAATATTTGAAAATCGAATAATTAATTTGATTGGAAATTCACAAAAAGGGTGTGAAATTAAATGAGAAGCTTTAGATCTTTTTCATTTTTTGTGTAATGAGTCAGTTTGACGTCAAATTTGATTGTTTGCCAGTGGCGTTGAAAGCAGTTTTAATTCCTACGGCCCTGACTAAAAATTTGATTGAATTTGAGATGATTTTTTCTAGTCGAACAAATCTTGAAATGATTTTTTCTAGTCGAACAAATCTTGAGATGATTTTTTCTAGTCGAACAAATCTTGAAATGATTTTTTCTAGTCGAACAAATCTTGAGATGATTTTTTCTAGTCGAACAAATCTTGAGATGATTTTTTCTAGTCGAACAAATCTTGAGATGATTTTTTCTAGTCGAACAAATCTTGAGAAGATTTTTTTTTAGTCGAACAAATCTTGAGAAGATTTTTTTTTAGTCGAACAAATCTTGAAATTATTTTTTCTAGTCGAACAAATCTTGAGATGATTTTTTTTAGTCGAACAACTCTTTTGATAATTCTTTCTTGTCGAACAAATCTTTTGATAATTCTTTCTTGTCCAACAAATCTTTTGACAATTTTTTCTATTCAAACAAATCTTTTGACAATTCTTTCTTGTCAAACAAATCTTTTGATAATTCTTTCTTGTCCAACAAATCTTTTGACAATTTTTTCTAGTCGAACAAATCTTTTGATAATTTTTTCTAGTCGAACAAATCTTTTGATAATTCTTTCTTATCGAACAAATCTTTTGAAATCTTTTGAAAATTTCTAATTAAAAAATAAATCCTACACGGAACTTTAAAAAAAATGTAAAAAAAACTCTAAACGCACAAAAAATGTTAGGAAAGAAAAATTCTGGCAAATATTTCGACACTTAAAATTTTCCTGCTAAAAAAATTCTTCATAAGATTTTCAGGGTTTGTGAAATTAGGGATCAAGTTCAATCTCAGTAGCCAAAGTCAGGGCCACCCCTATGACGAAACACACAAGACAAAGCAAACAAGAATAATATTTCAGAATCTACGCAATATGAATATGAAATCGAAACCTTCCATCTTTCAAAGCTGAACAACATTATAACTTTGCTTTACAAAGACAACACACCGTAAAAAATAATGTTTAATCTTCAAGGGGGAAACTTTTCGGGGAAACTCAGTTAAGACTTAATTCCAAAGCATTGAGAATATGTTAACATACCCGGTTGATGCTTTCAAATGTTTTCACTTCCCCTCGATGCTTTAATCATAAGGGCGGAATTTCACCAAGAGCTGGCGTAATTCCTCTTGCAAATGACTCCGCATCCTGAAAGTTTCTTACATTACGACAACTTCCTTAAGCTTTTCTTCCGTATAAACAAAACTAAAACATGCCGAATCGTTCCGGGGCGGGCTTTTTCTTCTTTCCCCCCCTTTTTTTTCTCCTCCTATAATTATTTTTCCCTTTTGGAAATCGAAATAGGGTTTTATTTTCATTTCGATATAAACATGGAATCCTCAAAAAAGGGAAATGCTTTTTACTTTGATGTGAAAAAAAAAATATTATTTTTGATAAAAATATGAAATGCACGAAACACAAGGCAAACGGAGGAACATATTCAACTTTTCAACAGGAAACGGGAAATCCTACTAACTGATGAAATTTCCACGAAGTGGAATATATTGAATATTTTTATAAAGAGGTTTCGTGAAGTATTTTTCAATAAGATACATAATGGAATAAAGGATGTTTTCATGTCCTTAGCATAGTAGTTAACGTGTTCCTGGTACGGGGATATTTTCACTGTTGTTAGATAATATGAAAAGTATTGATGCTTCAACTTATTGTTTTTATAGCCACTTCAAAGTGAGGAAAATGATAAACGGAAAATTTCTAAAGATATTTGTGAATAAGGAAAATAAAACGATATTCTATCAGTAGGAATTGCAATTCAAAATTGTAGATTAAGTTTTTAACCAAAGAAGCGTCTTAAAAATAAATTTTTTTGCAAAAGAAGATTTGATAGAGGATTTTGCAAAGAAGAATTGTATTAAGAAATTTTCGAATTGTATAAAGAAAAATTGTATGCAAATCTTTTGCCAAAGAAAAATTGAATATTAATTTTTGGCCAAAGAAATATCGTATACAAATTTTTTGCCAAAGATAAATGATACACAAATTTTTTGCCAAAAAAAATTGAATACAAATTTTTTGCCAAAAAAAAATTGAATACAATTTTTTTGCCAAAAAAACTGAATACAAATTTTTTGCCAAAAAAAATTGAATATAAATTTTTTGCCAAAAAGAAATTGAATACAAATTTTTTGCCAAAAAAATTGAATACAAATTTTTTGTCAAAAAATTGAATACAAATTTTTTGCCAAAAAAAATTGAATACAAATTTTTTGCTGAAGAAAAATTGTATACAAATTTTTTGCCAAAGAAAAATGGAATACAAATTTTTTGCCGAAGAAAAATTGAATCCGAATTGTTGGTCAAAAAGAAATTGAATACTAATTTTTTGCCGAAGAAAAATTGTAAACAAATTTTTTGCCTAAGGGAAATTAAGTATGAATTTTTTGCCAAAGAAAAATGGAATACAAATTTTTGGTCAAAGAAAAATCGAATACTAGTTTTCTGCCAAAGAAAAATTGTAATTTTTTGCCAAAGAATAATTGAATACAAAGTTTTAGCTAAAGAAAAATAGTTCACAATTTTTTCACCAGAGAAAAACTAAAAAAATTTTTTTTACAGACACATTTTTTGAAGAAATCGTGACAGCTTTTTTAAAATTCTTTAAAATTCCCGCCGAATTAACGAACGATGGCGAATTATTGTTACCGCGGACGATTCTGTTCTTTTCGAATCGAGTAAAAATCTCTTTCTTCTTTTTATCGAGCCACGAAACTAACTTTCTCATTCCTTAAAAAATTTTAATAAAACCTTCCAATCTATTATTTATCCAAAGGGAAATGAAAATTTCTTTTAAAAAAAACTTTATAACTTATTCAAAACTATGCAGCTAGATTCGAAATTAGTTATCCTAGTGCAAAAGAAGGAAACAATATAACCGGCACAGCTTCGAAAAGTTAATTACGCTCTTCGTTAAATTACAAGCTGGAGATAGAACGAAAAAAAAAAACTAACGTAGTAATCTTGAACGAAGAAAACAAAAGCAGCACGAGAGAAATTTCGCATGGAACGGAAATGAAGTCTGAAGGAGACAAAAAAATAGTCCCCGGGAGGTGTCTTACTAATTGTTACAAGATGTCAGAACCATTATCGCACGAAATGCCTTCAACCTTTTGCCAAAAAAAAAATCCCACATCAAAAAGAAAATTATGATAGTCGCAAAAAAAAAATTCTTTTCCTCCCTAATCAATAGCGTCAGGGAAAAAAAGAGAAGAAAAATAGCTTTTTTCGTTTATGAAATGAAAACGCAGGAACTGACAGAAAGTAATACCGCAATTTTCATTTCTTGATTCCTTTTTATAGATATATTAAAAAAAAGAAGGAAGAAGAGGGAATTTATATATAAAAAATATAAAATTCAACAATTGTTCTTTTTGTTTGTCACTTGATTAATTTAAAATACAATCGAATAAAGTGATTTTCTTTTGTTTCATTTATTTGAGAAAATAAATTTAACTTTCTTTTGTCAAGTCTTCAAGTTTTTAAGTTTCGTAAATTAAATTTCCTTTTTCACAAATCAAATCAACATTCCACTAGAATATACAGTTTTTTTATTGTAAGATATTAAAGGAGACCAAAATATTTATTTTTAAGGATTTGAGGAGTCGTTTCAATTTTTCAGTAGGAAAAAATTTTTTAGGCTTGTTCTCGAACGAAAAAACTATATGGAGTGTAAGTAATTTAGCTTCATATAATTAAATTTCCACGAAGCGATTATATATTTTTGTAAGAGGAATTTTTTAACGGTTTTTTGCACAAGTGGCCTTCAGGGCATGAAGTGAAATCAAGCTGAACAGTATTGTGAAAACGCAAGGGTGTTTATTTACAGTGAGAACGAATCATAGAGTCCAGACATTCTGGAAACGAACGGTTAAGAGTTCATCGGAAGTGGGAATGAGCCGATGAGCTCATTTGTTGTGAAAATAAACTGCACAAAGTTCATTTGTTTTCAAAACGAACCGTAGAGAGCTCGTTTATAGTAAAAATAAACCGTAGAAAAGATCATTCGTTGTAAAAATGATCCATCGAGTTCATTCGTAGTGAAAATAAGTCGTAGAGAGTTTGTCTGTTGTAAAAATTAACAGTAAAGAATTTATTTATCGTGAGAGCGAATCACAGAGAGTTCACTTACTCTGGAAATAAACGGTAGAATTTACTCAAATTGGAAATAAGCCTTAGAGAGTTCATTTGTAGTGAAAACAAACCCCAAAGAGTTTAGCTCGACCCCAAAGAGTTCGCTTTAGAAACGAACCGTACAGCGTTTACTTATTTTGAAAACGCACAGCAGTGACTAGAGAGTTAATTCGTTGCAAAAATTAACAGGAGAGGGTTGACTTGTTGTGAAAATAAACATTAGAGTTAATTTGTTGTAAAAACAAACTATAAAGTCAGATAGTTCGACATGAACCAAACATAACTTGAACATGAAGTTCTTTAATTTAAAAACCGAACCGAGACTTTAATTGTTGAAATGTCAGAGAGCAAAGAGTTCAATTGTTGTGAACATTAGAGAGTTTCATTTGTTGTAAAAGTAAACGTTAGATAGTTCATTCAAGGTAGATGTAGTCTTAAGAAAAAAAATGACCCCCCCCCCAACTTTTTTATGCTAATTCCGGCCCTCGGGCTGCCATAAGGCCTAAATCCTAACCCGACCCGCTCGCCTCTCCGCTCCTGAGGTTTTTTTCAAGAATTCCAGCCTGATGGAAAACACTAGTTAATCAGCACCTCAAGGTACAAAACCCATGGAAAATTAGATGGGATTTCTAACTGGACGTTTGGTGGGGATAGTTTGGTTTTAGAATTAAATCGAGACTAGCCTCTCTCTCTCGCCTTCGGTGATGACGTCATCTAATGCTGGATCTTGCGGTCAAGCATTATTTTGCGAAACGGGGAATCTCAAATTCCGAAGTATTTCCTGTTTACTCTCGGAATATATTCTTCCCCGGTCCCGAAATATCGGCCAGGGGATATAAATGCACTGAGAAATAAATTCAACGAAGCGTGTACGACAATGTTAGAAGGATTTAAGGTTAGCCACGTTTATTTTATTGCATTTTAGCCCAAAAGGTGGGAAGTTTTATTTTTTTTATTTTTTTTGAAATCGTAATAAAATAAAATGTTAAAAGGATGTGGACTGATTTTTTTTTTTTTAAAGATGGGAAACGTTTTTTCGGATCTTATGTCATTCGATCGCGAGCTAAAGCAGAAAAAAATAGGAAAACCACATAATAAAAATGTTCGATTTGGTTTCCTGAAAATGTTTTATGCTTTTTCAATTTCTCAAACGGGTTTGATTCTCAATTGGGCCAACCTTGCCCCCCTTTTTTTTATTTATTACTTCCAAACCCTAGAGAAAATCCACGACGCTCTCAATATCATTTTATTTATGATTTTTGGCAAAACATCAGAAGCAAAAATAATGGCGATGAAAAAAAATATTGGTCAATGAGTGTGTGGGTCGGATTTTTCTGAATTCAAGGAATAAGAGCACCGATAAAAAAAATTATATACCTTTGAAAAAGTTTTTGTTATTCCGAATGGGTGAAGTGAAGTATAGTGAAAAAAAAGGGGAAGAATCTTTTTTTTCCGAACCCTCAACAATGCCAAGAAAAAATTTCAAAGACAAAATTTTTATCCCTTAACTAGGAAAAAAAGAGGGTTCGTAGTAATGAACTGTTTTATATTCAGTTCATTCTGTCTGTACGTACACTTAAGATTTCGCTCAATCAAATTTATTCCTCTGACGGAGAGTTAAACGAATGGAAGATTATTTAAAACGTTTTCAAGCTAGGAAAAAAAGTAGGGGTAAGCCAAAAGTAAGAAAAAGGCGATTAATGTTAAGGAATTTTTTCCCAACCGAATTTAAAATAACGAATGTCCACTTTGAAACAATTCGAGAATTCATGGACAACTGAACGGATTATTAGAAACTGGAAATAACATGACCAAGCAATAACTAACAGGGATTCCTTAGCAGATTAATAAGATTATTTAAAAATCCATGAGTTCTTAAACTTTAGATAAAGCATTTTCATCATCCCAAAAAATTTCTACTCAAGAGATCGTAAGGGCGAATTCCGTTTTTGCTTGTCGCCGATTTATTGAAACGAGAAAACATTATAATTATCTAAAATCAATTTATTAACTTTTTTTGAACGATTTATGAAGAGGAAATTTTCAAAAGATATTTTTGAGCAAATATTTTTTCTGTTCGCAAAGCCAAAGACCCAAAAAATGCTTATTTTCTAATTTTTTTTATCTTTCTTTTGTCAATCTCTCATTCTTCGTTTTCCTTTTTTAAATTCATTCCTCATTTTTTTTGTTTTCAATTTTTCATTCTTCATTTTTTGTTTTCAATTTTTCATTCTTCATTTTTTGTTGTTAATTTCTCATTCTTCATTTTTTGTTGTTAATTTTTCATTCTTCATTTTTTGTTTTCTATTTTTCATTCTTCATTTTTTGTTTTCAATTTCTCATTCTTCATTTTTCGTTTTCAATTTTTCATTGTTCATTTTTCGTTTTCAATTTTTCATTGTTCATTTTTTGTTTTCAATTTCTCATTCTTCATTTTTTGTTTTCAATTTCTCATTCTTCATTTCTTAGTTTTCAACTTTCGATTATTCATTTTCTACTTTTAAAAAAATTGGGAAATTAAAAATTGAGTACGAAAAAGTAGAAAAACTTGTACGAAAAATGCAATAGCTGTAAGAACAGTAAAAAATTTTTCAAAAATTAGTTTCCACAACCAATTGCTAATTTCGTCTTAGATTAAAGATTGGGGAGAAACCAAGTCTCAAAAGACAAAGGCCACCCTAAAAAAAGTCATGCTGACATCATTGTCCCAAATTCGACTGCCGAGATCTAAAAATTATAAAATAGCCTTTCCCGCCATTTCTTTCAGAGAATATTTTATTTGAACGCCATCATGACAATTTGAACCTTGCAGCCAAACGAAGTAGCAACCGGGACTTTAAAATCAGTATCAGTTCTGCTACAGAACTCTTTTGATACTTAAAATAAAATCTACAGGTGAAACTCAAATTTTAATCTTGGAAAATAATCTAAACAAGTCGATGAAAATTTAAAGTCTAAAATGTAGAACGAAAGTAAATCGAGGATTTAAAATTTTTGCCTCAAACTTGGTTTACAATCTTAAAAAAGGAACAAACCTAGGCCTCTCTTTAGCCCTATTAAAATTTAATAATTAACTTACCATGATCTTGTTATAGGCCGTACATAGCTGTGTGTTCATTCCTCTGGCGAATATTTCGATTCTTCAGCACAGCTATTCCTTTATCTAATGCCACTCTTCCGCAATTTGTGGCTTAGCTAAAGACCTAAAAAATATTTTGATTGAATAATTACTCTCGTTTTTAATATTTCCTGTTCATTCATTCATTCATTCAACACTTACTTACTTTTTCCTCATCCCAAAACAATTTTAATTCCTCCAAATGATAAATGAACAAGATATTCAAAAATCCAACAAAAGGTTTTATTATTTTCCTATACCGCAAAACTTGGTCACATTTCCCAAACGAAGAGAAGATCCACCCAACGAACCGTTCCATCCGCCATATCGTTAATTTAATGAAGGATTCGGAAAATTAATTCGGATTGTCTGTACACGCGCATAACTGCAAAAAAAAAGTGAAATCATTCATTAAATCGAGTTGATTTTTTTTTTCGGATCGTTAAAAAAAATCGCCCAGTAAAAAAAATTTTACTAATAACGATAAACGTAGCGTGAAACGAGTTGAACCGATATATGAAATTTCAATGATGATGATTACACAATTCGTCAGTTTTTTGATTTATAAAATTTTGAAGTGTCTTGATACCTTTTTTTTTTGTGTCGAAAATTGCCTAACCATGCACGATTTTGGGGAGAATAAATTTCACGTTAGATTTAACGTGGAAATAATTCCGAAACAATTTCCCGACCGGGGAAAAATTGTTTTTTGGTTTATATGTTCCCGAAGTAAAAATATACATGAACATAATTCAAACTAGACAATATAAAGGAGGGGAGGAAGAGATAAGAACGTTGAGAGTATCTAAATAACCTTTTTCTATGCAAGAAACAAAAATAAACAAAAGAACGTTGAGAATAAAGTTTTGGATTTAATAAATGAGGTAAAACCTTTTTTGAAAAAGAGAAATACCGAGATTTTTTTTCAGCCAAGTTAGAGAGGTGGGGGGAAGATGTCTGGAAATAAGAGAATAGTTATGGGAATAGCGTACGTCACACATCGGGGAAGGTTTAAAAAACGAAATGCAAATTTTAGCTTTTAAGGTTAAATGTTAATCTCGATTCAACGTTACACGACGTTACTTGTATATCATTTTTGATTTAAAATAATTTTAATTAAGAGTTTTCTTTTTCTAAAAATATTTTCAAAAATTTGAAAAATTAAATATTTTTTTCTGACGTAATTAGTAAAAATAATGAGTAATTAGACTGTCACTGTGTTGATATGTTTTCATGAATTTTGTATTTCGTGCAGTTAATGAACAATCGCTTGCACGTACAATTCACTTTCACTTTAGCAAGGCTTTTAATATTGGGAAACATGTTCTTTTACTATCTAGATTGTCATCTGGGGTTTGAAAGCGAGTAAGCTGGGAAAATGTTTAGCTGCTTTTAATAGGTGATGATTGAACATTAGTACAACATGCGAATTAGTTTATCGAATTATTTAAAAAAAATTCCCCTTAATGTTTTGTTTAAAAAAATTTTCCAGTCGCTTTTGTTTAAAATTTCTTTTGATTCTTTTGTTGGAAGAATTTCCTTGAATTCTTTTGCTCAAAGAATTTTCTTTAATTCTTTTGCTCAAAGAATTTCTTTTAATTCTTTTTGCTCAAAGAATTTCTTTTAATTCTTTTTGCTCAAAGAATTTCTTTTAATTCTTTTTGCTCAAAGAATTTCTTTTAATTCTTTTTGCTTAAAGAATTTCTTTTAATTCTTTCTCAATGCTCAAAGGACTTTATATGAATTCTTTAGTTCAAATGATTTCTATAAATTCTTTGGCTCAAAAGAAATTCTTTTAAATTCCTTTGCTCAAAGAATTTTCTTTCGTTCTTTTGCTCAAAGGATTTCTTTTGATTATTTTGCTCAAAAAATGTTCTTAAAATATTTTGCTCAAAAATTTCTGTAAATGTTTTTCCTTGAAGAAATTTCTTTTGATGTTTTTGCTCAAAAAGTTTCTATTGATTCTTATGCTCAGAAAATTTCTACCAATTCTTTAGAAGAAAGAACCTTCTATTAATTCTTCGTCTGGTTTTTACTTACAAACAAGAAGAATTCCTATAATTCTATGACAATGGAATCCCGAATTTCAGTCCCCACTAACAAACTGAAACAAACTCAAAATGTGCACGAGTAAGGCCGAGAACCTTTCAGCTACGACCGTCATCTCTCCTTTTTTTTCTCCTGCAAACTTTCTCCTTCCTTCAAGGAACATCATTTCCTCCTTCGCATCTAACCCAATCAAAGGATTCCAGAAGCTTTTTATTCGACACTTAAAAAGTAATCCTCGGGTTTATATTGATCGTTACGTTAGTTTTAGAACTTGCGAGAATAGGGACAAAAAAAGGACAAAATTTATATGAACTTAGATGACTCCGTCGTCGTCGGTCGACTCCGAAAACAATAAAAGCGCCAAACATTTTCGTTTATATTTAATATATGCGACAGGTTGCAGAGGATTAAGGACTCCCCAGGCGGGATTTCCCTCTCAGATGTGAAAAGTGTTCGAATCCGTAGCACACACGGTTACGCGAGGCCCGAGGCCTGCGGGAGGGGTGGAAAGGTGAGGAGAGGAGACAGAAGACACGAAATAAAATCCAACGTATGCTACACGGGGAAAAGATACACAAGATATTGAAGTTAAAAGAATATTTCATGAGGAAGCCGGAGGCGAACGGTTGTTGTTATAATCTCATTACAGTTTCCTTCTACTCGTTCCTTCCTTTGAGAAATTGAAAACAAAGTCCAGCGGGTAATTGTCGAAAGAAGATTTATCTTTTTTCCATTATTGGGAGATCCCGATTCACAGTTTATAAATTATGCAAGAATTCAATGAGACCTTTACAGCGATTTAAAAATTTAAAAAGGGGAGGCGAAAGGGGAGGGGGGGGGGGAATAACCTTAGGTCAGTTTAAATTTGATCAGTTTTTTTTTTTAAAAAAAAGAAAAACTTATAATCGGACACGTGGGAGAAAATTATAATCGGCTTTTTCGTGTAAGGTGATTTTTATTTGGGGGGATGAAAAGACGATTGTGTGTTTCCACGACACTTAAAGAAAAGAGAGAAAATAGGCCAACGAGTTTTTTTTTATAAGGTTGCAGATACACGTGTCGATAAAGAAAGCAGTACAAAAGCTAGGTTGTTGATTTATTATTTTATTTGCGATGTTCCATTTATTTTTCTTTCTCTGGGTTACAAATCGTGACAAGACTCGCATCGCTTTCACATGGGGAAAAAAAATGGAGAATATATGCGAAGGATTCATACGTCACCTTTTATCATTTGAAAACAAGTCAATAATGGTAATGTTACAGGATGCATCCGAAATCAGGCTTAACAAAAGATATTCGGAGATCTGAATAACAACAGTTGTTACTTTATCTGGACGGCTGATTTTAGGCCCGCTTGAATCAGACTTTCTGAGGTTCAGGTCTAAATTAATGTCTTTTAAAAGTCAACATAGCAAGTTTTAGATGTCGGGAAAAAAAAGAGCTTCAGGTTTTCCAACGCCCTCTGAATTTTTGGACCTCAATATTATAAAGTTCCATCTCCACTGAGCAGATTGACTCGTCATTTTTGAGGCGAAAGAAGAAAATTTAAAACTGTTAGATCAAATTCAAAAAACCTCAACTTTTGACAAATTCGAGTTGATAAAAGATCACAACACAGAGAAGAAGGATGACGACACAGGGAACAGTGATGATGAAAAAGGCTGAAGATTTTTATTGATGGATATCAAGACTCAAGATTGATCTTCAAATTTTGTACCGTAAACCGGGGTGACTTTGGCCGGGTGGGATGAATTTGTGCCACCCGTTTTTGAAATGTTTTGAGTGTTTTAGACCGAGATCCGCGGAAAAACGTGTGGCACTAAGTCACCCCACCCGGCCAAAGTCACCCGGTTTACGGTATATCAACGTAGGAGACATAGAAAAGTCGAATGACAGATTTCCTTGAAAACAGTGGAGTAGCAATGTTAGAGGAGAGGCCCTCCCGCAAAATGTTTACTCGAGGACAGTGGCGCCATTTCACCGAAACCTTGGGGGGGGGACATTCTAGAACTTTAGAGGTGACAAAAACATCACGCAATGCTTAGCTTATGGAACAAAAAATTCCAGGGGGGGAAAGGATGGCGCCACTGCTCGAGGTCTCTTCTCAGTGCTCGTGAGTCCAGCTCAATTTTTGGGCTGGGCTTGGGCTTGTTAAATTTGGAGTCGTCGGGCTCCAGCTGGACCGGACAATTCGGGCTTCGGATCCTACCGTCAGACCAGGCTTTGCTTGACATTTTTTTTCCTACGGAAGCATTGAAGGGTCACGCCAGTTTCTTATTTGCTCACTGCCCAGTGCCCACTGTACACTTGGCACTGCCCACTCTAAATTAGACGAATTTTCAAGTGTACAGTTGGCAGTGCCAAGCATTTATTATGCATTCGCGACGGGCATTTTCGCTTTTCGCGGCAAGATTCTCCCGATTTTTAATTTTCCCACATATCAACCCTACACTTGACATCGAGCAAGAAACAACCTGACGCGACCCTTCAGGACTTCCGCACTTTTCACAAAAAAAAATCTGGCCCAATAACTTACAAACATTCGCAATTAAAACATTACAGACTTGCATGAACGTTAATTTTGAATGTCGACAAAACAAATTAAGCTATACTTAATTATCGTTCTCGTTAAATAACATTTAAATGAGAAATTTAGGAGTTAAAAGGGAAATAAATAAAGGGGGCGTCTTGATTATGATCTATCGTGATTTTGATTGGAATACCTTAATATTACGTTTATTGATTATCCAATGCATCATCGGGTATCCACACGCGAGAATTGTATTCCTCCATAAATGATAACCGCATATAACTAAAATGGTTTTATAATTCAATATCGATTTTAAATTATGAAATGAGTTGTAATTAAACAAGCTTTGCAATTCGTTTTAGTAACTTCAAACAGTAATTTCCCTCCCATTTAATTCATTTTTTTTCGAAGAGGGGATATCCCCGTGAATTTATGACAAAACCCGTCAAAAAATATTGACGGTAATCAAGTAATTAGCAGGTTAAAACACCGAACGAAATGAATGAATTAATTTTTTTTTTTTGAAAATTGAATTTATACTCAAAGATTTTCTCCCGCTTTTTGACTTTTAAGCCGTGAATATGTAATTTAAAGGGTGGAACGAATTTAATTTAGCCATTGATCGGGTTGCCGCATGAATAAGTTTGTTATTGTTGTTCTTAACTTTCAAGCTCCATTCCAAGCTTTATCAATCCGAGGAAGCTTTTCACGGCATGGAAATGCACAACTGGGGAAGTTGTGATTTGAGTTGGGTTTAGGAGGTAACGGGTAAACAGAGATAAGGAGTAGGAACCGTCGTCGTTTACGATTTCTTGATAAATAAAATTATTTTTTGAATGATAAAGTTTTTACGGACTGCTTCCTTCATATTTCGTTATCGAGTTTTTGGAGATTTTAGGGTAATTTATTTTTGAGGTGAGAGGAAAATTTTAGAGGCAGAGGCAGGGTCGCGTGGCGAGTGTTCTTTTAACGAGGACGATTTGGGAGTTACTGCGATGTTGTCCACCATGATAAAAAATTTCCCGAATACATTTTTTTGACGATGAATCACGATTTTTTTTGGAAAAGGAAGAAGATTGACAAATTTTTTTAAAAATCAATTTTTTCCTGGATTTTGTTTATTTTAAAAAAAGTTTCAGTAAAAAAAATGAAATTTTTTGGGAAAAATATTTTGTCTTCATACTCTATTTAAATGTCGCCGAACATTAATAGCACCGTCAATTAATTGAAGGCGTACAAGGTTGGACATAGGTCAAAACTGAAATCGCAAACACGATTCCTCAAAAACTGAAATCGCGAACACGATTTCTCAAAAATTCAAATAGCGAACACGATTTCTCAAAAATTCAAATCGCGAACACGATTTTTCAAAAACTGAAATCGCGAACACGATTTCTCAAAAACTGAAATCGCGAACACGATTTCTCAAAAATTCAAATAGCGAACACGATTTCTCAAAAATTCAAATCGCGAACACTATTTCTCAAAAACTGAAATCGCGAACACAATTTCTCAAAAATTCAAATCGCGAACACGATTTTTCAAAAACTGAAATCGCGAACACGATTTCTCAAAAACTGAAATCGCGAACACGATTTCTCTAAAACTCAAATCGCGAACACGATTTCTCAAAAACTGTATTCGCGAAGAAGATTCCCCAAAAACATAAATCGCGAACACGATTTCTCAAACACTCAAATCGCGAACACGATTTCTCAAAAATTCAAATCGCGATCACGATTTCTCAAAAATTCAAATCGCGAACACGATTTCTCAAAAATTCAAATCGCGAACACGATTTCTCAAAAACTCAAATCGCGAACACGATTCCTCAAAAACTCAAATCGCGAACACGATTTCTCAAAAATTCAAATCGCGAACACGATTCCTCAAAAACTCAAATCGCGAACACGATTCCTCAAAAACTCAAATCGCGAACACGATTCCTCAAAAACTCAAATCGCGAACATGATTTCTCAAACACTGAAAATGAAAATTTTGTTAAAATTGTTAATATTCTTACTAAAAATAGATATTTACAAACATGAATTTTTTTTAAGAATCCAGCAACTTCTTAATTCTAGTAGTTCTAGCGTTAAACCTCAAGAGAGCAGGCTAAGCTACACATTTGCAGATCTGACGTAACATTGATAAGTCTTCCAAAAATATCATAAAACACCAAAAATACTCCCTTCAATATTCAAGAAACTTTACACTTCCACAAAAAAAAAAAAAAACTTCACATGTTACCAGAATCCCTGAAGAAACCGAAAAATTCCACGCATCAAGAATTGCAAAATTGACGACTTTTTTTAACGTGCTTTTTACGAACTTTCTATCATCTCTCGAGGGTGTTCCTCATGCTAAGTTTGAATGCTGACCTATCGCAGTCTTACATTTTTTTTTTTTTCATTTTCTAGGGCGACGATCCCAAGAGCTTCCAAGTTTTGCGAGATCGTTCAATTTGTTTTCCCTAAAAATTTCCCTACATTATAGGAATTTCGGAAATATCAAGTTTTTGTGCGTCCCTTGGAAATTCTTATTCAGAGGACTCTGGGAAACCCCGAAATGGAATCTAATTTTTTTTTCAAGATTCATAAATTCCCGAGCTTTAGATCCCCAATTCCCATTTCCCTCTCTCTCTCTCTGTAAAATAAACAGGCGGGTATGCCGTATATATTCCGCCGAGTAATTAGATTCCAGTTCCTATAGTAGTGACTCCGTCGAATTTATCATTTGATAAAATTGCGGGATGGAAAAGGAAGTCAAGAGTCGGAGGCGAGTAGGTCCCTTTGTATAATTTTCATTGCGGCTGCGTGTGCTAATTTAGTAAAAAAAAAAGAAAATTATTCCGTGGAAATAATTCTAGCATGTTTGCTCATGTGATTTTCTTTAAAGTAAATGTAATCAAATTGTAAAATTGTTGACATCGATTTTTTTTCCCTTTATTTTCCTTGAATGATTCGAAATAAAAATTTTCGCATCGTGAAATTATGAAGAGTAAGGGAGGAAGGGACAAATGTGTAACCGTTGGAGGGATTAAGCTTTGAAAAAAACAGACGCGTTAACTTTAATAATAAATCATCCGGGTTAAAATCTAATTGAATTTTTTTGGGGAAAATTTTTTAAGCTCATGCGCAATTTAACGATCGCTCTGTTTAAATTATGCTCGCGTGACGCAATCGTCACAGGGTAGTTCATTTTTTAAGCCACGAATTTTTATCAGCTTCTCCTTCACTTTGACCCCATTACGACGATCTTGTCATTCCTAAGCTCGCTCAGTGAAAAAAATAATCCGTTTATAAAATACTTTTCCGCAAGATTTCACTTTAATAACAGCAAAAAAATCTGTTTTCCTTAAACGAGATTATGTTCCTCACCCGTGATTAGCATTTTACGATAAACAAAAGACTCCGCTTACAAAAACCCGAGTTAATAAACAGATAAATGGTTATTAGTTCTCGGAAAATGGTAATGTTAGTTTGAACGATCCAGTCGGTTTATTTTAACCCGGGGAAGAAGGGAAAAGTGCCATAGTCAATATCAATAGGGAAACTTGCTGGTGGGAATATAACCTTGTTAAATGAGGCTATCAGGGCTTCGTTGCAATTTCACCTTATTTTCATTTTGTCAAGGAGTTTTTTTTTCTCACTCGTATTGTTTTTATAGAGAATATTTGAACGTTCGCGAAGATTAGGAAAGAAAAGATAAAAAAAAAAAAAATTGTTGGTTGATGAAAAGTTTTTCCCTTTTCAAAACAGATTTTCCGTGAGGTATTTTCATTCTGGGATGAATTTGAAAAAAAAAATTCTTGGGGAAAATAAAACACTTCGTTTTTTCGTTTTTTTTTCACATTGTCATTAGCTATTTTTACTTTTACAACCATTTTTATGGATTTTCTTCTTTTAGGGAGAGACCGTAAAACATTCGAGGGAAAATTGAACTTGTTCAAAGAAAAAAATGTTTGGGAAATGAATAAAAGGGATGCCCCAGAGCGGAAAAAGTTTAAGGAAAGGCCCGTAGAGAGACGCTAAATATTTATGCAGATTATTTACGGATTTAATAACGAGAAGATTTTGACGCTTTCTGCGTAGAACGTGATTTTTTTTTAAAAGTTACGCCTTTAATTTGGATATTTTCCAGCCGCCGTTTGTTAAATTAGAAAGTGCTAAAATAATTTCTAACACTACAGGGGTCGAACTCGATTTTTTCCCACGTGTGAAAGGCTTCAAGGAGAAAAATAAGGGCTTTGTTTCAAAGAGCAACTTTAAGAATTAAACATTTTTGAAAGAAATTTTTACAAGCAAAATTCAAAATTTTATAGATTTTTTTGTTGAGCGAATCGTTTTAGAATTTTTCTGGTTGAACAAATTTTTTTCAAAATTTTTTCTTGTCGAACAAATTTTCTCAAAATTCTTGTGGAACAATTTCCTTTTTAATTTTTGTTGCACAAATTTTATGTTAATTCTTGTTCAACAAATTTTATGTTAATTCTTCTTGAACAAATTTTCTCATAATTCTTGTTGGACGAATTTCCTCGTAATTCTTGTTGAATAGATCTTCTCATAATTCTTGTTGGACAAACTTTCTCATAATTCTTGTTCAAAGATTTTCTCATAATTCTTCTTATACTGATTTTCTTATAATTCTTGTTGGACAAATTTTCTCGTAATTCTTGTTGGACAAATTTTCTCATAACTCTTGATGGGCAAATTTTCCCATAATTCTTGTTGGACAAATTTCCTCGTAATTCTTGTTGAACAAATTTTCCCACAATTCTTGTTAGACAAATTTTCTCATAATTCTTGTTGAACAGATTTTCTCATCATTATTGTTGTACTGATTTTCTTATAATTCTCGTTGAACAAATTTTCTCATGATTTTTGTTGGACGAACTTTCTCATAATTCTTGTTGAATAGATTTTCTCATAATTCTCGTTGAACAAATTTTCTCATAATTCTTCTTGGACAAATTTTCTCATAATTCTTGTTGAACAGATTTTCTCATAATTCTCGTTGAACAAATTTTTTCATAATTCTTGTTAGACAAAATTTCTCATAATTCTGATTGAACAAATTTTCTCATAATTCTTGATGGACAAACTTTCTCATAATTCTTGTTGAATAGATTTTCTCATAATTCTCGTTGAACAAATTTTCTCATAATTCTTCTTGGACAAATTTTCTCATAATTCTTGTTGAACAGATTTTCTCATAATTCTCGTTGAACAAATTTTTTCATAATTCTTGTTAGACAAAATTTCTCATAATTCTGATTGAACAAATTTTCTCATAATTCTTGATGGACAAACTTTCTCATAATTCTCGTTGAACAAATTTTCTCATAATTCTCATTGGACAAATTTTCTCGTCATTTTTGTTGAACAAATTTTCTCATAATTCCTGTTAAAGAAGTTTTCTCGTAACTTTTTCTGATTAAACAAAAACTTTCAAGCTTTAAATTTCTTGGCGAGAGAGTGGGAACAACCGATGACACCACATCCGATGAAAAAAATTTCGTGACCTTCAGGCACTTCAGAGCCCATTAAAATCTATATTACAAAGAGATCTCGACTTCAAGATTCGATGCCTTGAGGTCATTAAGTACCCGTTTTAAAAAAAAGCTCAGCATTCTTTGGCCAGTCTTTTTAACCCCCTCGATCTAAAATAAATCCAGGATTAACAAAGCAATCTGCGATTTCAAACTCAGCCAATTAGAAAACAATTTTAAAAAAGAAATATTTTTAAAAAAGGGGCATCCTTTTGATGATAACGGGAGGAAAAAAACCCTGAATAATTACCTTTTTTTAAACAAGATTTTTGAGATTTTTTTCCTCGAGTCGAGAAAAAAAAACAGAAATCTTTTCATCGGATTAAAACCCCGAGGAAATTCATATACGATGAAAGCTATTGACGAAAAAACGTCAATATAAATATTTCTTTTAAAATAAAAGATGGAGACGTTGCATGCCTTGTCAAGAATTTATGTCTTCTCCGAGTTGAGGGGGAAAAAATGGCCCTACTCATGCCTAAGGTAATAAAACGAGGAGCATAAAACCACTTCAAAAGTGAACAATATTTGTAAACGGGAGGATTTTTATGACGAATCACCCTTTTTTTTTTTTTTTAGAGAAAATGTGTGGAATATAATAAAATCGTGTTAGATTGATTAAGCTGAGGGGGAAAGGTCGAAATCTTTGAAATGGTATTAAGGATGAAGATTGAGAGAGGAATGACATCTTCTGTTCTGGATTAACTCCGTTTAACAAATTGTTCCCCATTTGTTTATATTCGGCTTGAAATTGTTACGATCCAAGTTTGCTTTTAACATTGTTGTTTGAGAAGTTTTATCTAGTTGAGTATGGATGTCTGAAATGAGGCGTTAAGATGGGGAGTTTGGGTTTTGAAAATGAAACGGAAGCTGATTGAAAAAAATTTTGATTGTAGTAGTTTTGATCAAGATTGAGGATTCGGGCGACATATTTTTCTATAGCAAAAAAAATATTTTTAAGTTCCCCCTCTAGCACCATTTTTCGGGGGGGGGGGGGGGGGATTTATTTATAAATGCCTCTTCTGTGTAGGGTTGAACTGGCTCCTCGGGCTACAGTAGAGGTCTTCATGGGCCACCGCAAGACCACGGCCCAAGAAAATAAAATAGTTTATGCGGGCCAGGCAGGGCCAGGCCGGGTCAAAAACTTTTTTTGGCGCTTGTATCTTTTTTCTTTTTCAACTACTTTTCCGACTGTTTTTCGATTACAACGTTGCGTTCGTTCATTGCATTCAACTATTCTTTAAAGCAAAAAGCAAAAAGAAAAAAAAAAGGTTTTTAGTAGTTTTGGAATTCTTTTCTCCTAGTACTTACAAAAAATAAAGCGATGCCTTCTTTCCAGCGAGCTTTTTCCAAAAATCAAACCGTATTTTACATCCCTGGAGTCTCCCCAACGGGCTTAATCCTCGTGAAATAATTTGTAAGTGGTTTGAGTTTGGTGGTTGAGTCGGGCCTGGTTTAAAATTAATTAAAGCGGGCCGGGGTTGGCCTGGAAAACCCGGCCCGCGCAGACCTAGAGGTCTGCGGCTACAGGACAAATCCCGGCACGCAGCTCAAACTAATAGGCCCTAATGTGTTCTCAAGTTTTTCAATAATAAAAAATTTATTAGTATTCTAAGAAGACGGACTTCTTACGGACTATCAATAGTTTACCCCGTCTTCTTAGAGTCAGGGAATTTTTATTAATGAAAATAAAGACTGTAGTGCCATAAAAAATTATTAAGGGCCAATCCCACCACTAATCGTCGAAGAAAAAAAATCGTTCTTCTTTGTCCATTAGTTAATTGGTCAAATTCGGGCAGGTATTTTTTTAAAAATCGTTTTTCTCTTTAAATTCTAGTGGTGGGATTGGCTCTAAGCGGAACTGAAAGCAATAAATAAATGTAATTTTAACAAAAGAATGTGACCAATTTCTAGAATTTTAATATTTCCATAATAAATTTGTTTTAAGAATTCTAAGAAGACGGAGCTCTCATAAATTAATCAACGGTTCGCTCGGTCTTCTTAAAAAGTGCGTGATTTTTTTTTTATTGAATGAAAATGAAACTAAAATATTTCAAACCGAAATTTTCGAGAAATCAGGGAAGGACGCGATTTCAATCCAGCCAGTCGCGGTCAAGAACATAACGCCTCTTTTTTGAAGGCGTAAAAAAACCCATTTCGAGTTTTTTGCTTGTGCCCTTTGAAAGAGTCATCCCGGGCCTGAAACAATGTGCCAATATAACATTAAAGACCTTCTCATTCATTCATCACACAAATCCCGAGTCACCGCCACTCCTAAAACCATCGCCCCCGACGGGAACAAAGACTTAAAATCAACCGACTGCCTTGAAAATGAACACAAATTAAGCATCTAAGTGCTTAACGTCCATTTCTCTTATTCCCATTCCCAAAACAATCCTAAAACTTGATTAAACAGCCCATCTAAAAATCTCAAACAATATCTTTAAATAGAAATCTCAAAATAGCAACGAACATCTGCGAGAGAGGGAAGAATCATCGCAGATTGTTAAAGGCTAATTAAGAAAACGTACAAGGCTGCTGAACTGAGCATAATAAAAACGATTCGCGGAATATTCCCCAACCGCATAACCGCATACACTCATTTGCCTGCTCACAATATCTTTGAAAATCGTATTGTTTCCAATTACGGCATTCTCTTATTATTACAGTAGAGCCGTCAAATTAAATACCGATTCAGTGTTCTGTGTATTCGCTTCCACAGTGCGCAAATGAAACATTATTAACTCCGGGTGTCTCTGTGTTTGTTATTTTCCACTCTCTCTCTCTCCTTCAAGCCGCAGTCAGTGTCTCTTGCAAAAGGAACAGTTAAATCTCTTTCTGTAAAGAAAAGGGTTTCAAAGTATGGAATAAGCTGACCTCTAAAAGATAAATTTCCGCTTGTCAGAGATTAGTTTACACGAACAAAAGGGAGGACGATAACGGGTAATGAGGAAAGACACATCAAATTCACCAAGAACAATCATCAGCTCATCTTCCTCAACCGCTCCCGGTGATGATGATAAAAATTTTTATTCATAATCAAGGTTTAGCGAGCGGGTCATCCGAAATCAAGGAAATGAAAAGACAAATGACCAGATCACGAAATGAAAAGATGGGAAGGAAAAAAAAAAGGGGGGAAAGAATAATGGGCGAAAAGGGGATGATGGTGATAATGATGATAAAAAAAAAAAAGGAGACATTCTTGGAAGTCGAGAAATTTTTTGAGTCTTTACTGATGGGAGTTTTAGCTGGTGATGTTTTACCGTTTTCTCCTGAATAAAGGATGATGCTGTGGAATTTTATACGAAATTATTTAACGGGGAAATTTTGCGGAAGTCAAGTGTAATTTAATGCTGATGAACACGTTGTCGTTAACATTTCTCGGGGATGGAACTATGATTTAATTTTTTTACAAAATAGTGAAGAGGCTTTCGTTTTAATATTTTTCACAGGAATTTTACCTTGAACTTGCAACAATAAAAAGGTTTGGTCGGGTAAAAAAAAAGGGTGTTTGAAGTTGCGTAGCAAAGCTCGAAATGGCGGCAATTAGAAAGTGTGAAAAATTAACAACTCCGTTTCCATTAAGGATGGGCGTTGATGCAGGTGAAACATAAATCGAAATCCCGCGTGCGGGGTCGTTTCAATAAATTTTGTTGAAAAAAAGGAACGGCCTACTAAAAGGCCCATCTTAAATGATGGGATCGATTTTTCGGTTTAGGTCAGAGGGGGTGCAATTGAGTCAGGAATTGAAAACCATAAATTATAGAGGCGGTTTGAACTAGACAATAGAATTTCAGGTATATTTTAGGTCAACGACTTTCGAGTGTTTGTATTTTAAGAGTGGTTGATTGTTTGACAATAAAAATTGTCAGGGTCTTTAATACTGGTGAGAGGTTTCAAGTTTTCTTTTTGTTATCAATATTTTTTTAATTTCTGCCAAATAAAAAAATTTTTACTACAATTTTTCTCATCCAAATATTTTGTTTCCTTGTCTAAAAATTTGTCCGAATTTTTTGGTCAAGTCAATCTCAAAAATTTTTCGCAATTTTTTCCAAAAAATGTTTGCAGAAATTTATTTTCAACTCTTTTTTTCAAAATTTTTGCAGAAATTTATTTTCAACTCTTTTTTTCAAAATGTTTGCAGGAATTTATTTTCAACTCTTTTTTTCAAATTTTTTGCAGAAATTTATTTTCAACTCTTTTTTTCAAAATTTTTGCAGAAATTTATTTTCAACTCTTTTTTCAAAATGTTTGCAGGAATTTATTTTCAACTCTTTTTTTCAAAATTTTTGGTCAAATTCTTTTTTAAAATTTTTTGGTCCAAAGAATTGTCTTAAAATCAGTTTCTTTCAAAAATTTTCCGGTTTAAAAAGTTTTTGCAGCATTTTTTGTCAGAGACATCTTCATAGTTCTTTATCCAAGTGGATTCTTTCAGAATTTTTTCTCATGAAATCAATTTCTTTTCAAAAGAATTTTAACAGCTTTTTAAGTCAAAAACTGAAAAGTTTATTCTCTTTTGAGAATGTAAATTTTCCAGATACGACTTTCCTACTAAGGCCAAGAATGAACTTCAACCTTTTTTCTCTCAGATTTCAAACATTATTGGAGATACAAAAAATGAAAAGGTTTTGCTTTAGAGAAAATCTCAGATCGATTATTTCCATGCTCCGTCATAAAATGAATTTAACTAGCTCTTTCCTTACGATCATTTTTCCAAATTTTGTTTTAAAAGAAATGATTTTAGAAAAAACGAAAAATTGAAAAATGACAAAACTCTCGCAATAATTCAAACAGATAAACTAGCAACTTCACGAGTACAGAACCGAATGTTTCGTGGTCTGCTAGTTACGATGAAATTTCATCCTTGAATGTAACTCTAAACATTACCTCAAAAACAAAAAAAAAGAATGAAAACTGCATACAAAATAGAGCTTGCAATTTTTTTTATTAAAAAAAAACCCGTAACGGTCTGTCAAAAAATAAGGATTTCCCACTCGATCAATTTTTCATCCAATTATTATTTCTAAAACCAGCCTAATTTTTCTTCTCTTTTGTTGCAGATAAACAAAGACTCCATTTGAATAAACAATCAACTAATTAATTTTAAAAAAAATGTGACTGTGCTTATTAAAAAATTTATATAAAAAAGAAATTAGTTTTGTGTGAAAAATATTTAATGTGAACTTTTAATTTCATCAATTGGTCGCTTAGAAGAAAATCAAAAAATTCGGATTCTATTTAAAAACAATTTTACTCAAGAGGGATTAACGCAGGTAAGTTTTTTCGGCCATTTTTTGACGAACCCATGCGGAAATGCAAATTCCAATATTGATTTTGATATTCAGTAGAGAGTCCAGATGAAGGGAAATGAAATACCAGTGTTTGCAATTTGCCCGCGTTTAAAACGGGCAAACACACACCCATTGCAAAAGCCCTTTCGGAAAATTCATTAAATTAATGTCAATGCGATTTCTCCCCGCGCATTAAACGGAAGATAACGGAACATTTAAACCCGAGAAAATGTTTAATGAACCAAACTGAAACCGTCGTTCTGTTTACCCTTTCCCAAGGACAGTTGACAAACATGCATGCGCGAAGAAATCCTATTTTCATTCCAACAAGTTTCAACCTGGACAATCCGAAAAGAGTCTGGGTCCATAACCTGTTAAAATTTAATTTTTGGGCTAATCCTTCTCTTCAAACGTCGAGATAATTATTCCAACCATCTGACTGATCATGCAATAAAAAAAACTTCATTACCACCTTGTGACCTCTTAAAAAAAACCTTCATCTCTTTCAATGAAAATTTTTCATAACTTTTTTTTATGAAACATAAAAAAAATGTCTTTATGTTTTCACGTTGTAGTAAAATCTCTTTTCTCTTTTCCTCAAATGATTTTATTAAATCAACATAATGAACGTCAATATTAATGTTTCTTTTTTATTATTATTTTTTCTTTTTTTTACTTTATTACTGGAAATTTCTCGCTTTTTTCCGGCCGGATTTCCAAGTATTATCGGCGTTAAAAAAAAGTATTGAAATTTTAAAACTTCAGCAAAGCGGGGAACGTTTTCTTGGCTGCCAAAGATTTAGCGTGAAAAAATTAACAAGAAAATAGTAATTCAAAATTCAAATAGTAGAGTTTGCGCGTGTCCGGATAAGTTTGAGTCACGATGATTGGTCAAGTTACCTTGACTCGAGTTTATGTAACCGATAAGTTTGCATGTGTCGATATAGAGATATCGTTTATTTTAATTAGTGTAATAAAAATTTAGCACTTTCTACCTCTCTCTCTTTCACTTTAGCCGTCTTCGTTCATTTCTGATATTTCTCTGATAAACCAGCTCAAGTATTTAAAGGATTTTTTTCTCAAGACTGGAAGGAAGACTGTGCTCAAAAACTCAACGGCGTCTTTTGGGGTGCAAACAAATCTCAGACAGATTTTAGAATCCAGTTTCTTGTAGAATTTTATAATCTAGCCGTGTTTTTAACTGTTTTCTTCTGCTTGGGAATTTCCATTAACTTTCAAAATCATCTTTTCTAAAACTTTTTAAAGAAATCAATGAGGTTTGTGTAAGTGGATAGCAGTGGGACATTACTCCTTTAACCAAATCTTCCTCCTATTCCTAAAAAGAATTTGGATTAGGAAATCCATAAATGAAATTTAACAAAATTGAACCAAAATCCATTTCCCGTTTAGAATGGATTATCCTCTCTTACGACCTTTTTTTTCTTCTCTTAAAAAAAAAAAGATATCGGGGCTAACGAAATTGAAAATCGAACTAGGAAAATATTGACCGTAAAAAAACATGACAAAATGTGAATGAGTGGGACAAGCACAAACAACCATCGATCAAATCAATCAACAGGCGATTGGTTTTGCCAAACTAAACCGGATATTTCTGTGGAAATGGAACGATTCGGGATATTTTTTCATAAACAAGCAAACGACGAAGAGAGAGGTATTCGAAACGAAAGACGGAGAAAAGATCTGACTTTCTCCATCTTTTTTTTTAGTATTATAAAGAAATTCGTTACGAAAAACTTTTTTTTTAAGTCATCACTTCCGCTTGTTCGATTCCTCCTCACGAGATTCTTATTTATTATTCAAGTATCATGAAGTCTTGTATAAGAATGCCCTTTGCCTCTTCCTTTTTCCTTCCCCCATTTTATAATGGAAAATATTATTTTGAATTTATATGTTGACACAATTCATTTCCTCCTATCGTCTATCTCAGAAAATTTTATTTATGGGAGCTGAATGTTTGGGTTTGGTTGCATCAATTATACCAAGTCTAAAATTTTCCATTGCATTTTAAAATTTCCCCAAAACAATGGAAGGATTTATATATCATGCGTGCATGTTTCCGGTTTTTCTCAATTTCCATGCGCGACAAAACTAAGAGTTTTTTATTTTTATTTTATTCCAATATGATTTTTTTTAAAGCATAACGCTGGGATATCAGCTGTTTGCACGCGATAGGCAGCTTATTTCGCTTCGCACAATAGCCATCATCATTCATTAAAAGAAGGGAAATATTTCAAGGTTTTTAAAGAATATGAAATAAAAATTCCCCCTCGATTTTTTTTTTCTTTAAATGAAAATAAGTTTAGAGTCACGGTGCAAATCATAATAGAAAAAAAATATCTGAATTCATTTTTTCCTTAATCCGAGATTTGAATAATGATATCCTGTTGAACTCTCTATTCCACCTCAGATTTTTTTTAGAACCTAAAAACTGAACTCTTAGCATTTTACCACCTTCATTTTTTCTAAACGTTATAAATGTCTCTCGGTTAGGAAATGCAAATTTCATGTCAATGTTAACCAATGAAGTATGATTTTTTTTCCTTTTTCATTTTGCTGTTTCACTGAAAACTGGAAGCTGAATTCAATTTTAAGTGAGTCATAATTTTTTTTATAGGTTGGTACAACTAAATAAGGCTCTCAAAAGCAAAATTTTGAAAAGAGAAATTTTTAAAAGATTTGTTCGGCAAATTATCAAAATATTTGTTTGACAATAAACAATTATCAAAAGATTGTTCGACAGAAAAAATTTATAAAAAGATTTGTTCGACAGGAATTTATAATTTCTTTGACAGGAAGAAATTATCAAAATTTATGAAATTGAAATTGAAATGAAATTTATGAAAAAATTTCTTTGACAGGAAGAAATTATCAAAATTTATGAAATTGAAATTGAAATTGAAATGAAATTTATGAAAAATTTTTGTTTGACAGGAAGAAATTATTAAAAGATTTGTTTGACAGGAAAAAATTATCAAAAGATTTGTTCGACAGGAAAAAGTAATCAAAAGATTTGTTCGACAGGAAAAAATTATCAAAAGATTTGTTCGACAGGAAAAAATAATCAAAAGATTTGTTCGACAGGAAAAAATAATCAAAAGATTTGTTCGACAAGAAAAATCCATCATGCTGAGTCTCCACTTGTGAGTTAATCAACAACTTTGATTAACTTACCTTGTCCATTTACCTTTAAACCAAATGTAATATGGTTTTTTTTTAGTCAATGGCATTGCTCATCCAAACATTTTTTGTGTTTTTAGATGTTTATTGATTGAAAAAATAAAAGGAATTAGATGGTAGAAAAGTTAATCCACAAAGGAAGTTAATCAAAGTTGTTGATTAACTCACAAGTGGAGACTCGGCATCAGATGTTAAGCAAGAAAAAATTGTAAAAAAATCTGCTCAAAACAAGAAAGTCTACAAACAAATTCAGTCAAAAATTTTTGAGTTTAAAGCTTCGTTTAAAGGCTCTGAAAAATCTTTTTACTTCTTACAAGACCTGAAAGTCCCAAAAATTTAAGAAGGGATTGAGTTCGATCTCCAAGACTCTATATAGCTTTAATATGAATAAATAAATTTTTATGGCGCATAATAAATATTTACGACCCCATTTCCAGGATTAATTTTTTCACCCAACTGCGACCTTTCTTTTCAGCCCTGATATATTTTTTCTCTTCATTGAACACCCATAACAAAAGTGTTTTCGTTCTAATTAGAGTAAACATTTAATAAGAAACCAAAGAAACTTTTATCAACAAAAAAAAAAATTAATCTTCAAAACAAAAATCTTGTAACATATATCCATCGTTTAACTCTTATTTTTATAAAAGACTATTTTCTCCACATAACAATTACAACTTTCTCGATAAGCCTTAAGGGAATAAAAACGCTTAAGTAAAAATATTACATCCCAAAGTATTTTTTATGTGCGCTATAAGAATTCGTTATTATCTTTATGTCTTTTTTATTATTAGTTATAAAACGTTTAGAATGTAGCCAGTTTTTTTTAAAGCGACAAATATAAAAAAAATAAATGAAAGAATCGGTTGATTTAATTAATCATATTAAATAAACGGTCAATAAGTAATTTAAAAAAAAAAAAAGTTTTGTAAACATGATGAATAGATAAAGTTTTGACCAAAAGAGTTTTTAAAGCTAAACTTTTCCATTGACATGTTTGTAAAATTTTTCATCGCCGGATTTCAATCGCTTTTACTTTTAATCTCGCTCTTGAATAACCACGATCAGGAGTAGATTTTTTAAAAGGACGAGCATGAGCGGAATATTAAGAAAAATCGTAAATAGTTCAAAAATATCTCAGTAATTGGCCAAACAAGCCCAATTGCGGGCAACACAAATTGATGCCCTCAATTTTATAAGGTTCCATCTTCAGTGCGCATTATTACTCCTGCTCGTCATAAGCTAAACATCAACCTTCGGAGTGGAGATAGAACCTTATAATATTGAAGTCGCGAATTGATTTCAGGTGAAGCCTTAATTTGACAAAATTAACGAGAAAAATTGTCCCGTTAATCAGTCAAAATTCAAAAAAAAAATGTTTATTTCATGACCTGAGAATTAAAAGGTTCTACATAATTTAATCATGGGACAGAACCCTTTAATCCTCAAAATTCTAGCAAACTCAAACTCAGGTGATCTCAGATCGGTTTCCTCTTTCTGAGGCGTTTGTTTATATTTAATTTTTAATTATCTGAATATTTATTTATTTATACGGCTCCTTTTACTCCCGACGACTCAAGGTAAACGAAGCACGATATCTCTCCGCCCCGTTTCGGCTTTCCCGTGCAAATAAGTTTATTATCCATGGATAAGAGTGTTGATTCGGATGTAATCCATTGATTCTAACCAGTTTCGCTGAAATGTCAATTTCAGAAAGGATTCCAATTCCAAGTCGGGACGTTATTTAGACCCGACACTCCCAAAGCTTTAGTTTAAACTTTAAACTAAAACCGCCATCATTTTTTTTCCTCCTTTATTACAGGGGAAATTCTCAGCAGCGAATGTTAGGGATGTCCAGGTTTTAAAAGGGATGAAAATTGCGAAATGCTGAGTTAACCAACGGAAAAGTTGTGGAAAGTAAACGTCGGGAGAAGGTGAGTATTTTTAGTTTGAATAGTTAATATTGAAATCGGGAGGGGAGAGATTTGGAGGGTTTTCGACTATACCCCTTTTTTTTATTCAGGGATTTTACTGGTCAAACATACCAGGATTTTTCATGATTTTTTATATTGAAATCTAGAGGGCGGCACTTATAGACCTCAGTATTAGAAGGTTCTATCTCCACAACGCAGGTTGACACCAAGTTCGTATATATAGCTTATGGAAATGGAGATGGAACCTTATAATATTGAGGTCGCGAATTATTTCTTAGAGCCCTGCACCGGACTGAAGTCCGGCCCGGCCCGACTTACGGGTCGGACTCGGGCCGGAAAATTTTGGCTGGTAGTCGGACCGGGCCGGGCCTAGAATTTTAGAGTCGGGCCGGACTCGGGCCTGAAAATTTCGGCCCGAGCAGGGCAATTAGAATAGTATTCTAATTTTGCCATGGAAACCATTTGCCATGGAAATTTTACCATGGTTACTTTGAGTCGCTTGGATGAGCGAGAAAGTTTGTGACGATCTCATCACCTTCCCTTTGTTTTGTAGCAAGCAGATCCGTGAACAATTTATTATTTTTTTCACACAAGGGTTTTTGGAATTTTTTGTTGTTTTGCAACTGAAACTTACATATCCTCTCGCTAAAATGAAATGCGGGTAAAATTATCGTCAAAGGGAAAGGAGTCAAATTAAAAGCAACTTATTCAGTCGTGAATTTATAATATAAAAAAGCAATTGTGTTGGTAGCTTTTTCCCACACATTTAGTTACGTGCGGAGAGTTTGTGAAAAAGGTAAATTGAAGTTGGAAATAATTAGGAACCGGTGAAATGGCTTTTTGTTTCATTCTTGATTTATTAAATTTTTGTTTTGTCGAAAAGTTCAATTTTGAATGAATTTCTCCTTTCCTCCTCGTCCAAGTTCAGCATAAAGATACTTGAGAAATCGTTTTTGGCCAAAAGGGCAGCTCCCTTAAAAATCCAATCCACCCCTGACCCATTTCATTTAACCTGAAAAAAATATTTCATCGATTCATCCAGTAGCCTCATTCAAGACACCAATAAAAATTTTTACAACATTTTCTAGCTGCACACCCTTAAAAAAAAAGGTTTCCTTTTGTTAAGGCCACCTTCTTTATTTTCCTCCCCATCACGAGTGCTTTTCTTTTCTCCTCTTGAAAAGCACAAAGGGGCGACGCCCGAGGGCCATGGCACACCAATACCCAAGCACACGCTTTAAGAGTTTGTTTTTGTTTCTACAACCATTTCCTTCATTTTTATTACGGCTCTTTAGATTTTTTTTACGATCGTCTTTTGTCTTTTATGGCGGCGGTCTTCCATCCTATCACGTTCCGTTTTAGAAAAACAGTCTCTCACTGTAAAAATGCGATATCGATTATAGGATCATATGATTTCCCCTCCCTTCTTTTATATTTCAAAATGCTTTTTTTCACGTCTTTGATGAAAATGGGATTCTTTCCTTTCCCCGCTCTTTTTACCGAAGGGTTTTTTTTTCTCAAACTTAAATAAACAAACAAACGTTTCCAGCATCTTTTAGATATTTCTGCCGTCCTTAGCGAGAAGGGCGTATCTCCATTTTTCGGTCAAATGGAGATATTGGTATCATTCGATTCCTTAAAAATTTAGCTTTCATCTTCTCCTTGCCTTTTCTCTTTTAAATTATTTTTTCGTTAGTTATCAATAAATTAAAAATGTAAAAAATATAAACAGATTTATTTGATTTACTGTTTAAGTTGGCAGCAAAAATTTTTCCCAAGATACTGTCAATATTCAAAAATTCAAATTTGGCGGATTTCATTATGGCGAGAATTTTTGTTTTGATTTTTCGTAATAGTTTATGTTGATGAGCGATATGGAAAAAAGCCCAGGTAGGCCTGTAAAATGCCTTAAAAATCTATTTATGTCCGCTGATTCCTTTCACCGTAGGGTAGAGCTTAGCATGAAAAAAAGTGGAAACAAAATTTACGATTTTTCTGATTTTGTGACCGTGGTCAAATCGGCCGGTGAAAATGTTGTTGCAAAAGAACTGGAAGTTGGAGATTTTTTTAATGCGAAAGATTATTCTTCCCAATACATATTAAACAAAATTATTCCCAGACCTTATTTGAAAGATATGGTAGAAGTAACCTTTCAAAAAAACAAGAAAACTGTTCTTTACAAGGAAAATTTCGATCAAGAAGATGTTGAATTAAATTTTTTAAATAATAATTATAAAAAAAAAATTTGGATCCGCCTCAAAAAATGGAATTTGTTAAAGGAATAAACCCAGATCGGAAGAAAGAAATTTTGAAAGTTCTCGGGCCCTTAATGCCACCTGAAAAGCGGGAGTTTTGGCAAAATCTTTCTGAAAATTCCAGTAAATCAGAACCTAAAAGAAAATTTTCCACTTAATTAAATTCATATTAAAAACCTTTTTCATCATTCATGTACCGAAAATTCTTTTTCTCCCGGAGGAAAGCAAACGACTTGCCCCTCTCGGGCTTTTTGAAGCCCTCGCCTTTGGCTCGGGCATCAAACTCGGCCTTGATAAGCAATTTTGTCGTTTGCATTCCTAGACATGTAATACACTGTTTTTTCAAGTTCGCCGGTTCGAAATGTTTTAAAAATTTCGCGGGAATAATACTACCAACTTTAATAAATGTAAATATAGTTTTGTTTACTTTTTCAAAATTTTTTAACTGTGTTTTTCTCGAAACAATAAAAAATGGAGATACGCCCTTCTCGCTAAGGAGGGCAGTGTAACTTCAAAATTTCTCCTTTTCGATTTTACATTATTCGATTTTCAATTCTCTTTAACCTTTCAAAACTTAATACGATGATTTATGGTTCGATATTAATAACCAAAACTCCTATTGTTGTTTCATAATGTACGGTGACAACGTGTAGTAGCGTGTATTCACGCGTTAGCTACGCAAATTAACGGAAAGAAGGGTGTGCCCTAAAAATCTCGGGAAATTAACTTTTTTTTTTTAGTTTCAAATTTAAAATCATTGTTCTTATCGTTGTGGTGGAAAAAAACAAAACAAAAGAGCGCTGGATTCGCATGCAGCAATTTTATAAAATTGCTCGTAGTAAATGCGTTCCCCTATGACGTCACGCTTCGTGCTCTTTTAATTTTTTAATGAAAGTAGCATATTGTTATATTAGCATTTGATAAGGAAGATGATATAATTGATAAGGGTTAGTTAGACCGCAGTGAATGCATACAATGAGGTAAATATCAAGTTTATACAGGGTGGGACAAATTTTTTTTGGATTTTTAGCCGTGAATATCGGCCAAGGGAGACCGATGGAGTGTGTGACGGCTTCTTTATGCCGATTTTCAATTACTTCAATTAGATTCCTAAAATAAATCTTTTCCGAATTATTTTTAACATTGTTTATTATTTTCTTCTTTCATCAAGACAACAACTGACAATCGACAAAACATTAAAAAAAAAAACGCTCTACTCTTTTTACCTTCTTTTTTCTGGAACACCGAACACTCCCCCCAACAAATTCTCCCCGCAATATAAATAAAAATAAGGCAAACAAATAAAATTACTTTTATATATTACTTTTGTAATTGTTTTTCTTCAAAATTAATGCTCCTGCTTATCCATCGCCATCTCCGGCCTGCTCATTCCGTCTCAATGGGAAGTTCCGATGGTAATGGGAGTGTTCGGTGTTCCAGAAAAAAGAAGGAATCTAATTGAAGTAATTGAAAATCGGCATAAAGAAGCCGTCACAGAGTGGCCAAATGAGATTTAATTTGGCGGTAAACTTGGACTTTCATTAACTGAGAGCCAAAGTTCATCACTTCACATGTTTTTTAAAAAAAAAGAATCTGGGTCCATAACCTGTTAATAGGTTAATAGATTCACCTGTAAATAGGTTAACAAAGTTTCAAACTTCATCGCATCCAAGCGGATTTTTTTTAAAAAAATGGCCCTGGGCCCATAACCTGTTAATAGGTTATGAGCTCAGGGCCATTAACAGGTTATGGGCTCAGGGCCGTAACAGGTTATGGGCTCAGGGCGGTAACAGGTTATGGGCTCAAGGCCGTAACAGGTTATGGACCCAGGGCCATTAACAGGTTATGGGCCCAGGGCCGTAACAGGTTATGTAGGCTCAGGGCCATTAACAGGTTATGGGCTCAGGGCCATTAACAGGTTATGGGCTCAGGGCCATTAACAGGTTATGGGCTCAGGGCCATTAACAGGTTATGGGCTCAGGGCCATTAACAGGTTATGGGCTCAGGGCCATTAACAGGTTATGGGCTCAGGGCCATTAACAGGTTATGGGCTCAGGGCCATTAACAGGTTATGGGCTCAGGGCCATTAACAGGTTATGGGCTCAGGGCCATTAACAGGTTATGGGCTCAGGGCCATTAACAGGTTATGAACCCAGGGCCATTAACAGGTTATGGACCCAGGGCCATTAACAGGTTATGAGCTCAGGGCCATTTTTTGCCAGGGTCTCCTTTTTTGCCCATAACCTGTCAATAGGTTATAGACCCAAAGGCATTAACAGGTTGGGAGAAAACCTTTTATTCGAATAACCCAAGTAAGGTTTTCTGGCCTTAAAGGAGCATTACTCAAGATGTAATCCATATAAGTATCTTGTCTAAGATATGTTCATCTTAAATATGTCTCGATTTTCGCTTTCTTCTTATAAAATTAAGGGAAAATTGACGATAGCTAAGACGATTTTAAAGACCCTGATGGCACTGTAGGGCCCAAGGGTGGCACTGTGGGACGCTAGAAGGCGTTCAGGTATTTCTCATCAGAAAATTAGGTCCCTAGATCTTGCAGCATGTTAGATCACACTCAGAAATGGCCTAGAAAAATTATGAGCCCCCCCTTCGAGGAGAGCAGCTGTGTGGGCAATGATGTAAATGGGTTTTAGGTGAGTGGCGACCTGAATGTTATTAGGTTCTATCTCCAATGCGCAGGTTGACATCAAGTCCATATGTTCAGCTTAAGCCGAGCCGGGTCAGCCTGAGGAGCAATGGAGATGGGACCTTATAATATTGAGGTCGCGTAGTGGGAATTTCCCGTCTTCAAAGGGCCAAGAGCCTTTATTGCTATCGCTACTCCAAAAATTAAACTCAGCTCGATTATTTTTTTTTAAAAACCGGTAACGTTTTATCCGCTAATAATAAAGTTCGAACAAAAATATCGATATTCTGATTAACACTCCTTGTGTATGAATATTTTATTTTCGGAGACACCTCTCGACATTTGCATGCAATCCGTAACGTTGGCATTCGCACGTTAAAATTACGAGAAAACAGGTTTTCCCAGGTGAATATCGCAAAAGTCGGGGGAAAGCATGTGCCGCAATCTACTCCGTTCAAGTTTCCCCCGTTGTATATCACCAAGTTTCCGCAGTTTTCTAATTAATTCCCGGCACAAGTTTCGAGGAAATCCGAGGAACGTCTGAGGATGGATTAATGAAGAGTTTGTAATGTCACGTTATTGACTATAACGCACATTCCCCCCCCCCCCCCCACCCTTCCCATAATATTATAAAAACCTTTAAAGTCTTTTGATATTACACGTCCCCCCCCTAATTATAACCGGCCAAAGGGGGGCGGGGGAGAACAATTCATCCCCGGGAATCATGAAAGGATCATTTGAAATGGAGGAATGATTATTATGTTACGTCGATTGGGACAATAATAATGTCGGATTAACGGCAATTGTCCATTGATTTGCGACTGATCATCAACAATGAAGTTAGTTAAGTTAATCTATTTGAGATCCAGATCGAGGAGGGCTAATATCAAGAGGAGAAGGGGGGGGAAGTAACATTTACCCTTTTCCAGGTCGAAGGTAATTAAGGGCAGACCAGAAAATGGAAAGTACTATTTTTCAGACGCCTCTTTGTGTCGACGGGTTCGGTTGACAAGTATTGATTATCCTTTGACAACATTGATGGAACGAGAAAGTATCGCCGGGGAAATGGAAGTAGCAGTTATTTTAAATGTGACAAAGTGCACTTAAAAACAATTTTTCAACGGCGCAACAGGCTGAAAAGATATCGAGGGGAGGGGAGGGGAGATCCATCGGAGAAAAAAAAAAAGAGGTAAAAACTAGGATGCTAAACGGGATGCTGGGAGGAAAAAGAAAAACGTTTTACACGAAATTGTTCTCTTTTTTCCTATTGGAAAATAATCTTTCCTATAAATGTCTTTCTTTTCCAAATGTACGTAGTTTACCCCGCGGAGATATTTTTTTCTTCTAGGAAATTCAAATTGATATTTGAAAAAGTTTCAAGAATGAGAAAAAATGGTCAAATATTAAAAAAGTTGTAGGCATGGCATATTGTAGAGGATGACCCTTGACAATTCAGTGAAATGATTGCTCTAGTCTTTCTTGACGAGCTAACTTTTTGATGAAGGTAATTTTTTTAGGGAAAGAAACTGCTCTTTGCTGTGTAATGTTAACGCTCAAACATGAAATTCGAAGTCGAGATATTTTTTCTAACGTCATCTTGTTTTTGTCGGCATTTAAGTCTTAGATCTTTCTAAAACTTCATCTTCGGTACTCTGCATTGACCATTGTGGCTCTTTATCATTTTTTTATCCCCAAAATCCAAATATTCCTTGGCGCCATTTTTACATATTGACCTCAAACTAAATCCCCAAAAATTTTTCAAAGTTCATTGTTTCCAGATTTAGAAAAACCGTCTGCGGTTTTTTTTTCTTCATTCAAACTTACAAGGGAAAAAAATAACCGTAAACCTAAAATCTAATAAATAAACTTTTTTCCTCTGTCTTCTAGTTTGGCAAAGTAATTCCATTAACTGTCTTCCTTTCTCATTTTCTCGATTGTTGTATTATATCTTCCCATATAGACCTCCTTTTTTTTTTTCCTTTTTCGTACTTCCCCCTCACTACTTCTCAACTATGTCCACTCCTCATAATTTCATCTTTTTTTTTTTTTCGTTCTCGTATTGTTTTTCTTTTCCTCTTTGGTAATTCGTCCAATTTCCTCTTTTTATCTTTGAGTTTAATAAAATTTTCGGAGCCAGGATTCTATAGTTTTTCGTGTTAAGCTCTGTGAAGTTTTAACTCCGGAAGAACCTCATTTTTGTTTTTATTTTTATTCTTTTATTAAGATGGCGGGAAAAGTTAAGGGTTGGGGAAATACTTTTGTGGTTAGGAAACTTTTCCGGCGTATTTTGAAATAGTTTTTTTCTGACTAAAAGTTTCCAAATTTCGAAATTTGTAGGATTAAACTTAGAAATTTTTTAGTTTTTTCAAGTTGGTCCCTGGCTGGATAATTTTTCGACAACTGAACTTGCTCATTCTCAACTTGCTCCTGGTACTAATTTTTATTTCTGCCTGTTCACCTTATTTATTCCTTCCCTGAGCTTACATTATGTTTGATTCAGCTTCAATTATCTTTGCTTAAGCTTCCATTATTTTCGCTTCAGCTCCAATTATCTTTGCTTTAGTGTCCATTATCTTTGCTTGAGCTAACATTGTCTTTGCTTGAGCTTCCATTATCTTTGCTTTAGCGTCCATTTTCTTTGCTTGAGCTCCCACTATCTTTGCTTTAGAGTTCATTATCTTTGCTTGAGTTTCCATTATATTTTCTTGAGCGTCCATTATCTTTGCTTGAGCTAACATTGTCTTTGCTTGAGCTTTCATTATCTTTGCTTAGTGTCCATTATCTTTGTTTGAGCTACCATTGGCTTTGCTTGAGGTTCCATTGTTTTGATTGGCATCTTCCATTTTCTTTGCTTGAGCTCCAACTATCTTTGCTTGGGCTTCCATTTCTTCGCTTTAGAGTTCTTTATCTTGGCTTGAGCTTTTATGATCTTTGCTTGAGCGTCCATTATCTTTGCTTGGGCTAACATTGTCTTTACTTGAGCTTCCATTATCCTTGCTTTAGCGTCCATTTTCTTTGCTTGAGCGTCCATTATCTTTGCTTTAGCGTCCATTATCTTTGCTTTAGCGTCCATTATCTTTGCTTTAGCGTCCATTATCTTTGCTTGAGCTTCCATTATCTTTGCTATAACGTCCATGTAAAACATACTCACATTTGCTTCGGATAAATTACTTAAAATTTTTTCCAATCCCGCTATTGATCTATACTAAATATTGCGATTCCATATTCTCCTTTAACTTTTTCCACTTGTTTGATTTCAAATTTCTCCTTATTAACTCAACACTCACTATAATAAAAAAATTCTTAGAATTATCCAGTTCAATGAATACTAATTAATATGATAAAAAAAAAAAATAACATCCGTTTAAATATTCATAAAACGCGAAGCGTTTAAGATACATTTAAAGCTACATAATCATAAAACCGAGAGATGACAAGGTTTTTTTTTTTTTTTTTTTTTAATTCCCTCGTGCGTGCTTATTTTATTTTAGCCGCTTCGCCGTATCTTAAATACAAATTAATTGACAAAAAAAATTTTCATTTTTTCAACATTGAATCAACAAACTTTGATTTCGTGATCACTCGCCCAAAATTTTCAAATAAAAGAACACGTTAACTAAAGAAAGAGACTTACAAAAAAAAAGGAGATCAGTTTTAAAATCTGAACAATGGCTAGAACAAAATTAACGACTGATCCGAAAAGAAAGAAAATAAAGCCTTTAAAAAAAAAAGGTTTTCAATGCTAAACGTGAGATATTTCGAAAAAAACGCAATGTTGGGAAACCGCACGCTATTCAGGCACGGTCAGTGGCGTAGCTACCCCCATCCCCTCATTCGTGGGGAGACCTGTAGGTCAAAAAATTTCATCGAAGCCCTTTAATAGAATATTTATGAAGCTGACCAAAAACTGAAAAATTGGTCCCGAGGAAAAAAATTTTCCAGGGGGCAACTGCATTTAATTTAGTTATCCAACTACGCCACTGAATCATCCGAAGATGTTTGATATGATATATATATAAAACATAGGGAGGCTTTACACTTTTCTTTAATTACACAAAACCTTTCACAAAAAAGGAAGAACAGAGCGCGGAGGGGAAGAAAACTTTTCCTTTTTCATTAAACATATTTTCCACGCTTACGGAAAAGCAAAGAGATTCCATAATGATTCTTCCGAGTATAAAATTCTTTAGTAAAAATTAAAGAGCCGAGAAGACGGTTTTCGTGCAAGGTATTAAAATGAAAGGTAAGAATGAATGTCAAGGGGAATCTTTATGCATTTGGAACAAGCCCAAAATCTCGAAAAACCCCTTTGGAAAAACATTAGCAAAACGAGGTCAAACCAGAGACGAGGGGGAGAGAGAGAAAAAGGTAAAACAATTTCAGTTGTTTCAACTTTTTTTCCGCAGCAATTTTTTTTTTTTGCTCGTCTCGTTTTATTGACCATTACCGAAGCTGAATGTTTTCGCGCGAAAACATATTCAATTTTTTAAAAAAGGGAATCTGGATATATTTATTATTTTTTTTTTATTAAAGGCCTAATCAAAACCTTTGGATATGGAATTATATATAAGCCTTTCATCGGTAGGATCAATAATCATTGATAGGAAACTAAACGAGATATGACGTTTACGGATCGATTGTGAAAGGTTTTGATGCAATTCGGTTTAATTTTTAGAAACGGGAACTTGAACGTTTGACGCATGGAAATGGGATTAATGTAACATATATTATCGAAAAAGCCGATCATCTAAAATCCTGTAGGATTATTAATCGTAATGAAGTGAAACTAAAGAGATTTAGCACTTGTTTCGGTAAAATCATGAATGGGAGTTAAAATAAAAAATTTTTTGATCTCTCATTCAATTTCGAAAGAAACGAGGATGAACATTTCGAGACTATGAAAATTTAATGAACAGTAACAAGAACGGAAAACCATACAAGAAACAAGTAGGAAATTATATTAACCATCCAGAAAACCCATTTACCAATTAAATTTTGACTGCCTTTCAATATAGGCAATTAAGCCAATTCGTTAACCATACAATTAAACGACAACGTCCTCCAGGAAACAAAACCCTCCGGAGAAAATTACAATTTTTCAATAAGAGAAAGAAGGGAGGGGAAAAAAGTTACCCAAAAACCTTCAACGAAATCTGATGTCGCTTACTGACAAATGTAAAGTTTTTCCATTAACGTTTTCTATGCAAGAAGAAAAAGTTTGGTAACTTATATATTTTAAATAACAAACCGTTTTTCCTTTTTTTCCCCGTGAAAACCATAAGAATTTTTCAGTAAAAGATTTTCTTCCCCCCAACCTATTCTTATATATGTATTTTTTCTTCCTTCTTGATCCTTTTTTTCATATAATCATCATTCTTCTTCAGAGGTAAAACCGAGAGAGTGCAAGATATTTTTATCGGTAAAAACGGTGTTTGCTTAAGCACGGAAGCGTTTCATCTATGGCAATGTTAACTTGGATATGCTTAAGCATATTTCACATAGCTGTTTAAAAATTTATCAGAAATTTCAGCTTCTAGTAGATGTTTACAAGTTTTTTAAATCTAAAAATAAATTGGCTACATTAAAAATTAACGTCCGCAGCTATTTTTTTGTTGATTTTTACAACGAAGTTTATTTCCACAATAGATGAACCCTTTTTTCACAACAATTAAACTTTTCACATTACATTTCCACAATGATGAACTGTCCATAATTCATTTTCACAACGAATAAATTCTCCATTGCTCATTTTCACAACGAATGAACTCTTTGCTGATCATATTCACAACGAATGAACTCTTCAGTGTTCCTATTCACAGCGAATGAACTCTTCAGTGTTCCTATTCACAACGAATGAAATCTTCAGTGTTCCTATTCACAACGAATGAACTCTTCAGTGTTCCTATTCACAACAAATGAACTCTTCAGTGTTCCTACTCACAACGAATGAACTATCTACAGTTCACTTTCACATCGAATGAAGTCTCTACGGTTCATTTTCACAATGGATGAACGCTCCACGGCTCATTTTCACAACAAAAAAACGATTTAGAGTTCACTATCACAACTAATGAACCCTTTACAATTAATTTTCACAACAATAAGACTTTTGCAGCAGAAAATGGGCTTAGGCCGATATGAGCACCAGGTTCTTTTCAAAAGTCGAAATGAGTCACTCAAAATTTAGAGAAAACTATCAGTGTTTTTCCCTGTTTCCAATCTTCAAGAAAAATCAAACTTTTGTTTCTTCAATTTCAGTCCGATCGCACGACCTAAAGACAAAATATGGAAAATCCTAAAGAAAATCTGATCAAAAAATTTCGTGGAGCAAAATTTGTGACTCCGTGAATTTCACGCCTTTCAAAAAAAAATTTAGGAACCTGAATAATACGAAATATTTCCGTTCATCAAAATTCTGGCTAAAATTTAAAATAACCAAAAATTTCAGCTCCAAATCATTTTTTTCCCATATGCAAATCCATATAAAGCCTTAACAGTATCATCGCATCTATAATTCATTCCTCCTTTCACATTAAAGAACATTTCCTATTCTTTTTCGAATTTTATTACTATAAATTTAAAAATTTCCAAGGCAAAAACGTCTACCTCAACCCAATTACAATCTCGTCAATCCGTATAAAATTTCATTTTTTTCCTTGTTAAATATTTTTCCCTATGACATCTTTCGATATCTCAACTCCGTAAGTAATAATTTGATTTTATCCTCATCCTTAATTCAAAAGTTTTTTAACCGTAAACTTTTTTCCCCCCAAGTTTTCATGAAAACTTTTTCTATTACATCCTTTGGTCAAGGGCATTCCCCCAGTTCATTGGTCAAGGTCGTAAGCATTACAACCTTTTCTTTTTATGGCGAAAGGTAAAAACCGTTTCATAACACTTCATGAAAACGTTTATTATCCGGAGAATAAAAGGCAAAAAAAAAAAAAAGATTTTTTTTTCGGTGAAATTGGAAGATTAATCCCGTATAGCTATCGTATAATATAACGTTGTAAAATGTTATTGAATCGTAATTGCATTCCCCAAGCTTGATCGATATCTCCGTCATATCACAGTTTCTAATAATAATAAAATTGACACTTTGATCAGCTACTGATTCTTATTGCTTTATCGATTTTAAACCTGAAAAGGTGTTTCTCTCCCTCGAGATGTGAAATTCGTTGGATTGCAAGTATTAATTTTGTTTTTTAGGATCAAAATTTTTCGATTTTAATGAAAAGATCGAGCTCAAAGTGGACACAGGGTTCATTTGTTGTAAAAACGAATTATATGTAGAGTTCATTGATTGTGAAAATGAACTGGAGAGTTCATTTATTGTGAAAATGAACTGGAGAGTTCATTTATTGTGAAAATGAACTGGAGAGTTCATTTATTGTGAAAATGAACTGGGGAGAGTTCCTCTATTGTGAAAATAAACGAAGGTGTTCTTTGATTGTAAAAATGAACTGTAGAGAGTTCATCTATTGTGAAAATAAACTGCAGGGAGTTCATCTATTGTGAAAATAAACTGCAGGGAGTTCATCTATTGTGAAAATAAACTGCAGAGTTCATCTATTGTGAAAATTAACTGCAGAGAGCTCTTCTATCGTGAAAATAAACTGCAGAGTGTTCATACATTGTAAAAATGAACTGCAGAGAGTTGATTTGTTGTGGGAATGAACCACAAAAGTCCTTAAGCAGTGAAAATAATAAATCATAGAAATAAATATGATGTAGATGATTGAAAAGAAATCGAACATCTTAATTTTATTGTTGGGAATGGCTTCTTGCTACCATTAACCGAATTTTACTGACCTAAACCGGGCCTCCTTGAAAATACAGAGCTATTATGCAAACTGAGTACTCGCGGGCTGATTCTTCCGCAACCGGACCGTCATTTTAAGCCTAAAGCTGAAAACCCCTAAAGTTTTGGCAAAAATGCTTATAAAGTAAACATTTTCTAGGAAAACTTCGAGCACATGCACGTGTTTTTTAATTTAAAATAAACGAAAAATTAATTAATTATTTAAAAAAAAAAAAAGAACCGGCATCGTCTTACATATTTTATGAAGCTTGTTCTCGATTTTCTGGAATTTTCTCCAACTTGAATTTTGCAGCTTGCACGTTATCTTGAATCAGCAAAAGCTGATTTTCCCGACGCAAAACAAAAACAACAACGCTCACTTTTAAGGCCGAACCTTTTAACCTTCCACTCTAAAATCCAGTACCATAAACAAGCCCCGAATATTATAAAATAGGAAAATAACATTTAACAACGTAAACAATACACAATAGCAGTTACTTAATACTCTTCAGTATCATAAAGTATACAAATCTGAAATTAAACATATTCTGACAGGGACATATGGGGGGGTTTTCATACCATATCTTCTCATTTTACAGGGAAAATAAATCCCTTAAAACAAAACTTTCCAGCTCTTAGTTTAGATGCTAAAGCTCGGCATGGGAATCCTTTTCCCCCTCTTCCTCCCTCGTCACAGCAAATAACTTGGCCTTAAACCTCATAAATAAATGTAAACATTCCTACGGATGGTCTCCAAACGTAACAGCTTATTCCCCGGCCTTAAAATTTTAAAAATTCCACGCACGTTCCCTTCCCTTCCTCGTAAAATTAACAAATTAAGCGGGTTTGCTTACGGGAGAGGCTTCGGATTTTATTTTATCAGAGTATTTAAAGGAAAAAATCGGCATGATTTTTTGGCACTTAGCTTAATCAGGCTTAATCGGGCCTGGCCCTGAAATATGGCCAGGCCAGGACTGGCCTGGGGAAAGGGAATTCCAGTTGAGCCATTTTTATTTATTAAAAAAAATTTGGCTCACACTCTAAGAAGAGGGGGGAACTATTGACTAGTCCATAAGTGCCCCATCTTCTTAGAATACGGGTAAAAAATTTTTTTTCTAGCAACTGATTCTTCTATAAAAAATACGCCAATTCACGAAAATTTTAGGCCAAAAAAATACATTTGCTGAATTAAATTTCAGTCCTATTTTGAAAAACAAGAGCAAAAGAGCGTTTTCATCACCAGGATTTTCCCCTGTAGCCCATTGGGCCAATCCCTGAAAATGGACCTCGGCTCAAATTTCAAGCCTTTTCTATTTTTTTTTTTTTTTAAATAAAAAATCCTTCCTGAGGACCAAACTCTGACCAAATTCGAAAAAATAAGTTAACGATTCAAGGACAAACGTCAATTGCATTGATCGAGGCTTCAGGAATGGAAAATCTAACGAGAAAATGATAGTATAGGTTCTTGGAACCAATCCAGAACATGTACACAAGATATAATTTCGTAAATTCCTAAAAGTCTGCCAACATCTGAATGGACTCATCCGAGCAATTATATACCGATTAAAAGATGTAAATATTCTGTTAACCAAAGTAATTAATTTCATCATCACGGCCGTTTCTTTTATTCTAATTTCGCAATAAGCCCCCCCCCCTTCCCCCCCTCCGTTTCAAATTGATGAAAGACACGTGATTTCTAATACGTTGTTTCCCGTTTTGTTGTTCTGCTGGGATTTATCTCGGCTCATTCATTTTAACTGAGGTTATTTGGTTTTTTGAAAAATTGTTGAAATGTGCGAAAATGATTTTGAAATTGGCAAGCTCAACGGACGTGATTTCCATTTCCTTTTTGATAAATGGAGTCTAAGACAGATCCCGACGAACGGATAGGCATGGGAACGAATTTTTCTCCTTTAAATCCTGCGCTCTGACGTTAAAAGGTGATAACCACCCGCCCAAACTAGAACGTTTTTCCATCACGGATGAACCAAAAAAAAAATTATTTCTTTCGTCTTCAAAAAAAGATATCGCTTTCTCTTTTCGTTATTTATTTTTAAAAAATTCCGTCCACGGATTGTTCCAACTTCAATTCTCAAAGCGACAAATCACTCTCCGTAACTTCACAAAACCTTGCAACAAAACAAAATTAAAACACTACGAAAAAGTTTAACACGCTGAAGATAAAAAAAAAAAAAAAAAAAAAATAAGAAGAGGAAAAGAATCTTTCCATTTAAAGAACTTTATGAGAAAACTTTACGATTAAAAAACACGTACTAAATTTTAGCGCAAGACCAAAAAACGATAAAACGAACGGTTTTTTCAAGATGTGACCTTCCCTCCTTTGCGTTACACGAAATTAAAATTCATTTAGTAATTTTTTTTTTTTATACTTATACCCTTTAAGCGGTAATTAAAAAATCTAAAGCAAGTATCCTCTTTTTGCCTCATCTCTTTTATTTAACCTTTCCCCCCTTATATTTATACAATTTCCAAGGTTATCTTAAATAACAAAAAAATAAAAAGCTGAATTCGTGTTTCTCAACGGTGTACAACAAGATAGTAATCGAGTCAGATCCCTTTTCTCCTTTAAGAAAATTAATTTTCGTATTAATTTATAAATGCGACTGCAATGGCACGGAATGTTGCTTTCTCCTTATTTATTATTTCGCATTTGCATAATTTAGTAAGTTTTACCCTCGAATATCGGGTGTACATGTCGTAGATAATGTTAAATTTTAGCGAAATTCATTTTATGTTTTTTTTTAAAAAAAAAATTTATTCTTACTTTAATTCTTAAGAAAAGAATATAGTGTGCGATATGCAAGTTCTTTACTTTGAAAAGATTAGTTTTTCTATATTCTTTGCTTGAGGCTTAAACGTTCACTTGGCTTGAGGTTCGATTATATTCGTCCTAAGCTTCCACTTTCTGCTTCAGCATCTTTGCAATAACGTCCCATAATCCGCTTTGGGGTTCATTATTTTAGGTAAAACTTTGATTATATTAGCTTGAGCTTCCGTTATATTAGCTTGTGCTTCCATTATCTTTGCTTTAGCGTCCAACATCTTTCCTTGAGCTTCCATTATCTTTACTTTGGCGTCCATCATCTTTACTTCAGCTTCCATTATCTTTGCTTGAGTTTTCTTTACCTTCGCTTCGGCTTCCATTATCTTTGCTTCTCCTAGAGCTTACATTATCTTTACCTGAGCTTCCATTATCTTTACTTGAGCTTCCATTATCTTTGCTTGAGCGACCATTATCTTTTTTCTGGCGTCCATTTTCTTTGCTTTAGCGTCCTCATCTTCCCTTGAGCTTCCATTATCTCTGCTTGGGCTTCCATTATTTTTGCTTGAGCTTCCAACATCTTTGCTTAAGCTTAAGCTTCTATTATCTTTACTTTGGCGTCCATCATCTTTACTTCAGCTTCCATTACCTTGCTTGAGCTTGCATTTTCTATGCTTCTCCTAAAGCTTATATTATTTTTACCTGAGCTTCCATTATCTTTGCTTGAGCGACCATTATCTTTTTTTTTGGCGTCCAACATCTTTACTTGAGCTTCCATTTTCTTTGCTTTAGCGTCCTCATCTTTCCTTAAGCTTTCCATTATCTTTGCTTGAGCGCCCAAGATCTTTGCTTAAGCTTCCATTATCTTTACTTCAGCTTCCATTATCTTTGCTTGAGCTTCCATTATCTTTGCTTGAGCGGCCGAAGATCTTTGCTTGAGCTTCCATTATCTTTGCTTGAGCTTCCATTATCTCTGCTTGAGCGGCCGAAGATCTTTGCTTCAGCTTCCATTATCTTTGCTTGAGTTTTCTTTACCTTGCTTCGGTTTACATGATCTTTGCTTGAAATTCCATTACCTTCGCTTGGGCTTCCATTTTCTTTGCTTCAGCGTCCAACATCTTTACTTGAGCTTCCATTATCTTTACCTGAGCTTCCATTATCTTTGGTTGAGACTTCCATTATCTTCACTTAAGCTTCCATTATGTTTGCTTTAGCGTCCTCATCTTCCCTTGAGCTTCCATCATCTCTGCTTGGGCTTCCATTACCTTTGCTTGAGCTACCATTATCTTTTTTTTGGCGTCCAACATCTTCACTTAAACTTCCATTATCTTTGCTTTAGCGTCCATCATTTTTACCTGAGCTTCCATTATCTTTACTTAAGCTTCCATTATCTTTGCTTGGGATTCCATTTTCTTTGCGTCTGTTTGAGCTTGTAATATCTTTGCTTCGGCTTCCATCATCTTCACTTGAGCTTGTATTATCTTTGCTTGAGCGTCCATTATCTTTCCTTTAGCGTCCAACATCTTTACTTGAGCTTCCTTTATCTTTGCTTCTGCTTTAGCGTCCACCATCTTTGCTTGAGTGCGTCCTATTTTTGCTCAGGTCTCCATTACCTTCACTCCACTGTCGATTACCTTTGCTTTAACATCGACCTTAATAAAAAAATGTTATGATACAACCGAATTCACTGTAAACAACATTTCATCTTTGTTCTGGTCTCAATTGTGGCTTAAAATTTTTTTGTGAATAGAACTTTAAAAAAAACTTCCTCTTCAAGCAAGAGCTCAGTCGCCAGGGCAGCGATTACGCCACTGCTCTGTATATAATATTCACAAAAAACCATTGACCTACATTTCTCCAAAAGCCTCCTCTTATAGGTTCAATACAACCGACCAAGTTTTTCCCCCCAGCTTCGACCGATTTTCTCACGAAAGAACCTTAAAATGGACCCTTTCAAGATAGTGCGTAGAAAAAAAAAATTTTACCATAAATATTTATGAAGGGTTATTATACCCGTTCGAGGTATATTTATCAACCTTTTTTTTTTATACGCCTTTATTCTGACGAGACATCAGTGAAAAATATTTTTTTTTTTGATAACTCAGAAAAGAGAATCGGAAATGGGAAAAAAGAGGAAGGATATACATTAAAGTGAAATTGAACAGATAACGGATCTATATTCAATTAGAATTGACCAATGGCGATGAATCGAGCTTTTGTTACTAGAAAGCATCGTTTTAAAAATAAAAAGAATTTTTTTTTCCAAAAAAAAAAAATTCGAATTCTTGTTTTAAATTAAGCGAACTCATTCTTTCACTTCCCTTTTTTTCCCCTCTCTCTGCTCGTCGGCATTTATTGTCTTTTTCAGTCGATAATAGTTTTGAAATCTCCCTCTTCATTTGCTCTGCTTTGAAGTTTACCTAATTTACTAATAACGACAACTCTCTTAAGCTCTTATGTCAATTAGCAAGGGATGATCTGAAAGTATGTCGACCTGTCTAACTCCGCTTACGCCAAGTTTGAGTTTTTAGGAGAGAGAGAGAGAGGAAATTTAAACTCTTTGATGAAATAAGTTTCCTGCACGGCTGATTGATGGAAAACATAGAAATTCAAAACGTTTGGCTCTTGGGAGATTTAATAGGGGCGAACGGGAAATGTTATTATATATATCAAAATATCTTTGAAGATGAAAACCGTGAGTATTTACGGGTAAAGAGAGGAAGAGTGAAGGAGAGTTTAAAATAATTGAAAGATTTTCGATTCCCATATGGCGTATGCGAATAATACGTTTGGATGAAAACTGGAATAAAAAAAAGAAAAGGGAAAAAATAAGCGAAAGACGGCTCCTGGTTGAATTTGATTTCTTCCTTCCTTTTATTTCCTTTTTTTCCTTCCTCTTCCGACAAACACAAGAAATGCGTTAGAGCCGTATCGGGTAGAATTTCAGAGGTTGAATAGCAGCAGACAGACAAAATCGAGGTAAAAAAAATTAATAATCAGTATCAGATTTACAATTTTCGATTTCAGCATTTTTTTCTAGATGTAATAACAACAATTTACGAGTAAAATCCGAATTATGAGATCTTGCTTGAATATATTTTTTATCATTCGTTTTGTTTGTTTTTTGTTTAAATTTATACGATTTTTTTGAAATGAGAGTACATCAAAAAGAATTGATTTGAAAGAGGAAATAAAAGTATAAAAATTAATTTCATTCAAGCTAAAACCGTGGTATTGATACGTTTGGATGTTGTTCTTTCTTGTCAAACAAATCTAATGATAATTTTTTCCTGCCAAACAAATCCAATGATAATTTTTTCCTGTCGAACAAATCCAATGATAATTTTTTCCTGTCGAACAAATCCAATGATAATTTTTTCCTGTCGAACAAATCCAATGATAATTTTTTCCTGTCGAACAAATCCAATGATAATTTTTTCCTGTCGAACAAATCCAATGATAATTTTTCCCTGTCGAACAAATCCAGTGATAATTTTTTCCTGTCGAACAAATCCAATGATAATTTTTTCCTGTCGAACAAATCTAATGATAATTTTTTCCTGTCGAACAAATCTAATGATAATTTTTTCTTGTCGAACAAATATAATAATTTTTTCCTGTCGAACAAATCCAATGATAATTTTTTCCTGTCAAACAAATCCAATGATAATTTTTTCCTGTCGAACAAATCCAATGATAATTTTTCCCTGTCGAACAAATCCAATGATAATTTTTTCCTGCCAAACAAATCCAATGATAATTTTTTCCTGTCGAACAAATCCAATGATAATTTTTTCCTGTCGAACAAATCCAATGATAATTTTTTCCTGTCGAACAAATCCAATGATAATTTTTTCCTGTCGAACAAATCCAATGATAATTTTTTCCTGTCGAACAAATCCAATGATAATTTTTCCCTGTCGAACAAATCCAGTGATAATTTTTTCCTGTCGAACAAATCCAATGATAATTTTTTCCTGTCGAACAAATCTAATGATAATTTTTTCCTGTCGAACAAATCTAATGATAATTTTTTCTTGTCGAACAAATATAATAATTTTTTCCTGTCGAACAAATCCAATGATAATTTTTTCCTGTCAAACAAATCCAATGATAATTTTTTCAAGTCGAACAAATGCAATGATAATTTTTTCCTGTCGAACAAATCCAATGATAATTTTTTCCTGTTGAACAAATCTAATGATAATTTTTTCCTGTCGAACAAATCCAATGATAATTTTTTCCAGTCAAACAAATCCAATGATAATTTTTCCCTGTCAAAAAAATTTAATGATAATTTATAAGCACAAAATGTTTTGAATTTTTGAAAAGAAAATTTCAAAAAATATTTTTTCATCCAAAAATTTCTAAATATTTTTTTCCCAAGAATATACTTTGCATAAAATTTGAAATTATGAAAACAGAGACTATTACCAACTATTAACAAAAATAATAACCTTTATAAATATAGTTTTAAGAAAGGATTCACCGGAAAATAGAGACCAAGTTTAAATTTTGCGACAAGTAAACTCCCCAAAAAAAATTTTCTCCAAGCCACAAAATCCAAAACTAAACCAGTCGCAGTCCTCCAAGCTACAAACTCCTCTTAAATTTTAAAATTTCCCTACAACACTTTTCCAAATCTCGAACTCAAAATTATATTCCTCATCCCCAATTTAATCTTCCATTAACCGTAAATATAAAGTTCGAAAATCTTAAAAGTATTTAATTATCGAAAAAGTAATGAGGTGACATAATTCCCTATGAAATCAAAATTTTCGAGGGAAAAAGTTTGATGAAAAGAAAATCCGAAGTGAAAGAACAAAAGGCAAAAGTCAAAATTGTTCTCTCAAACTTTTAAATTAAACATAACGTTTTACGAAGCAGCAGTAAAACATAAGTTTTGAAAAACATTGAACAAGAATGAAAAGAGGGGATAAAAGGACGAAGAGAAATTTCACAATAAGATGTCGCAAATAACCTGCGAGTGAGAAATAACCCAAACCCTCAAAATCCAACAAAAAAAAAAACCTTTGCCAAAAAAAATTTCAAATAAAAAACTTTTCTCTCTTTTTTTGCAGATACAAAAAATGAGCCATCAACGTTCTCATTCAACAATCAAACAGGTAACAACACGACCGCATGCACGTAACCTAATTACAAAAAAAAACCGCATCCTGCATATTATTTTTTAATACTACATTCCACCCTAAATTAGGCCATCATTTTCAAATCCATTACATGTTCCGAGAACACTATTCATAAATCCATTTATAATAATTATTACTGTATTAGCATAATCGATTTTGGAAAACTACAGAGAGATAATATTAATTCCGTGCTTTTTTTTTTCACTCAATTCCCCGTGGGATATCGAAACATTTACAAACAGAAAAAAAAAAAATTAATTTTCTGCTGAGTTCGATATTTGAAAAAAAAAAAAATTTGCCCTCCACGCGTTTACGATAAAGTTATTTAGTTTAGGTTCGAAGTTTCTTTTTAAAGGTAGTATTGACGAACTCCAGGCGCAACAAAAGAGATTAAGGGAAAGAAAACTACATCGATATCCATTCAATTTTGCACAACAACAAAACTTTGTATCTTAGAAAATTGATTTCCTCGACTAAAAAAAAAAAAAGAAAACTGAGCAGTATCATTCGTATAAAAAGTTATAAACGAATTTTAAATTAGAGTTTGTTAAATTTCATTATTAGCTAATGGCGTCTTACATGAACTGTTGTCAGTGGCGGAGAGAGAGGCATCATAAGCTTAAAAAGATTCCTGTTTATTCTTTTTAAAACGTACGCAACGACGCAATTAAAATAGCTCCAAGTCCCACTTCATTTTTAACCTCACCTCATGATCATTGCTGAAAATTTCCCCATTGAAACCAAACACCCATTGCGTCAAAATCAAATTCCTCCCCCCCTCAAAAAAAAAAAAAAAACAATAGGAAGTATTTTCAATCATGTTCTGCAATATTTATATTTATAAAGCGAAGTTCAAATGTTTACAATAAAAGGGTGTAAAATACACAACACTCCCTGTAAATAACATCAAAAAATGATACAGGATAGTTTATTTGCCCGTATATATGCATTCCCATCGATTTTTCTTCCCTCTTTTCCCCTCCCGTCGCCATATCCCGAGAAGCGCCCCTTTTTTTTTTCCATATTTCATTAAAGCAACAAGTTGTACTTTTTAAAAAAAAAGAATTGTATAGACTGGCGAATTTTTCGCGGGTTGCTACAACGAAATTTATCTTTCGTTTGATGCTTTAGATTCCGACAAGATTTTCCTTTTTGAAATAAATGGTGATTAATGGTTTTCCCTTTTAAATTAATGGCCCTTTTCTTTGTTTGTCAGGTCGTTGTATGATTTATAAATACGTTATAAGAAAACAAAGAATTACAAATGGAAAAAATTATTCACGATTGACTTACACGAACCTCTCTTTCGCTTCTTCATTACAAAATCTGACTTCGCGGTTTAAAAAAAAAAAGCAGCAACACATTTCAAAATATTTGACAAAATTTGAAACTTTTAGGTTTCACTAGGGGATGAACTTTTTCGGTTTCAAATTGAATGCAAACGAGTTTCAAATGATACTATCCTGAAACTTTTTCTTGAAACTTTTTTGACTTCAAATTGAATCTTTTTTGACTTCAAATTGAAATTTTTTGTTGAAACTTTTTTGACTTCAAATTGAAATTTTTTGTTGAAACTTTTTTGACTTCAAATTGAAATTTTTTGTTGAAACTTTTTTGACTTCAAATTGAAACTTTTTATTGAAACTTTTTTTACTTTAAATTGAAACTTTTTATTGAAACTTTTTTTACTTTAAATTGAAACTTTTTATTGAAACTTTTTTACTTTAAATTGAAACTTTTTGTTGAAACTTTTTTTACTTTAAATTGAAACTTTTTGTTGAAACTTTTTTTACTTTAAATTGAAACTTTTTGTTGAAACTTTTTTTACTTTAAATTGAAACTTTTTGTTGAAACTTTTGACTTTAAATCGAAACTTTTTGTTGAAACTTTTTTTACTTTAAATTGAAACTTTTTGTTGAAACTTTTGACTTTAAATCGAAACTTTTTGTAGAAACTTTTTGACTTTAAATTGAAACTTTTTGTTGAAACTTTTTTGACTTTAAATTGAAACTTTTTGTTGAAACTTTTTTGACTTTAAATTGAAACTTTTTGTTGAAACTTTTTTGACTTTAAATTGAAACTTCTTGTTGAAACTTTTTTGACTTTAAATTGAAACTTTTTGTTGAAACTTTTAGGCTGAAAATTTTTTTCTCAAATGAGAATATCATTTTGAACTGTGAAGATGACATTTTTAAGAGTTGTAAGAAAAAATTGTAAAAATGTAAAGAGAGTGAAAGTAAAATTAAAATGTTGTTCTTACCTTATTTTGAAGACTTGATTGGACTAAACCAAAGAAAGAACAGCATTAATCGCTTCAATCCGCAAAACGATTCCTCACCAAACTGAATTAGTGTTCTCCTTACATCTGATCCAGAATTTTAAACAAACCCTGAAATTAAAAAAAAATAAAAATATTACCAAGCATTCAAAATCAACCGGGTTTTTCCATTTACGTAATTCCATCAATCCCCAAACCCCATCAACAATAATCTAATGAGCATAATTGAAAGCACAAAATAAACAATTCAAAGTGAAAACAATTTCTCGACAAATAACAAAAAAACACGCCACCACCTAATTACAATTTATTCATAATTTATTTATCTATTCTGTTAATCCGTAAAACTCATTTTTATACTTCACATAAAATATCGAATCATTAAAGATAAAATATCAAAAAAGAAATATTTAAAGATTCTCAAGTTTCCCGATTCTTTTCTGCCTAATCAAAAAAGTCAAGCAAAATTTGAGCCTTTAAAAAGTTTACGAGTCTTGATTAATTAACAAGATTTTAAAATGTTTAGCATTCCGCAGCTCTTTTATATATATAAGCTTTCAGCTTCGGAAAAAGTGGATTCATTAAATATATGTTTCAAGTTTCTTCTTCTTCTCATCCTGTTTCCCCCCCAAAAAAAGGAGGATGAGAAGTATAAATACAAGAGTGCCTTTGACTGAGTAACTATTTCTTTGTATATCAAATAACATGGTAAGGTTTTCGCTTTTGTGTATGAATATATGAAGGGAATGTAATAATAATAAAATATGGAAGAGGATAAATTTTACCTGCGGGGAAGAAACGAGTGAAATATACAACCTTCGCCTTTTTAAAAAAAAGTTTATAGTATTTTAAAAAATAGTAATTCAACGTGTATTATGTATTCATAGGCTTAGGGGAAAGATAATGAGTTTTTCAAGAAAAATAATTCCGGAAAAAAATCTTTTTCCCGGTTTGGATCGGATCCAAAAAACCGAAAACCGCAGAAAAGGGTGAAAACGTGACATCATCGAGTGTCCCTCTCGTTGTGAGTGGTTACACATTTAAAATTTTATCATTTGGAACTGTACCAGACGGAAGAAAATAATTTGAGATTGATATAAAATTAAAGGGGGAGGAAAAAGTATTGGAAGGGAAAAAATAAAGGCGAAGACCTTCATATACTTTTTGCAGTCGTGTTACAATCCCATTTCCTTGATATTACCCAACACGCTGATATTACTATAGTAAGGGGGAAAAGGGGGGGCTTAAAAAAGATGAAGGGGGGGAATAAAAGTATTTTAAAGTATCGTGAAATTACATGGTATGGAACGAAGAGAATCCTCCTTTCATGAATACATAATAAGGAGTAGTTCTTATAGGTTCTTCCTCTTTTTGCTTTTCTCCCAAGATTTTGTAATCCTGGTTCATCGTTTTTATCAGTTTGTATTAAAATGGTGAAACTGTTAGATGAAGTTGGAGGTGAGAATGAGTTTTCGTTTGGATTAATAGCTTACAGCATATTTTAGTGATTAGGTTAGAAGTAATCTCGATTCTTCGGAATTTCAGGGTCTTTTGAGAGCAATAATCGACTTCAAAAAGACTTATTAAACCAAGAAAATTTTTTGGCCAAATTCCAAAAAAATCAGATTTTTTGGTTTTGAATTTTTAAGTAAAACAAATTTTTTCAGAATTTTCCTTTGTCCAACAAATTTTTCGATAATTTTTCCTTGCCGAACAAGTTTTTTGATACATTTGATAATTTTTTCTTGTCGAACAGATCTTTTGATATTTAATAATTTTTTCTTGTCGAACAAATCTTGATGATTTTGATAATTTTTTCTTGTCGAACAAATCTTTTGATATTTAATAATTTTTTCTTGTCAAACAAATCTTGATTTTGATAATTTTTTCTTGTCGAACAAATCTTGATGATTTTGATAATTTTTTCTTGTCAAACAAATCTTGATTTTGATAATTTTTTCTTGTTGAACAAATCTTGATGATTTTGATAACTTTTTCTTGTTGAACAAATCTTGATGATTTTGATAATTTTTTCTTTCGAACAAATCCTTCAATAAATTTTTCTTCTTGAACAAATCTTCTAATAAATTTTTCTTCTTGAAACAAACCTTTTAATAAATTTTTCCTATCGAACAAATCTTTTCATCATTTTTTCTTATCGAACAAATGTTTTGATAAATTTTCCTTGTTGAACGAATCTTGGGTCATACACACCATCAGGGAAATTTTGATTTCGGGAACTTTTTTTTCTTCAATCAAGTGCTTGACCTTGCTCGACCTTGCTTGCAAGGACCCAACCTTGCTCCACTAAAATTAGGGGTTGCAGGGGGTGAAAATGATTTTTTTCCATTTTTTTCCATATATCAAGTGCTTGACCTTGCTCGAGCTTGCTTGTAAAGTCCCAAGCTTGCTTCATCAAAAATAAGGATTCCAGACTTAAAATAAGGGTTGAAGGGGGTGAAAACGTTTTTCTTTCGTCATTCAAGTGCTTGACCTTGCTCGAGCTTGCTTGTAAAGTCCCAACCTTGCTCCACCAAAAATAAGGGTTCCAGAGGCTGAAATAGATTTTCTTCTAAAAATCAAGTGCTTGATCTTGCTCGAGCTTGCTTGCAAAGTCCCAACCTTGCTCCACCAAAAATAAGGGTTCCAGAGGCTGAAATAGATTTTCTTCTAAAAATCAAGTGCTTGATCTTGCTCGAGCTTGCTTGCAAAGTCCCAACCTTGCTCCACCAAAAATAAGGGTTCCAGGGGGTGAAATTGATTTTCTTTGTAAAATCAAGTGCTTGATCTTGCTCGAGCTTGCTTGCAAAGTCCCAACCTTGCTCCACCAAAAATAAGGGTTCCAGGGGGTGAAATTGATTTTCTTTTAAAAATCAAGTGCTTGATCTTGCTCGAGCTTGCTTGCAAAGTCCCAACCTTGCTCGGTTAAGAATAGGGGTTCCAGAGGGTGAAATTGATTTTCTTTGTAAAATCAAGTGCTTGATCTTGCTCGAGCTTGCTTGCAAAGTCCCAACCTTGCTCGGTTAAGAATAAGGGTTCCAGAGGGTGAAATTGATTTTCTTTGTAAAATCAAGTGCTTGATCTTGCTCGAGCTTGCTTGCAAAGTCCCAACCTTGCTCGGTTAAGAATAAGGGTTCCAGAGGGTGAAATTGATTTTCTTTGTAAAATCAAGTGCTTGATCTTGCTCGAGCTTGCTTGCAAAGTCCCAACCTTGCTCGGTTAAGAATAGGGGTTCCAGAGGGTGAAATTGATTTTCTTTGTAAAATCAAGTGCTTGATCTTGCTCGAGCTTGCTTGCAAAGTCCCAAGCTTGCTCGGTTAAGAATAAGGGTTCCAGAGAAGTCCCGGAATTTAGCAGTGTCTTTGAAAGCTCAAATTGAAATTATTACGTCAGGATTTAGAGCTTTTTTTGAGCTTTCAGAAAAACGTAAGTTCAAAATTTGAGCTTTAAAAATAACAAAGATATAAGCGTTATAGCGTTTTCACTGCCTAATTCCCGGGCAGTGCAAAGAAACCTCAAATTATTTCCATTAGATAAATAAAGTCAGGTAAATTTGAGCTTTCAAGAAAACCAAGTTTCAAAATTCTAGCTTTCAAAAAATCAAAACTAGAGAGGTTAGGTTAGGTTCCTTAACTGCTTTTAACAGTTACCGTTAAAGTTACCCTTAAAGAATATTGTGTATAGATTATATTAAATATTTTCAAAATATAGTAATTTTAAGAAAATATATCGCGCTTTCAGTTGTGTTCTAAAAACACAATGAAACCTATTTTTTAAAAAAGTCATTAATTCATGAAAGAGTATATCAAAACACGTATTGTAGAACATATGCAAAACACTTACACCTTTTAAAGCCACCTTAGCCTTAAATAAATATTTTTGTACCTGTGTTGATGGTCTACTATTTTTTCTACCAACGTGATGCCTTCATATAAAATTCTCCAGTTACTTACCTAGAAAAAAAAAATTATTAGACACTTTTGTTTTTGGGGTTGTATTCATTTACGGTTTGAATTTCGGGTTCAGCTTATTTGAAAAGTTCAATTTTTAAAGTTGTTCTGTTCACTGTTCACGCTTCCGAACCTTAGGCCCCGGGAGATTCAGGCCCGGAGGATATTGTTTTAAACGACAGCAGCGACGAGCGAAGCGAGGAGCGTGCCGCCATCCCAGACAACTGTTCACGCTCCCGAACCTTAGGCCTCGGGAGATTCAGGCCCGGAGGATTTTTTTTTTTTTAAGCATCCCAGACCACTGTTCATGCTCCCGGACCTAAGGCTCCGGACCTTAGGCCCCGGGAGATTCAGGATTTATTTTTTTAACCACGGCAGCGACGTGCGTGCCACCATCCCAGACTGCTGTTTACTCTCCGGAACCTGAGGCCCCAGCCTTGTGTGCACTGGAGGCACCGCTCTCACGACTTATTTTCATTCGGGTCGAGGTGCGAATCCAATTTATAAATGTTTATAAAATTTTATAATTATTTATAAATAATTATAAATGTTTATAAAGATTTATAAATAATTATAAATGTTTATGAAAAAAGATGAGTGTCGCCATCTCAGACAGCTGTTCACGCGCTCTCGGACTTGAGGCCCCGGATCTTAGGCCCCGGGAGATTCAGGCCCACAGGAGTTTTTTTAGAAGCATCCCAGACCACTGTTCAGTGTTCATGCTCCAGGTCCTTAGGCCCGGGAGATTCAATTCAGGCCCGGAGGAATTTTTTTTTAAACCACGGCAGCGACGAGCGAAGCGAGGAGCGTGCCGCCATCCCAGACAACTGTTCACGCTCCCGAACCTTAGGCCTCGGGAGATATGGCCTTTTACCCACTGAGTTAGGTAAATGATTTTTAGTTTTGAATCCTATAAATCCAAAAGGTTGTGCAGGTAAAAATAAGGAAGGTAAGATTTTGGAGGGAAACTGAAATTCATTTGCAAATTAAATAAAAATACGTATTTTTAGTTTTTCAATAAAATTTTTAATAAATTGCAAACAAAATAAAATGTGGAAATAAGTTCTTAATAAATCTTACATTAATACTTGAAAGAAAATTTTTTTAACCAAAATTTTATATAGAGAAAAAGAAAAGGTTAATTCTAACCGGTGTTGATTCCTGGATAGATTCTGATTTTTTAAGGCAACCGTCGTATTTTTCCCATCGAGAGTTTGAACGGATGCAGTATGCAACATAATGACCTATCACAGCTGGATTATTTGACCCAGAAAATCCTATTACTCCGCGAAGTTTAAAGGTTTTGTCTCCCAGCTGTAAAGACTTTGGAACATCTCGAAGGGGGAGATTAATTTGTACACTTTGTTGGTCAGAATCAGTGTTTTTTTCACCTTCCCCGACCGGATCAAAGGCTTCTATAAATATGTGCTTCCCGGTGAAATGAAATGATCTAAAATTAAGGGTACCGCAGTTGCAAAGTAAAGGATCTCCGCGTAGAGCCTTGAGTACTTCGTCATTCATATGGTTGACGTTTTCTTTATTTAATGTAATCTCTAAGACAATGGTAGATTCTTGTCTCTTAAAATTGCACTTACTGCATTCGGTATTGTAAATAATCGGGTGGTCCTTTTCAAATAATTTTCTCACTAAAAAAATGACGGTTCCTTCGCAAGATACTACAAAAACGTTTTCCATTAACATTGTAGGCTCAAAAATACTCATGAATATCATCAGCCTTAATCTGTACGTTTGTTTCGTAACTTTTTTTTTAATAAGACTAACAACTAATTCCTGTAATTTTTCATTTTTCAATCTTGGTAAAAAATCTTTATAATCTTCACTATCACAATACGTTGTTGCCATTATTGAAACAAAGGCATCGAATCTACATGTATTTTCTAAGCGATATCTTTTCTTATCTAAATATATCCTATTGCACACATTACCGTTCTTTAATAAGCCAATAGGCAATATTTTCTTAAAAAAGTCCGCTTCAGCAATCTCCGGAAATGGTTCTATTTTTGATCGACGCTTCCTTTTTTTGGGATTAGGTATTTCCTCACCAGTATTGCTGTAAGATTGCCTTTTTTTTGAAATGTTAGCTTCAGATGCCTGGCCCATCCAATTTTCAAAAGCTTCATTCTCTAGTAGTTCTTCTTCTGTTCTGTCCTGCAAGTTTCTCAAGTAAGGAAAATCGTCATCCAGTTGCCTACGCTGAATGCATTTAACCATGAATAGCTTTAAGACTTCGGGTCCCCTTACTAAAGGCATCCTACAAAAGCAACATATTCATTAAATGATGAATTAACAAAATGTACTGTAATAAATAATGATCATACCACCAAGCAGACGACGAGGAAGATTCAGCCATTGCCGAATCTATATCTGGTAAATGCTGCACAGAATGCACTCTTAGATAAAGCTCCGTTTTCAATATTTTAATAAGCAAATTCATATCATCGACATCGACACACGTAAAAGCCCAAAGATCAGCCATGGACATTTCGTTCCTGAGATATGATATAGTGTTTGAGTCAGCTGCAATCTAATATTTATTTAATAAATGAAATATTGTTTTAAAATTTTAAAAGAAAATGAATGTTATTTGTCTAAACCCAAAAAAGTAAGGTGACCAAAATTATAGTAATTACCTCTAACAAAACTGGGCGGTAAACTTCCTTTTTAAATCTGCTTTTGTTTTTTACCAACCACTGGGCCGCCTTTTCAGTGTCCTCATCAATAATTGCAATTGCAGTTTGAGTATCTTCGGTAATGGCTTCTGCTGGTTTTCCAGGTTCATCATGGTCCTCATGAAGGACTTCCATTTCTTTCCTCGCATTGTTGTCAATTGTATTAAAATAATTTTCACTTATTTTTAATTTTTCTGATTCCCCCTTTTCATTAGCTGCTGCTTCGTTTTTCCCTTCCTTACGACTCTCTTTTTTCTTCTCGTGATTCTTATTAAAAAATGTTTGTTCTGTAGATTGAGCAGTCTTCCTCTCTATGTAAAAAATGAAAATTTTATTATTATTTAAAACTAAGCTGTAAATTAAGTTATTTTACATAATTATGAAATTATGATAATACCTGTATCTCTTTTCCAAGATAATATTTCTAAGCCACCATTTATTGCTGATATGTGAAGTGGTAGGAAGTCATCTATTCTTAAGGGAAGCTTTTTATGACCAAAGATTCTATTTTTTACATCATTAAAACTACTTTCAGTGAAACTTGTGGTACCATATTCAAAACTTAGCGGAAACGTGTTTCTCATCAAACTTCCCCATAGAGGCAAATATTTGATTGATTTTCTGACATCTTTCAGAATTTCGGGAAGATATTGTGCATTTGGTATATCTCCTTCTCCTGCTTTAAACACAATTTCGCGACATTTTACCTCAAGTTCGTCAAAATATCGGTAGCTGCGAGGTAAACTATCCGACATACGTCACGAGCCGCGCTCTAAGATGGCCGTTCAATGTTTACTATTTATATGGAGTCGATCGTCTTCTTATTCGAGTGTCTGTGACGTACATCGGATTGTTTACCTCGCAGCTACCGATATATATTAAATTTTTTAGGTTTATTTCCCTCTTTTGCTCCTTCTTTCTTTTTCTCTTGATCTTGATCTTGCTTTTCCTCTTTTGCTCCTTCTTTCTTTTTCTCTTGATCTTTCTTACCCTCTTCCTTTTCTTCCTCCTCCTCCTCCTCCTCTTCCTCTTCTTCTTCTTCTTCTTCCTCCTCCTCCTCCTCCTCCTCCTCTTCTACTTCTTCATTTTCATGATTTTTCTCTTCGTTTCCATTTGCTTTCTCTCCTTGTGATGTTCCTTTTTTTCCTACATCCTTTGGAGCATTTTGTTCATCAAGAAGAGGACCAAAAAATTGTTTTTTAAAATCCTGCAAAGTTGTCTTAATTTTGCCATCTTTAATGACATCAGCAAGCCAAGATTTCGAGATTTTGCAAGGAACAGGATATCCTTTTCGGTCCCCATCGGTATCGCTGATAGAAATAATTATAATACTCATCAAAATTTCCTTTACTTGCTTTATGTTCGTGGATATAAGTAACATACACATTGCCCTAATGTAAAATTCTCGCGTAAGCTTGTGAATATTTCGTCCTTTTAATGATTTCCAATTCACAAAGCCTTTTATTGTGTGCGCTAGGTCACATCTAATGAAAGTTTTAGGAATTTGTTTACTTTCTTCAAATATTACACTGCTACACAGATCCAAGTATTCTTCGAGAGTTTTACATTCAGTAAACACTCTTACAGTTCCACCTAAGAGAGCCAGTGATTGATCCGTAACGACCTCATTAGGCGTCAATAATCCAGAATTATGTAGCATTTTGAGCCACGCTTCAATGGACAAAGTGGTATGGCATTCCGAAAGCATATGAGCGACTGGAAATTGATCCTTTCGATCGGGGTCATTGACAGTAACTTCATAAAGAAAAATTCTCTTGCTCCTCTCACCTGAAGCTTTGATAACCTTTCTCACAATCCCTCCAGTTGCGTCAATTCCAATGCGGCTCCATGTTGAATTTTCCACGTATGCTCGATAAACTTCCAACTGTCTAGCACTCCAATAATAAACAAAAATAGGGCAGTATCCGATATTTCTAATAGTGGTTTCATAATTTCTCTTTAATATTTCAACAGCAAGGATGGCATCTGGGTGCATATGTTGATCCTGATTGCCTCTATATTTTGCTTGCTGCAAAGCTCTCAACGTAGTCCTTTCATTAGGAGCAATGTCAGCTCGTATCCGCTGCATCATGCTAGGAGCTATATTTCCATCTATCATTGCTTTTACGACAGACCTTCGGCTTTCGCCGCGAAGTTGCCTACTCGAGACATGAATCCCGTTATCTTCATATTCGTGGACACATTTAAAGTACACTCTTTCTTTTTCATTTTCTTCGGGTCTTTTTTCCAGTTCGCCTCGAAACTTGCCATTACAATCCGGGCAATATCCTGTCATTAACAGAAAAGGGTTCTCAGTCAATTTAACATCACAACTAACAAAGTTAATTACACATCGCAAATTAGGTCTCAACTCTTTTATTCGTGTATAGAAAATATCGCTCCATCCAGGTTTCAATCTGTATCTAGCCTTATAGGGTCTTTTTCTGTCATAAATTAATTCAGGCTCAAAATATTTTTTATAGTCTTCATATGAAAACATCAATGTGAATTCTGTAATAGAAACATTTACATCGCTTTCTTCGTTAGATTCTGATGATACTGAAGCTGAAGACGTTAATTTTCTATTTTTATATATACTAATTCCATAATAACCTTTCAAAACAGCCGTGCGCAAGGCTAAGGGAGTTAAGTTTAAATGCACTATGGCCTCATTATTAGCAAGTCGACTCCATACTAAATTAGTGATGGGTAATAATATATGATCTTGAAAAAGTTCTTCTCGATTTTCTATAACTACTTGCTTTATGGCATTTTTTTGGTCGTCAGAATAAACTACGAAAACCATGATGTTTTTAGCTGCAATAAAAAATTAAAATCGAAAGAAACATAAAATAAATGCAGTGACAAGTAATGAATCAAGGCAAAAAATCAGATCTACTTCATGTGGATACCCAAATAATCCATAGCCATATTATAACTTTTATACTAAATATATAGGACGAGACATAATATCCCACTTCTTCATCAAAGATTGTCACATAAAAATTGATTTGATACCATAGAATACCCAAAGTATGTCATTCCGTTATTTCTTAAAACCTATATTTACGCCAAAAGCATAACCTTGCCAGGGATTAGGATTATTCCTCACATTTCATAAAAGGTCGATACAAGAAAAGAAAAAACAGACTAAACAGCAAGCGATATCTCTTTCATCTGCCATGACATTATAGGAAGAACTGAGTTTTGTTAAAAGGTAACGCTTATAAGAAAATAAAAAAAATAGCCTAAACAGCAAGCGATATCTCTTTCATCTGCCATGACATGATAGGAAGAACTGACATTTGTTAAAAGGTAACGCTTATAAGAAAATAAAAAAAATAGCCTAAACAGCAAGCGATATCTCTTTCATGTGCCATGACATGATAGGAAGAACTGACATTTGTTAAAAGGTAACGCTTATAAGAAAATAAAAAAAATAGCCTAAACAGCAAGCGATATCTCTTTCATCTGCCATGACATGATAGGAAGAACTGACATTTGTTAAAAGGTAACGCTTATAAGAAAATAAAAAAAATAGCCTAAACAGCAAGCGATATCTCTTTTATCTGCCATGACATGATAGGAAGAACTGACATTTGTTAAAAGGTAACGCTTATAAGAAAATAAAAAAAATAGCCTAAACAGCAAGCGATATCTCTTTCATGTGCCATGACATTATAGGAAGAACTGACATTTGTTAAAAGGTAACGCTTATAAGAAAATAAAAAAAATAGCCTAAACAGCAAGCGATATCTCTTTTATCTGCCATGACATGATAGGAAGAACTGACATTTGTTAAAAGGTAACGCTTATAAGAAAATAAAAAAAATAGCCTAAACAGCAAGCGATATCTCTTTCATGTGCCATGACATTATAGGAAGAACTGACATTTGTTAAAAGGTAACGCTTATAAGAAAATAAAAAAAATAGCTTAAACAGCAAGCGATATCTCTTTCATCTGCCATGACATTATAGGAAGAACTGAGTTTTGTTAAAAGGTAACGCTTATAAGAAAATAAAAAAAATAGCCTAAACAGCAAGCGATATCTCTTTCATCTGCCATGACATGATAGGAAGAACTGACATTTGTTAAAAGGTAACGCTTATAAGAAAATAAAAAAAATAGCCTAAACAGCAAGCGATATCTCTTTCATCTGCCATGACATGATAGGAAGAACTGACATTTGTTAAAAGGTAACGCTTATAAGAAAATAAAAAAAATAGCCTAAACAGCAAGCGATATCTCTTTCATGTGCCATGACATGATAGGAAGAACTGACATTTGTTAAAAGGTAATGCTTACAGGAAAATAAAAAAAATAGCCTAAACCGCAAGCGGTATCTCTTTCATCTGCCATGACATGATAGGAAGAACTGACATTTGTTAAAAGGTAACGCTTATAAGAAAATAAAAAAAATAGCCTAAACAGCAAGCGATATCTCTTTCATGTGCCATGACATGATAGGAAGAACTGACATTTGTTAAAAGGTAATGCTTACAGGAAAATAAAAAAAATAGCCTAAACCGCAAGCGGTATCTTTTGCATCAGCTTGACATGATAAAAAGCACTAAGAAGTTCTAACATTTGTTAAAAATTAACGCTTAAGACGATTGATTACATTTAACGTGTAGTAGTGTACATTGTTTTCCATTGACGTGTCAATTGTTTCACCATTGACGTGTCAATAGTTTCACCATTGACGTGTCAATTGTTTTACCATTGACGTGTCAATTGTTTTACCATTGAAATCACCTTCTTTTGAATAAGAATAAATATTACGTCATCTACGAAAAGATAAAATATTTATAAAAAAATGTCAGTTACACACTTACCTTTTTATATTATAGCGAAAAACAGACAATCCTCTAAAATTTTTGTGGCTCTTTTAGAAATACTTTTACATTGAAAATCACAAAATTAAATTTTGAATTTTTTCGTATCTGTACGCGTTTTTTTTCAAAATTTTTTTTCCATATTTACACCGCATTTACACCGTCTTTATTCGAATAACCGAGTAAAAAAACGGGGATTCTCCATTTAACACACGAAAAAATTATTTTATTACAGTAGAGTCGCATAATGTTACTGAAATTTTGCAAGCTATTATTTATGACAATCTAAGTTTTTACGCCTTCCAAAAAGAGGCGTTAAGTTTTTGACCGCCACTGGCTGGCTGGCTGGCTGGCTGGCTGGATTGTGAAGCAAGATTGGGAGTTTGCAAACAAACCCAAGCAAGATCAAGCACTTGATTTTTAAAAGAAAATCAATTTCACCCTCTGGAACCCTTATTTTTGGTGGAGCAAGGTTGGGACTTTGCAAGCAAGCTCGAGCAAGATCAAGCACTTGATTTTACAAAGAAAATCAAGTTCACCCCCTGGAACCCTTATTTTTGGTGGAGCAAGGTTGGGACTTTGCAAGCAAGCTCGAGCAAGATCAAGCATTTGATTTTACAAAGAAAATCAAGTTCACCACCTGGAACCCTTATTTTTGGTGGAGCAAGGTTGGGACTTTGCAAGCAAGCTCGAGCAAGATCAAGCACTTGATTTTTAGAAGAAAATCTATTTCAGCCTCTGGAACCCTTATTTTTGGTGGAGCAAGGTTGGGACTTTGCAAGCAAGCTCGAGCAAGATCAAGCATTTGATTTTACAAAGAAAATCAAGTTCACCCCCTGGAACCCTTATTTTTGGTGGAGCAAGGTTGGGACTTTGCAAGCAAGCTCGAGCAAGATCAAGCACTTGATTTATGGAAAAAAAATGGAAAAAAATCATTTTCACCCCCTGCAACCCCTAATTTTAGTGGAGCAAGGTTGGGTCCTTGCAAGCAAGCTCGAGCAAGGTCAAGCACTTGAATGACGAAAGAAAAACGTTTTCACCCCCTTCAACCCTTATTTTAAGTCTGGAATCCTTATTTTTGATGAAGCAAGCTTGGGACTTTACAAGCAAGCTCGAGCAAGGTCAAGCACTTGATTTATGGAAAAAAAATGGAAAAAAATCATTTTCACCCCCTGCAACCCCTAATTTTAGTGGAGCAAGGTTGGGTCCTTGCAAGCAAGCTCGAGCAAGGTCAAGCACTTGAATGACGAAAGAAAAACGTTTTCACCCCCTTCAACCCTTATTTTAAGTCTGGAATCCTTATTTTTGATGAAGCAAGCTTGGGACTTTACAAGCAAGCTCGAGCAAGGTCAAGCACTTGATTTATGGGAAAAAAATGGAAAAAAATCATTTTCACCCCCTGCAACCCCTAATTTTAGTGGAGCAAGGTTGGGTCCTTGCAAGCAAGGTCGAGCAAGGTCAAGCACTTGATTGAAGAAAAAAAAGTTCCCGAAATCAAAATTTCCCTGATAGTGTGTATCACCTACGAATCTTTGGATAATTTTCTCTCGTCGAGCAAATATTGTTTTCGTTTTTTTTCCTGAATTAATTTTTTCAAGAGAAAATATTCAAAAGCTTATAAGCTTAATTTCTTCTCGTTGCTCTTGACTAACAACACAAGTCTTTCTCTCGACAAAATTCTAAAACAAATTCAAGGTCTCCAACGCAAAATCTTAACTAAGCGTACAACATAACGTCAAAAATATTTTCAAAAAAAAATTGATGACTATCGTAAAAGCATAAACGGTCCTAGAAAACCTTGTTTTCTTTTGCAAGAAGCATTCTAGTTTTTTCCCCGTCTTTTTCTTGATGGTCGGAATTTCAATAAAATGCAAAAGATCCGAATTCTGTCAAATAACCGCTTCCAAAATGGGATGTTCACTTCTTCACGTTGACAGTTTTCACAGGGTTGGAAAACAGGATTTTGATACCTCACACGATAAGAAAAAACTAGTCGCTCCCATTACTAAAAAAAAAAAAAAGGGTTTCAGAAAAAAAAGAATGAAAACGTCGGAAATCTTTGACATTAATTGCCGGAATTTAAGATATTTTCGCACTCCCTAAACTTTCTCCTTACAACTTAGGATTCTGCATTCGAACCCCGAAGAATCCTCTTGCAATAAAAATATATTATCTTCAGAACATCAATCTTAGTCAATGCGCTATCACTCTTAATAAAAACATCTTAAATATTAAAATATTGATATCCGGGATGTATAATGAAACTTTTTTGAAAATTTCTCCACTATCTCAATAAATGTACTTAATCATACAGGAAAACTGTTTAATACACTGTTATTAATGATAAGACATGGATTAACAATGAACCAAGTGTGGATGACATAGAGAAATTTGCATTTCAATAATTTCTACAGAGCTTTAATTGCTCGAAGCTGTCATCCGTATGAATTCTGGGCTACTTAAGACCCGTATTCATACTCGTGTGCCAGCTTATGATGTCATTTTTGATAACGTTTATTCAAAGGTTTAACGCTTCTTAGGGATGTTTTAATCGACAAGATGGAAAATGTCTTGTTGTTGATACTAGATTTAAAAATTTTTTTAATAATGATAAGAAAAAAGAGACGTAACAAGGAAAAAAGTCGGTTCGGTAAACTTCGGAAAATCTTCGGTTATTTTCGTTTATCGTTGAATTGAGATCTTGTCTAAAAACAGAATTTTGAATGATTGCAAACAGGTCTGTACTTGAAATAGTCGATTCGGTTAAGTTCGGCCATCTTCGGGTTTCTTCGTATTTATTGTTTACTATTGCGTCCGCCAAATTTTATACCCCCAGTCAAAACCAAAGACATCAAGTAAAGGATTATTTATCAAACCCTCTCTCTCTCAAAAAAAATCAGATTTTGTTGAGGATTTTATGTATTTAATATTCTGACACTAACTAAAATTTGCCTCAAGGGAAGACATGTAGTCTTAAATATTTATTTCAATGCACGTTTTTCTTTCCATATATTTTTCCTAAACTTTTTTAAAATTCAAACAAGTTCCAACGTTTAAACCCGGTAAAGAAAGCTTTCTTGATACTTTTCAAAGACTCTAAAGGAAAACATTGTCAGGGACTCTTATTAGTCTTCTGTAAGCGAAAGGAAGATCTAATCCGGGCTTGGACAAGAGAAGAATACTAATCTGCTAAAAATTTTCGGATTCTTTGAGTGTAGAATAAACTAAAAATGATCGAATGTTTTCGAAATTCATTCGACCAAAGTGACTGACGTCTAAATCTTGATGATTTTGATAATTTTTTCTTGTCGAACAAATCTTGATGATTTTGATAATTTTTTCTTGTCGAACAAATCTTGATGATTTTGATAATTTTTTCTTGTCGAACAAATCTTGATGATTTTGATAATTTTTTCTTGTTGAACTAATCTTGATGATCTTGATAATTTTTTCTTGTCGAACAAATCTTGATGATTTTGATAATTTTTTCTTGTTGAACAAATCTTGATGATTTTGATAATTTTTTCTTGTCGAACAAATCTTGATGATTTTGATAATTTTTTCTTGTCGAACAAATCTTGATGATTTTGATAATTTTTTCTTGTTGAACAAATCTTGATGATTTTGATAATTTTTTCTTGTCGAACAAATCCTTCAATAAATTTTTCTTCTTGAACAAATCTTTTAATAAATTTTTAGTAAAATTTAGTAAAAGATATTTACTAAGATATTTACTATTTACTTTTTTAGTATTTTTAGAAAAAAATCTAGGGGCAATTATTTACAACCATGAATGCTCAAAACTGGCCAAGCAATTTCGAGTGTCCATCATCATCATGCTGTTTCTGCCTCAAGAAAAAATTTACACATCACCCTAAAACTATTTCAAATCTCAAACAGAATTTCACCAAAAATAACCAAGTTAGCCATTAAAATCAAATCGGGGTTCATCATCCCCGGTGCTTCTCAATTTTTCCCATCTACCAAATCCGTTAAACCATTTTGTTTACCTGATTATTGTCACAAATTAACCCGAGCACATTAAATTGAACTTGACGTCATTCAATCCATGTAAATGAAAGCGGAATACAATTTGGGAATTGCGGATGGGTTAAGCAAAGGCCGCCCCCTCTGGAACTCTATACTCTATTTGCCGACGGGCTTGTGCACCGTCACAAATCGTGTAATAATGACAACAATCATTCAAAATAATAATTGTTGCTGTTGTATCGCCGTCGTCGGTCATCATCACGGTGTTGCAGCCCCGTATGCTGATGATGATTATTCATCATTACACAGCCCCGCTCTCGTCGATACGTAACAATTATCTAAATGATGCACATTCATTTCATATGTAGAAATATTTCTGGTGTAAGCCTGAGCACGAGTTTTCCGGGAACAAGAGAAAACTCGCACGTTTGGTCACAGCCAATCAAAAAATCAATTAATTAATTAAATGGGCGACTCTCTCCTTTATAGTCTCTCTATAATTGGCCTATTGCTGTCCTCCGCCATTTTCCTCTACGGCCAAAAATCCTTCCCCTTTATTCCCTTTTCAAATCGCGACCGATAAATCATTCATTTTCTAAAACGGATCCAACAAAACCCGATTAAAAATCTGTATAATCGTATTGACATAACAGCAGATTCGATTTAAATAGTAATCGAATTTAATTATTATCTATTAGCACGAATGGAAAACGTTGCTAAATCAAATAAAATAGCCCCGGCTTATTAAATATGTTTACATCAGTGTATCTCTACAAAAAGAGAAATTGAAATCGTCCAAAAAGGGAAAATCTTTTTGTGTTTTCCCTCTTCACGCCACAACAACGGAAATCCTTCTCAGCGGGGTGCAGGTCTGACAGATATTATCACACGCCGTATATTATCAATTAACGAGAATATTGCTCCCCCGAGGCAGACGACGAAAAAAAAAAAAATACAGTCTAGGACGTCTATATCATTATTCCTTCTTTTTCTTTGTCAACTTTTAATCCAATTTAACGTCGAAAATTAATCTAAGATGGAAAGTTGAGTTGGCCTAATTTAAAAAAAAAAAAAACCAGTAATGAGCCTATGAGACTTAAGGCAATGAATATTTCCCAAAAGCGCTCGGGTCGTTTTTTTTTTGCCTTTTCTTTAATAAAAAGCGTATTTAAGATAACATCGATATATTTCCGGAGAATTTCTGTTCCTTGTATAAATTTCATCCCATTAAACATTCATGAAACGGGACCCGGCTCGTTTTCTTTTCACCGTTGTTTGCTCTATTGCGCGGAGTGCATCCTTCTCTTTTCTTATCCAACATTTGATTCAGCGCTTGTCACTCCGAGCGAATTATTCCCGACTTCATTTCGAATGCTATTCTTTTTTATACCTTTACAGTATAAAGGGTGTTCGATCAAGTGAGTTTTTGCTTTTTCGCCCAGAAGCGAGATAAATTCTCAAAAGAAATAAAATTTGGTTTGAAGTTAGTGTAACTGTCAATTCTAGAAATAGTCGCTGGATGGCGCTGGCGTCACTATTAATTCTGGAAATGGCTGCTGGATGGTGCTAGCGTCAATATTATTTCCAAAATTGGCCGCTGGATGGCTCTAGTGGAGTTATCAATTCTAGAAATAGTCGCTGGATAGCGCTGGCGTCACTATTAATTCCAGAAATGGCTGCTAAATGGTGCTAGCGACAATATTATTTCCAAAAAAAATGACATCTCGATGGCACTAGTGTATCTATTTTATCTAGGAATAATCGCTGGATAGCGCTGGCGGCACTATTAATTCCGGAAGTGGCTACTGGTCGGTGCTAGCGTCACATTTAATTCCCAAAATTGGCCGCTGGATGGCGCTAGTGGAGTTATCAATTCTAGAAGTAGTCGCTGGATAGCGCTGGCGTCTCTATTATTTATAAAAATGGCTGCTGGATGGCGCTAGAGTAACTATCAATTCTAGAAATATCAACTGGGATGAGTTGTCGTCACTATTAACCCTGGAAGTGGCTGCTGGTTGATGCTAGCGTAACATTAAATTCCAAAAATCCCAAAAATTGGTCGCTAGATGGCGTTAGTGTAACTATCAATTCCAGAAGTAGTAGCCGGATAGCGCTGGCGTCACTATTAACTCTGGAAAAGGCTGTTGGATGGTGCTAGCGTCACCACTGATCCCAAAAATGGCAGCTGGACGGCGCTGGTGTCACAAGATCTACTTTTTTGTACTAGCCATTAAAAAATTTGTAATTATTTTTTTTTTTTGAATTTTTCCATTTTTTTTGAATTTTTTCCGTTAAACTAAAATTGAAAATGGGCAAATTTTTTCATGAATTTTAAAAACGTTAAAAAAGGTTTAAAAATTCCTCATTAACGCTTGTTCAAAATGTTTTCAGACAGATGAAAATTCGAATTCTAGAAAGCGCTCCAAAAATAACAATAAGCCATGATTAGGTTTATGACGTCACAATTGAGTTAAATTCTCTTATTTTGATATTTTTGTTTCGAATCATACTTTTTTCTTTTAAAATTATAAAAAGCTATTTAAATGTTCCGCAGAAAAAATATTAAAAATAGACTAATTTCTTTGGCGTGAAAATTCCCACCAATAGAAACAAAGGATCTGACTTAGTTGTGACGTCATAAATTCATGGTCCGTTTAAAATTTTAATTTTAAAGCAAACTTTTCAATGTCTAAATTTTTTTCATACGAAATTTTTTTGCTAAGCTTGTTTATAACATAAATATTAATAACAAATTTGCGATATTAAAACAAGTCCCTTATTATTTTTCGCGAATACAGCAACGCAGAAAAAAAACCGCGTACTAATCTCAAAAACAAGCCAATTTCAAATACTATTAAAACGATTAAAAAAAATTTAATGAATTCATTTAGCAAATTGTTATTAGAAACAATTTTCGACCTAATTTCAACGCACTCTCCCCATAGCTCTTTTACTGCAAAACGCTCATTAAACCCCGGTCGTAAAGTGAATAGTGTATGCATACGCAAATGAACGATGGGGGAATCCTCCATATATGACTAAAAGATGCGGGAGAGAGGGGAGGCGTAAAAAAAGGAAGAAAAAAAAAGAGTTGGGCGCAAAATTTGCATGTTAACGAGCCGAGAAAGAGAAGTAATGACGGCAAGGCTGGCATTTTAATGGAGATCTTCAACTTTCATGTTTATGCGTGGAGGGAGAAAAAAAAAATATTTAAATGTCGTTAGTTAAAAAAATCCGTTTTAATTTTTTTTGCTTAGAATGAATGAGAAAGAAGAATTATGTCTACGGGGTTATTTTAAAAAAAACCCTTAACAAAAAATAATTTTTTCTTCTTCTTAAATGTTTAGTCAAGATGGCAAGAAAATTTCTGGGTTTTGATAAAATTTTACAATCGCGAAGCAAAGACAAAAAAAAATTATCTTTACGAGTACATTTAAAAGAAATTTTTTTTTGAGTCGTAATTTAAGATTAAAAATTCGAGGAAATATTTTTTTAAAGCTCAAATCTCATCGTTGTCTGTTTGTTTATTTTATAATAAGAAAGAAAAGTTGTCGTCTTTTCGTTTTCCGTAACTCTTTTTATAAAGGAAAAAAAAAACCCCCGTCGGAAGTTCTTTTAAACAAAAGTGCTTTATTAAGTTTGAATGTAGGCTAACAGGAGGGGGGAGCGAGGGGGGTGAGAATTAACGAGCGACTTCCTTTTTAGTGGTAACCTGAAACCTCCCCCTGAGAAGTGAAAGTTTAACACAAAAGCATTTTTAATTTTTAAATATGTAATACCGAAGAGGGAAATACAAAATCGCTCCTCCGCCAATACCGCAGCCTTTTAATTGCCAAATTCAAAAGGTTAATTAAAGCCGAAGGATTACTCGAAACTACGAGTTCCTAGAGTCTCTTTTTTTAAGTTTCCCTATTACTAAAACTCGGATTTTTTTCATTTTAGCTTCTTGGCAACTCGAGTTAAAAAGTTTCTCTCTCTCTCAAAAAAAAAAAGACGAGGCTCGGACCCGCATGAGCTTAAGTTTACTAGAATTGTAAACAGGAAGTGTATGTCGTCCTTTCCGGTCGGTGAACGTGATTCGACCGTTTTTGAATTCCTGTCTGCCGCGTTTGAAATTGAATTGAGAGGTTTACAATCATCTTGACAGATTAACCCTCATAATAACATTTTGACGATCCGCAAAATACATAAATGTAATAAAATGAAAACGACATGTAATCAGGTTATTATCAAATGCAGTTAATGAGACTCGACTCGGGGGTAGAAATATTTACTGTCGGGCATTAAAAATACACGTGATGGACTATAACGTCGGTCACGTGATTTCTTTGGTATCGGAATTATAGCCGGATTGAATCCGCATAATTCTTTTTTTGTTTACGGTGTAAATCCACAAGCTTTTTTTCATTTTTGTTTTTTCGTATCCGGACTTAACCCTCCGGTTTTATTTTTTTTCATTAATTCATTGCTTCCAGATAAATTGGTTTAATTCGATATTTTTAATTTTATATCTTGAAATCGTTCAAACGTCAAAATTGAATCTATTTTTCTTTTTTCTATGTGTGTCATCGGGAGTTTTTATTACCGATGAACGAATAACAAAATGGATGATGAATAAAGATTTATTGTGGGATTTTAACTGATATTTCCAATTGACTGAGCAAGATTTTGTTTCTACGTTTTTAATTTCCTACTAAATTTCTTCAATCTTTCAAGAGGAAAACAGACGGGAGATATTTGCTTATCTAAAAGAATCGCTTGTGCTGTGATTTACAAGGATTTGCAGTTCGAAAAAGATTTTCCAAGACGAAAAAATTCATTCACACCAAGGAACTAAAAATTCATCTTGATAGTATATTACAATACTGGATGCGTTTTACGAGGCCTTGAGTTTTCGGTTAACAATTGCTGTTATATCATGGTTGAAACACATATGAATTTTAGTGAAAAATATTTTTTTCTGGTGACGAATATGTGTATCCAAATAATGATATGAATTTCACTTCACTTTTGCTCTGCTCTGATCACTTTCCGACAAATAACTGTCTGCGATATCCACATTCATTGGCCACTCGAATTTCCTAGTTGAAAAGTCTACCTGCAGGAGTAAACACCGAAAACCTAAAAAAAACTAAAAAAAAAATCTTTACAATATCAAAAAAAACTTGCAAATATTTAAATAAAACTCATCACAAAATATTCAAGCGAAAAAAATCAACGAAAACCTTTTTTCCATAATACTGCTTAAAATGCTAGCGATAATTCTCTTCCCCACAACATTGTTTTCAGCAATGGACTTGTAAGTACAAAATCTGCATTCTACCCCCTTAAAAAAAAAAAAACTCGTCGACCTCAACCCCCTTCAGGGCTTTTTTTCCCTCTCGTCTCGACGAGAACTCTTCGTCGAGAAAAAACATTTGCATTCCACTCTCATTGATCTCTCTATCTCCCCCTTCTTTTTACTTCCTCTTTTCGCTTCCTTCAGTCATCCGCCGCGGAGAGATTGAACAATTAATTATCCAAGCATAATTAGTTTTTGCGAAAAATGGAGTTTACATGCTAATCCGAATCGATTTCTCTCTTTTTCTAATTTTTTTCCTTAACGGTCATCAATGCGGAGGGTAAAGAATCTTGATTAAAATGCAGGAATTTTTTTAATACGAAAAATTTTTTTTTTCTCTCCCGAAAAAAAAAACCTCTTGCTCTTTTTCAAGATAAAACGATAAAGGTTTCGTGACACCTACATTTAAGCTGACCCGGTCAGAAATTGATGTCAAGAGCATGACCATCTGTGTAAGCTTTACCCTTAGGGATGTTTTCCCATTCGATCGATCCGCCGGAAACTCACAAATCCCACAAGTTAAACATGTAAACCAAGTCCATTAAAACCGAAGATGTTTCTCATGTTTTACTCGGAAATTCCCAAGTATAACAATAATATGCTTACATAGGATGCATGAGCATCATGTTGCCCGTAGCTCAAATTTTTTTCCCCTGACTTCATAATTATTTTTTTGTTACTCTCCCTTTTTCATCAGATTTTAGTTAGTGACAAAAACACCTGCGAATAAACAAAAATATTCATTTGGGGGGAAAAAAAAGAGAGAAATTTATTATTTGAATGCGGATTTTAATCGTAAATTTAAAGACTGCTACAGTTGCTCCTTTTTTTTAGAGGATTTTTTTTCCTCTGCCGACCGAAAAGCATCTGACCTTCATTTCTGTAAAGTAAAACCGTTGCTAGGAGGAAGTTGTATCGTGTTGCAAGGTTCCCATCAACCCATTCGTTCGTTATTTGAAAGTAATTTGTAGTAGTTTTTTTGATTTTTTTAGTGCTGGCAAGTTTTAAGTTTTTTGCGAAAGTAAGTCGAGATTTTTTTTTCCAAAACAAAAAAAAGGTAACGGCTCCTGGAGCTTTGATTGGAAATGAGAAATCGTTTTTAGTTTAATTTTTGGTCACTTGAACGATCCCAATCTGAATCTTACTCTTCCAAAAGGTGGAAGCAAAAAAACCTGAAATTTCTTTTACAGTTTACATTTTCTATGGGAAAAAAATCTCCTAATTTTCTAAGATGGGGTAAACTACTGATTATTCCATAAGAGCCCGTCTTCTTAAAGTTCCCAAGCATTTTTTTAATGTAAAAAAACTGAAATCTTGAAAATTTGTCACATTTTTCTGCAAAAATTATCACTGATTTTGCTTTTGATTCCTCTTGACTGTGTTTTTTACGTTCAAGTACGAACTAGCTCCACCGGGGTGCTTGAGAAAAGGAGGAGGTGGCTTGAAATCAGGAAATGGACAGAACATAAAAAATCTTCGACTATTAATTAGTCGAAATCGAGTCCCCTATCAGCGCTATCCGTAAAACTTCAAAATTTTCGGTTTTTCCGCATTTTTCGGGAAAGACGATTTATTTTCTCGAAAAATCGTTAAAGGGAAAAGTTGTTCCTAATTGAGTCATGTATCTTCATACATAAAATAAAAAAAATCGTTAGGTCAGTTTTCGAGAAAATCTTTGAAAATTCATTGTTTGGCCTTTCTTGGCTCTGCCAAAGTTCTAAACTTGGCAGGGTTGCCTTCAAATCACAGAATGGACCACAAATTTGAAATTTCCGACCATTTTTCAGTCGAAGTCGAGTCCCATGTCGGCGCTGTCAGTAAAACTTAAAAATTTTCGGATTTTCCGGGGAGGGCGATTTTTTACGGAAAAATGCCAAAGGGAAAAGTTGTTTCTTATAGAGTCAGGTATTTCGACACAAAAAATGAAAAATATCGTTAGAGCCGTTTTCGAGAAAAGTCCCGAAAACTCTAAATTTGGCCTTATTTGGCCCTGCCAAAGCCGTAAATTTGGCCGGGATGGTCTTGATGATGGAATAACAGTTTTCCGTTTTTCTGAGGAAGGCGGTTGCCAATTTTCATTGCGCTATCTCTTTCGGTTTCGGAAACACAGACGAAAAACGAAAGTGCACGAACAAACGGACGTCAGCCCAAAAACCATTTTAACGATTATTTCTCGCCATTTCACGGCAAAATACGCAGTTCGGCGAAATTTCATTATTGACACTACCGCAATACTTCCTCACTCTAGGCAGCTCGAAAGTAAAAAACTCGAGAAAGCTGGCCCATTAATTTGAAGAAATCCCCGGGATTTTCCCAATAGCCCAGTTTGGTTCCTTCGGCTCCAGCATTAAAATTTTTTTTCTCTCCTGAACTCGCAAGGCAACACCTCCACAATTGCCAAAACTCACTCGAAAAATCACACCTCCCCTAAAAACAACGATCATTCACCCAAGAACAAAATCCCGCCATTTTCTATTTTAGTTTCCTCAGATATTATTTAATTTCCATTATATGTTTTATTGAAGCATCTCATTGATTATATCAACAAAAGGGAATCCGCCTGCGGCGACCGAAGAATGCCTTTAATGTAACCGTACAAAATACAATTTGCTTCTCTCATTTACTCTACTCGAATTCCCTTAATAACTTTAACAATTCCACTACGCATGATCCCTTCGAAAAATATTTACAAGTTTCAACATGCGGTGAAACGTGATGATTCCAACATCTCATTGGCGCCATAATTCCCAAAACCAGCCGCATAAATTATGACGACTGATTTTTTCAAATAAACAATCTCCTTAAAAAGTTGAATGATCAAAAAAACTTTCTTTATCTCAAAAATATATTTACGAATTCAACATGGGAGGAATTACCGGGGCGATGATTGAAGAAATGCAACGTCAAAAAAAACCATGCGTTTGAAAAATATCAACGGGGCAATAAAAATTTCCGAGTTAATTTTTTTCCCTGTTTTCTTCCTTAAAAAAAAAAAAAAAACGAACTAATAAATTACTCTTTTTTGTTGCTTATTTCGGCGTAATCCGCCGAGACACAGAAAAAAAACGACGGAGAATCATATTGTGCCATAATATTATCTAAAATGGTTCCCCATGGCGCGTTTCAGCTTATTTTCTTCCCCGAAACAAAATGAAATAATTTTTTTTCCCCTTTTAAGGGAAAAAGTTTGCTAAGGATGAATTATTTTTAAACAATAATAAGGGAAATCGTTTAAATATTTTAGAAAAGGGAGAAAAAACCAATTTCGAGAAAGAAGGAAAAGTGATAAGAGATTGGGAAGTTGGAAAAAAGAGACGGTAAAATGCGAAAAGTAAAATAAGAACTGGCGTTCGAGGTAATGAGCGTCTATTTAAGTTTAATAATTCGGTCAGCAAATTTTTTTGTTTCTTGCGGAGGTATTTTTTTTTTAATGGAACATATGTAAATTAAATAAAGGGGGGGAATGTTTAAATATGCGAAAAACGTCTAGTCGACGAGGAGTATTTATTTCAAAATTCGTGCAAGTTTCGGGAAAACTATTTCAAACTGTCACGGTCTTCGAATATTTGAAATTGTTTTCTTACTTTTCCTGACTTTTTCTCCTTATCATTGTCATGTACAATACAACGTTATCTTAATAATATGCGGAAGGTTTTTTTTCCCCGTCTGAAATTTTTTATCGGAGGAAGAGTTAAATTAAGCAAGAGTCAGAAAATGATCAAAAAGGATTTTTTTCGGGATTTTTCGGAATTTGATGCTGCAATTTCGTTATGGGAAAATTGTGGGGACCCAGAATGCAGAGTAAAATCTGAGTTTGGCAGTTATCATTACACGGATCAAACTTGGTTCATATTTCTCATAAAAGTCCCATTTTTTGAAATAAGTCCTCAAAAGTCCGTTTAGTCCCTATTTTCATGAGTGTGTATTAAAAAATTTTCACAATCAAAAGAAAAAATTATCATTTAATAATTTTTTCCCAAAAATTTCAAAATGTTTTTAAATTTTGTTTTGAAGAAAAACTTAAATTTACAATTTTTTCTTTCTTGTCAAAGGGAAAGAGAGTGTGAATAAATGTGGAAAAAAATTATGGAATGGTTTGTTATAAGAAAAACATCTGGGAAAATTCTTATTTCAAAAATGCCGAAAGGATTCAATACCCAATTAAAATATTTTTACACATTTGTGAAATATTTTACAAATATTGAATGAAACCCATTCAAATATTTGAATGATACAATATTTACATATTTACATAATATTTTCAAAATATTTCAAAATATCAATATTCGATTCGGTTCGACCAAATATTTTTAAAATATTTCACAAATGTTTAAAAATATTTTCAGAATATTTCACTAATGTTTAAAAATAATTTCAGAATATTTCACAAATGTTTAAAAATATTTTCAGAATACTTCACAAATGTTTAAAAATATTTTCAGAATATTTCAAAATATTTTGATCGTACATTTCACTAGCAAGTTTAGCCAGAAATTTTTAGCTCCAAAAAATTCCTCAAAAGTCGCTAAAAAGGCACAAAGACATCGCGCTTAAATCCTGCAGTGACACTATCAGTATTTTTTTTGCTTCTCCCATTTATTCGTCCCGCTAGACAACACTTTTAAATTATACAATTTTCTAAAGGATGAAAAAATCAAGCACCCGTGAAAGAATGCATGCTTACAAGAAAAGGAAGAGGGTGAAAATAAAAAAAAACTGATTTCTTCTTTCAGCCCATGCAAATTTATGTATTAAAAAAGTAAATAGAAGAGTAAAGTGTGCTAAGTTGAGGGTCAGCATCTGATTTATGAACTTTATTTCACGCGTCTTGAATTTCCCACCTTCTTATCTTTAGTACAGTCACGTCGGGTCGTGTACTCGCAACCCCGAAAATATTTCCCATCGAGTATTTTTTCTTAATCATCATCATCACCGCCGTGAGCAGAGGAAATGAATGAAAGAAAAATGGAGACGAGAGGAGGGGGGCTGAAGAAAGAAAGAAAAAAAAAACTTCATCCGCATGAGCGAATTCGTTTAACGATCTTCTGTTAAAATTTATTCGAAGAATAACTCTCGAGCCGGGGTTTTTTATGTCCCTGCGTATGTGAAAAATTATGGATGGAAATAAAATAAAATAAAAAATTCGATTTGGTATTCATCGGATATGGTTTTTTTTATATATGCGTCGAAATCGTTTAAAATGATCCTTGAGATAAAAAAATCTAGTTTTGCATGAAAGGCCTGTCAATTTATTTACTGGAATATTGAAATACAATCATAAAACAAGGATTTTTTTCACGAGCGATAGAATGTTTTTTCCGGACAGTACAACGCAGTAGGGCGAATAACCTCGGCATCACGCCTGACCGATATACAAATCGTAGCATTGATTGTTTGTGACTCTAAGTTGGGCACAACTCACTTAAAGCAGCCAGATGTACAATAGAGAATTTGACAGGAGCAGAAACCAATTATTCAAGAATTCTCAGGCACCAAAAAATTATTAAGAACACTCAAATTGAAAAGAAATTTTAAAATTACACCAAAGTGCAAAAATATTAATTAAATTTTGTCTTAGAGAACCTAGTGGCCTGAAATTGCAGAAAATGTTTTAATAAATTAATTTTCCACTGGTAAAAAATAAAAATAGCTTTGAAAATTAAAAAAAGAAATTCTCAACTTTTATTGCAGCAACTAATTTAACGGGCAATGAGACAAAAGGGATGGGGGGGGAGGCAAATCGCGTGGGATTAAAAAAAACACAGAAAAAAGAAAAAAAGAAACGATATAACGATTATTGCCGCTGTTAAAGTTCTCAAAACATCTGCCAAAACTTGTATGAGGATATTACCAATATTAAAAGTAGCGAGTTTTAAGCCCCAGATGGTTCTTTTAACAGGTTGCATTTGGATTTTTCATTCGGATCGGACTTTGTTACATTGCATTTAATTTTTTTATCGGGTTTAATTGCTGAAGGGCTTTATATTCTTCCAGATAATCCAAAAAGTTCTTTTTTCTTAGCCTTCCAAATATTTTTTCCCGCTTTTTATTGCCGGTTTATACACTCAGTGAATCATCTGCCCTCAATAAGTCAATGACTCATGCACTCAATCAATTAATCAGTCATTCGATGATTCATGCACTCACTCAATCAATTACTCGATGATTCAAGCACTTCGTAAGTCAATCAATCGATGAATCAACCCATCACTTATTCACGCAACTATTTACTCAATCAATGAATCAATGGATCAATCGATCGATCAATCATTTTTGTGCTTTCTCATCAGTGAGTGCATGAATGAATAAATTCATAATCAATGAGTGAATGAATGAATGAATGAATGAATGAATAAATGAATGAATGAATGAATAAATGAATGAATGAATGAATGAATGAATGAATAAATGAACGAACGAATGAACGAACGAATGAATAAATGAATGAATGCATAATGAATAAGTGAATGAATGAATGAATGAATGAATGAGTGAATAAATGAATGGATGAATGAATGAATGAATGAATGAATGAATGGATAAATGAATGAATAGATGAATGGATGAATGAATGAATGAATAGATGAATAGATTAATGAATGAACGAATGAATGAATGAATAATCTGGATAAAACTACTAATCTAGTCATTCACTCAACCTGCTACATTCATAAATTAAAAAATTAAGAAACCGAATCCTAAGTATCAAAAAATGAAACTTCCATCTCATTCCTCATTACAAAAATTTCGTCAAACTTATTTTCATTAGAAGAAAAAGCGACGTTCACCTATAACTGACAACCCCAGAAAGCCCGTAAGAATTCTTCGAAAGCACGCACTCCTCATAAAAATATCTCGCAAATCGATACGTATCAACTCCCGACTCAGATTCTTTCATCCGCATGATTGCCGCAACAAAAAAAAACCTTCACTATATTAAAATTCTGAAAATAATCCAAATGGAAAAAAGATAATTCTAAGAAAATCGAAAAAGTCGACCAGGGATCCCGAAATGGAGAAACAAACGGGGGAAACCGGAAATGAAAACGACTTTCGAGTATTAAATTCTCCCCAACTTTTTTTTTCCTTGCTGCTTTTTATTAAGAAGACAGTGACGTTTAAATTAAAATACAAAGTGTTGCAATTAAATAATCGTTTTCATTCAAAATGGCTGACAAAAGAAGCTAAAATTCATTTACGATTTTATCTTTTCTTGCAAACTAAATACTCTGTCAAAAGGGCTAACTTCATCTTTTCTTTCTTTTTTTTCTTCGTTCTTCTTTGAAAAGTCAAAATGAGACAAATCTGGTTGTCAGAAATAAGTAGAAAGGAAGAAAAAAAGAAGGGAACTCATTAAATAAATCAATAACAATCCCGAGGACATTAATAAAAGGAGATTTAAAAGGAAAAAAGTCTCCGCGACTGTTGTCGGGAAGCTTATTCCAAAGGAGAAGAAAAGTCGAACCGATGATAACATGACAGCAAATTAGAGTTTTTTTTTTATATTGTTTATTGTGGGATTTTGAGTGGTTCTCAAAAAATAACAGTTACAGAAGGAGACAATTTTTTTCCAGAAAAGGATTAATAGAAAATCGATGAAGATTTCTATCTAGCAGACAAATCATTGTAATTGCACAAGAGACATTGAGGTTTAAGGATAGACCGCATCAAAGTGGATAAGAAGAAGAGGATCCTTAATTAATTGATGAGTATTTTAGCTAAAAATCTGAGATTTTAAATGCAACGCACGAAATTTAATATCACAAGAAGCATCTTGAAGGGAAATGGATTTGCTATATGAAATATCGTTCACTTGTTCACTCGATCATTCTTTCTCGCGTCTTTCATTTGAATTAGTCATTCATTCATTCAATTACTCATTCATTAATACTTCAGTGCAGAACTCGACCAAGTCCATCTCCCAACTCGAAACTTGTTTCTTAAAAATTGACTTGGTCGAGTTCTGAAGTAAAAAATTTCAATTAGTCACTAATTAATTCATTCATTCGATGACTCATTCATTCATTTCAATTAGTCACTCATTCATCTATTCGCTAACTCACTAATTCATCCATTCACTCGTTGACTCATTCATTCGTTTACTCACTCATTCACTCATTCATTCGTTTACTCACTCATTCACTCATTCATTCGTTTACTCACTCATTCACTCATTCATTCGTTTACTCACTCATTCACTCATTCATTCGTTTACTCACTCATTCACTCATTCATTCGTTTAGTCACTCATTCACTCATTCATTCGTTTACTCACTCATTCACTCATTCAATATTTCACTCATTTACTCACTCATTCATTCAATATTTCACTCGTTTACTCATTCATTCATTCATTAATTCAATAATTCATCGAATCATTTATTCATTCATTTACTCACTCACTCATTCATTCACTCACTCACTCACTCATTCATTCATTCATTCACTCACTCATTCACTCACTCACTCACTCATTCATTCATTCATTCATTCATTCGTTCGTTTGTTCGTTCGTTCGTTTACTCACGCTTTTCATGCAAACTAGCTATTCATGCCTCTTAATAATCTCCTTTAAAAACTCAAAGAAAAATAAACATTATTAAACATTCTTTCTTTCTGAACTTTACAATTTCCCAGAAAAACTAATAACGATGAAAAAAGAGCAACACTTGGCAGCATATGAAAAAATACCCCGTCAAATACATGTGGCGTATTATCCATCAATCAGAAAAAAAAAATTAACTTTCCGAATTTAATGTCGATTAATTATTCTTACGTTATTATTCGAAAAAAAAAAATGATAGGTCTATTTAACATCTTTATAATCCCATCCTGCTTTTTAATCTTCGATTTCCTGTCATCCTGCCAATAAATTAATAAAAAGTCAATCTCGATTCCTTTTCAACGATGATTTTTTTTTCCTAAGAGAAAATTCCCTCCGAATATTATTGCGGAGGAACTTCCCCAAGAAAATAAACGTCTTGTTTCTGGGATGTAACATTATAATTTCTTATAAATTACACCAGCAAGACTTCTAAAAACAAGTGCAACATTTTGTTATTAAGATAAAAAATGATTACATCGTAAATTTTAAAAAACGAGACAGATTTCGAAACTTTAACTCCGCCGTAATGTTCTTTTCAAATTCGGAATGAAATACTTTTTTTTTTGGTGTTGAACCGGTCAGGAAGCTGAAATCAATTAGTCTTGAAGTAATTATTCCCTCATCCTTTGAAACTTCCTTTTTTAACCATGTTAAATTCAAAACAAAAAGGTTATTGTTTAATTAAAATTTAGCATTGCCAGTTACGAATCATAAAAGCAAAGAGCAACTATCATAAATAATAATCTTCAAAAAGGAACTGGAGAGAACCAGAATCAGAAGCGGAAATAGAAACGAAAACTATTAATTAACTCGATTAATTAATAATTGAAATACTAAAGAAAAGAAAGTCTAGAGTTTTGGCGAATGTCAAAGCTTTGAAAACCGACTCAGTTTAATTTCTATTAGAATATTAAAATAAAAATAAAAAGTTTTTATTTTAAAATAGAATAAAAAATGCATTAGAATCCCATTTTTGCTTTTAACGAATTTTTTTTTTACTTGTTAACGAGCTTAGCGGCCTTTTTTATGTGAAAGCCAATTAAGAAACTCAGAAAACTGTACCTTTTGGGATTAATTTTTGATCCTTAAGGGCAGGAGATTCTTAAATAATATTTTAACATTCGAACTGCCACTGCTTAAATCTCCACTGGATCCAACAACACGACTTGTTAACAAAATCTTCTTTTTGAATATTAAATTAAATTATCCAGCATGAATAAACTGGAAATGCGTAGACGGACCCAATGAAAGATATCCCTTTTGAATTAAAATGATTTAATCCTCAAAGAAACTAAATTTCCCTTCTCCTCATCCCCTCCCTCGTTCCACCCATAACAACTTCATTAAAACTAAGTCCAAAGATGATCGAAATCTTTTCGCTGTTATTTAGATATTTGACTTAGAGTCCTTTGATATTTTTCTAAATCAAGAATTTTTTTTTCGTTGAGTGGAAGAAAAATGAAAATCAATAATTTAAAAAAAAAAATCGGCCAGGGATTTACATTTGTATTTTTTTTTAAACGGCGTAATCAAAAACAGCTTGATTTTAAAGCCGGGGCTATTTGCCGTAATTAACGCAAATCTCGTTTTGTAGAATGAACCCATTAGTGTACACATCAGATAACGTTTTGTCAATAATACTAAAGCTGATGATATCATCGTTCATTATTATCTTTTTTTAGGCGGAGGGAAAAAAATCGAAAGCCATTTATTAATGGTAATTTGGAGGCTTAAATTAGTTGAAACATTTTTTTGAATGAAGGATTGACAAATGTAAGTCGAACATTTTTGGAGATTCATGTATCATCTGTTGATACAAAATTTTAACCATTCACATAAAAAAGGCTGTTAATAAATTTTAAAAATAAATAATTAAATTTTTTTATGAACAAATGAATAAGCGAGTGAGTGAATGAATGAATGAGTTGTGAATGAGTGAATAAACGAATGAGTGAATAAACGAATGAATGAATGAATGAGTGAATGAGTGAGTGAGTGAGTGAGCGAGTGAGTGAGTGAATAAACAAATGAATGAACGAACAATTAAATGAATGAAAGAGTGATTGAGTGAGTAAACGAATGAATGCGTGATTGAGTGAGTGAGCGAATTAATGAATAGTAAGTGAGTGAAGTAATGAATGAGTGACTGAGTGAGTGAATTAGTGGATGAGTGACTGAATTCATGGATGAATGAGTGATTGATTGATTGAATGAATGAATGAGTAAGTAAGTAAGTAAGTAAGTAAGTGAGTAAAAGAGTGAGTAGATGATTACGTGAGTGAGTTAATGAGTGAGTGAGTGAGTGAGTGAGTGAGTGAGTGAGTGAGTGAATGAGTGTGTGAGTAAGTGGATGGCTAAATAACTTAATGAACGATTGAATGGGTGAATGATTGAAGGAATGAGTGAATGAGTGAGTGAATTAGTGGATTAATGAATGTGTGAGTGAGTGAATTAATGGATGAGTGACTGAATTCATGAATGAATGAGTAAGTAAGTAAGTGAGTAAAAGAGTGAGTAGATGATTACGTGAGTGAGTGAGTGAGTGAGTGAGTGAGTGAATGAATGAGTGAATGAGTGAATGAGTGTGTGAGTAAGTGGATAACTAAATAGCTTAATGAATGATTGAAGGAACGAATGAATGAGTGAATGAAAAAATGTTTCGAAATTTAATTGTTTTTGAAATGCTTCTTAATTTTTTTGTCAATTTTTTTCTTTTAATTTTTTTTTTGGTTTTTATACATGTGTACATTTTTTTTGATTTTACTTCACTAAAACATTTCGGGGATTTTTCTTCTTTTTCTTCCCTTCTAAAATTAATGCCACTCACGAATCCGCTCATTAAAAATTTCAATCCATTACCGCTAAAAGCGAGATCGCCCGAAAATTAAGTGAATGAACAAAAAAAAAGCAAAGTAAAAAAAAAGAACCAGGGAAATAAGAAAACCGAACCTTAAAAATTAAATTAAATGTTAAATGTAGAAGGAAAAACGTGAGGAAGAATTTTACGACGCATGCAGAACGTAAGAAGACGACAGGCGCCGGTGGAAATAATGTCGCCAAAGCTATGCAATCTCTTCACGCTCGGACGTGAAAACAGTAAACATACGTGTTTATTTTCAGGGAAAACAACACGAGAGGAGAAGAAAAAACGTGAAGGAATACAATTCTCAATTGTTTGTATATGGAATCATTTATGTAACGATTCTTGTCTGAAAAGTATAAGGTGAGTTCTCATTCAAGAGTCAGAATTTCCAATTTTTTTTCCCCCCGATGAAAAAGAGTCAGGCAAGAAAAAGGAGATCGCGACAAAAAAAAACAGACGGGAGGTAATCTCTTCCGTTTTCGGGCGGCACGATGGGAATGTGTCATAAGCAGATGAAAAGCGTTATATTTTTTTTTACCTATAAAAGTGGCAGAATTTACACAAAGGATAAAATTTTTTTTTAAAAAAAAACAGGGGAGAAAAAAGAAATTGATTAAAACAAAGCAGAAAAGTCGGTCGGGGTTTTATGTGTAATTTTTTTCTTTGAATTGCTAAATTAAAAACTAAGTGAACGGGGCTGAGTTATGAAGAGAAAGTAAATTATTACAGATGAAATTCCTGCATTAGTTTAGCTCTCTGGATTTTATAAAAATAAAAAATTCAAAAAGGTAGAAAGTAGGCCTGTAGTCAAAGCAAGGCGTTATCTTTTTACCGTGATCAATCTTCGTGGCCCTCTTTCGATTTGAGATTGGATCAACTAAAAAACTGGAATAATTATTTTTTTTAAAGCTTTTCCGGTAAAAAGCATTAGTTTTATAGAGAAGAAAGAACAAAAGAAAAACGAAAAAACAACGATTTCAATAAAACGCCTTACTTTTCCTGATTAGATTAACGTGAGATAACATTACAATTTTATCTAAACAGCCTTTTTAAGGCGTTCACTTACTAAAATTCTCAACCTTCATTATTTAAACATCTGCGGCGTCAGTTTGAAGCGCCAACAGGCGTCGATATGATTCCCTCATCAAAACTGGAAAACCGGAAACTAATAATCGAAATTGAAAAGGGATCCCGGGGAAAGGGCAAAAGCGGGGTGACCATGTTTCGCAATAAGCCTATATCGCTAATGATCGTTATTTCACTTGTAACATAAATATTCAACTTCTGCTGTACAGTAGCCATTAAGGCGAGGGATTCTAAAATCCAGTGGAAAAGCCAAAAGTTCCTCGGCAGTAATTCTTTTCGTTAACAAACATTAATGATGATGATCATAAGAGAATAATGAATATATATATCCCCTTAGAAGCTTGTAATGAGCAAGATGACAAAATAAAAAAAGATGTTTCTGGTATTTTTCCAGCTCCGTTCCTTTTTTTTTTTCCTTTCTTCTTTTCTCCTTCTGCTTTTTTCTGGAACATTAGCTCCTACATTTAGATTTATAATGTCCACTGCACCGTTAAAAAAGAAATCAAATTTACTGACTTAAAACGTTTTTTTTTGAGAGAGAATCGTGGCCGGAGTGGAAATTTTATACTTGCACAATACAAAAACGAGCGAGTTTTTTCCTCTCCGTTTAAATATGACGAGGCTTTCAATATGTTTCATTTATATTCTAAAAACTCATCAATTTAAAAATTTTCGGGGTTTTACTCCTTATCTATATAAATTATAGCCGAGTCATTTGACGTAGATTTATGGCGACAAATGGCTCCCTCCGAACTGTTAGTATCCTTGCTTGGAATGTCAGTATCTCTCTCTATCCTTTTCCACTTTCATCCTCCATCTAACCTCTTAGATGTCATCGAAGGCATTCTTCAATTTGTCTCTCAAATTAACTTTCCCCCCTTTTTGATTCCTGTTTGGTTAATTTATTTACGTTTCGAAAGGGTTTTTGAAAAATGGCGTTTTGATGGAATCAAAATGAAGAAGAGATATTTATTTACATTCAGTCCAGGTTGGGAATGACGTTTCGAGGTGAAATTAATGGCAGATGAGATGCCTTTAACCCAGCTAGTTGGATTTCAATTGAATTTTCAATGATCTCGATGCCGGGAGCAGCAAGCTAGAGACTTCATACATGAAAAAAAATTGCGGGATCCCAATAGACGCAGAAAGAACGCGCTCTAATGAGCAGATCCGAAGGCTTACTGAGCAGCCATTGATTACTAGCGTGATCAAGGCTTGTCGGCTTCAGTGTGCGGGACATGTAGCGCGAGCGCCCCGATTCGGAGGATTCGGCAGGTCCTGGATGGACGCCCGACTAGCCCTAGACCTCTAGGAAGACCTCAGCTTCGCTGGGAGGTGTCGATGGATGCATGTAATAGACGCAGAAAGTTTAAGAATTATCTTTAAAAAATTTAGGCCAGCTCTTACAGAAGTTAAAAAACTGGGCTGGTGACTGTCCTTAATTTCTTCCCCGGCAGCACACCGGCTCTCTGCTGCTTACAATTAAAATTGTGCCCTTTCCATAAAAAAGGATTAAAAAAAATATCTCAATTTTTTTTTTAGAAAAAATAACGGCAAAATAAAAACAACTATTCATTAAAGAATAATAGTAGCTTACTCGTTTTATGACATTTTGTACTATAATTATCTTCCCCATGTTAATTTTCATGCTATTTGTAACATTTGTAGTTATTAAAGGCTGTGACAGTCTCGAGTTGCAAGAGCTTATGTTACGTTACGTGTAATACTTCGCTTATGGGACGCAACGTAACGTAAGCTCTTACAACTCGAGACTGACTGGACCTTAATTGTCACAAAATCTGACTGTATACACTTTCAATATATTGTATTATTAAATTTGTCCGCATTCTGATTTAATCTTGATTTCCAACCTAGAATTATTTCGCGATTTGAAAAACAATTCAAAATCTGCGTTGCTGGTAAAATTATAAGGGAAGTATTAATGAGACAAAGTTCACATACTAGGAAACTCATCACGCTATGTCAATGTGTTTTTTGGTCGTTCTTCTTTACGAGTAGTCTTCGCTACGAAAATTGGTTATTATTAAGGCGATTCTTACTAGGATGAAGCCAACAGAAATTAATGAGTGTCAAACCAGTTTCTTAAATTCTTGAGCCACGAGGTTCTGCGTCTGTCCAACGACTGGACAGAGGCAGAACCTCAGGCTGGGCCCCAGCCTGGATCGTACCTCAATCTGCTCTTCCATGATCATGTGCAAGATGCGGTATTTCTGGCTAAAATATGAGAGCTTTTATCGATTAATCTCATAGAGCACCTCAACCATCAATCTCCTTGCCCATGAAATTCTGTGAATTGGTAAATATCACTCAACGAGGTACCTTATTGTCACGGGGCTTTGTGTCCACCGGACCTACCCCAATGAGGATCGACGTCGACTTTACAAAAGTTAGCCTGCAGATCCTCCGACCGCAATAACATTGGCGGTAGTCTGTATTATCTCAACAACGAACTCGATAAATATCTTTTTTATATTCTTATCTCTTTCTCTATCCATACAATCACAAAACAAAACAACAACGATCACTCATTCTCATTCTCCAGCCCTCGAACGGCCACAGTACAGTATTGCTAACAGCCTGCAGCAAATTTGAGGTAAAAGAACTAGTTGACGTAAACTTACACTCACTTGCAGCAAGTCTTCTTCTTCTTCTCTCAACCTATATCCGTCCACTCCTGAATGACGGTCTCTCTCAAACTTTGCCACCCTTCCTTGTCTTGGGCTCTTTGCAACCATTCCAGTTCCGCCACCCTCTTAATGTCGCCGCACAATCTCTTTTGGTGCTCCAGACGCTTCTTTTCGACGCTCAAGGTCTCTACGTCTACCTATCCGGATTCTTCCTGGCGACATGACCTGCCCATCGCCACTTAGCTGTTGCAAGGCGTTGCGCAACATCATCACTGCTGCAAGTAAGATACCGAAACTGTTCTTGCGGTCTGGGTCGTGATGCGGCTACCTCCACGGCTGCAAAAAAAAATAAATTCGCAACAAAAGGCTCAAAACTTAAATCCTCCATCTTAGTCAACAAGCAGTAAAGACCAAACAAATGCCCAAACGGAGAAAAATACCTGGATGAGTTAGTAAAGCCACATATCAAACGCCGCCGACTTCCTCTTCAGTGCCCAACTGCTCAGGGTAATGTCTACCCCTCAAGTCCATAGAATAAAAGCGAATAAACACTTAACCCACCACTAGGTGCCCTTTTGAAAACTTTGCATGGAGTCCTCCTTTTAAGACCTATCGAGCTACTTATTTTAACAAACCACCGACTTTTCCCTTTTTATCCAAAATCAAGCTTTTCCTTCCTTATTTCCCTTCTGGCACAACGCCCGCAAATAATTAAATTCTCATAACAATTTCCAACACAGTAAACGTGCCAACAATTACCAAAATTAAATATAAAAATCATTTATTTAATAACAACATCCTCGTACAGCTAGAAGAAATTTTTAAAAAAACCGCAACACCATTCTGGGAAAAATGCCAAATCCGCATCCCCAACGGGTCCTTATTGACTTATCCTCCACTTCCCCATTCATCAATAACTTAAAGAATATTAACTTTAAAAAATTAATATTCCTCCGACTAAACCCAGATGGCGCTCTAAACAAACCAAAAAAAAAAAAAAAGAAACTTACCCGTGTTAACGAATTTACATTCCTCTCCCTTTAAAAAAAAATCCTAACTAATCATATAAATAACCTTTATTTAAAACGATAATAGTAGCACAGCGCCTGTGGTATTATTATAACCGTATAACTTTTTAAACGTCTGGGAGAAAAACTTCGCTTTTTCTTTTACTTCCTCCCTCTCTCGCATTCGTCTGCAATGTTTACTTTAAAAAGATAATAAGGATACAAACACCCAAGTTTATTTGATAATGGTTTAAGAAAAATAAACATCGTTCCAGCCAACTAATGCAATTTTCTTTCTTTTCTTTACAGGTTTATGGCGGATAAAAGAAATGAAGATGAGATAAAGGTAAAAAAAAATTCAGATTTTTTAAAACCTTTTTTTTTTTTTGGTCGAGGGTTATACAGAGGTTGTCGTAGCAATTTAAAAGATATCGAGCGGAAATAATTAAGTTCAAAAGTCCCCGACAATTAATCTATTGATGGGATAAAAGAGGACAGGGAAAAGAGAAATTCCTTTTGAGTTAAAAGCAGCATAATCTCTCTTCACATTTTTCCTGATTCGGATGAATTCATTTATTATTATTATGTTCGGTGCCCTCTTTTAAATTCCGAAATGAGTAAAATACTTCATTATTACATTCCGCGGTTTATTTTATGAATTACAGTTAAATTTGTAAGAGTGAATATTTTTTAATAATGCAATTTAAAGAGCGGAGGATATTTATCAACTTAGGTTAATGGAGCTCGTGTGGAAAAATTGTTGGGAGTAATCTAGAACCTCGTAAAATCTTTTCAGCGGAAGGGAAAAATTTTTATGAAAGCAATTTGTAACGGTTTAATATAATAATTCAAAACGGTGAACTTGGGTTTTGGATTTTGGGGCCAGCCGATGGCTCAAATGAAAATTCAACCAACGCAGAAATCAATTCTTTCCTAAATTTTTGGGACTCTAAGACCTGAAGGTAGAAATAAAAATTTTTAAACAATTTTTGGCCCAATTTCATTTTTTCAGATTTTTTATTTGTTTTGAGCAAATCTTTTGATAATTTTTTCTCGTTGAACAAATCTTTTTGTTGAACAAACCTTGATAATTTTTTCTTGTTGAACAAATCTTTTGATAATTTTTTCTTGTTGAACAAATCTTTTGATAATTTTTTCTTGTTGAACAAATCTTTTGATAATTTTTTCTTGTTGAACAAATCTTTTGATAATTTTTTCTTGTTGAACAAATCTTCTTATTGAACAAACCTTGATAATTTTTTCTTGTTGAACAAATCTTTTGATAATTTTTTCTTGTTGAACAAATCTTTTGATAATTTTTTCTTGTTGAACAAATCTTCTTGTTGAACAAACCTTGATAATTTTTTCTTGTTGAACAAATCTTCTTGTTGAACAAACGTTGGTAATTTTTTCTTGTTGAACAAATCTTGTTGAACAAACCTTGATAATTTTTTCTTGTTGAACAAACCTTGGTAATTTTTTCTTGTTGAACAAACCCTGATAATTTTTTCTTGTTGAACAAACCTTGGTAATTTTTTCTTGTTGAACAAACCTTGATAATTATTTCTTGTTGAACAAACCTTGGTCATTTTTTCTTGTTGAACAAAGCCTGATAATTTTTTCTCGTTGAACAAATCTTCTTGTTGAACAAACCTTGGTAATTTTTTCTTGTCGAGCAAATCTTTTAATAATTTTTTCTTGTTGAACAAATCATTTGATTTTTATCGTCGAAAAAATCTTTTGATAATCCTTTCTTGTTGAACGAATCTTTTAATAATTTTTTCTTGTCAAACAAAACTTCTCATATAAGGGACAAAATTCGATCTCTGCTATCAGAAAAATGTACCCAAGCTATCAGTTTCACTTATCAAAATCGTATTCATCTTACGAGCCTCCCACACACAAAACTAACCCTAAACACCATGGGAAAACTTCCCTTTAAACTGTTAGCAAATTCCTGAAATCAACTACAAAATTTCTAATTCTCATAGGGAGCCTATTAAAAACTTTAAGGTTATTAAATTTATCGACTTCATCGGGGAATAGTTATAATGGGTGTCTACTTAATCGCTTATAACACACATATGGAAAGTTATAATAATGTTAAAGAATTATACAACAAGGAAAAGCGTTAAAGTTATCCTAATGACTATCACATTTTCCGAAAAAAAAAAAAAAAAGATCAGATTTTGTCTAATCGGTTTTTAATCAAAAAAGTATAAATTACCCATGACCTTTGCTATAAATAGTTAAAGCGATGGAAATACTCGTAAGCGGTCCGCAACCATGTAAAGATTGATTACCGCAATGGTAAATAGAATCTCAGCACGCAAACTAAGCATTGAAAATGCTTATATCGTTAATCATGTGGCTTTGAATCTTCGATTGTAATATTTTTTTTTTTTTTCCAAACCGCGTCTTGTTTGATACGTCAGCTCGTTTGTCAGATTTTTTTAAAGAAGAAAAATTAATAGGGTAAAGTGGGAGGAATATTATATCGTTTTCTATCATTTTCATGCAAACTAAGTTTCAACGTGACCTGAGTGAGAAAGAGCCAGACTGTTTACTTATGTAGTTGTTCCTCTGTTAAATGTTTCCTTCGCGTTTAGAGACAATGAATAAACATTAAGGGAACCATTGTCATGTAGGAAAGGGCTGAAGTTAGTTTTAGTGAGAGATGTGATAATGTTGGGGATTTTCTTAAGATTTCGGAGTTCGAAAAAAGATTTTTCTTGCCCCTCTGGGTCATCCGAAGAAAGGGGAAAATTCCTGGGGCAGTAGATTTCCACGAGAACAGACCGTCAAGTTTTTAAAACAAAAAATTCCTTACGGCAAAAAATTTAAAAAAAATATTTAAGAACAAAAACAAACTTACATTGATTCTGCTGGATCTGCCGCTGTAGCCTTTTTCTTTCTGCCGTACAGCAATTCCTGCAAAAAAAAATAAAATCTAGATTAACATCACGACTGCGCCTCTATTTCTAAACCGCATTTCAGGTTCGTTTTGACAAACAAGGATTTAATAGAGACTATATTGAAAATTCAAGAAATAATTACAATACACAGCTCTGAGGTAATGGAAAATTTTCATTTCAAGGAATCGAAATCCGAAGAAAACGTAGGAAGTCACAGCTTTGATGATTACGAAAACACACAAACTACAAATACTAAACATTTAACACAGGCCTATACAGTATTTCCGTCACCTCAAAGGGATTCCAAGGAATACGTCTAAACAACCGTGTTATTCCTTAAAATGTAATTTCATGATTGCTTTGATGAATCAACTAGCAAATACTTCCAAATATTAAATTTTGAACTAAATGAGACAGCGAGAGCGTAAAAGCTATTGTATAAGATAAAACAAAAGCAAGAGCTTAGTTAGATATTTGGCCTAAGTTTGGAGCCAGTTTCGAATTTTTTTTCGAAAACTTTTTGGCCAAACTTAGGTGCCAGACTTTGGCACTACTAATCTTTTCCAAGAAGAACATTTGGCAGCCATGATGATACGCACTGCGTTTTACTGAAGATTTGCTTCACTGAAAAAATGTACAAAAAATTTGTTCGACTAAAGAAATCTACAAAAGATTTGTTCGACTGTAAAAATTTACAAAACATTTGTTCGACAGTAAATATTTACAAAAGATCTGTTCGACTAAAAAAATTATTGAAAGATTTGTTCGACTAAAAAAAATTATTGAAAAATTTGTTCGACTAAAAAAAATTATTGAAAGATTTGTTCGACTAAAAAAAATTATTGAAAGATTTCTTCAAGTAAAGTAATTTATAAAAAATTTGTTCGACTAAAAAATTGTACAGAAGATTTGTTCGACTAAAAAATTGTACAGAAGATTTGTTCGACTAAAAAATTGTACAGAAGATTTGTTCGACTAAAAAATTGTACAGAAGATTTGTTCGACTAAAAAATTGTACAGAAGATTTGTTCGACTAAAAAATTGTACAGAAGATTTGTTCGACTAAAAAATTGTACAGAAGATTTGTTCGACTAAAAAAATTCACAAAACATTTGTTTAACTACCAAAATGTACAAAAAATTTGTTCAACTATAAAAATTTACAAAACATTTGTTCAACTATAAATGTTTACAAAATATTTGTTAGACAAAAAAAATTTACAAAAGATTGTAAATTTGTAAACCTCCGTCATTGCAGTGAGTTCCTATTTTCATGAATCCGAATGGGCAAATTCACAATCATGGCTGCCGAATATTCTTCTTGTGGCAGTCGCCATGACACTTATTATACATTCAATTTTTGCCAGCTTCCCAGTTTCTTTTAATTTACCGTCTGAGGGCTGTACCCTCATCAAAGTAAAGAAAACCGTCCCAATCCAATACTGAGATCATCACATCAAAAAGCGAAAAAGAAAACAGAGAGAGAAAGAAAAAAAAACTAGAACAGTGCATGTGTATCCTAAACAAGAAGATATTAAAAGAAAACTGAGATAATTTCTTTTTAAAAACGAGGAAGTAACAGGCGATAAAAAAAAAGTGAGAACTTTAAAAAAAACAGTAACAAAAAATATTAAATAATGTATATCGTCATTAATCACCGTCTAAACAGACAGACTGACGGACAGACGGCCATTTATATAACACTGTCACAGTAGTTATATTTTACCAAACTTTAAGTAGGAAATATTTTCATTCGTTACGGCATCTAATTTGTAAACGACCCTTTTTTTTCCACTGTAGTGATTCTTCAGGGATTTTCATACTCTCGAGTGATGTTTAGTGACCGGTGGCGCGGACAAGACAAACATTTTTTCCCCAGAAAGAAATTTTCTTCAAATGTAACCTGCTTTTTTTCTTTTTCAGTATAAATTTTTTTTTATACGTCTTTCAATTTTTATTACATGAGTGAATTTCCGTTTTAAAAAACATATTCGATTCATCCGGATGTTATGGAAATAAAAATACGGATGCTTAAAGCAAACTGCATGGAAGTTATTCGAAATGCAGAAAGATGGAAATGTACTTTAACTGTAACGTCATAATTTTGATTAAGCCGTGAAAGGATGGGGGGAAATCCCGGGTTGAACTATGGTTAATTAAAATCAGATTTTTTTGTTGAATGGAAATATTTACAAAATAAAAGAAAGAAAAAAAAGGGAGATTGTGTGAAATATCAGAGGAAGAAAAAAATATATAAAAGGCGATTATGTTTGACGATAAAATGTTTTTCACGGTTACATGGAATCCCTGCTGTTGCTAAAACAATTAGTGATGGTCAGTGGCTGATCCTTTTTTGTGAATAGTGTATTTTTTTTTAAAAAAAAAGGGATACGGTTACATAAATGGATGCGGGAAAAGAATAAGGGAATGAGTTTTTTACTTGTTAGGTTAAAAGATTTTCGCAGTGTTTCATTTTAAGTATTTGCTCTGGAGTTTGAAACCTGAGCAATAAGCTGGTCAGCATCTGGTTTGCAGATGACTCCAGTGTCGCATATTTAGCGTATGCAGAGCTCAGTCAATTCCAAACCTGAGATAGAACAGTTTAATCCTCAGGTCTCGAGCTGCTGCTTGAATTAAAAGTGATTAAATGCTTTGCAACAACCCCGAATTTTTTTTTTGACAAAAAATTGTTCATAGAATTCCTTATGATAAAAAAAATTACATGTAGAACTTTTGTTAGGACATGAAATCGTTTGTAGAATTTTCCTTTGTCAAAAAAATTGTTTGTAGAATTATTTTTTGACAAAAAAATCGTTTGTAGAATTACTTTTTGACAAAAAAATCGTTTGTAGAATTATTTTTTGTCAAAAAAATTGTTTTTAGAATTAATTTTTGTCAAAAAATTGTTTGTAGAATTTTTTTTAAGACAAAAAAAATTGTTTGTAGAACTTTTCTCCGGCAAAAAATATCATGCAGAACTTTCGTAGGCCAAGAGACTGTTTATAAAACTTTTCCAGTCAAAAAAAATTGCTTGTAGAATTTTTCTTTAGGAAAATATTTCATGTAGAACTTTCGTAGGCAAAGACATTGTTTGTAGGATTTTTCTTTTATCAAAAAAATTGATTGTAGAATTTTCTTATGGGCAAAAATTTCATGTACAATTTTTATTATGCCAGGTTTTTATTTGCAGGGATTTTCTCCGGCAAAAAATCGTTTGTAGAAATTTTCTTTGGCAAAAAAATTATGCAGAACTTTCGTAGGCCAAGAGATTGTTCGTAGAATGTTCTACTTTATCAAAAGATTCGTTTGTAGAACTTTTCTTCATCGAAAAATATCATGCAGAACTTTCGTAGGCCAAGAAATTGTTTGTAGAACTTTTCTTCGTCAAAAAAATTGTTTGAAGAATTTTCTTTGTAAAACAAATTGTGAGTAGAAATTTCGTTTGTCAAAAAAATTGTTTGTAGAACTTTTCTTTAGCAAAAAATATCATGCAGAACTTTCGTAGGCCAAGAAATTGTTCGTAGAATTTTTCTTCGGCCAAAAAATTGTCTGTAGAATTTTTCTTCGGCCAAAAAATTGTCTGTAGAATTTTTCTTCGGCCAAAAAATTGTCTGTAGAATTTTTTAAGGCCAAGAATTAGTTCACACGAATTTTTTTCGGCAAATTTTTTTTATTGCAACGAAAAAAATTTCAGAATATGATCTTAAAAAAATACCAGCTTATTAAGGCAAACTCAAATTTTTTACTTTTTCAATAGCTACACCTTTTTTGCCCATAATAGCCACTCCGCCCCTGCTTAACTCTCTAAAAAAATTTTCCCATCAAACCGTTTTTCCTCGACGAAACTTCGAGATATATAAGAGGAAAGGATTTTGGTACGAAATTGTCACCGTTCAGAGGAAACCAAGCTTTGAATAGTCAATTCGTACGGTTCCCTTCATTATACAGAGATAATGCTGACAAAAGGATTAAGGGAAGCCGTCTACAGAATGTTGGTCTACGACATTATGCTTCAAAAGGATTTCCCATTCATAGAAGCGCTTTTACAACCATCTAAATTAACATTATATGAGGGTGTCACCTTGCTAATTATTATATTGACAAACAGTCATTTTACTTTGAGACATTCCCTCCGGATCTAAGCGCAAAACCAATACGTATATTGATGGATTATTGTGTCGCTCAAAGTTTCAAATTTTTTCCCTTCCCTGCGGAAATGTTATTTTCAAAAAAAAAAAATAAAAAACCGGATTTTTTATTTTAAATGTTTTTTGTGAAAAATTATGACTCGATATATCACTTTACACGTTTCGGGAAACGTGTTCGAAAGCTTGATTGTGCGGATTTTTTTTTTAGAAAACGAATGGGAAAGGGGTTTTTTTTTTATTTCCCAGTAGCCAGGAATTTAGCTCGGAGGGAAGTTTGAGGAAGTGTTTAACTCTCAACCCTATTTGATCATTCCAATGGTATCGAGGAAAAGTTTGCTTGATTAGTTTCGAAATTTACTTTCTCGATTGGTTCTGCTTTTATCAAAGAAAGCTATGTGTAGCTGAATAATCGTATCGGGATTTGTTAAGCTGTAAATTTTTGGGAAGAATCAAAAATTTCAAATTGTCGGATTCCAGTTCGGAAAATTTCCCCCGTAGCATCTTCGCATTTCTGTTTTCGAAAAAAAAGCTTATCAGCTAAAAAGTCGTTTCTTTTTTATTATTGTTAACAAGATGCGAGTTTTAAAAAAATGCTATACGAATTACTTGGACTTTTAAATAACAAGATCAAAAGTTCTTTTTTCCCCGTTTATTTAAAAGGCATTTAAAAAAGAAAAAAAAATGGTTCTTGTTAATAAAAAGGATAAGTTTTTTCAAAAAAGAAAAGTCTTGTTTGTTATTTCGAAGCCGGAGACTTTTCCTAATTATATAAATACGATTTTTTTTTCTTGAATTGTTATCTTGCTCCTTAAAATTTTTTTTCTCGGAAGTTTTTAAATTTTTTTTTAGCAAATCTTGCACAGACATATTTCTTTCGAAATAAATCAGGCATCAAAATGTCACAATTGCTATTGAAAGAGACCTCTCTCCGAATCCGAAAGCGAAATTGTCATTCCTAATGCCGTTCACTCAGGTGTCATCTTGAATGACATATCAGAATGGATTTGAATTCAAAGCGGTTTTCTTTTTCTTCAAAATGCAATGATATGAGCCACACGCTTATTTTTATATAAAAGAGAATTTGAAAAACGTCGCATTAAATAAAAAGAGACGATTAATAATTTATTCTTCGATTTTCTTTTTAGGGTTCATTTTTTTTATTCGTTTTTAAATAAAATAAGTAGAAAAATACCTGATCCGAATTGAAGTAGAAAGCTTCCAATCCTCTTACTTATTTCTTTGTGAACGCGTATTAGATTATTTTATGTTTTATAAAAAATCATTAAATATTTAAAATGTCTAAGTATTTAAACCATGCTGGGAGATTTGAAAAAAAAAGTCTTAAATGCTATTTTGATGGTTTTTAAACATTTTTGGGAAGGAAGTAAGGGGCTATGATGTGTAGTTGAGGCAAAATATTCTTTGGACGTGCTAGACGATCCGAATTGTTTTTCTTCCTGAACCATTCTCGTTAGTGCCATCCAAAGCTCAGAGATCACATTTTAACATTTCACCAGTCGCTATATTTTCTAATTAAGCGTCACTCCCTTTCCCAGCTTGCATAAAAGGAATAACGTGTAAAAAGAATAACAGGATGGCAGCACGCATATGTAAAGTTTCACAATTTCTTTGTGGAATAAATAAATTCTTGAAATATTTTCCCTGGAAAAATTTGTTCGACAAGAAAAAATCATCAAAAGATTTGTTCGACAAGAAAAAATCATCAAAAGATTTGTTCGACAAGAAAAAATCATCAAAAGATTTGTTCGACAAGAAAAAATCATCAAAAGATTTGTTCGACAAGAAAAAATCATCAAAAGATTTGTTCGACAAGAAAAAATCATCAAAAGATTTGTTCGACAAGAAAAAATCATCAAAAGATTTGTTCGACAAGAAAAAATCATCAAAAGATTTGTTCGACAAGAAAAAATCATCAAAAGATTTGTTCGACAAGAAAAAATCATCAAAAGATTTGTTCGACAAGAAAAAATCATCAAAAGATTTGTTCGACAAGAAAAAATCATCAAAAGATTTGTTCGACAAGAAAAAATCATCAAAAGATTTGTTCGACAAGAAAAAATCATCAAAAGATTTGTTCGACAAGAAAAAATCATCAAAAGATTTGTTCAACAAGAAAAAATCATCAAAAGATTTGCTCAACAAGAAAAAATCATCAAAATATTTGCTCCACAAGAAGAAAAAATCATCAAAATATTTGCTCCACAAGAAGAAAAAATCATCAAAAGATTTGCTCAACAAGAAAAAATCATCGAAAGGTTTGCTCAACAAGAAAAAATCATCGAAATATTTGCTCCACAAGAAGAAAAAATCATCAAAAGATTTGCTCAACAAGAAAAAATCATCAAAAGATTTGCTCAACAAGAAAAAATCATCGAAAGATTTGCTCAACAAGAAAAAATCATCGAAAGATTTGCTCAAGATGAAAAAATCATCAAAATATTTGCTGAACAAGAAGAAATCATCAAAATATTTGCTCAACAAGAAAAAATCATTAAAAGATTTGTTCGACTAAAATTTTGGAAAAGACTTGTTCGACTAAAAAATTTTGGAAAGAACTTGTTTGACTAAGAAAATTTACATAAGATTTGATCGACTAAAAAATTTTACAAAAGATATGTTGGACTAAAAAAATTTTGGAGTTAGATGTAAGAAGGGCAAAGAATAAGTTAAATATTGAAAAAGTTCCCTTCTTGCACTTAACTCTTTAATTATCAAAAAGCGGTTCGACAAGAAACAATTATTTTAAAATTTGTTAAACAAAAAATTTCTTAAAACCAAAAAACCAAAAAAAAAATTGAAATTGGTTTCTAACAACCCCCTTTATTTTTTTTTTAAAAGCAGTTAAAGATAAAAAAACGGGGTAAAATATTTGTAAGGATTATTTTCGATCTTTCCCCAACCCTCGAAAAGTGGGACGTTTTATATTTTCCCAATGTGAACCTCAGTTGAAAAACGTGAACATGTGACGGTTGACATTTTTCGCAACGTGCTTTCTAAAATTTCATTTCGGTTTTATGCTTTTCGAAAAATTTCACTCTTCTCCGAATTAAAATAATTTTTTCATCTATAAATTCTTTTTTTAGGAGAATTAAAACCGCAGAGAAGATAAAACCCGGAGAAAATTTACGGATCCCTTTCTCACTTTATATACCAATTTAAAACGTTCTAACATTCTCAAATATTTTAAAGGGGGGGAAAATGGGCAACATTAAGACTTGAATATTACCTGAAGACTTTATATTTTATACCTGCGCTAATTGCGGTTTTGCTTGTTTCTATTATCCCTCACGTAATTGTTCTTCTCCGATTTCTTCCTTTTTATTTCCTCAAAACTTTCCGTTGAAATTTAAATAGCGAGCATTTTAATATGAAAAATAGCTTCCAAGCGGGGAGAATATGTTGTATATGTGTTTAATAATTTAATTTCCGCCCTTAAAATTCTTGCTTCGAGCAACGCCTGATCTTAAATCATGCGAAAGATACAGAAACGGGTTAAACAAGAATGATGGCAACAATGAAACGTTCAATAAAATCGCGGATTTGATGTATGTGCGATACAAAACCGCTGACCCGAAGAGAAGGGACCATATGTTACCAATTACGAGTGCGCTTTCGGATATAAAAAAAAAAAAAAAGAAAAAGGAAGGGGGAAAGCCCAGACGGGAAAATCAAACTATTACATTTTTTTGTTTTATTTCATATCTGGAATTAGATTAAAGCGTCATAAATAACGCGATTTGGAAAAGCAAGATTTTTTTTTAATTTTCTTGGTATCAAACTCTCCCGGAAAGATTATAAATCTTATTCAAGAACTAGAAAATTAGTTCTCGTGCATTTTCCTTTAAAAATATATTTTTTTTAATTCTAAGAAAATTTTTGGTTATTTTTCAAAATTCGTTTTTTTTTTACTTTTGAGCTCCCTAGAGTGGGGAAGTATTGCGGTTGCCTCAAAAACGAAATTTTTGGAAATGGCAAGAAAAAACCGTAAAAATGGTTTTGGGACTAACGTCCGTTGTTGCGCTTTCGTTTTTCGCCTGTGGTTTCGAAACCGAACGAGCCAGCGCAACGAAAATTGGCAATCGCCTTTTTCAGGAAGGCGGAAAACTGTTGTTCCATTATCTAGACCATCCGGCCAAATTTACGGCTTTGACAGGGCCAAATAAGGCCAAATTTTTTCGAAAACGCGGCTCTAACAATTTTTATTTTTTGTGTGGAGATACCTGACTCTATTTGGAAAAACTTTTTCCTTTTTTGTAAAAAATCGCCCTCCCCGAAAAATCCGGAAAAGTCAAGAATTTTGAAGATTTTCAGAAAGCGCAGACATGGGACTCGATTTCGACTGAAAAATGGTCGGGGATTCAAAGTTTTCGGTCAATTTTTTGATTTGAAGGCCACACTGCCAAGTTTACGGCTTTGGCAGGGCCACATAAGGCCAAATAATGAGTTTTCAAAGATTTTCTAAAAAACGGCTTCAACGATTTTTCTTTTTTTGTGTGTGAACATTCCTGAACCTATTTGGAATAATTTTTCCTTTAATAATTTTTTCGTGGGAAATCGCCCTTCCCGGAAAATCCAAAATTTTGGGAGTTTACAGATAGGGCTAATATGGGATTCGATTTCGACTAATTAATGGTCGGTAATTTTAAATTTTCGGTCCATATTCTGATTTCAAGCCAACCCCCTTCTTTTGTTTCTGTATAAGTCCTTAAAGATGTCTTAATCGAACGAAGCTACACCCCAACAGAGCGAGAAAAGACTGCTATTCACCAAGTTTCTAATTGGACTTCCAAATAATTAAAAAACGGACAGACAGACAGCTTTCAGAAAAACTGGGTAAAAGCTTTGACTTTCCTCATTTATTAATAAATTATCAATAAAAAATACTTCTCACCAAGAAACTACATCAAAATCGCAAATATTTACCCGTACAAGAAAAAAAAGAAATAAACGACACTGAACCGGCATCATCTTTCCCATATTCATTTTCCCAATTCAACACGGCTTCCAAATAAAATCGGATTATTAGCTTTAAGCTTTTTCCCCAAGCTTAAAGTGTGAAATCCGGTGAAGAAAAGAAACCGCCCGACATTTATTACAGGATTGAAATTGGAAGATGAAAGTAAAAGTTAAATTGTCGGAAATTTACAACGATGAGACGTGCCCGTTTAAAAAAAAAAAAAAACCCTCGAAATCATAAACCCATATTGATTTATATTTCAAAATCCCCTCTCGCAAAATCCTAGAACTAATTTTTACGATTTAAATCGCTTCAGTGTCAATTTTTATATTTCAATATTTGATAATAATGATTACGAAATCCGTGTGTAAACATGGCGTGCACAGACCGCGTAGGATTTTTGTTTGAGATTTAAATTTTTAACCCGATATACTGTCTCGTCCATCTGTTTCAGTAAACATTTGATGACGTTACAGACGGATGATTTTAGCCGGCCCCGGCTTAGCGACTATTTAGGAAACTCCCGGGGGTTCACAGTTTTGTTTTAACATTTTCCATTGTTTTATATCTTCCTCCGATTTTAAAAGGATATATCATTTCAATCGCTATAAACCGTCTGTCCTAAGGTTCGTTTATTTAAATTATCAATTAATTTATTTATGCAATTGTTTGAGCACACAAAAAAAAAAGGTCTACAAGATAAATAAATGAAAAATAATTAATAGCTTTAAGGCTTTGCTTTAAAATACAAAAAATTATTTATGATGCATGTTTTGACTTGTTCGTCGAGACGAAAAAAGTATTTATTTCATTAAAGTGGTGGCAGCGGTGACATGCCTCACTGAGAAAACCGCATTTCCCGAAGTTAAAATAGCCTTGTCCTTTTCAGCCTTAAAATAAATCGATCATTATTAGAAATGTCAAGTTAAATTTGACAATGACTTGAAATTTATTTGGCCTGAGGTTAAAATTCCTTTTAGCAGATTTTGCGTTTAAAAAACGAACTGCTAAAAATATCCCACAAAAATAATCCTCCTTATTCTTAACAATAAAGAATCCTCCCCCCCCAGTTTATCGACCTTGAATATTTCATGGTGGATTAAACCCCTTTTGTTCCTCCTTTCATTCGCGTTCCGCAGCAAAAACCGGATATTAAAGAAAGTCACAAATGGAGACATAACATTTACCCAATAAAAGATAAATATTCTTCTTATTTCCCTTCGAGGCAAAACCGACAAAATGAAAAATAAAAATCCACCGAAAGACGAAAAAAATTAAAATTAAAATTCCGAAACAGACGTTAAACAAGATACAGTAAAAAAATTAAATCTTAATTTTCTGAGGTATCCTTCCGGTACAATTTAATTAACCGTATCCGCAAGCAAAAACATTTTCTCGAATATACGGAATTAACTGTCAATTAACAGAATTGATTTCGTGAAAGAATTTTACATACGATTTTTAACTTTAAAAAATTTTTCAAGCTTTCGTTTAATTGCGTTTCAGCAAAAAAAAATTTAGAGATGGGTCGGATTAAAAAATTTGGACAACTGAGCATGTTTAGACTTGCTCATTAATACAAGAAAATGATTTATTCCTTTTTCTTGCAATTTTTTTGCTCCAAATTTTGGAAGAAGCGACAATTTTTCAAAGTTTTATTTTAAAAGAAAATTTGTTTTGTCCGAATTCTAAGAAGACAGGGCACTTATGGACTTGATAATAGTTCTCCCCGTCTTCTTAGAGTGAAAGCCAATTTTTTTTAAAATAAATAAAACCAACTCTGGAATTTTGTAGCCACATTAGAGCTTCTGCTTCTGGGATGATTTCCCTTCGCGCTTTGGAGGAACCAGTCCGGACCTGTCTATCACAAATTATAAAATCTAGCTTCACATATTCCACAAATCTTAATTAAAACCGCTCCCCTCCTTTTTCAGGTATAAACATTTAAATGATTAAAAACGATGTTAACAAGCCGACTTCAGATGAAAACGAGCTGAATGTCTCGAAGCAAAACTGCTGATACTGTTCTATTTAGCGAAGGGTTTTAAATCACCTTCCTCCTAAGGGCATAGCAATGTTTGAATTATTTCGAGAAGCTCTGAATCGTATACACAAGGAACAAGATAAATGCGAGAGAGAGAAAAGTGATGTGTCGCTCTTTAAATTCAGCAAAATAAGCCACATCTATACGGTCTGCCATCCCAGAATTTTCACACAGAACAAGTATAAACTACCCCCCGCTCCTCAGCTCGACCGTCTTGCTTGTGATCTTTTCTCTCATTATCAAATCCAAGTTGATTTAATCGGTTGAGTAACACAGAAAGTGAATGGAGCGATTCTCACGCGTTTACGGGTGAGGGGGAAGCTACGAATATGCAAATGAAATCCCAAGGAAGTTATAGATTTGAAAGCTTCCTTGACAAGGAAGCTTTTTCCTTGGAATTGCTGTTACCAAAGCAACAATATCCTTGTTTCCTGTTATTTACGTAAGTAATGTAATTTATAAGTTCCAAACAAATTATGCCAGGTTTTTTTTTTATTATTATTCCTTACAGGCTTTTGGGTTCACATCCTCTTTTTTTATGTTTCCGAGAAACATTTGGAATGCAAATGTTAGCTGAATGAGTAATGTTGGGCCGGTTGAAATTAGGAATATTAACTCGTACGTTATTCCCTTAGTAAGACACGATTTTAATTTTCTCTCGAAAGCAAGTGGATCGTCCAGGGATCAAACTCGATTTTTTTTGCACGTTAAAATGGTTTTTTGGTGGAACAAATTTTGCCAGAATTTTTTGTTGTCGGGACAGTTTGCTGAAAACTTTTCTTGGCAAACCGATCTGTTGAAAATTCTTTCTTGGTGAAACAGTTTGCTGAAAACTTTTCTTGTCGAACAGATCTGTTGAGAATTTTTTCTTGTCGGAGCAATCTGCTGAAAATTTTTCTTGTGGAACAGATCTATTGAGAATTTTTTCTTGTCGAACAGATCTGTTGAGAATTTTTTCTTGTCGAACAGATCTGTTGAGAATTTTTTCTTGTCGAACAGATCTGTTGAGAATTTTTTCTTGTCGAACAGATCTGTTGAGAATTTTTTCTTGTCGGAGCAATCTGCTGAAAATTTTTCTTGTGGAACAGATCTATTGAGAATTTTTTCTTGTCGAACAGATCTGTTGAGAATTTTTTCTTGTCGAACAGATCTGTTGAGAATTTTTTCTTGTCGAACAGATCTGTTGAGAATTTTTTCTTGTCGAACAGATCTGTTGAGAATTTTTTCTTGTCGAACAGATCTGTTGAGAATTTTTTCTTGTCGAACAGATCTGTTGAGAATTTTTTCTTGTCGAACAGATCTGTTGAGAATTTTTTCTTGTCGAACAGATCTGTTGAGAATTTTTTCTTGTCGAACAGATCTGTTGAGAATTTTTTCTTGTCGAACAGATCTGTTGAGAATTTTTTCTTGTCGAACAGATCTGTTGAGAATTTTTTCTTGTCGAACAGATCTGTTGAGAATTTTTTCTTGTCGAACAGATCTGTTGAGAATTTTTTCTTGTCGAACAGATCTGTTGAGAATTTTTTCTTGTCGAACAGATCTGTTGAGAATTTTTTCTTGTCGAACAGATCTGTTGAGAATTTTTTCTTGTCGAACAGATCTGTTGAGAATTTTTTCTTGTCGAACAGATCTGTTGAGAATTTTTTCTTGTCGAACAGATCTGTTGAGAATTTTTTCTTGTCGAACAGATCTGTTGAGAATTTTTTCTTGTCGAACAGATCTGTTGAGAATTTTTTCTTGTCGAACAGATCTGTTGAGAATTTTTTCTTGTCGAACAGATCTGTTGAGAATTTTTTCTTGTCGAACAGATCTGTTGAGAATTTTTTCTTGTCGAACAGATCTGTTGAGAATTTTTTCTTGTCGAACAGATCTGTTGAGAATTTTTTCTTGTCGAACAGATCTGTTGAGAATTTTTTCTTGTCAGAACAATCTGCTGAAAATTTTTCTTGTCGCACAGATCTATTGAGAATTTTTTCTTGTCGAACAGACTTGTTGAAAATTCTTTCTTGGTGAAACAGTTTGCTGAAAATTTTTCTTGTCGCACAGATCTGTTGAGAATTTTTTCTTGTCGAACAGATCTGTTGAGAATTTTTTCTTGGCAAACAGATCTGTTGAGAATTTTTTCTTGTTGAACTGATCTATTGAGAATTTTTTCTTGTCGAACAGACCTGTTGAAAATTCTTTCTTGGTGAAACAGTTTGCTGAAAACTTTTCTTGTCGAACAGATCTATTGAGAATTTTTTCTTGTCGAACAGACCTGTTGAGTATTTTTACATATTGAACAGATTTGCCCAGAATTTTATAAAAAACATATTTTGCCACAATTTTTTCTTGTCAAATAAATTTTACTGGAGTTTTTCCTTGTTGAACTAATTTTTTCATAAATTCTTTGAGAAAGTAATTATTTTTTCAAAATTAGTCCAACTAAACATTTCAGAACTTCTTATCAAACATAATTCTAAGAATTTTTTCACGTCAAAATTCCCAAAATTTTTTATAATCAACAAAAATAGGAACCAATTTTAATCCCTCCGATCATCCTAAATAAAAATATATCAGGCCAAGGCAAAAGAGAAATCTTGAGCGCGTGCACTAGCCTAAAAAATCCGGCCAGACTCGAGTCTAACCAAAAAAAATTTACTCTAACTCAACATCCGAACCATATTCAAAATCGACTGAATCATACACCGATTATTCCCACACAACGGCAATTATTAAAACCGTTCGAGGTTTTTTAGGTAAAGAAAACCCGATGAAACCGCTTTGTCAATATAAAGGGTGAGAATATCGATTTTACGGTTTGCTTTTTAGGCAAAAACCCGATATCTCGGTTTTAGCCGAGCAACAGGCAATCAAAAATTTACAAAAAAATCTTATAGCCCATCGCAAAGGCGACAGTTTTGTTATTCCTCTAAATTAACTCCCGAAAAAAAAAAAAATAAATAAAAAGGAAGAAAGAAAACTCTCATTTAAAATATTTGAAACTTCCGGTGAAGAGATGCATTGTGTACATGGCACACAAGATAATAAATTTCACGTGAACCTCCCATGTTTTCTGGTAGGTGGAAAAGATATGTAAAGCAGTTGGAAGAATATACTCGATAACTCAGAAATAAACGTGGTAATTTTAATTTTTCGCCGACGGGATTTCGCTATTATCAAAGACGTGATTGCTAGATTTTAGCAAGGAAAATCACAGCAGGTCGGCAAGTGGTTTTTGCGTGTTTAAAACGATTTTGCTGTGTTGTATTGTGCGCGAGTGAACATATAAGAGTCGATGAAGAGTTAATAAACGAACTAGGCCATGTCATTCCTGGGTTTCCTATCTGATTTCAAAACTTGAATGACAATTATTGTGATTTTCACAAAATTGAAAATCAAACTTTTCCCTTTGAGCTCTTTTGCATTGAATTCCCGATCCAGTTCCCGGGGGCGAAACATGGGAAAACTGAATTCAGTTTCTAGTATAATCAAATGAAATCATCCGAGGAAGATTTTTTTTTTCAGGTAAATTTTTTTTTTAAATGTCGTGTATTTTTTTTCTGAGTCTGAGTTTAGAGAATACAGGTTCCAGGGGTAGCACTGAATAAGTCTGAAAGCAGCTGTGAATTCCCTCTGTCGTAAAAGTCTTAAAAATAACATAGTCCTATTCTGTTCTAGTGTAAAATCAAGTCCCTAAGGCAATAACCCGCAAGGCTGACTACAAATCGGAGCCTGGCAGAGAGCTGTAGCATTTCTCTTATAATTTATTTTCCTTTCATCTTGTTCCTATCCACAATCTTCATCATAGACACATCTTAAAAAACAAACCTCACTTTTCTGCACAACCTCAATCTTCCACTAATTAAATCCCCTTCTCCGTAAAATAATTCTTTTCGAATCAAAAAAGGTGAGAACGTTATTTTATTTATAAGGATTCGACATGTTTCCTCCTTTTTTTTTTTATTTATCGAATTCTAGATTTCTCCGATATTTCGGATTGGGAAAGACGATTAAAAACGGAGATGCTCTTAGAACTCTTAAAATATTCATGACCATCTGGATAAAAAATGTACTCTAAAAAAAAATTTCTTAAAAATGAAATTTCTACTCACCATTTTAAGCCTATTACTTCCCAACAAAATTTCCAATATCTGAAAATAAAAAGAAAAAAAATTAGTAAATTAACATTTTCATTGGTTTTTTGGTTCAGCACTAGTCAAGTCAGAAAACTTTGACAGTCGAAAGCAAACTAATCATGTTGTAGAGTTAAAGCCACCAAGTCACCACATTTAATAGTCGAAAACAAAATTATTATGATTAAAGTAACCTATCACAGACTGGGGTGAACATTTTTCATTGTCGAAAACAAAACTGCCACAAGTTATCACATGGTTTAGTCGAAAACCAACTCAATCCATTAACATGACTTCATTACCAAATTTAAGATTCACACGAGTATCAAATCACAACAATTATTGATTTTCAAATATGAAGTCACACTCGAGCTATTAAATCTTCCAAGTTTCCACTTTTTGAAAGTCAAAACTAAAATGATCACATTCAAGCAGCTCAACAAGTCCCCATATTTGAGTATCGAAGGCTTTTTGGTTTTCAGATAAAAAGTCATAAAATATTAAGTCACACATTTAATAGTCGAAAACAAAATTATTATGGTTAAAGTAACCTATAACAGACTGGGGTGAACATTTTCAATTGTCGAAAACAAAATTGCCACAAGTTATCACATGGCTTAGTCGAAAACCAACTCAACCCAATAACATGACTTCATTACCAAAAGATTCACACGAGTATCAAATCACAACAGTTATTGATTTTCAATTATGAAGTCACACTCGAGCCTTTAAGCTTCCACTTTTTGAAATGATCACATTCAAGCAACTCATCAAGTCCTTGTATTTGAGTATCGAACGCATCAGATACAAAGTCAAAAAATATCAAGCCATCACAGACACAATGTCAACACATTTACTTGTCGAAAATAAAATTGCCACCTTTAGTATGAAAAGCATAACATCACTACACTTGTTAGTCGAAGACTAACTCAACACACTTTGAACGTCTATTCCCAACAATCACACAAGGCTTCAAATTCTAGCATTTAATGTAGCGACCAATCATTAAAGTCATTCAGCTATTTAATAGCATCAAGCAGCACATTTTGGATGCCAGACATTACTGCATTTGAGTATTAAAAAAAAAAATATTCACAAAATCACAATAAAACTAACAGATAAATCAATCCCCACATTGAACTGTTGAAAACCACTGAACTGACAAAAAAAAAATGACACACTATTTCCAACACCATCGAGAATTAAAAATATTAAAGCAATGAATCTTTGTTGCACTTTCCAGTTAACTTTCATATCATTTTTTACCCAAAGATCAATCTCGTTGAAACAAAAAACATGAACCTAATAGACATTTAAATGAAAAAAAAAATAGTCTTCGATATCATGAATTATTTATGCTGCTGATGTAATTTCAAAATGTAAACATGTGGCAGAAAATTAGAATAAGGTTTTTAAAATTCATAAACAAAGAGCACATTAGCCTAACCAGGTCAGGTTAAAACGACACCTTTGATTTTCATTAATCCCATCGATAATGATAGAATTTTTTTTTCATAAAAACACTATTTCAGACAAAGATGATCTCTTATCAATAAAAAAACCGAATTCACTAACATGAAGTGATTAATAAAAACCAAGAGGAAATATATGAGGGAGATCATAGCGGTCGAGTACCGGTTCATTTTTTTCCCCCGTTGTAATTTCACGATTTTTTAAAAATTATTTTTTTCCCTTCACCGCGAATTAAAACAAGCACTTGACCATCAGAAAATGCACTAACACACTACAACTAATCGCGTTTTTATTAATAAAATGATGATTTTTCGATATAAACATAAACCCCGTTACTAGTGAAGACGACACGATGAAACTTGTCTTACTTTGTCGAGTGACTGCATTTTTTTTCTCGAATGACGTCATTTTTTAAAAAACTAACAAAAAATCTCGATAAAACCATAGATGAATGATTGTCCGGTCAGTTAAAATTGCTTTAACTTTTCGAATTAGTAAAAAAAAGAGCACATTGTGATAACCAGATGAGGTTATAACACAACCTCTCGATTTCATACAATTTCACCAAATTTTGATCGAATATTTCCATAAAAACTCACAACAACTTTTATTTAGATTTGGATTTTAATAAAAACATTGTATTCACTCACATGAAACGATTATTAGGAGAAATTGAAGATTATTCCAACCGGCTACCACTGCACTTTTTTTCCCATGTTGCGATTCCATTATTTTTTCAAACGGTCGTTTTTACTTCACTGTAAATTATGATAAATTCTTAATTATTAAAAAATACACTCGAACATCGTAAATATTCGCGATTTCGTTGACAAGTTTACTATTTTTTGGAAATAACCGAAAACCCCGTTGTTACTCGTCACGACAACACAATGTCTTTCGTCACAAGATGGCGGAGGTGAATGACTCGACAATTTTATTCCCGCACAAGTTTAAATTTTTTTTTGATTTTTGATATTTCTCTTGCGATTTTTTGCTAATATAAATTAAAATTATGTGACGTCACAATGCTTAAGATTATTATTCGTAAATAAGTGGGAATAAGTGGGAATAAGAATTTTTTTCTTGGATTTCGAATTATTTTAAGCCTCTTGTCGACTTCCCGACATAGAGTTTTATGTAACGTTTCCCAGGTATCGCTTTCCTTAAGGCGTCTCGGGCTTCTTTTAAAAAATAAAAAAAGAAGAAAAAGAGAAAAGTCAACGGAATAAGCCTCGTCATCACGTTTTTTTCTTCCCTCAGAAAAAAAAAAAGAATTCAAGAAAGAGCTTCTATCAGGTTTTTAAAAAGAAGCAACTGTTGCACACCATAGAAGAATACGAGTTTATACGACGTAATAAATCAAATGGTGCTAGGAAGTTAGGTCGGGCGTGTTTATACGGAGCCACAAAAACCGTAAAGCGGTTTTCACCGTATCCGAATTCAACCTTGGTTTAGAAAATTACGATCCCGTCCAATTATGTCCCTTAAGTTAAACACTAAAAAAGGGAAAGACGATCCTTTTCATATACTTTAGGTGTCGTTTATAAAACGCTGAGAAAATTTTTGGGGGAAAATTCCTCGATTATTATAAAACTAAATGTAATTAATTTTATAGGGTTTTCCGTTAAGCTCCCCGGTTTTGAGAACGAAGGAGGAGGAAGAGATAGAAAAAAAAAAAGAAGGAGAGGATTTCATCCTCGCTTATCAGTTTTGGGTTCTTGCTGCTAAAATTAGGAGGGATTCCTTCGAATTAACGATTATCAGGAAAATATGGCAGGCAGGAGATTCACGGCGCGAGATGAGTATAAGAGAGAAAGTAAAGAAAATAACATTTTCGCTTCTTGCGAAAATCGAAAATACGTTTTCCGTTTTTGGAAGTTTATTTTTTGCATAGTTTCCGTTTTTTGTAAGATTCAGGTATTATTTCCCTTTTCCGTGCCGGAAACTATTCATCGATTTGAAAATGACGGGATAATGTGTTATGTATCGGTTAGCGATAGGAAAAAATATAGCTGAGGGTAGCGGAAAAAATAAAATGGGAAAATGTTAGATCGTGTTTTTGTTTGGATTCAAAAAAAAAAAAATAAAAATGGAACCGGGCCAAATGTTTAGAGTTTTTTTTGTTGGGGGATTCAGGTGTTGATTTAAAAATCAAGCAGTTATTTCTTTTTGTCTTATTGCAATGAAAGGACTTTAATTAAGACTTAGGCTTCATTTAGCTTTGTCAAGTCATAAACTAGTTATCTGCAAAGAAAAAAGAGAGAGATACAGACAGAGAGAGAGAGACAGAGAGAGGCAGAGGCAGAGACAGAAAGACAGAGAGGGAGAGAAACGCAATTTCACTCTGGCAGAGACATACACAGACGGAGACAGACACAGAGACGGGGATAGAAAGACAGAGAGTGAGAGAAACAGAAAAACAGAGTGGGAAAGGGAGAGAAACAAAGGGAGATCGAGGAAGAGACCCATGAGAAAGAGAGGGAGAGGGGAGACACAGAGAGAGAGAGAGGGGTACAGAGAGGAAACTATTTATGTGTTAACAGGATCTGAAGTATTATTCCTGGAAAGTGACGAAGCTACGACTCCAGTGTAGCGATGGACGCAAGATAACATAACAAATGCATAGTTCTTGTCATCGTCTTGAAAAACGTTGGTCTTATTCTTGCCTCTTCTTGCATTTTCTTCAAAAACAATGCAAAAACACCAAACTTTTCTCGTTAATTGCTAAAGAAAGCTAGTCTTGTTCTCGTTTTGTCTCGCTTTTAAAAGACAACAAGGTACACACTCTCCCAGTCTCGACCATCACTGCTCTACTCCAGTAACCATGAGAAAAATCTATACTGCAAACTTACCTGAAAACAAAAAGAAAAACTAAAATTAGCCAATTTAAAATTTTAAAAAAAATCTAATGCTAAAGTCAAAATTAACATTCTACTTATTTTCTGCCTCAGACTGTTTTACTGAGCAAGAAATTCTCAAGCCGGTGACTTACAGTCCCAGCCTGGCTGTGAAATTTTTCAGTGTTAACGTTAAATACAAGTGGGACGTTTAAAAGCTATCGCCAACTACAAACCTAACACATTCTTGTAACGAATCCCTCGAGTTCCTCATCGCAACTCAAACCCGTCACTCATATTTAACTTAATTACTGTAAAGGTTTTCTATGTGAATCCCGACGGTATTTTAAACGCTTTGGGAAAGTAACCCAACTCTCCAAGCTAGCTTTTTTAAAAAAAAAAAAAATAATGGAAAGTAATCTCCTGAGAAAGTGGATGGTTGTATCAAACCACTTTTTAAAACACTGACCTTTTTACACGGGGATAAAAGACACACAAAATGCATCGGTTGAAAACCCGTTAATTCACAAACACATGGAGAAAGCAGTGAATCCGAATGGAAGTAGTTTGGCCAAAAGCAATAAATCAACGAGGAACCCGAGGGAAGGATGGAATCCTGCCTCTTTCCACATTTCCCCACTTCGCCCCCCTCCCGGTTACCAAACATGCATGACAAGAGGTCACCCCGCATGTTTCGCTTACCCTTGTTTAAATTAGATTCACTTTTCAATGTCGCAATCTATCGTGATTTTTTTTTTCGGTGCTTGCATCCTTTGGAAAATTTCACACGGTAAGTTGTGATTCTTTCCAACCGGAATTCCATGGAAAAAGTTTTTGCGGACTCTTGATTATACCTTCCTTCTAAACGGAATTAAACACTCAGTGTCACGACCATTGTCACGAATTATGTTTACCTACAATTAGGGAAAAGGGTCCGGTAACATAAAATACTTCGCACGGAATACTTTTTCAGTAAAGTGAGGGAAAGAGAGAAAAAGGGTCGAAGAAACGGAGATAATGGAAAGTTTTTATCTCTAAAAGCGTCCGAATTGTCAGCAGGTTTTTTTTTCTCAATCACTACCGATCCTGGGAAATGGTTTGACTTTGACGTTTTCCTTTTGTGTATCATCAATCGCATGATGAAGTGTAAAAAGGATTTACAGTTGATACTTTTGTAGTGTTAAGTGCAATCGAATTTTATTAGCGAGGCTCGAAATCGTCGGAAGGAAAGTCGAGACTGAAGAGAGTTTAGTGTTAAATGCTTTGAAAAATGAACAAGTACAAACTCGTGCAAAGTGAATTCGAGGCTAAAATTTTGTTATTTAACAGTTGAAATTGTCCATCAAAAGTTCTCAATAGGCAACTTGGGTAAATTTAAAAAAAAATAAATTATTCGATCAATAATAAAGACTAAGCAAAAAAATTTCATCAAAAAAAGTTTAGTGCAGAGAAAATTTGCTTTGAAATTTAAATTCTAGAAATCCCGCCAAAACCAAAGCATGAATTTATGACGTCACAACTGGGTCGGATCCTCTAGAGAGCCTGAAAAGAGAAAATCGCAAATTCTGTACATTGAAATCGAACCTTCTCATTGGCTGTGACCAAAATCGCTTCCGTTGATTCGTGGCGACGTCACACGTCTTCTGCTGCTCGGTTCTTCACAGCCAATCAAAAAGCAGCAGTTTAGTTGGCGACTCTCTCCTTTCAGGCTTTCTAGGATCCTTCCCGATGGATTTCAAAATATTTTACAAATATTTCGAACAAATATTTTACAAATATTTCGAAAAAATATTTTACAAATATTTCGAAAAAATATTTTATACAAATATTTTGAAAATATTTATAGACATTGTCTAACACATTGAAAAAAATACTCAAAATATTTGTAAAAGGATTAAAAAAACATTTCGAAGATATTTGTAAACATTTGTAAAATATTTTACAGATATTTGGTGAAACATACTCAAATATTTGGAAAATACAATATTTACATAATATTTTCAAAACATTTCAAAATATTAATATTGTGTTCGGTTTCACTAAATATTTGTCAAATATTTTACAAATGTTTACAAATATTTTTATAACATTTGACAATTTCACGGGAAAAATGACAAACGTCCATCGTTTACAAAACACTTTTCTCTTATGTTTAGTTTGAATCAAAGAATGTAAACAAAAAAATGGAGCTTCAGTCATTTTTCTTGTAAAGTCTTCATATTAAAATATTTTGAAATCGCGTTTCCCATTGATTGTTCCTATTGGTAGAATTTTCGCGCCAAAAAATCAGCCAATGAAATAAAAGAATTTAACTATGACGTCACTAGCCCAGACATGACAATAGTTATTATCGGTGGGCTTTCTAGAATTTGAATTTCCAACTGAATTTTTATCTGCTTCAAAATATTTATTGATATTCTTTTTTTGCTAAGCTTTAGGATCTAATATTTCTAACAGGGTTCGACTTAATTTTAGATTTCAAACGCCAAAAAAAATTACAAAAAAATTTTATTCAACGTTAAAAATATCTCCGGATTAAAAATAAAACTCTAACACTTCCTAAACATTCATTTTCTAGACTTTTATCTGTGAACGCTTGTGAACGCTGTGAAAACGCCCTTCCCACATTAATTAAAAAAATTTACATTTAATTTTTTTTTATACTAAAAGATTGTTCACGGGAACGAGGAGGTTAAATAATTAAATAATTTCTTAAAAACACGCTCGAATAAATAAATTTCCCTCTCTTTCATCGCTAGCGTTATTTTCGTTACACCATCAAAATTTCCAAAGGGACCTCTCCCCATTTTACCCCTCAAGACATGTTTCTTCTCAATTTCCTCGACAACAAAAAAAAACTGACCTACATTCTAAAAATTCCTCCCCTTTCGGGATATCTATTACATAAAATAAAAACATTGGGTCCGAGTTTAAACTAAACAACACCTTCAAGCGCAAGTTTCCAATCGATCGGATGAAGTGTGAAAATTTCAAGGCACAAGTTAAAGCTTTGAAGATTGAAAAGGAGGTCAATTGATCAGAGATCGATCACTCAGGTTTTCAGTAGTTTGTCTTTGTATTTATATCTCCGTGTAAAGAAAGCGAAAAGAAGGCCGTCGGGAAATAAAACAAAATTTATACAGCAATAATATTGTATATATATAAAAAAAAAAAGGGCGTGAGAGAGAGAGAGGAAAAAAGGAATCCACCTTCCCGAAAAGAAAATTGAATTAAATCGAGAAACGTATTGTATTTTGAAGACTCCTCATCCAAACGACGAGATTAGATTTTGTGTATAAGGAATTGAAATTTTATGCCGGTTTTTATATGTAAGTCAATTTAAATTTATCGACTTGTGGCTGGTTGGGATAAATCTTGTTTGCGTTAAGTTTTTCTTCCCCTGAAGAAGCTTGATTAATTGTCTTCCATTTTAATATGATGCATATAAAAAAGGATTTTGGCATGAAACTACATCCTGTTATTAAAACCGAGATATTAAAATTCAAACTCTCATATTTCTTTAACCGGATATTTTTCAAGAAAAATCGAAATGGAAAATGTATTTCCACATTGATTATATTTTTCCAGCGAATTGAAGAAACCCCCCAAAAAAAAAAAACCTTCTTAATAATGAAAAATGCCGTATCCCATGAAGAAGAAAAAAAACAATATTCTCAAAGGAATTTGACATTTAAAACATTCACCGCGGTTTTTCATCTCTCCTTCTCGCGCGAAAACTTAAACAAAAAACTTTCCTCTTAGTTAAATTAGAAGTGTTCTTAATTTCGTCTGCACGATATTAAAGGCATGAAAATAGCAGTTATTAGCAAAATTGTAAGAAGATTATTAGCTCACTTTAATTATTTACATAAGGAGGATTTTGAGTTGCGACTTGGGTTAAAGCTTTTGTGAATTTATCAAAAATTTTAGAAATCCATAGATGAGATTTTCATTGGCGTGTTAAGCAAATTTTCACAAAAGACTTCAAGGGAGGATTTTTTTTAAATAAATGAATAAAAAAGGAAAGCTTTGCAGGAAAAAACTAGAAGAAAATTTCTCGTCATTGACCAGAATTTCTAGTCAAAAACAATTTTTAAAAAAAATTTTGTTTGAAAAAATTTTGAGAAAATTTTGTTTAAAAAAATTTTGAGAAAATTTTGTTTGAAAAAATTTTGAGAAAATTTTGTTTGAAAAAATTTTGAGAAAATTTTGTTTGAAAAAATTTTGAAAAAATTTTGAGAAAATTTTGTTTGAAAAAATTTTGTGCCAAAAATTATTTCTGGCCAGCGAAATTACTCGAAATTTCTTTCACTTCTAAACACAAAAATATAAAAAATTCGTAACTTTCTTAACGTTAGCAATTATAACACTCGAAATTAAAGTTTTGATACTTCTCAAGAAAATTCCTGCAGAAAACCAAAAAAAAAAATTTCCCTCTTGACAAGTTTGAAGAAAGCAGCATATCAATTCATGATTCATGATTTTTCTTTAACCAGCGTTATCTTTTATTTGCGTGATATTCAAAAAATAGTCCAATTTGTTAAAAGAAAAACTTTTTCCTGACTTTTTCCAACTCTCAAATCTTTTTATTTTCTTCCTTTTCTTAAAGTTTCATTTTTTTCTGTAAAAAAAAAACAGGGACGCATTTCACTAAAAAAAAAAATATTTTAAAAAACCTCTCAAATAGTTTATAATAACCAATTAATTAATACCTCTTTTTTTTCTCTCATCGTCGGATTCCAAAAGAAAATCTTTGTTTTTGTTCACTCACATTAAGAGAAATCTTTTTTTTTTTTTAACTTTCAAGTGTGTTACAAAAAAAAATTATAAAAGGAACGAAAAGAGAAAAAAAAAGAAAAGAATGAAATAATTAGAATGGTTCATGAAAAGCGAAAAAGGTTTTCATGAATATGAACTCCAGGGAAATGATTATTTATCTCTTCGTGCTGTGGAAAATTATCTTTCCTTATTCGGACGCTTTTACGCTTCAGAAAATAATATTAGCTAAAAACGCTTAAATAACGCTTTAGTTTTTTTTACTCCTGGTTCGCTTTCCTTAAACTTTGTGGGTTAATTAAAGAGATTTATGAAATTGATATTAACACCTAATAAATGCATAAAGAATTGCATAAACTTTTTATTCGAGAAGGAAAAGCAAGAGAGAATTGTAAGAATAATGAATTCTTGAATGAACAAAAGCGAAAGTACTACTTTACATTGTTTTATCGGTTTAATTTTTGGATTTTTGTAAAAAGCGCTTATTTTCACAACAAATGAGCACTTCATGCAATACGCTCGAGAAGTGCTATAAACAAGGCTTTGAATTATTTTCAAGAAATTAAGCTTTCATTCCATTTCCTGCATTTATTTATAAGTGCTTATTTTCACAACAAATATACACTTCAATATAAACGCAACAGGAGGACGTTAATGGAGTAGAGAATAATTTTTTATACAATACACAAGTAAAGCTACATTTAGCTGCAATGTTAGATTCATTAATTTCCTGAATTTATAAAAGCGCTTATTTACACAACACCTGAGCACCTCCTTTAAAACGTATGATTAAGTCACCAACGCAAAAAATTTTTGAAATTATTGAAGCTAAGGCAATACATCCATTCTAGATTAAATACAAAATGTTCAATTCAATGCGCTTATTTTCACAACAAATGAGCACTTAATTCAAAAGCTCAATGAAAAACACTTAATACGGGCGAAAATCGTTGAATTGAGATTAGACGAGGATTTTTTAGTGAAGGTTTTTCTTTTTGCTAGCCAAGAGAGGACGCTAGGAAGAACAAGCCCCGCAATTTTAACAAAAATATTCATCAGCCATTCCCGTCTTCCTTAAACAACCACGTTCGCCCTTCTAAAGAATTAATATTCCGAGGATAAAACTTCCGAATAAGAAAAATATAAACTCCGAACCGATGCTTTGAAAGGAAAATTGTAAACAAAATTCCCAACTCCATTTACTATCGACAAGACTCAACAAAAGCGACTTAAATCAAACGAACAATCTACGATTTAACAATGACGTCATATCTCAATACAAACAATCGGTTTATTGTGAGTTTCAGCTTCCTTTTAATGCCTCGTGGCGATTTTAACAGGAAAGGGAAACGCGATTTTGTTTTTTTTATAGATTCCCCTTATTTTTATTTTATTTATCCATTTGTGAGCGCAGGCGTGACAAATAAAATAAATTCGGAATTTCGGTTTAGGATTATCTAATAAGCCCAGTAACAAAATATCAAGGCCAATAACCCACATTAAAATTTAAAATGTTAGATCGTCGGAGAAAGCTTCCCCCCCGCTCATTTGAATAACCAAAATTGATAAATTATGCATGCCATATCATCATCAGCTTCATTTTCGTTGACGTGGACACGTTTGAAAACAATGAAGTGACAGAAAGTCCAGTTTTGGAGAACATCTGTCGAAAGCTCGGAAGGAAGTTTCATTGTCTGCTATTCCGGAGAGCTTTTCCAATGATAACCGAATTTACTACCAGGTAAAAGCTCTTATATAGAACAAACTAAACCTTTTGACTTTTGTTCCATACATCACGAAGACTCTGATATCGATTCTCAACCAATTCCTCTAAATATATAGCCGGCTATATTTTAACTAAGAGGGAAAGAGAAGAAGTAGTGAAGAAAGAAAAGAAAAGAAAAGAAAAAAGGTTTTAAAATGCTCTTTTCTTACAAAACATCCAAACTCTCATTTAAAATTTCAAAGTCGAACGCCATTTTGAATTTTTTAAAAGGATTAAGCCAAGGGATTTTCAAATTAATGCAACGGGATGTTAAATTGTCTTAAAGAGGCTTTCCGAAAAGGATTTTTGTTTCGACTCACGCTGTAATTAATTATTCTTTTGGGAAATTGTTATAACTTGCTGAACGATATGTTCAGAATCAATTAAAATTAAAAGCGTGAAGGGAATCAGAATATTTTTCAGATTTAAATATGACGACTCTTAAACTTGAGGAACTCCAAAAATTTTTTGGCCAAATTTTATTACTTTAGAATTTTTTTAAATGGGTAAAAAAATTTTTGCTAATTTTTTCTAGTCAAACAAATCTCCTGATAATTTTTTCTAGTAAAACAAAGTTTTAATAAATTTTTGTAGTCGAACAAATCTCTTGGTAATTTTTTGTAGTCGAACAAATCTCTTGGTAATTTTTTGTAGTCGAACAAATCTCTTGGTAATTTTTTGTAGTCGAACAAATCTGCTGGTAATTTTTTGTAGTCGAACAGATCTGGTGGTAATTTTTTGTAGTCGAACAAATCTCTTGGTAATTTTTTGTAGTCGAACAAATCTCTTGGTAATTTTTTGTAGTCGAACAAATCTGCTGGTAATTTTTTGTAGTCGAACAGATCTGGTGGTAATTTTTTTAGTCGAACAGATCTCTTGGTAATTTTTTGTAGTCGAACAAATCTCTTGGTAATTTTTTGTAGTCGAACAAATCTCTTGGTAATTTTTTGTAGTCGAACAAACTTTCTATTATTTTTTGTAGTCGAACAAATTTATTGTTAATTTTTTTTTTGCTAAATTATTATTCTCAAGGAAAAAATTTCAAAAAACAATCACAAACCCAAAAATTTGAACAAACAAGAAACACTCACAAACAAAAGAAAATCAAACAACCAATCAGGTTTATCCTTAAAAACTCCTGCACGATCATCAAATTTTTTCCTCCCCTTTCTTTTTTTTTATTTCATTTCCTTCACTTTTATTTTCTCAAAAATCGGTATAAGCTTGCATGTTCAGAGGTTTTGGAATTTGATATAATATCGATAAGATCTGAGAGATGCATGAATTCGCAACCCGCAATATGGTTCCCCATTTACATGATTCTGATGGATGTTTGAATTATTCATTTTGCAGACAGATTTTCAGTACATGCAGTCCTTGCTCTCTGTCTGCACGGTGTTCGAAAACGATTATTTATTCAAAAGATATCGAGAAAAAAACTTTCCCCCCGTGATTGATCAAAAAATGATATTTACACACACCCTCTCTTGCCATAAAAAAAAATCCTAAAGGATTTAAAGCGAAACATGAAAAGAGAAAAAAAAAAGATAAAAGATAATCATTAGATTAGCGACGATCAGCATTTCCCCCTCAAGTGAATTGAATATTTTTAATCTTAAATCTTTCATACGAATTTTTTAAAAATTTCGACTAAGATCTTTTTTAAATAAACAAAACTTCCTTCAGTGAATTTAAACCCGAGGAAATAACTTGTTCAAGTCATAAATCTATTTCCAGGTGACTCGCAATTACTAAATTCACTGTTGAACAATTAGGAGCCCCCTTTTATTTATGATTAGAAACTGCGGAAACTGGGAGAAGGTTCTTTCCGGGTCTAGCAAGGCTGAGTGAACAAGAGAACTGGTTTGATGTCATAGGGCAAGTCGCCTCGTCTGGAAAATAGAGATCGTTAACCTCGTTTGAAATTTCGAAACGTTCGGACTTTAAGACGGAAGAATTTTTGAAAATACCTTTTCGGTTAATTTTTTTCGAAGATTTTATCGCGTTGAGTGATTTATCTGGCAATTGGGATTTACCATTAATAAATCATTTGGCTTTATCGATGAACAAAAGTGCTGAGTTGAGGAAAATTATAATTGCTTGTTATTTTGTTTTGATCGTAGGAAATATGATTTTATGAATGTAATGAATTTCCAGTTTGTTATAATTATTCGTTTGCTGTGTCCGCTTGCAACTGAAGAAATTAGAATGTGTGATTGGTTTGGTGTCAGTTATTTCAAGCAAAGATAAAAGTCGATCACTTCCCAAATTTTTAAATTGGTCTTCGGAGGAAAAAAATAGCCTTTTTCAGACTTATTAATGTCATATAGTTTTTTTTAGCCTAATTTAATTTTTTTTAGATTTTTTTGATCTGAAAGAATTTTTAGTCAAAAAAATCTTATACAATTTTTTTTTTGTCGAACAAATCTTTTGGTAATTTTCTGTAGTCGAACAAGTCTCTTGGTAATTTTCTGTAGTCGAACAAATCTTTTGATAATTTTTTGTAGTCGAACAAATCTTTGGATCATTTTTTGTAGTCGAACAAATCTTTTGATCATTTTTTGTAGTCGAACAAATCTTTTGATCATTTTTTGTAGTCGAACAAATCTTTTGATCATTTTTTGTAGTCGAACAAATCTTTGGATCATTTTTTGTAGTCGAACAAATCTTTTGATCATTTTTTGTAGTCGAACAAATCTTTTGATCATTTTTTGTAGTCGAACAAATCTTTTGATCATTTTTTGTAGTTGAACAAATCTTTTGATCATTTTTTGTAGTCGAACAAATCTTTTGTAGTCGAACAAATCTTTTGGAAATTTTTTGTAGTCGAACAAATCTTTTGGAAATTTATTGTAGTCGAACAAATCTTTTGGAAATTTTTTGTAGTCGAACAAATCTTTTGGAAATTTATTGTAGTCGAACAAATCTTTTGGAAATTTTTTGTAGTCGAACAAATCTTTTGGAAATTTTTTTTAGTCGAACAAATCTTTTGGAAATTTTTTGTAGTCGAACAAATCTTTTGATCATTTTTTGTAGTCGAACAAATCTTTTGATCATTTTTTGTAGTCGAACAAATCTTTTGATCATTTTTTGTAGTCGAACAAATCTTTTGATCATTTTTTGTAGTCGAACAAATCTCTAGATAATTTTGTGTAGTCGAACAAATTTCTTGTATTTTTTTCTAGTTGAACAACCTTTTGACAATTTCTTCATGTTAAACAAATGTTTTCATAATTTTTTGTAGTTGGACAAGTCCTTTGATAATTTCTTCTTGGAAAACAAACCTGATAATTTTTTGTAGTTAAACAATCTTTTGAAATTATATTCACCTGCTTTTAGAAAAGCTGTGCCTTTTGCAAAAATGGTGAAGTTTGCTAAAAATGAGAATGAAAGGTTTACTACATCTTTCAACCTCCCTTCTTTCAATTTTTTGCCCATAAAAAACCCTTAAACCACACCACGTCAATAACTAACCCATTTTCCAAATACATCCCCACAAAATCAGCTCAAAGTTGAATTAAAATTTCTTCTCTGCCTAAACTGTTGCTTTTAGGAAAAAAAACCTTCAACTTTGTCATGTTCGAAAAATTTTATTATGGCCTCCGGCAACAGATTTTGACATTTTCCCTAACTTTTCTTTTTTTATTTTAAAAAACTTCCATCAAAAATATCTTTCCACCCGGAAGCATAGGAAATTTCATTTTTTTTTTTCGGGAGAAAATTAAAGGAGTGCTTTTATGTACGACGACAAAAATTTTTTTTCTTTCTCAAAATATGAATAAACTTAAAAAATCTTAAGCACGAACGGATCAAAAAATCTAGTTTTATTATTTTATAGAATGAATAACCGAGGGAAAAAAATTTTTATTATTAAATATTTTTCAAGGAGAAGATAACAAAAGAGCGAAAAGAAAGAAAATCTAACGGTGGAGATAGTCTCGTACCCTTTTAACCTTGTCCCAACTATCTTTATCGCAACGCTTTTCGGTGTTATTCTGCCACTTATCTCATTGCCTCACTTCTTTTTTTTCTCCCTCGTCTTTTATTCACGATTTTCGAACTTGTTTACAGGTATTTTTGCGGACTTGGCTAAGAAAAATCAAGGGCCAATCCAATTTTTTGTGACTGGCCAGAACTAGTTAGAATTTAAATTTCCCCATAGGGACCAGAGCTAGAGCTCGCTGAAGAACTTGATAAAATAGCGTGAGACATCTATTCTACTCAAAATCCATGTAAGACGAGCCACAGCTATTGTTTCAAAACTAAGATTTAGCACGCAGCCCCGGCTAGTTATACCACTGCTCGAATTTCATACAAATGTCAAGATCTTTGGAATGTTGATAGAATGGGCTAGAGTCTATCAAGGTGGAAATTGAATCTGTAGCTCTCAGATTACGTTGCCACTCGAGAAATAACAAAGGTCATCAACGTAGCTAATAAAAAACAGAAGAACTTTTTTCACAAGTAAGCACAATGCATGTGGGTTTCTGTATCTCATGGTAGCATTAAAATAGAGCATGATGAAACCTGAAACTTTTTCTGGGAAACGATTTATTTTTCATTCTCATCTTTGATCGTTTAGTTTGAGAGGTTTCTAGTTTCTTTTGCTCGTTGAGAAGATATTGGTATGAAGTGTAATTAAAAACAAAATTAAATTAACAGGTTGAGCTAAGATGAATTCCAGGAATTCAGATCAAGTCTTTAAAAATAATTGAAATTTGAACATTAAAAATTTCCATTCATTTTCTTTGTGAATCAAGTATGATTTTTTTTTCTATTGCAGAATTCTTTCTTGTCAAACGAGTTTTCAGATCATTTTTTTTTGTGGAATAAATCTTTTGATTATTCTTTTTTGTCTAACAAATTTTCTGATGATTTTTTCTTGTCAAACAAATCTTCTGATGATTTTTTCTTGTCAAACAAATCTTCTAATGATATTTACTTTTCGAACAAATCTTTTCATAATTTCTTCTTGTCAAGCAAGTCTTTGAATAATTATTTTATGGAATAAATCTTTTGATCATTTTTACTAGTCAAACAAGTCTTGGGATAATTACTTCTTGTCGAACAAGTCTTGGGATAATTACTTCTTGTCGAATAAGTCTTGGGATAATTACTTCTTGTCGAACAAGTCTTGGGATAATTACTTCTTGTCGAACAAGTCTTGGGATAATTACTTCTTGTCGAACAAGTCTTGGGATAATTACTTCTTGTCGAACAAGTCTTGGGATAATTACTTCTTGTCGAACAAGTCTTGGGATAATTACTTCTTGTCGAACAAGTCTTGGGATAATTACTTCTTGTCGAACAAGTCTTGGGATAATTACTTCTTGTCGAACAAGTCTTGGGATAATTACTTCTTGTCGAACAAGTCTTGGGATAATTACTTCTTGTCGAACAAGTCTTGGGATAATTACTTCTTGTCGAACAAGTCTTGGGATAATTACTTCTTGTCGAACAAGTCTTGGGATAATTACTTCTTGTCGAACAAGTCTTGGGATAATTACTTCTTGTCGAACAAATCTTTTAATAATTTTTTCATGTCGAACAAATCTTCGTATAATTTTTTCTTGTCCCATCTATTTTCTTAAAGGAAAAAAGGACAGTATTCTGAAAAATTTCTGAAAAAACTTTTGAGAAATTGAGCAGTTAGGTGCAAGAAGGGCACTTTTTTAATGTTTAGCTTATGGCGAAAGTGCCCTTCTTGCCCCCAACTGCCCATAATAAAACTAAATTCAAAATTAATTTTCCAAGGGACTATTCCGACCTTTGATTTTCCTCTCACGCTACTTAATACCCACCTACATACTTAAAGACTAAAATATATTCAGAACACTCAAAACTCTATAAAAATAAAAATCCATCTTAATTTAAATCTCCTTTAAAAATCCATCTCACCCAGAAATTCAATCCCGTCATAACTAACACTCAACCAAGATCTTTCACGATAAACTTCCTCCCCCCGAAACACTAAAGAGCTTTCCTTGATCATTCGCCCGACCATTGTGGGTAAATTTAAACTTGATAGTAAGTATATACAAACAGTGCTAAGACCTCGCGAGAAATTATTATTAATTTCCCAACACTTAAACAAGTTCTTTATCGACTTATAACAAACGCCAGGGAAACTTTGCCCGAGACATTCACTTCGCCGTGCTAATTGGGTATCAAACAACCAACATGCTTTAAAAGGGGAAAATATACAAACTTCTAAATTCTATTTCCACGATCTCAGATTTAGCACTTTCTCAAAAAAAAAAAGAAAAAAAACTCCCTCGTTTTCTAAAAAAAAAAAAAACTTTCCTCGGAAAAAGTTTACAACGTTACAAATTTTACTTCAACCATTACACGAATATAATCATTCGCATCTCGCCGTAAACTTTTAACGGCTCAAGCTTGACATTTTCATATAAAAACTTTTCATTCTAAAGTGCTAAATCTTCCGCATATCGTCTTGCATATATGGGGAAAAACATAACGCTCCATTAAAGCCACCGTTGTCGACTTAATAACAAAAAAACTAGTGCTCCTCGAAGTCAGCTCCACCCTTTTGAATAAAACAGAAAAGCGGAAGAAAGAAAAGAAAGAAAGAAGAAAAGGGTAAAAAAAAAAAGATGACTCTGCAATATTTATTGTAACCGTTTTTAGCATATCCATTTAGATCCACGAATGTGTGAAAGTCAATCAACTTCCAACCTATTTCTCTCTCCCGGAAAAATTTCACGGTCAAGCAAATTCTTTTTCACAATTCACAACTATTTTCCCCGGGGGGGAAAAAAAACTCAGCTCACGAGTTTGATTACAAGCGATCACGCTTGAAAATTTTCTCCCTAGCTCTAAATCACCCTCGAAAACGATCAAAGAATCAAGGAAACATGTTTCGTCCCCAATCATCGAGGCAAACAAACACGAATAATCCCGTCATTTTCCAAGGAAATCCGGACAATCGATTCGTCTGCTCCCTTTTTTCCCAATAAGATCTAAAATAATAACGGGGGGAAAGAGAAAAAAAAAAAAAGAAAAAGAAAATCATCTCTGGTGATATATTGTAGCCTTTAACATTATCATCCAGACGGTGTTGAAAGAAAGAAAGAAAAAAAAAATCTTGGCTTATTTTCACGCCGGCTAAACTACACTCTCACTTTTCTATATATTTATTTCTTGATCGTTAATCACAAACTCGCCTTTTTCGAGTTTCAAAGCAATATTTCATCTCGGTGGTACTTTATCAAAATGAGAACCGTAAACGGTTTGCTTAAACTTTTCAAACCAAATTTTCTCAGATCCTATTTTTTTTTTTTTCTTTGGGAGGGGAAAAATCGTGTAAAATGAATGATTTAAATAACTTTTCACACGAGCAACGTCTAAAATGCCGTTCGTTGCTTAAACTCTGAAGCATGGAGCGTGACGAACATTTTAAATGGATGGAAAAAAAAGTGAAAGTGTGGGTTCGATTTCAAGTTAAATGTCCGGAATACTCAGGCAGAGTAAAAAGCAAAAAAAAAAAAAAAACGGAAACCGGGGTAAATGAATTTCCTTCCCCACTCAATGGCGACAACAACCATAAGCTAACACTTTCCAAAACTTAGGCGGTAACCAAATAAAATATTTTGAAAATATTTTTAAACATTTATGAAATTACTAAGTCAAATTCTCAGCAAACAATCAACCTTTTAAATATTTCTTCTGCCTGTTCAAACTTGTTCAAACCTGTTCAAACTTGCACAGTATCAAAATATTTCATAACAATATTGAAACAAAGTTTAATCTCGCATCCATTAGGAAAAAAAAAACAATTTTCGTTGAAAATAATTCTCAGCGACATGTCAAAACCTGTTGAGACTTGCACGAGTTTGAATCACGAGCAATACGTCAAAGATGTTTTAATATTTTAGGGTGTTTGTTCACAGATGTTTTTCTTAATCCATCAATAAATATATTTTTTTAAAAAAACTGATTTTTGTTGGGAGTGTATTGAAGAATATTTTAAAAGCCCGTGCTGTAGCTTTTAGGCGACCCCTCACCCGACGCCACCCGCTTTTTAGGTCTCAAAAGTTTCCGTTCATATTCACGTAAAGTGTTTTTTGTATTCTCGCACTGTTCTTTTTTCTCCGAATGCATCATTTTAATATTTTTTTTAAAAAAAAAGCGATGACGCTTCTGCTTCATTTATTTTCTAGGAAAAGTAGCTTCGAAAATCTTTTTGCAGACGAATTTGGTCTCACTAAAAATTAAGATCCCTTAGCTAAAGGGAGCCAAATGAAATTATACAAGAATGGCACCAAGAATGAAAAGTAGAACGAATATTACTAATTTTTAATATGCAAATTCTTGTCTCAGACTCAACCAAAGTCCACCACTCGAAAAAATTTCCTGACACTTAGTTTTCCAACGATCACCCAGAATAATCAAAAACGCTTCTTCCGCATTAAAAAACATTTTTACTTGATATCTTGCTCTAAGAAAAATGAATTCAACGTTAAAAAAAAATTTACGAGGCATCAAACTAAAATTAGAACCAGGATCCGAAGAAAAATATTTATCACTCTCAAAAAAGAAATAAATTTAATTCTGACCTGCGTGCACAAAGCCTTAGAATAACCTGTCAATAGCTGTTAGTCAACTAACCCATATCCTAATTGACAGCCACTCAATAAAAATTTAGTTTTATCTCGGTTTTATTTTCTTCGATTCAGTTTTTTACCTCGTGGAACTTTCTTATCTTACATATCGATTTATGATTGAGTTTTCGGACCAAATCTCTTGGTAACAAAGCTTCCGTCACCATTTTTTTGCGTCAACTCTAAAAAGAGTTGCCAGGTGGCCAGAGCTTAAACCAGGCCAGAAACGCCAGTCTCAAGATTTTTGAGATTGGCAATCAGCATAGTGGCTCTTTTTTGGTTGCATCTGCCCACAACTTGAATTTTTGCTCGGCTTGCGCCGATCCTAGACCGTTCCTCCTGTAATTAAATACCAGAGATACAGGTTCCTCACCACCACAAACTAACTTTCCACCATATCAAAAACATCCTCACTTGCAGCATCAATCACAGTCTGCCAATCTTAAACTCCTATTAAAATCCATTTTAAACAAAACATTTCAAAATCTCAGATTTATTCCAAAAACCTCGACCCAAGAAACATCCCGACGTAACAATTAGAAGAGAACACAATTAATTAATTCGTTTCCAAAAGCGTATCCTTTTGCTTCTTAACCTCACTTAAGATTCCCTCTTGAAAATATTTCGCAACTTGAGCTATAAACATCCTTTTGTAAGATATCGTTGCTTTTCCTTCTTCGATTCGCTTTTTCCCCGCCCCGGACCTCTTTATTACAATTCAAAAACGAGAGGATTAACTAACAAGAACACTAACCAAACCCAAGGAATATCCAATAAAACCCGTGAAAATTTAAAACTCAAACGCTATCGCTTTTAAAATCCATCTGCTAAACCTTTCGCCAGATGGTAATTCCCTCCGATTCTTAAACGCTTTCCCATATAAAAGCAAAGAAGACAAGAACAAGATTTCCCCGAACGGTAAAACCTTCCTTTTATCAAATAAGCTCCTCAAGGTCGTATATTTTATTTCAAACAAAAGGGGGCCACATGCAGGCAAAAATGCTGTTACAGAGAAATTTCTTGAAGATAAAGATTTCCTTTCTCCTTTATTCCTTTTCTCCCTCCCGAAATTTAAATCGGGGGGATGGAATAATTTTCCGAATGACCAGTCTTCTAATTTTGAAAACGAGAGTCCATATCTGTCGCTATAAAATATTTAAATTTAAATAAGTTTCGTTTTAAAATGACTTCTTCGTGTTTGTTGGCATTGGCTTTCCCTTGAGAGAAGACGGAGGAAAGTGGGGCAAGATTAATCTCAATGAAAATGAAAAGTGAAAGTAAAACCCCCTAGTTATGTTCGTATCCTAGATTATTCGTCAAAACCCTTGACTGGGGCCGAAAGGTAAGGGCAAAATAACCGAGTTAACCTTTTTTGGTGTCTCATAAGGCAATATCATCTTCCCGTCCGCGTACTGGGTCACAAAAGTAAATGTTTCTTTTATTTCAGTTTCACGGTATATTGCATCCCTTCCGGAAATTTCATTTTTTTCCTCTCTCCGGTTTTTTTTTTTTTTTTTTTTTTGATACATTTAGAATTAGGTCATATTATTTCTGTTCTACCGTGAAATCCTTGCTGAAGTTTTATGGAATTACCAATTAAATTTGTAGCTTTATGCCTGACGTATTTTATCATGAGATTGTATTGCTCTAATACTCGTAAACTCTGGGAGATGGGTTTTAAAACGTTCAAGAATTGGGATAAGTTAACGGATTAAAAAATGTCGTCTTATCCTTTAGGTAAATACTTGAGAAAGGTAATGTGACCTCCATAGAATTAAATTTCTCTACTGTGATGGTGCTATGTGGCCAAAAATGTTACTTGACACTTCAATTGATTAATATCATCACATTTATTCAATAAAATAATGAATGGATCATTTATAGATAGGCGAACAATCAGAATAAAGCGATTCAATGTTAAACTGAATCGTCAACTGAACGCCAGAGACAATGAGTGATTAAATAAGCGAGTCGAAAAATGAACGTGTGAATAAAATGATAGAATGAGTGAATGAATGAATAAATAAATCAATGACTGAATGAGTGAAACAATAAATGAATTGATGATTGATTGAATGAGTGAATGAATGAATAAATCAATGACTGAGTGAGTGAGTGAGTGAGTGAATGAATGAATGAATAAATAAATAAATCAATCAATTAATTAATTGATCAATCGATCGATGATCGAGTGAATGAATCAATAAATCAGTATATCAATGATTGAATGCATGAATCAATCAATCAATGATTGTTTGAATGCATGAATCAATCAATCAATCAATGATTGTTTGAATGCATGAATCAATCAATCAATCAATCAATCAATCAATCAATCAATGATTGTTTGAATGCATGAATCAATCAATGATTGAATGAATGCAAGAATCAATCAATGAATGAATGCATGAATCAATCAATCAATCAATCAATCAATCAATCAATCAATGATTGTTTGAATGCATGAATCAATCAATGATTGAATGAATGCAAGAATCAATCAATGAATGAATGCATGAATCAATCAATCAATCAATCAATCGATGATTGAATGCATGAATCAATCAATCAATCAATCAATCAATCAATGATTGAATGCATGAATCAATCAATCAATGATTGAATGAATGCATGAATCAATCAATGATTGAATAAATGCATGGATCAATCAATGATTGAATGAATGCATGAATCAATCAATCAATGGTTGAATGAATACATGAACTAATCAATCAATGCATGAGCAATGCATGAGTGAGTCAATAAATAAATGTATGAATGAATGAATGAATGAATGTATGTATGTATTAATCTAAGAGTGGGTCAATTAATAAATAAATGAATCGATCTATAAATCATTCAATGAGTGAATGAATAAAGCAATCAATGATAAAATTGATAAATAAATGCAATGAATCAAGCAATGAGTCAATGAATAAATAAATGCAATGAATCAATCAATGAGTCAATGAGTCAATGAATAAATAAATGCAATGAATCAATCAATGAATCAATGAATAAATAAATGCAATGAATCAATCAATGAGTCAATGAATAAATATTAATGAGTGCATCAATGAATGAATAAATGAACTAATGTTTCATTGATTGATACATCTATTCATTCACTCAACGAATGAATGAATCAATCAATCAATTAATTAGTAAGTGAGTGAGTGAGTGAGTGAGTGAGTGAGTGAGTGAATGAATAAATGAATCAACCAAACAATTAGTGAGTGAGTGAATTAAAAAATGAATCAATGAAGAGTGAATGAAGAGTGAATGAATGAATGAACTGCTCAATAAGTGTGAGATTGAGTGTGGGTGTGTGTGTGAGTGAGCGAGTGAATTAATGACTAGTGTGTGAATGAATGAATAAGTGAATAAGTGAGTGGGTGGGTGAATCATCTATTTTCAAAGTAGATGATCGGCTGAACGAGCAATAAAACGAATGTTAAGTGAGTCAGCAATTGTATAATCGATATATACAATGAGTGAGTGACCTTCCGCAGCCTTGGGTTTATACACTATCGTGCAAGTTGGTGTTAAGAAAAAATTCCGAAACCCATGATCCTCTTCATTCATATTTTCATAAACTCACCCGTTTGCGTGCATTAAAAATTGAAATAAAGTAAAACAGACATAATCGATATCATTACGAACTTTATGCCCACTTTGAGAAATAAAAAAAAAATATCCTTCAGTTCCTTTTATCAAAAATAGAGAGAACGGGCGAGAGAGAGAGGAAAAAAACACGCGAACCTGGTGCATAATAAAAGAATTTCTGGCGAAGACAGGGTTTATTTATCAAGCCGTATGTAATTTAAATGCACGTCTCGGGGGTTAAAAACCGTGTCGGTAACTCAACCCTGCCTTCTCAATTTTTTTTCTCGCTCGGGAAAATAAAAAGAATAAAATGAAATAAAATTGAAAGTTAAGTTTTCGGAGGAAAATCCATATAGCAAGACACGCTAGGAGAATGCAGATGCCACGAGGAAATAGAAGTCAAAGTTAAAAATAAACTAAGAACAGAGAGGAGGGGAACATAAATCACCACTGCTACCGGAAAACTTTTATTTCGTATAGAAGCTAAAATATTGTCGTGATTCCTCCCTTCTTTGTATCTTCTTTTTACAGACTTTGAGAAGATGAATATGTATATTTTATATTCGAGAGGATTTAAAATGAACGGGAGGGCAAGTCGGCTTGATATCCTTATGACATGGCTAAGTGGCCGGAAGGAAACCGCTTTCATTTGGGGAGGGAAAAAGAGATTCAGAGGTTGCGTACGTTGCTGAAAGCTCTTCATAGCGTCCGGTAACATGTTTGGTTTGTGGGGTAAACCGAGGAAGATCGTTTTCCGGTTAAATTGTTTACCTGATACGGTACGTTGTGGAATTCTTGGATGTGCTTGTTCGCTGGGCCAGGATTTGAGTGTGGAAACGTTTCCATAATCGATTAAGTGGTATAAAATTTGAATTAGTTAATATGCTCGATGGGTAAATGTTTAGGATTTTATCCGATTCATTGGTCGTTGAATTATAAGATTTATTCGGGTATCGGAAAAGTAATGAGGTAAGCAATGTGAAATTTGGGTGATTAATTTACAGATCAGCATCAATTCGAGATAAATATTTCCATTTATATTTTGGCTAATGAAGTCGGTCTCCAGCAACAAAAAAACTCTTCCGTATTCTTATTTGACAAAAACCGCACGAAAATTCTCAGCAAAAAATTTTCAACTTTCAAAAAAAAAAAAAAAACCGTGAAAATCAAAAAAGGGGAAAAAATATAAAAAGAAATTTAAAACGAGCTGAAAGTTTAAGAGAGAAGAAAAAAAGAAAAGAAGAAATCAAGCGAAAGCAGTGAAATATAAATTGGAGCTAAGGACAGTCTTCACCGGGGTCATCACTAGGCCTCGAGCAGTACTTGAGAATTACGACACGTTTGTGAAATGGCTTTTGAACTTTTTTAGACTTTTATTAACACAAAACGTTGGTTGGTTTCTAATTTTATAGAATTTTTTTCCACAACACACATCCATGATCCAACTTTTCGAATAATTAATAATGTCAATCTACATATTTGTAAAATCACGCAAAAGAGAAAAGAAATTAATTTAATTAAACCAATTTTGAGGGATTTAAATTTTTTTCCACTCCAAACACACCGTTTGCATGCTAGATGGACATTTAACGGATGTGGTTGATTTACAAGGAGATAACGAGCACACACTTTCACCGGAACTAAGGCATCCGTTAACGTGTTGAATCAGATATTAACGCACGCAAGCAAAATGAACACCTATATTACTTTCAGAAACAATAATAAGAGTTTCCAATCGGAGATTTTCCTCTCAAGAAGAAAAAAAGGATTTGCAGCATAAGTGCACAGGAGAGAAAGAGAAAGCGAGCGAGAGGAAGGAGGAGGGGGTGGAAACCCAAAACGCTTTCACCCGTAATGAATAACAACAAAGCAAATAAGAGATGAGCCGTTCGCCCATTAATCATATTTACAATATTGACTACTTCCTCATTTTAAGGGTGAAGAAAATTAGTTAGAGAAATATTAATGATTCTTAAGCCCGTCATACACTGAATGTGGTATCTTTAGAACACCGGGAAGGATTCCGCAATTTGTAAGTGACATATTTGGAGATATATTGAGTACTGAGAAAACGTCAGCAAGTTGTTTTTAATTAAAATCAGTTTATGACTTTCGCTATGTGATTTTGAAAAGAGCTTCATAAAGATTTTTCGGGAAGTTCAAACATAATGGAAAAAGGAATGGATTCCAGGAAGGAGTAATTTTGATAATAGACTAATCGGAGATTATTTACAAAATTCTCGGAAAAAGAAGGAATATGTTGTGATTAAATGGATTTTGCAGAAATATTACCAGATGACGATGGTTTTGTTTCGAATGCAAGAACGGTTAATCTGTATCTCTGTTTTCGTTTAATTTTAAAATGAGTTGGATTTAGGTTTTGTTTGGTGATTCGGTCATTCATTCCTTGATTTACTCACAAAATCCATTTACTCACTCATTCCCTGATTCACCAGTTACTCAGTAACCAACTCACTCAACCATTCGCTCACTTGCTGACTTTACCATTTTCTAATTCTGTAAAAGAGTTATTCACACGTTCATAGATTCATTCATCCATTGAATGGCTCAGTCATCCACTCATTCGTTAATTCACCTGGTCCTTACTCAAGATATTCAATCATGAACTCATTCATATATTCATTTATAAACTCATTTATTAATTCATTCATGAACTCATTTATTCATTCATTCATTCATTCATTCATTCATTTATAAAAACATTTATTTACTTGTTTATTTATTTATTCATTCATTCATTCATTCATTCATTCATTTATAAACACATTTATTTAAAATTAGAATTGAAAGAAAAACTCCAAGAAGCTCATATAAATTTTATTTCCAAAACTGGATGTACATTTCGGGAATCTAAATTATTATTCCCATCATCAGCAGCTACAAAAAACATACATTAAATTAATCAAAAATTATGTCAAACAGAATAAAAAACTATCATACGCGAGAAACATGTGACTTACAATACTGATTAAATTTACTTCATTACGAAGATTAGACAAAAAATCGGTGCTTCAACGACGTTAACTTCTTTACGTTTAAATTTAAAAAACGAAAAAACCATCTTAATACATTAAAAACGATTTAAAAAAAAAAAAAAAACATTTAACTAACCGGTATCAATATCACAGATAAGGAGAAAAAATGTAAACATGACGTGGACGGAGAACAAATAAAAACAACGCGACAAGCCACGACAAAGTTAATTCGCGGTATTCAGCATAAAATTTAAAAGGCTAGACGATTGAATCGGACCGTCGTTATTATTCAAGATATTTTCATTTTTGTTTAACAGAATAAGAAAACTTTCCCAGGCATTCAAAAGCCGTGGTTCGCTAATTTCTTTAATCAGAGAAAGACCTGATTTGTCTACCATATGACCTGTTTCGAAAATATGATCTGCTACACTAGATCGACCTCTCCTGATATTTTTAAAATACGAGATATGCTCTTTAAAACGCGTTTCAATGTTCCTACGTGATTGACCTATGTAAAATTTATCACATTCGCTACATTCAACTTTGTAAATAAATGCCCGATTTCTGAAATTCTCGAAATTTGTCCTTGGGGTTACCAAGACGATTCTTGAGCATATTAATGTTCTTAAAAACTAGTTCGTAATCCCAGGCTGAAAAAAGTTTTTTAAGGTCTTTACAAAGATTTTCATTAAAAGGAATAACAATACGTTTATGTTCGTTTTCGATGGGTGACAACTTGGTACAATTTCGTATTTCTTTTTTAAATTTTTGCTTACTCAGGATATTATCTATTATCTGAGGTTTGTATCCATTCGAAACGGCGACTCTATATAGAAAACCTTTTTCTTTTTCAAAACGTTCTTCACTTAACGGGACCGATAAGAGGCGATGCACGGCACTTTGAAAACCTGCTAGCTTGTGCTCTAGACAATGATTTGACTCGGCGTGGATGTACTGTAAATTGTTGGTAGTCTTCCTGTAAATGTCAAACTCCAGTCTGTCTCCATTCCTTATTATCATCAGATCTAAAAACGGAATTTGGCCGTCTTTTTCCGTTTCTACCGTGAACTTTATATTGGGACAAAAGCTGTTAATATCTTGCAGGAACACTTGTAAGTTGTATTCTGATGTGTCAAAAACGCTAAAGATATCATCCACGTAGCGGAGCCAAACTCTGGGAAAGTAGGGCAGTGAGTTCTTCAAATCTAACTCCATGTGGCTCATGAAAAGATTAGCCAGGAAAGGCGACAAAGAATTTCCCATGGTAACTCCTCCAACTTGCTCATAAAATTTCTCATTGAACATGAAAGCGGTCTGTTTCATGCACAGTTTTGTGAGAGCTAAGTAACTTTCAATTTTTTCATCCGAAAGACCATTAGAACTAAGACAGCTTTCCAAAATCTCAAATGTTTTTTCAAGAGGGATCGACGGAAACATAGATTCCACATCGAATGAAACTAGGATTTCGTGTTCTTTGATCGATACATTTTTTAGGCGTTCAATTAAATCCAGATTGTTAGTTACACTGAAAGAGTCGAACTTGAGTTGACTAAATTCTTTGTTGAGCCATTTTGAGATATCAGATGTCGGAGAGTTTACCCCTGATATAATGGGCCTCATTTTATTACCTTCCTTATGGATTTTGGGAAGGCAATACATCCTTGGGATGACCGGGTTGGAACCGATAAGTTTCCCGTTCAGCAACCTCCCTTCAAAGGTATCATTATGCAATTTTAAGCTTTCTTTGGCCTCCCTTATTAAACCTGTCAAAGGGTTCTTGTTTAACGTCCTATAAGATCCTTCATTTAAAGTTTTTTCCACTCTCTTAAAATAATCTTCTTTATCGACCACCACAATAGTATTTCCTTTGTCCGCTTTCAGATAAAACACGTTCTTTTTTCTGAGGTTCTTTACAGTCATCCATTCCTTATTAACCCTTTCCTCCTCGATATTAGCCAAATTTTTCTGAAGTTGGAATTTGCACGCCTTCCGAATGAAGCCTTTGGTATCGTCATCAAGTTCTGCGATTCCTGTTTCGATATGCGCTATAATTTCCTTCAAATCTTCTTTTTGGTTCTTTAGGTTAAATTTAAGGCCCTTCTCCAATAAATTTAGCTCATCCTCCGAAAACTGAACATTCGACTCGTTTTTAACTAGCAAGCGGTTTTCCAACGGTTTGACCTTAAGTCCTGGCTCTTCTCTTCTTAACGTGCTAAATTTCTTCTCCAATCTATCTCTCTTGATCTTCAAATGGAAATTGTTAGCCCTTACAATGTTCAAATACAAATCATCCCAATTTTTCAGTTCCTTGCTTAGTTTAAGGTGTAACGAGTATAATTTTGCCTCTAACAGACTTAATTTTGCATATTTATCTTTTATTTCATTAGCTAACCAATAACTTTTTGCTTTTTCCATAGCTCTCTGACCGTTCTTATTACAATGGTTGATAATTTTAAATTTTATAAATTTTGGATATACTCCTGTTTGTTTACATTTTTTGAGAAATCCGATGTCCGCATGAAGACTTTTCACCTTCCTTCGTATGTTTTTGAACTCCCGCAGTGGTCGGTTAACCATGATTCAAGATGAAACGATGAAGCGGGGCTATGAGCCTTTAATTGAAAATTAGAATTGAAAGAAAAACTCCAAGAAGCTCATATAAATTTTATTTCCAAAACTGGATGTACATTTCGGGAATCTAAATTATTATTCCCATCATCAGCAGCTACAAAAAACATACATTAAATTAATCAAAAATTATGTCAAACAGAATAAAAAACTATCATACGCGAGAAACATGTGACTTACAATACTGATTAAATTTACTTCATTACGAAGATTAGACAAAAAATCGGTGCTTCAACGACGTTAACTTCTTTACGTTTAAATTTAAAAAACGAAAAAACCATCTTAATACATTAAAAACGATTTAAAAAAAAAAAACATTTAACTAACCGGTATCAATATCACAGATAAGGAGAAAAAATGTAAACATGACGTGGACGGAGAACAAATAAAAACAACGCGACAAGCCACGACAAAGTTAATTCGCGGTATTCAGCATAAAATTTAAAAGGCTAGACGATTGAATCGGACCGTCGTTATTATTCAAGATATTTTCATTTTTGTTTAACAGAATAAGAAAACTTTCCCAGGCATTCAAAACGGCTGAACGGGAAACTTATCGGTTCCAACCCGGTCATCCCAAGGATGTATTGCCTTCCCAAAATCCATAAGGAAGGTAATAAAATGAGGCCCATTATATCAGGGGTAAACTCTCCGACATCTGATATCTCAAAATGGCTCAACAAAGAATTTAGTCAACTCAAGTTCGACTCTTTCAGTGTAACTAACAATCTGGATTTAATTGAACGCCTAAAAAATGTATCGATCAAAGAACACGAAATCCTAGTTTCATTCGATGTGGAATCTATGTTTCCGTCGATCCCTCTTGAAAAAACATTTGAGATTTTGGAAAGCTGTCTTAGTTCTAATGGTCTTTCGGATGAAAAAATTGAAAGTTACTTAGCTCTCACAAAACTGTGCATGAAACAGACCGCTTTCATGTTCAATGAGAAATTTTATGAGCAAGTTGGAGGAGTTACCATGGGAAATTCTTTGTCGCCTTTCCTGGCTAATCTTTTCATGAGCCACATGGAGTTAGATTTGAAGAACTCACTGCCCTACTTTCCCAGAGTTTGGCTCCGCTACGTGGATGATATCTTTAGCGTTTTTGACACATCAGAATACAACTTACAAGTGTTCCTGCAAGATATTAACAGCTTTTGTCCCAATATAAAGTTCACGGTAGAAACGGAAAAAGACGGCCAAATTCCGTTTTTAGATCTGATGATAATAAGGAATGGAGACAGACTGGAGTTTGACATTTACAGGAAGACTACCAACAATTTACAGTACATCCACGCCGAGTCAAATCATTGTCTAGAGCACAAGCTAGCAGGTTTTCAAAGTGCCGTGCATCGCCTCTTATCGGTCCCGTTAAGTGAAGAACGTTTTGAAAAAGAAAAAGGTTTTCTATATAGAGTCGCCGTTTCGAATGGATACAAACCTCAGATAATAGATAATATCCTGAGTAAGCAAAAATTTTAAAAAGAAATACGAAATTGTACCAAGTTGTCACCCATCGAAAACGAACATAAACGTATTGTTATTCCTTTTAATGAAAATCTTTGTAAAGACCTTAAAAAACTTTTTTCAGCCTGGGATTACGAACTAGTTTTTAAGAACATTAATATGCTCAAGAATCGTCTTGGTAACCCCAAGGACAAATTTCGAGAATTTCAGAAATCGGGCATTTATTTACAAAGTTGAATGTAGCGAATGTGATAAATTTTACATAGGTCAATCACGTAGGAACATTGAAACGCGTTTTAAAGAGCATATCTCGTATTTTAAAAATATCAGGAGAGGTCGATCTAGTGTAGCAGATCATATTTTCGAAACAGGTCATATGGTAGACAAATCAGGTCTTTCTCTGATTAAAGAAATTAGCGAACCACGGCTTTTGAATGCCTGGGAAAGTTTTCTTATTCTGTTAAACAAAAATGAAAATATCTTGAATAATAACGACGGTCCGATTCAATCGTCTAGCCTTTTAAATTTTATGCTGAATACCGCGAATTAACTTTGTCGTGGCTTGTCGCGTTGTTTTTATTTGTTCTCCGTCCACGTCATGTTTACATTTTTTCTCCTTATCTGTGATATTGATACCGGTTAGTTAAATGTTTTTTTTTTTTTTTTAAATCGTTTTTAATGTATTAAGATGGTTTTTTCGTTTTTTAAATTTAAACGTAAAGAAGTTAACGTCGTTGAAGCACCGATTTTTTGTCTAATCTTCGTAATGAAGTAAATTTAATCAGTATTGTAAGTCACATGTTTCTCGCGTATGATAGTTTTTTATTCTGTTTGACATAATTTTTGATTAATTTAATGTATGTTTTTTGTAGCTGCTGATGATGGGAATAATAATTTAGATTCCCGAAATGTACATCCAGTTTTGGAAATAAAATTTATATGAGCTTCTTGGAGTTTTTCTTTCAATTCTAATTTTCAATTAAAGGCTCATAGCCCCGCTTCATCGTTTCACATTTATTTACTTGTTTATTTATTTATTTATTCATTCTTCATGAACTCATTTATTCATTCATTCATTCATGAACTCATTTATTCATTCATTCATTCATTCATGAACTCATTTATTCATTCATTCATTCATGAACTCATTCATTCATTCATTCATTCATGAACTCATTTATTTATTTATTTATTCATTCATTCGCGAACTCATTCATTCGCGAACTCATTCATTCCTTCTTCTATTCGTGAACTCATTCATTCCTTCTTTCAATCGTGAACTCATTCATTCATGAACTCATTCATTCATTCATTCATTCATTCATTTACTAATTCAAGAACTAACTCAGTGATTTAATCATTCATTTATTGACTGACTCAGTCATTCTTTCATTCTTCGAAATTCGAATTAATTCACTGCTAAATCCACTCAGCCGCTCATTGATTCACTTACTTAGTCATTCTATCATTCATTTAATCACTCATTCATTTTCGTATCTATTTCCTATCTTATCCATTCGCCAGTAAGAAAAGCGAACTTATATCGGTAAAAATTGAATTATTGTTTAGAAAATCGAATTTCTAGCCCAACGCCGAATTTATCATTTCTTTTTCAATATTTGAAGACTCATTCATTCCTTTTGTGCAGTCAAAATAACAAAACTTGCCTTATTACTTATTTCTCGGCTTCACATTGAAAAATTCCACTTTTTGAAAAACTTACTCAAATTTTTCACAAGACGTTTTTTCGGCGTGATATTAAATGAATTTCCTCTTTATTAAAAACCTCTAGCTCCCGCAGATTAATATCTTCAAGACTTCATAAAGCTTCAAGAGAAATTTTCACAGCCTTGAGACAAAATGACGGTTCAAAAATAATGAACTCATCCACTAAACTCGTTACTATCGATTAAAAATAATTAAAACAAGAAGATGATGGGAAAATAAGTTACGGCTGCGGAAATATGATGATGAAAAACAACGGGGAAAACAAGACATTGTTGCACTTGATAATTCAAAAACATTAAAACTCAAAAGATTCTTTTCTAGCTGACCTAAAAACCCCGTCAGTTGTTTTAGTCATCAACTACGCTTTATTTATTTAAATTTTCTGAGGGTTATTCAAATTTGTTAATCTTACCCGAGAAACATCAGCAAACTGGAAAAGAAGAGAGAGAGAGAGGGGCGAAAAAAGATAAATTGATAAAATATCAAAAACTTCTCTTTTTTTGGAAAAACTTTCTCTTAAAATTCTACCCGAATCAAAAAAGAAAACCCGAGTAAATAATTTACGATACAACCGACATCGTCTGCTTTGAGCAACCCGAAGTAATTTCTCTGATCAATCTCAAGGGACATACATTTCAAAATTGCGAGAAGAAAAAAAAACGAGATGAAAAGAACTTTTCGTCGATAGATGATGATTAAGCGGTGTTTTAAAAACTCGAGAAAGCTTAAAAATTTTTGTCTCAGTTGAAAATTAAAGATTGAATAACGAAAAGGAGCTAACAAGAAATCTCATCTTTTCATACCTTTTCGCCGAAAATCAAAGCTTGACGAATTAGAAAGTGTTAAAGGGGTGAAGATTTCGAAACATAATAACCCTATTCGTGCTGCCCCAATAGACTAAAGAGGAAAAGGATTTTAAAGTTTTGTTTGTAGCCTTTCTTTGCTCGATGACACCGAAAAACTGGGAAAGTGTTAGATGTTTCCTTTTGGGAATTCCTCTTTTCTTGTGATAAACGATTTTCTTTTTCTTTTTTTTCCAGATGCGGAAATGCAGATTCGAAATGATTTACTCCGTCATGTATTCTACAGTCTAAAAAAGACTAGTTATTCCTGATAATTTATATTTTTAATGGTAAGTTTTAATTTATATTAAAAGTGCTTGAAAAGATTTTTGGTTTAAATATTAGATGAAGAGAAAATCGAGTGCCTCAGTGAAAATTTTTTGCTCTGAGCAGTGTAGAGCTTTAGTCTCTCATCTACTAGCTATAAGTTGACTGCTCAAGCCTTGTTTCAATAATTAAAATAAAGTACACAACCTGGCTTCTCAAATTATTTAATTCATTCAGTCGAATCAGTCATTCACTCTATCGTCGAATTACTAATTCATTTACTAAAAAATCTACAAAATATTCATTGATTTATTGACTAAATTTCTTGATCCATTTATTTGATCACTAACTCACTCACTCACTCATTCATTCGTAGACTCAGTCATTAGCTCATTCATCAATTCACTAACTCACTCAATCACTTTCATTTTTAAATTATTTAATTGATCGATTAAATTAAGTTATTCACTCATTCTTTTATTCATAGTCTCAGTCATTAGCTCATTCGTCGATTCATAAATTCATTCATTCGCTGACCAACTCACTCAGTCACTCTTTAATTTACTGATTAATTGAATCAATCATTCACTCGTTTCTTGATTGACCAAAATAGTCGTTAACTCACTCACTCGCTCGCTCATTCATTCATTCATAGACTCAGTCAGTAAGTCATTCACTCATTCGTCAATTCGCCGATTCATTCACGACGAATTCACTCGATCACTCATTAATTGATTTAATCGCTCACTTGATTCTTGATTCATTAACTTATTCACAAGCTCACTCACTCATTCTTTCATTCATTCAAAAAATCAATCATTAGCTCATTCGTCGATTCACCGATTAATTCATTCACCGACAAACTCACTCAGTCACTCTTTAATTTACTGATTAATAGACTCATCATTCACTAACTCACTCACCAGCTCATTCATTCATAGACTCAGTCATTCACTCATTCGTCGATTCATCGATTCATTCACGTCGAATTCACTCAATCATTGGCTTGTTGATTAATTGATTTAATCATTCACTCAATTCTTGATTCACCTATTCATTCATAGACTCAGTCATTCACTAATTCATTAATCTCTTTCCATAATTTTCAAGCAAACGCACACTTCCCTCTTTTAAAAAAAAATCCTACATAATGCCAAACAGCGCGACTAATTATTTAATAATTCAATTTTATAAAAATCTAATTTTTTCATACTTTATTAAATCCTTAACACAAGACTCCTTAATTAATTTTAAACCTACCCCTCAAAACCACTAAAGGAAGAAATCAAAAAACCGTGAGAATTTCGTAATTAAAATAATTTAAGATATCATTCAGACACTATAAAGCTGTTAAGAAATCAGTAAAACGTATATAATTACCTTAAGTTAGCACAATGGGTTAATTCAGTATCCGGGAGTTTTTCTTTCTGATCGCTTCATTTCCCTCTCTATTCTCAAAGGGACTATGCCATCTTTTATTCCACCGTAATTACTTCGTTTTCCTTTCTTCTTTTTCCCCCTCTCTCGAAATTTTATTTCCGTTAATCGGTGCAAGATTCTTTGGTACCAATGCACGGATATAAATAGGGGAAGACGGGGGGAAAAAATCAACCTAATTTGAACTCACAAAACTGCTGAAAGTATAAAAATCATCGTTCGCGAACCCATACATAATACATAAGCAAGCAATCAGAAAGATAAACGTTTGAATCCACGTTATAGCAATTTTTCCCATTTTCTTTTTTATTTTCACTCCCCCTTACCCGCCATTTTTTTATATCTTATTCGGGGGAGGAGGGAAGAATCAAAGATTCGGGAATAAGAAAGAAAAAAGCAGTAAAGGAAATCCGATCAAATATTTGAATAATTAATTTATCTGGTAAATGTCGTTCCGGTGAGGTAACATTCATTCCGGTAAATTAAACTTGTTCTAAATTTTAAATTAATCCAATAAAAAAAGTTCTTGATTGATTTTCGCAGGAACGATTAATAATTTTAATTTTAAAAAAAGCAACGTGATTGTTTTTTTTTTTTGTAAAGGCTGATGGCGCAAGAAGTGGGAGGCAGTTGTGAGAACTGAGTGGGAGACTTTAAAAAAAATTCATATTAAAAAAATAATACACGCTTTTTCAGGGTATGAAAAATTCAGACCAATCCCATTCATTCACTATTTCCTTCCTTACCGAACGAGGAAAAAAAACAAAATTTTTGAGGAAAATATCTGACAGCCAAAATCTAAAGAGACTTTATGCTCACTCTTGCCCTAGTTTAAATAAACAAACTTCAAAGCGCAAGAAAGAACTTTCCAGCGAGTATACAAAAATTCTATTCAAAATATTTGTTATGTCAAACAATCCTAATTTATAAAATAATTACTCCATATTTAAAAAAAAAAACAGATCCCGTGTTGCTAATTTTGCCATAAGACCGTTTATACTTTAAAATATATCACCCAAATCTTCTTAAAGTATTAAATGCGGGGAAATGCTGAAAATTACTTTTCCGAGAATGGAAATTTTATTATTTAGTCCGAAATTACACAGGCAAGGGTTTTATGGTCCGTCCAAAACCTAAAGCAACCTGGAATTAAAAGGGAATAAGTGGAAAACTGCTTCCCATTTTTTTCCTGCACCAGTTGAGAGATTGGGAAAAATTGAGCAAATACATTTTAACATGCCCTGTGACCATAAATTTTTTCGAAATTTTGGGGAAACGCTAACAACGATTCGGAAGGATAGCTATGAGACAAAACGAACTATCTCGAGATTGCTTTAGGTTTTGGACGGACCATAGTCGTTACAACTATATGCTTACAAAATAATCAGTAAAATTTCATTCCCATGATTGAAAATTTACACCACGAAAAGGAAAAAAAAACAATAGCTTTCTAGGAACTTTTTCTCGCTCTATTGTAAAAATTGCGATTATTATTTTTTTTAATAATAACTTGATCGTTAATTAATTATTTTATTAAATAAAAAGTTAAGGCAAAACAAAAACGATCACGAACTAACTCCGGGATCAAACGATTAAAAAATGAAAGATTGTGGAAGATTGTTTCAAGCTATGCAATCTCTTAAGCACGATTTTTACTTTATAGCTAACGATTATTTTTATTGCTCGTAAGGTTAATAAAAATGCCCCAAGGGGGGCAAATTATTTTTTTAAAAGAAAAAATTCTAAAAAAAATATATCATAAGAAAAATATTTTAGAACTCAGAGGTCGAATTTCGTTTCCTTTTCAGAAATTTACTGAAAGCCACACGTTTTTAGGCCAGTTTACATTTTTCGCCGAACAAATCTTTTGATAAATTTCTTCTTGTTGAACAAATCTTTTGATAATTTTTTCTTGTTGAACGAATCTTTCGATAATTTTTTCTTGTTGAACAAATTTTTTGATAAATTTCTTCTTGTTGAACAAATCTTTTGATAAATTTTTTCTTGTTGAACAAATCTTTTGATAAATTTCTTCTTCTTGAACAAATCTTTTAATAAATTTCTTCTTGTTGAACAAATCTTTTGATAAATTTCTTCTTGTTGAACAAATCTTTTGATAAATTTCTTCTTGTAGAACAAATCTTTTGATAAATTTCTTTTTGTTGAACAAATCTCTCGATAATTTTTTCTTGTTGAACATATCTTTTGATAAATTTCTACTTGTTGAGCAAGTCTTTTAAAAATGTTTTCTTATTGAACGAATCTTTTGATTTTTTCTTGTTGAACACATCTTTTGATAAATTTTTCTTGTTGAACAAATCGTTTGATAAATTTTACTAGTCGAATTGAATTCCTCAAGTAAAAATACTCCAAAAAAATTTTTTAAAAAATTTCCAGAAGCACTAAAGAGCTTTTGACAAGTTCTTATAGATTTGGCTGAATTTCATAATCACCTTAACACTTAAATATAGCCAAAGTTCAATTCTGGCCTTCGAACTACCTATTCACACTCTTGAAAGCTAAGCTAAAGGTTTTACTACTAAAGTCTCTGACCCAATCCAAAAACGCTAATTAAATTTATTAGCTGCCAGTCCGCCCCTGCAAATGCTTCTATCCCAAAAGTATCTTTTTCCCCACGTTTATATAAAAAAAATTGACATTCTAAAAATACTTTTTTGATCATGAAAAAAATGTGTTTTTACGTAAGAAATCCGTTTGCGAATCGTAAACAATATTTTTTTTGTTGGAAACAACCGTCGGGACATAATGACAACCGATTTCAATTTTAACATTTTTCTCGAGCAAATATTATAATTTAAGTTTTTTATTAAAATGTTTGAAATGTTTTTATGACTTCAGTTACGTTTTATCCATTTACTTATATTTCTTCAATCCTGCAAAAAAATTCTTAAAAAAGGTTATTTCTGCTAAAAGTAAGTCGTTTGAAATGAAATGAAATTTTTTTCGCGAAGTTAATATTCAAGGTTTGGGGTAATAAGAACATGCCGAGTATAGCTGGTTTATTTCATAAGAAGAAATAAAATTAAGGGTAAATTTTTTTTTTTTTTTGGTCTGATTTATTCTAAAAAAGTTTTTCTCAAATTTTGAACCTGAGTAATATTCCAAAAATTAAGGACCATAACTAAAAAATTATTTTAAGAACAAAATTTGACAATTCTTGAGCTAAAAAAAAATCTTAAGAAGTCTGGGAAGTGAAGATTTCAGAAAATTTGTTTTAAAGAATTTTAAAATCCTAGAATCAATTTTTTTCCTTACAAGAAAAAATTAAAAATTAAACCTACAACATCTCTAAATCTTTCAACATTCCAAAACAAACGTGAGCCCAGAATTAGTTAAAAGTCTCATTTACTATTCATCAAAACAGACTTGTTCTTATTCCAGACACTTATATTGATGAAACTCTTCACTCGCGATTATAAAAGTGTCAACTGCCTGTTTGACAAAAAATTAAAGCTCATTAATCTAAAAATCAATTATAAAATCATTACTTACAAGCTTTACGATTCCCCCCAATAATAAAGCAAAAAGCAAAAAATAATAAAATTTTTAAAAAAAAAGAAGAAAACCGAAGTAAAAACTGCTAATGACACGTCCAATTACCGAAGGAAACATTTATTAATAAAAATGTTAAGGAGATTTTGACAAAATATTTATCAGTAAAAAAAAAAACGAAGATTGTAACGAGTTTTTCATTCTTTTCCGACTTTTTACTTTTCTTTATCGTTTCAGCCTTTTAAAAAAATCAAAGGGGAAATAGAAATTTTTTTTGATGCTTTTTTTCAATACAAGGCGTCGGAATCATTTCAGGGTTGGAAATATCTCTATTTTTAGCATTCGAGTGAATTCGTGCGAAGTGCTAGAGCGTGCCAACCCTGGAAAGGTTGGAATCGGAAATCAGGGTCTACGTCAAAGGGTAAACGATATAAGAAATAAATAAATAAGAAAAAAAAAGTAAAAACAAAATTATTTTATCTTTTGAAAGTAGAAAGCAATTTGAAAATTGTATTTTACTTTAGAGACGTATTTATTTTTTTACAAAACGTCAAGTTTAAATTGTATATATATTTTTTTTTTTAGAAAAAAAAGAAGCAAACAAAACAAGAAAATGGGTTTTTGCTAAATTTTAGTGTGTTTAGTTGAAAAATTCCTTAAAATTGAATTTAAGAAATTAAGAAAAAAATGACGAAGGAGGAAAATGAAAGCTTTTTATGTTAAATTATTTTTGAAAGCTCACGCTTTTTTGTAAAAATAAAAAATTTCTGAAGTTGTCAAGTAGGAAGGCGTCATCGCTGTAATAATTCACATTTTGACTTCACAGTCTTACACTCTTCTCAAAAGCACCGCAATTGATCGCAAGTTCTCAAATGGCAAAAATTCTGATCAAAGATAAAACTCAAGTGCTTTCGAATTTTCAGGACTTCAAGGTCTTTCGAATAAACCGACTTTTCGAAATTTCAATTTTTAAATAAAAAATTTGTCTCCCACATTCTAAGAAGACGGGGCTCTTATGGACTTGTGAATACTTCACCTAGTCTTCTTAGAGTGAGAGCCAATTTTCTTGAGCACATGCCAATTTTCAAGCCAATTTTTCAAGAGCACATTTTAACCCTAGTCTTACACATTTCTCAAAAGCAACGCCATTGTTCGCAAGTTATGGCAAAAATTCTGATATTTCCCATCAAAGATAAAACTCAACCCATTTCAAATTTTTAGGACTTAAAGGCCTTTCGAACAAAACGACTTTTTGAAATATTTATTTTCGAATAAAAAATTTGTCACTTGCATTCTAAGAAGACGGGGCTCTTATGGACTTGTCAATACTTCACCCAGTCTTCTTAGAGTGCGAGCCAATTTTTTTTCCCACATTTTAACTTCAGTCACACACTTTTCTCAAAAGCAACGCAATTTTTCGCAAGTTCGCTTATGGCAAAAATTTTGATATTTCTCATCAAAGATAAAATTTAACTCCTTTCCAAATTTTCAGGACTTGAAGATCTTTCAAAGAAAACGACTTTCCGAAATTTCAATTTTTAAAGAAAAAAATTTACGCCCGCATTCTAAGAAGACGGGGCACTTATGGACTTTCCAATAGTAAACTCCGTCTTCTTAGAGTGCGAGCCAATTTTCGTTTTCGTAATTCCCTTGCTATTTTTACCTGAAACCTCCGAAAATACCAGTCCGAGCCTGAACAGAGCTACTTTTTGGATTTAGTCGGGCACGAAATCTCCATCTGGATCATCTTTAATTTTTCTCATCTTCATCACCATATCTTCGTATGTATAAATTTTGAAAAGTGATCATTATCCAGTGAAGAAGTTCGTTTATTCACTGTAGCGATAAAAGGAAAAGGCCTTCTATATAATCTTATACGGTCAGTTTGATAATTTCGAGGCCGAACCCCCGAGAAAAGGACGTAAATCCCCTTTGATGTCTTCGTTCCTTTCAAATTTAGAAATGAAAAGGACATTCGGTCATCTATCATATTTTGCTGACCGGGTCCGTTCTTCTCTCCTCCCCTTTTCCTCCTTTCTCAAAATTTAATAATATTTTTTGCACAATGAAAAAATAGTAATGATATTCCCTCGCGACAACAAAAAAAACGCCTTCAAATCATTCGATTAGATTTCTCCTGCTACGCGTTTGCCTAAACATGAATCGCAAGGCGTTTTTCCATTTGTAATAAGATCCCTCGCTTTTCCTGAAAGGTAATTATTTGTGTTTGTTAATTAGAGAGTGCGGGAGCTCCCGGGGAAAAAGCGCGAGGGTGTTTTGTGACTGAGGAAATTGACTTGTAATGGTTTATTAAAAAGAGTAATTCATTGGAAACCGGTTCGCAAGCTATATTGAAAAATAAAGCCGACCCGTATTGGGAGGGGAAGTTTATTTCGAAACGGGAGGAAAAATTGTCAAAGTGAAATGATAAAGAAAAATGAGTTCATCTTGAAAGATGAATTATTATAGAGATGTATCAAGTGAATACGAAAAAAAAAAATTGATGAGGAAAAAAGTAACAAATGAATCGAATAAGAGGTTTTTTTGGATTGTTCACTTGTTCATATGTCACGATATAGTGATTGTCGTTTTTTTTCGGGATATCAAAAACGTCAAATATATCCATCATGTTGTTTGGATGATGGCTTTCAGTTATAACTTTTGACAGTTTGAACTTTATATAAAGTTTCTTTCGTTTTTTAAGATTAATTTAAATATAGAATGCTGGAATATTTACTAAAAAAATTTCTGTGTTAAATTTTGCGTTTTTTTTTAAATTTTTAAATGTGTGGACAATTAATTTGTAGTCAAAAGACCAGTACAAAAATATATTATTAGACCAAATTTTTTGGGTTCAATGGCTATTTTTCCCGCTCAAAATTCATTAGTTAATGTTCTAACTTTTAAAAAAATAATCTACTTACGCAATGAATTTACGAAGTTAATCCTTTTCTCTTTGACCCACGCACATCATTTTTTAAAAAATTATAAAACCGCATTAAGCACATTTTTAAAAAAAATTCACAACATAAAAATTAATAAAACCGTTCAACGCGACCTCTTCAATGAAACTAAACCAAAAAAAATCGAGAACTCTTGAACAAAAGGGAAAGAAAATGGCGGAAGACTATCCAGGTCAAATCAGGTATAGAAAATTTAAATAAAATGAAAAAAGGGGGTTTTTTTTTATAAAAAAGGTCACCGGATTATTTGAAGTTTTCGAAAACTATTCGAACGAAGAACAATAATCCGACTTAGGCACAGCGTGAGCACGTTTCTTGCAAAAGAGTTTGCAAAATCCGCCAAACCGTGCTCCAGCATCATTCGGCTGCCTAAAGATTCCAAATCTGGCAGTTTGGCCAAAAATCTAACGAATCAAAAATTTTCCTGCCAAGACTTCCCCCTCCAGTCGCTTTTACAAAAAAAACCTTAATCACTCTTAAAGCAAACCTCAGAATTTATTACAACACATCAAAGCAAAATTATTTTCTAAAAAAAAAAAGAAATCCTCGCGCATGCGCAGTTTTCTTGTTTAAAAAAAGCCTAAATCAACAACACTTTAAGCAACATACAAAAAGAACCCAGGGAAAAACCCGGCTGTTTCTCTTCCGTTACTTTTTTACAGTGAAAAAAAAAGGAAGAAGGCAAGCAAGAAAATACACAGCAATTTCAAAATAAAATAAAAGAAAAACTCTGTTTACTTGAACCTCGGTGTTTTAGCCTTTTCCCGGCTCTCACTCTTGGGAATTATTATTATTTATATTTATCATCAATCCAGCTTCTTTCCTCATTATTTTATAAAAAAAACTCGGATAGCACAGCGCTATCAAAGGACGTCGATATAAAATTAAAGACTCCAGAGCTGGGAAAAAATTATAAGGTTCGGCCCAACAGCAAAATTTGAAGCACAGGCCGCCAGAATTTGCTAAATTTTAAGCTTGAGCCTTCCCGGACCTGAACTCTTATTCATTTGATTGCTCCTGCATTTTTTTGAGGCCACATCCAACTACCAATAATTTTAACTCCTCCTACGTCTCCGATATTCTTCCTAATCGAAAACACATTTCCACTTATAAATTTTTAAAATCTCCCATTTTTGTTCCAGATGAAGGAGTGAAACAAAAAAAAATGTCAATCATGTTCCGACCAGAAGAGATCCATTCCAACGAAGTCGTCCAGGCCAACATGGACGACGGAATGTGGTCAAACCCAGCATTAGACGGATGTAAGTACACACGTCCTCTCAACCTTTTTAAAAATTTAATTTCCTCAAATTAAAAAAAAAAACCCCCTTTTTTTCATGATTTTCAGATACGAATCAATCTATATTCTGCGACGGCCTTAATTTAACTCAATGTTCAAATTGGTCATATCCAAATGACTCCCGTTCTGGCAATGACACGGACGCGTTTGACAGTTCCTTTGAACTAATCGTAATGGGAGTCACGTCCGTCATTCTTGGACTCCTGATTTTAATCACTGTAATCGGTAAGTCTTAAAAAATTCACTTTAAAACTTTTTTTAACGATGGTTTCTAAGCTTAGCCAGGCCACTATATTCTACCTTTACCCCCCAATCTCCATTACACGTTCGATAAACCGATCGCATTTTTAAAGAGAACATTTTAGATGTTTTCCAATACGTGACGTGACTTTAAGCAGAAGAAAGCGAAATGAAGGTCTCCCTTATGCGGCTTTTTATATTTTATTATATTCTCTTCGACCCGTTTAACGCTTCGGTATTATATAATATATGGAAAGCGCCGGAAGGTCAATAACGAAATTATGGTTTGGCCAGTCTTCGGTCGAAAATGTAGATTTTTTTTTTGTTTTGAGCAAATTTTTGCAGTTTTTTCCCCTGAACTTTTTTAATAAGTCTTTTTTGTCGCACAAATCTTTAGATTTTTTTCCTAACTAGACAAATCTTTAGATATTTTTTCCTAATCGAACAAATCTATTGATAATTTTTCCTAGTTGAAAAAATCTACTCATAATTTTTTTTTCTAGTCGAACAAATCTTATGGTGATTTTTGTAGTCAAAAGCTTTTGATAATTTTTTGTAGTCGAACAAATCTTTTGGAAATTTTTTGTAGTCGAACAAATCTTTTGGAAATTTTTTGTAGTCGAACAAATCTTTTGGAAATTTTTTGTAGTCGAACAAATCTTTTGGAAATTTTTTGTAGTCGAACAAATCTTTTGGAAATTTTTTGTAGTCGAACAAATCTTTTGGAAATTTTTTGTAGTCGAACAAATCTTTTGGAAATTTTTTGTAGTCGAACAAATCTTTTGAAAATTTTTTGTTGTTGAACAAACTAAAAATTTTTTCTAGTCGAACAAATTTACCAATAATTTTTGGTGGTCGAACAAACCTTGTGGTGATTTTTGTAGTTGAACAAATCTTGGGGAGATTTTTGCAGTCAAACAAATCTTTTGATCATTTTTTGTTGTCGAACAAATCTTTTGATCATTTTTTGTTGTCGAACAAATCTTTTGATCATTTTTTGTTGTCGAACAAATCTTTTGATAATTGTTTCTAGTCGGACAAATCTTTTGATAATTTTTTCTAGCCAAACAATGCTTGTAATCATTTTTTCTGGGGGAACATTATCTTTTGGTGATTTTTTAGTTGAACAAATCTTTTGATGATTTTTTTAGTCTAACAAATTTTTTGGTAATTTTTTATAGTCGAACAAATCTACTGTTAATTTTTTCTAGCCAAACAAATCTTTTGATAATTCTCACTTGTCCAACAAACAATTTAAAAAAATCATGTAAGCAGCCTATTTTATGACATCCTATCCTAACAAACAACCCTTCACTTTTAAAAAAATTAGGCTATCGAACGTAAGCGACGAAGGTTACATAAAAGAAGATCCATTAACTTATTTCAAGGATAACAATCTGTCGTGACTTAAATCTATTTCAAACCTCATACATGATATTACGAATCGAAATAATCGATAATACCATTACACACGCATATTAATACATTATCTCAGAAATCCCCCATTAAGAAATGCTTTTCACGCGAAAGGAGAAAATTTACTTAATAATAAAGGACTTTCATTATAATAATAATAAGAGAAAAAAAAATTGTTTTTATTCTATCGATGCCAGGAAATTAATTCCACTTTCGACTTAAGAATTATATTCGAAAAGAATAAAAGGCTTTAAGGGGGTTTGTTCTTGACATGAATACTTAAAATAAATGAATAATGATGTATTATGTTTTTTTTCTCTCGCCCTTCCCCGCCACTCGAAATGACCGCAACGGAATCACCCATTTTTAAAAGCTTCAGGAGGAAGGGGAAAAAACACGGATTCCGCATTACTTTCGAGCAATAGCAAATAGTTTTTTCCCCCGGTTAGCACGTATTTTATTCCATGAAAATAAACTATTAGTGTAGCTTTTAATACAGAAACAACGCGCCGAATAAAATTGATAGCCCGCAGGGTTTTGTTCCGTTTTCGTTCGGTTTGTTTGTTTTTTTTCTCTCTCACTTTCTCAAAAAAAAAAAAAAAAAAATTGCGCGTTTGTGTTACGAAAAAAGAAAACCAAAAAAAAAAAAAAAACAAAACAAAACAAAAGAGGAAAACGAAAACTTGTGAGAATTTGTCAGTTTTTTAAGAAAGTAATCAAAAGGAATATTTTGTAACGTTTTTCGCAAAGTGTTCTCTTTCATTTTGCATTAGCCTTCCCGTTATCATATTTCATTTTCAAAAGGCTTTCTGCTTGAAGAAAGGTGAGAGACGAGGAATGACGGGTAGAGAGGGGGGGAGAAACTTTAGAAACGTTCAAAAGGTTTAGCCCTTCTCGATGTGCATCAGTTTAATCCCGTGCAACAAGTTTATTTACATGTTAATCCTACACAGGGAACATGTTTCCTCGGGTTTTTCATTTTTGCCAATCTGAGAGAGATTTATCTTGCGTTAATAAATAAAAGCGGTTTCTTTGTGACTTATTTTTTCGTTAGAGGTTTTTTTTTTTTTTTTTGGTAAAATAAAAAAGACAAGTCTTGGAAATTGAGCAGTAGGTCAAAAAACCTTTCATCTTGACAATGTAAACAGCTCAGGAAATTAGTTTGCGACTTTTAAAGTTAATATGATGTTGCGAATTTGTCCCTTGAGGGGTAGGTTTTAGTCTTTTCCCGAGAGTTATACGAGTTACGCTTTCTTGTTATTTCTCGCCTGCTTTAGTGATGTTGTAAGCTGAGATTATGGAGGAGCGTAAGAGTTAAAGGATCTTTTTTATTCTCTGTTTCACCGGTTGTTTATGGATAAATTCCGAAAAGCAGGTGAAAGCTCTGAGAGAAAGAGGGAGAGAGCGACTGATTGCATGGCAGGCTTGGCTAAGATCTGATTGCAAATCAGCCAGTAGTCTGCATCGATTGATTTCAAATACTCGGGATTTAAAAATCTACTGAAGGGAAAAAATTATGCATTTTCAAAGACTTAGTAAAGCCTGAACAGACTTAGTAGAGCCAAAACGTTTCATTTTTTTAAATTTGCTGGTTTTAAGCAAATTTTTTCAAAATTTTTTATTCAAATAAATTTTTTTAGAATATAGTCACGTTAAATTAATCATTTGATAATTTTTCCTAGTCGAACAAATCTTTCAATAATTTTTCCTAGCCGAACAAATCTTTCAATAATTTTTTCTAATCGAACAAATCTTTCAAACATTATTTCTAGTAGAAGAAATCTTTCAATAATTTTTTCTAGTCTAACATTCCTTCATTAATTTTTCTTAATCAAACAAATCTTTTAATAATTTTTCCTAGTCGAACAAACTTTTCAAGTCAAACGCCAAAAAAATTATTCATTATTTTTCCTAGTCAAACAAATCTTTCATTAATTTTTCCTAGTCGAACAAATCTTTCAATAATTTTTTCTAATCGAACAAATCTTTCAAACATTATTTCTAGTAAAAGAAAACTTTCAATAATTTTTCCTAGTCGAACAAATCTTTCAATCTAGTCGAACAAACTTTTCAAGCCAAACGCCAAAAAAACTATTCATTATTTTTTCTAGTCTAACAAATCCTTCATTAATTTTTCTTAATCGAACAAATCTTTCAAAAATCTTTCCTAGTCGAACAAATCTTTCAATCTAGTCGAACAAACTTTTCAATAATTTTTTCTAGTCAAACAAATCTTTCCGTAGTTTCTTTTAATCAAACAAATCTTTTGGTAGTTTTCTCTTGTCAAGCCAATCTTTTAAGTTTTCCCTTGTAAAAATAATCTTTCGATAATTGATGGTCACCACTAGTGTAATTTTCAAAGCAGTAATCGTAACACGATCTAACAAGGCCCTAATACTTTTTTTGAACAGAAAATAAGATCGATTGGTATAAATTAAAACATTTTTCTTACCTTTTTCTTCATTGAGCCCAATCCTAGACTGCAAACTGTTCCGAAGCTAAAAATTCTTCATTACTTTGAACTCCGAACTGCATTCTGCTTTTGTAAGACAAACTGAGAAGAATCTGAAACAATAAAAAAAAAATTGGTTATAAAAAAACAGTACAATGACAATTTTTAATTGGCCAAATTAGGCCATTCATCTAAATCAAGCCATAAAATCATTAATGCTTATATTGAACTTTAAATTGAAATAATCATTGACAAAAGACTTCAATGACGTCTTATTTTGGCCTCTGGTAAGCCATTTTTAAACCCAAATTCCTTATCGTAGTTAAATTATATCAGCCTTACATAAAAATATTTAAAGACTTCAGTCCTGACCACATTTAAAAAAACGCAATAAAAAATCAAGCGGACCTATAATAAATCCTTGCGGCACCTCCCCCAAAAACTTTCCCAAATAAACCATTTAAAATCCTTTTCGTTACATGCTCACGCAAAAACCTAATTTATCACACCCCGTAATTCAGCTTTTTCTCTCGTTCCTGATTCCTTATTTACTGATAAAATAGAAACATATATTTCCCTTCCATCTGCAACGTGTACACGTATAATGTTATATAACTTAAAAGAAAAGGAATTTCCTTGGAATGAGAAATAAATTTATTCCTCAGTCTTCCCTTTTAAGTCCCTGCTGATTTCAAGATTAAATTCTGAAAATAAAAGGGGGGGATGGGGGACGAGGGAAGAGGAAAGCAATACAGTTACAATAAAAGCTAACCTATTGAAGAAAACGCTCGCGATTACGATTTCCATTCCCGGAGCTTTTCCAGCGCATGTGAAATTAATTTAATTAACCTCCGCGTGGCCAGCGGTCAGCGCTATTCACGCCGTCCATAAATTTTAATTATCAACTATGAAAACCGGATACAATGGGGATTAACAATTATAAATAAAAAAGCTTAACTATGACTCTTTCGTGTTATAATAATTATTTACGGTGATAATTAATTAATAAAGTCCTTTATGAAATTATTACCGGGTATAAATTAAAATGCTTTCTCCGGAAATTTCACGGATTAAACTTTGAAGAGTGAAAAAGGTTAGCTGGGTTCGTTTTCACGGAATATATTTTTAAAAAAAAAACCTTAGAGTAACTTAATCGTTTGGTCGATGTCAAAAGCAATATACTTATGAGAAAAGTTTTTTTTTTTAGCAATGTAGTAATTTAAAATTTTTATTAGCTGGGCGTGTAACCCGATTGGAAATTTTTTTTTTTAATGCAAAAGTTAAATATGAATTATTTTTGACTTTCATTACACCTGCACATATAAAATATAATTATCGTGGAGAAAGGGACCGGCTAAGTTCAACTTCTAACTTTTAACAGCTTAAACTCGATCTCGGTATACTTTTCAAAAGCAGTTATACCGTTTCTCTTGCATAATGCTGTTAAAATGTTATATGCGGTGCTAGACGTTCTCACAGTGGCGATGATGATTCTGGGATGTGTTTAACAAGCTTTAACTTTATAGTTTTGTGCATTTGTGTGAATTGCTATGAATGTTTAAGAGTAAAAGGAAGCAGAATTTTTGTAGGAGAAAAAAATTAGAAGTAAAAACTCGGGTCAATTTTGCAAAATTTTGGGGGAAGCCTGAAAGGAGAAAATAAAGTTGCCGATGCCGACCAAAATTCAATGTCGGATTGGGATCTGTTAAAATAAATTTTTTGTTCACCAGTTCTTTCAAAATTCCTTTTCGAGCAAATCTCATTAAGCAAATTTTGTTGAAACTTCTTGTCGAGCAAATCTCATTAAGCAAATTTTGTTGAAACTTCTTGTCGAGCAAATCTCATTAAGCAAATTTTGTTGAAACTTCTTGTCGAGCAAATCTCATTAAGCAAATTTTGTTGAAACTTCTTGTCGAGCAAATCTCATTAAGCAAATTTTGTTGAAACTTCTTGTCGAGCAAATCTCATTAAGCAAATTTTGTTGAAACTTCTTGTCGAGCAAATCTCATTAAGCAAATTTTGTTGAAACTTCTTGTCGAGCAAATCTCATTAAGCAAATTTTGTTGAAACTTCTTGTCGAGCAAATCTCATTAAGCAAATTTTGTTGAAACTTCTTGTCGAGCAAATCTCATTAAGCAAATTTTGTTGAAACTTCTTGTCGAGCAAATCTCATTAAGCAAATGTTGTTGAAACTTCTTGTCGAGCAAATCTCATTAAGCAAATGTTGTCTCAGCTTCTTGTCAAGCAAATCTGATTAAGCAAATTTTGTCCGAACTTCTTGTCGAGCAAATCTGATTAAGCAAATTTTGTCTAAGCTTCTTGTCGAGCAAATCTGATTAAGCAAATTTTGTCTAAGCTACTTGTCGAGCAAATATCATTAAGCAAATTTTGTCTAAATTTCTTGTCGAGCAATTTTTTCAAAATCTTGTCAGCTAATATTTTTACAATTTTTTGAGCAATTTTTTCAGAACTTCTTGTCGAAAAGTATTTTGTCGAGCTATTTTTTTCTTAATTAAATCTCTTGAGCAATTTTAAAAAAAATCTTTTGCGGTGATTTTTTCTCAATTATTTTTGCCAACAAATTTTCTCATGCTTTTCTAACAAAGAAGCCTCAAGGCTCTATTCTTGGGCCACTCATAAACCTTCTTTCGTCTCAATATTTTTTTCTCGTTCCTCCCGCATCTTGAAAAAAATTAACCTACGTATTTTAAAATTTAATGTCACCAATAACCAAAATGCAATTTCACCCTATTTCAACTTGCCCCTAATTAATTAACCTACCGAGCGTACCAGATGTAAATATTTACATAAAAGACATCTCAGCTTGATCCATTAAATCATAAATTTAATATATCATTTAGTTGACATAATATCCCCAGATCGTTTCCTGACGCCATTACCTTAATTGCAACGAAATCAAATCCTGCGGAAAATATAAACAAGCACACAGCTTGGAAATCAAATATTCAACCGCTTTTCTTCCACAAGGAAAACTTGCTGCTGTATAAAGAAGCTAATGAAATATGAAAACAGAACCTTAGACGATTAGGCGATACAGAAATAAAGAAAAAGGGTTGGTGTGGGAATAAAATTGATATTCCAAGCTCGAAAAACTGCCAGCTTCAAAATGAAAAGAAGTCTATATTCGACAGGGATTTTTCAAAATGGAGTAAGACATCCAGGGAGTATTTCCCAACTTCTTTCCCTTTTCTTTTTATTTCCTTTCTTTTTTCTTAGATGCTACACAGAACCAAAAACGTGGGCAATAAAATGTCCACGACTTTTATTTCAAATGAAAAAATATTATCGACCTATCGTGGTTTTTTTTTCTCGCGATGCCTTCGAGTCGCCGGAATTGATAAAAACATTTTTGCAAAACAATTTTTTCCCATGACCTGAATGTCGGGAAAACGGTCGTCACATTCATTATACAAAACAAACTGGATGAAAGTGCGAAAGGTTTATGAATAAATAAAATCATTGTGTTTATTTTCCATTTTATTCTATTAAATCGGGTGAATAGTTTCGGTTTCAGAAATTATTGTTATTAAATTAAAGTTCATCAAAAATTCCCAGACACGTTCGCGCTTTATCTCATCCGAGTAAATCCTAAAATGCATTATTAAAACAAATCGAATTTAAGAGTCGAGTACTTTTCAGTTTAAAAAAAAATGGATTCTCATGGCGGAAGATGAAAAGCTTTCGATTTTACTAAAAGAAGCCATTTAAATTTTTTTTCAAAATAGAAATAATGAATAATCGAAACCGGCCAATAATAAGCTTATTATTAAATTAAATTAAGAATTTTATGATAAAGGCAGTATTACGAAGTAATATTGTATCAAGATGAGCTTGAGGATTCAGGAGCGACTTGAGGAAGAATTTCTGAGAAAGAGCCAAATTTTAAGCAGGTGCTTCAAAAAAATCCTGAAGTGACCCAGCAGAACTTCTCTTTTTATTTTCATTATTTAAAAAAATTCACTCACACTATAAGAAGACCGAAGGAAATATGAGTCACTTCATAAGCGTTCCGTCTTCTTAGAATGCGAAAGATTTTTTTTTTATTGTTGAAAACGGAGGAGGGAGAGTTTGACTGATTAGTCCTGGCTGCCATTGTAAAACAAAACAAAAAAAAGCCCAAAAGTATTTTTTTAAAAAAAATAACTGTTTAAAAGGATTAACCCCCAAAACCATCTTATAAAATTAGGAAAATCCCTGAATCTTTTGGTGTAATTGAAACGAGGAGATTATAAAATATTTAAGAACCTTGAAACCGAGTGCAATTTTTAATTTCGGAGCTTTAAGATTTATCGTAGATTTAATTCTCACAACTTTTCCTTTTTTTGTAAAACGTTTTCGATGCAACCGTGCATCACTCTCATAATTAAAATCCCTTTTTATTTCCCCCCAAAAAAACCTTTTTTCACCCCCCCCCCCCCCTTCCCCCAGGGCTTACTTATGAATAAATAATAAATTGATTCTTTGTTAATCAGAGTTTTTCGCGGAGAAACCTCGCTATTTTTTTTTTTTTAAATATCTCGTCCGTAAAAACAATTCGCGGGAAGATAAGCTTCCTCAAGGCATATTTTCCCCCTCTCAGTAAATATCTGAGGTTTAATTAGGTTTTTTTTTCAGTCGATTCGGAATTTTCTCTCGACGCAAGGAAACGTTTTAAAAAATAACTTTTCCCTTTGTTTTTATCTCGCTTTTATAATTTCAAGAGTTAAAAAATTGAATTTAAATAAAAGGAAATATCAGTGGCCCATTGTTAAAGCCTTGCGGCATCCCTTTTACGCTTGAGACGCTAGCAATCACCAAAAACGAAGACTCGGATTAATCCTCTGGTAAAAATCCCCGCCTATCGCAATCTAGACCTCCAATACAAAAAATCCGTATCAACAACATCGCTTCAATCAGCCTAAAAAACTAAAACCGTCTTTTTCAAGTCTTTCAAAATCCCAACTTTGTCAACTTAGCTTTAATATCTAAATGGAAAAGCTAAAAACTTTTTCATTTAATAAATCTTACACACTTGCTCGCAACAAGTTTTAGTAAATTAATTTACAAATAAGCCATTGACAACATTGTCACTGACAACCTCTTCTTTGAAATTACAAACTTTGTTCTCGTTTTTCAAATTTTTTTCCCATCAAAAAACCGAGCAAAGACTTCAAAACTTATTTGAATGGTTTTTTAAATGTGAAAAAGATAAAAAAGGGTTATTAAATCGGGTATGAAGAACAAGGAGGTGAGGCAAACGGCGAAGGAAGAAGAAAAATGTCCCAGGAAATAGTGTAAAGATATAAGCTTTGGGAACGTATCTGTCTTCTCTCCTTTTGTTCGACAAAGATAAATGCCATTAGGATGATATATTTCAAGTGATGACTCGATGATTTTTTTTTAAAAAATGCGATTCTGATTCTCTAGCTTTTTTTTTCCTTTCCTAAACTTTTAGGCAAACATAAAACGCAAAACGAGCAATACAAAAAGCTCCCTTTAACTTCCTTGGGTCTGGATAATTCGCACCCGACAAGATAACAGGATCGAAGACAGTTGAACGTGATATTAAACCCTTCTTGTCAGATCTCCTTATTTATTAATCTCACACTTGCGCTAGATTGACTATTTATCGACAAGGACAAAGAGACAAGGAACCATCGTCATCGTTTTCATGAATTAAACATTCTACTCTGTAGCATTGTAAATTATTTAAAGTTGAGGAACCAATTATTTCATATGCGGTTTGCCCGATATTTTATTGATCACCGACCAAAAGCTTTTAGGATATTTTTAATCGCATCAGTCATGACAACTCAATTTCGAAATGAAAGTTAAAAACATAAACTTTGTAAAAAGTCTGTTTACTTTTTCCAGAGGAAACTTGATACCCCCCAATAATACTCTTATCCCTAATTAATATAATTATAAGTCCTAGCTAGTGATTATAACCACGAAAGGTCCCTCCGGAAGTAATATACATGATTAAAGGTTGAATTCTGCTAACAATGTGGGTTCGGTTCAACCTTTGGTTATCTTACTATTCCCAAATGCGAACAGTTCTGTTTTTGATGTTCGAATTTTTTTTCTCAAGTAAAAAAATTTCAAAACGAAACCAAAAAAATTATAATTTTTTTTGCATCGTTGGGCTGTATAAAAATCCAATTGCAACTTTTTATCGAAAAGTCCACAAAAAATTTAAAAGTAATATCCTGTCGTTTTCTTTCGGAATCACAAAAACATAAAATAAATTTAAACTTTTCGCGCGATGTTATAAATTCAATCTGATCTTTTTTCAAATCACTTTCAAAAAATATCCCCCCTCCCCCCCCAAGTCTAAAAATCCTCAATTATAACTAAAAAAATATGATACTTGTAGCCCTTTTGTGACGTGAGACTATTCCCCCTTTTTAAAAAAAAATTCAAAAGAATTTATTATGTAAAATTCTTTGCCCATTTTATATTTTCGAAATGACCATTGTAAAATATTTCGTCCGGCTCGTTAATTTTTATTATTGAAGTCGAGGTTATTTATTTCCTATTAAGAATTTTCTTTTAAATTATAAAAAAAAATTCAAAATGGCGAACCTCGAATTCATCAGTTGCCATTTAAAGATCAAATTTAATCCCCAAAGTAATTTCATCTGGGTTGTAGCATAATTCTTTTTTTTTTTTTACGGTTGAGAAAAGAATCGATTTTCCTAATTTGATTTCTCACTTCGGTTTTGAATTTCCTTCCCCATTCATCGGATTTCCATGATAATTAACATAAAACTTGAATGAAGTCTTTTTTTAGGGTTTATTATTTAACGAAGGATGTATTGGGGAAGTTTTTCTTTTCTTTCCTCCCACTCTTGGTTTCAAATTCTCTTGTTAATTCATTTCTTAGTATTTTTTTTGTGTGACATTATTTCCTCGAGAAAAAAAATTATCAAAGAGTTTTGTTCGACAAGGAAAAATTGTCAAAATATTTGTTTGAATAGAAAAATTTGTTAAAAGATTTGTTTCACAAGAAAAAATTATGAGATTTGTTCGGCAAAAAAAATCTAAAGATTTATTTGAGAACAAAAATCTAAAGATTTATTTGAGAACAAAAAATCTAAAGATTTATTTGAGAACAAAAAATCTAAAGATTTATTTGAGAACAAAAAATCTAAAGATTTATTTGAGAACAAAAAATCTAAAGATTTATTTGAGAACAAAAAATCTAAAGATTTATTTGAGAACAAAAAATCTAAAGATTTATTTGAGAACAAAAAATCTAAAGATTTATTTGAACAAAAAATATGAAAGGATTTGTTCGACTAGAAAAAATTATTGAAAGATTTGTTCGACTAAAAAAAATATCAAAAGATTTGTTCGACTAAAAAAAATATCAAAAGATTTGTTCGACTAAAAAAAAAATATCAGAAGATTTGTTTGACTAAAAAAAAAATATCAAAAGATTTGTTTGACTAAAAAAATATCTAAAGATTATTTTGTTAAGTAAAAATTTTTTCTTTGTTTCTAATTTCTTCTTTTTTGAAAAAGTTGAACTTCTAATTCTCTTAAAACTAAATCTCCGCAATAAAAATTTCCTGAAGACAAATCCTTTTCCTAAAAAAATTCCCCACAAACTATAAATACTCCCTAATCAACTTTCACAACCAAAAAAAGACAATCCAACCTTCCTGTTCCTGGAAACACTTCCAAGGATTATAAAAAGTACCGAAGAAGAATAAAAAAAAAATCTCCAAACTTAAAAAAAAAAAAACTTGATCATGAGGGTTTAGAAAAGAAAAAAAGCTGAAAATTCTTCGCTTTAGAAAAACCCCCGGGTCGATACGAAAAGAATAAGAAAATGAAAACTATAAAACCGTTAAAGTAAAAGCTTCTTAATTCAAGTGAAAAGATTTAACCAGTCGTCAAGGAAACGGAGTGGCGGCTAACGAACCGTTACAGACCCATGTCACTACCTTCTACATTATCAAACATTCTCGAATATAATTTTATTATAACAATTAACATTGTGAAGCCAGTCATGCTGATTCGCTTTCTTCTGCCTTACTAAGCGTTTTGAGCGATTCATTCTCAGAGAAACTTCTGTTTAATCCAATATGGAAGTTATCTCGCTTCTAGAGACTCGGGGTGCTATGAATTTAATTTAGTTACTCGTTAAGACGTTCTTTAAAGCCTTAATAAAGAGTCCTGCAGTCTTTGTTTTCGTATATAAAATTTGAAAAGAGAAATAAATGAGGCGGGTAAAAATAGAGAAAAGGAGACTTAATTGTTTTCCCGTTTTTTTTAGGTAATGTGTTCGTCATAGCTGCGATTTTGCTGGAACGAAATCTCCAGAACGTGGCTAATTATTTAATTGTGTCGTTGGCCGTCGCCGATTTAATGGTGGCTTGTCTTGTGATGCCTCTCGGTGCTGTGTATGAGGTAAGTTGTGAATTTATATTTGATTGCATGGGGGGGAAACGCTGCTAATGGGAATTAGGTGGATGAGTGACGAAAATAAGATGCAGATAAAATCACGTGGTTGGGATATTGATAAAATATCTTCAAGTTATTTACAGAAATTCCTAGTAAGATCGACGTCCCTAAATATTATAAACTTAGGATCTTCCTCAAAAAACTTTTGTTAAAAAAACGCAATAAAAATATTTTTAAAAACACTCAGGGAAAATTTTTTGCCATTGAAAAATTAAAAATGAGCTTTTTTCCAAATCAGAAATATTTTGCTTGAAAAACATTGAATGGCAGAAGATCAGAAGTTTTTGGCAAATTCTTTTGACAAAATTCTTGCATATTTTTATTTTTAATCTTTTTTCTGAGCATTTTTTTTAAGAATTCTTTTATGCCAAGAGAATATTTTGAGAATCTTTTTTTGTCAAACTGATCTTATTAAGTATTTTTTCTTTTGGTATTTTTTTCTAGTCGAACAAATCTTATGATCATTTCTTTCTAGTCGAACAAATCTTTTGATCAATTTTTTCTAGTCAAACAAATCTTTTGATATTTTTTTCTGGTCGAACAAATCTCTTGATATTTTTTTCTAGTCGAACAAATCTTTTGATATTTTTTTTAGTCGAACAAATCTCTTGATATTTTTTTCTAGTCAAACAAATCTTTTGATATTTTTTTCTAATCGAACAAATCTTTTGATCATTTTTTTAAGCCAAACCAATTTTTTTTTTTAGGGAAAAACAGAAAAAGTAAAAAATACTCGAACAAAAGAAATTCTGAATAAAGCATTACAGCACAAAAAAAAGTTTGAACTTTTAGGGAAGGATCCTAGAAAATTCTATAATCACAAAAAAGTTAAAAAATAAGTTTTAAAAATTATTTTAGCAACTCAAAAATCCCCCCAAAAAAATTTTCTTGCCAAAAAAAAATTGTGGAAAAATTATTTCTTACCGTCCGAAAATATTTTCAGGGTCTTGAGATTCGCTACATCGAAATTTCACTGTATCGCAAATCTCCGCAAACTATCACTAAAACACCCAGATTTATATAATCAAAAACATTCCCCCACCTACTCAGAAAAGTTCCTGTAAGACAACGTGAAATCGAACCGATACAATGTCAAATTACATCCTCTAAAAATATCAATTTCGAAAAACTTGATGAATTCATCCCTCAAAGGCCATCACTAAAGAAAGATAAACTGCGTTAACATGAAATATAATCCTTTATAAGGTAAAATACACTTTTTATTGTTATCTGATATAACCTACGGGGGTTCTCTCCGGGAAAACTTCCATAACAGAGCGAAAACTTAAGGACTTCAAGGTTGATAAGTTTTTGTTACATTAATTTGATATCACTTCAGTCGTGTTACGCTCAAACCCCGAAACCGATCAAAAGGTACGAAAGAAAAATATTCCTTTAAAAAAAATACGAAGTCACGTCTTTGGAATCCAAAATTCAAGGGGAAAAAAAAAACATTCACCGGAAAACTCAAAACTAGTCTTTGGAAATCTAGGAATCGTTTCCTTCCTTTCCCTTTTCATATCTTATGATTTCCCCGTAATTTTTTTTTATCTTTCGCTTTTTGCCGTCTTTTTTTATTTGAGTGGAGTGAAGGCAAAAAAAAATTTTTTTGTTGCCTGTGATTACTCGTAATCGCCTGACACGATAAAACATTTTTCCCCCCCCCCTCTCGCACCCGTTGATATAAACGGGTGAAATAACTCCGTTATATATGAAAAGGTCTGTCAAATGCAGATGTTAAAAATAAATTCCGGAGGCGGATAGGCAATTTGTTAATCTGTTACGTATAACAGACATATCAATTTTTTTTTTAATCGATAGGAGGATTTTATAAAAGATAAACTCTTCCTGCATCTCCCTTCGAGTTTTATAATTAGGCTTCTCCTGTCTCGGATTTTTGTAATTTATTTAAAAATGATCAAGACTCATTAATCGCAACGCGCCTTTAAAAATCTTAAAATCCGACTTTCTTAAGCTTGATTAAAAGGATCCGAGCTTTATAAAACTTATTTCGCGCTTTGGTTGTATCATATTGATGAGCTGTAACTTTGGTGTAATCTTAAGAAATTTATTCTGGCGATTGTTGACCAAAAGCTAAACACACGCTCTGGGCCTACTTTCCCATGACATAGTTCACTGAAACGGAAAATGCCTTGAATCTACCCGAGTTAAGTCTTATTAGCAAAATGGACTTGTAAAAAAGGTTTTTTACCCTTCCGGACGTTGCCAATCCTTTCAAATATACAAAGAAACCAATTTCGCCGACTTTGTCGTACCCACAGTCGGAGGAAAAGAAAAAGAAAAAGAAAGAGGGAAAAGAAAGGTTTAATCGAAGCTTTTAATTCATTTAAAATTTGTTTTTGTTTCGCATTCAATCAAGAAAAATATACAAGGGAAACTTAAAATGTGTCGACTTATTTAAAAAATTAAAAGGAAAGAAAAGTTTAAAAAAAACTTTTGATGACCTAATTCGATTTTTTGCTCAAGATTTCCCACACTCAGCGATTTCGACGGATCAAGAATTTAAGTTTTACGAATTCGCTCTTTTATTTTTTGGCTTCCATAAAAACATTAGTGTAGAATCATTTTAGGGCTAAAATTTAAAGCATGGTGGTCGAATTTGATTCCTTCCCAAATTTTCAGAACTTCAAAAGTTTCTGAGGGAAAAAAAGAATTATTTGGGACTTAAAAAAGTTTTTTCACTAAATTTCATTTTTCCAGATTTTAATGTTGTCGAACAAATCTTTCCAGAATTTGTATGTTGTCGAACAAATCTTTCCAGAATTTGTATGCTCCTGAAAAAATCTTTCCAGACTTTGTATGCTGCTGACAAAATCTTTCCAGACTTTGTATGTTGTCGAACAAATCTTTCCAGAATTAGTATGTTGTCGAACAAATCTTTCCAGAATTTGTATGCTCCTGAAAAAATCTTTCCAGACTTTGTATGCTGCTGACAAAATCTTTCCAGACTTTGTATGTTGTCGAACAAATCTTTCCAGAATTAGTATGTTGTCGAACAAATCTTTCCAGAATTTGTATGCTCCTGAAAAAATCTTTCCAGACTTTGTATGCTGCTGACAAAATCTTTCCAGACTTTGTATGTTGTCGAACAAATCTTTCCAGACTTTGTATGTTGTTGAACAAATCTTTGCAAAATTTTTATCCTGCTGAAAAAATCTTTCCAGACTTTGTATGTTGTCGAACAAATCTTTCCAGAATTTGTATGTTGTCGAACAAATCTTTTCAGAATTTGTATGTTGTCGAACAAATCTTTTCAGAATTAGTATGCTTCTGAAAAAATCTTTCCAGACTTTGTATGTTGTCCAACAAATCTTTCCAGACTTTGTATGTTGTCGAACAAATCTTTCCAGACTGTATGTTGTTGAACAAATCTTTGCAGAATTTTTATGCTGCTGAAAAAATCTTTCCAGACTTTGTATGTTGTCGAACTAATCTTTTCAGAAATTTTTGTTGAGTTCGCGGTTACGGTTTTTGAATTCGTTTATTTCTGTTAATCTTTACGGTGAATCAACCAAAATTAAGTGAATTAAATACGATACCTTGAGAATTCATCCGATTTCTTTGTATTATGAGTGATTCGAGAAAACAGGGTGACTATTTAATTTCGATGCGATTACAGTTGCTGAAAAAATCTTTTAATAATTTTTTCACTCGCCAAATCTCAATCTCTGGGACAATGAGAAAGTCGTGGCTTGATCCTGACTTATCTGCGCCATTTTAGCGCTTCTAATGAGCATAAACCCATCAACCATTCCCCTCTCAGCACCATTTCCTAAATATAACGAAACCCTTTCCCTTCTCACACCTCTTACTCACATCCTCCCTTAACAAACTTCACGCACCTCATTCCTAATCCCCCCGCTTCTTTATCAAAGGCAAATCCAACAACTCCAAGCTTACTAAAAACAAATCATAGCAAACAAAATAATCCTCACGATCTGCTGATACAAAACGAGGCTCATTGCTTTTATTAATCTTCTACATTACATCAAAAGGAGAATTTATTTGATAAATCCTCCTGGGCCCACGTATAAGCACTCCGATCACGCAGGACAACCTTCACATTACTTTATAAAAACAAACGAATTAAATTTATACCTGAAAGCTAAAATTTCCGCTTGATTCTCGGAATTTCGAAAACGTGATTTTCTATTTTCTCTCTTACATTCAGTATGTAAGATATAACGATGTGGCTTCTGCTATTAAAACGAATATTCTCATAAGCAAAAAACAAGTTTAAAATTTTTTACTTCCTTGTTTTCTCTCAAACACAAGCTTCCGTAGTTTTCGGATATATTTTCTTTAAAGTAAAATTATTCTCTCGGTAATTTTTTAAGGCTTGCCCTTGTAATTTTCCATCCTCCGAAAAGGAATTAGTTTTCGTTTATCGTGTTGTAGATTTTAAAACGTAATATAAAATAGTTTTAGTAACCGTAGGCATCTGGTCCCGTTCAAGTTTAATTAGTTCCCTTAACCAGCTCGTCTCCCACCTCGGAAATAATTTTTCTCCGAGTCTTTGATCCTTTTAAATTGGACGATTAAAACCCCGCAAACGATATTTTCTTTCTCTTGGGTAAGTTAAAACCCGGCTATTCTTCATCTATCGGGAATTAAATAAGAAGGAATTTTTGGTTATTCCAAAGGAATTGCACTTTTTTTTGTACAGAAAATTTTATACAAGTTGGGTAAGAAATCTTCGATTAAATTTTTAATTAAGGAAACAAGATGGTGGAGAAATGCAGAATTTTGTGGGGAGATTTAATTATTGCTTGCAGCTGGAGCTAGCAAGCACAGAATTTAGCTTTACACGGGATAATTTAAAAATTTAATTCCGAAAAAAGAAAACGATTACAGATCAACAAGAAATTATCGAAGAATACGAAGCATTGAACAATGAACCAAGTAGAAACAATAAACGAAAAGTGTCAAAGGAAAATGTCAACTCAGTCAATAATAAAACCTGAATAACTTTCACTCCTGCGACACGAAAACCTGTTAGGCCTCGGTACTAACAAAAAAGGCACGCCAGCGAACGATTTGAGGTCTTTGCCCTTTGATCCTCCCAAATCCTCATTAAGTAATACATAGTTTTCGACGGATAATCAAATTTTTCGATATTTTGCATGACAGTGTTGAAAAACGAGTTTCCCTTTGAAGAAAATTCTTCTGGATTTTACGTTTTCAAAGCATAATCAGCTTCATTAAACCGATTAAATGACCCTATATTGAAAGAGTGTCAACAAGAGATCACAAATAGATTAACTTCACAGTATTAAATGTCGTCCGACGGGGAAGAGTTTGGCTTTGAGGAACCTTTCCTGATGAAACAAAACCTTTTGCATGGGTCAAGTCTTGATCTTCGTTAGGATTATCTTGTATAATGGCTTGGTAATGATACCGATTCAATTTGCACGGATTATTAAACCTCAGAAATTGCTCTTTTTAAAATAAATAATTCTGAATCCGAGAAGTCAAGAGGCTCAACTCTCTTTGCTTTTAATGAAAGCAAAACAGAGTTGAGCCCTTTGACTTCTCAGGTCCAGAGTGGAAATGGAAATTTCTTATAAAAATGCTACAGTGCCACAAGCATCTATGTGCCAGATTTGATTCAACTAAATTTCGACTTATTATTGAAAATAGGCTACTTGCATAACGTTCGAAAATATTTTTCTGTGTCTTCCACGAAATGTGCTCAGAGCCCTCTAAAAGAGACTGGTTACCTCTGGGATGAATGACTGAGCAATTAACACTTTAACAAAACTTCTGACGTGTTGAAACCTGCGTCATTTTGACAAGTCACCTTTGAAATATTCCGCGACATGTCAAAACTTGTCAAGATGTGAATCAAGAGTTTTGATTAACTGTAGGAATTATTCGACAAGAACGTGCAACTCAAGGACTTCGAATCGATGATTTACTGGCCCAATCGGGGACCCTAAAAATTGGGTCCCTAAAGTTTCCAAGAGAACGTGGCCAAACTTATAATCGCATTTCTAAACGAGCGAGATTTAGATTTCGCAATCCGCAATCCCAGACCACTGTTTACCGGCGGATTTGGACAGCATATGAAAATTATATATAATTTATATACAAAAATTGTTATATGAAAATTATATATATATTTTATATATAAAAATCGGACCCAACATCGTTACTTTGACCCATTGAAAGCCTGAAAATCCTTGTTTGTAGTCTCGAGTGTAAATACTTTTCAGTTATCATCCCACCCCGAAACTATGCACGTTCATAATCGTTCGATTTTTCAAAAAACCAGTAAAAAAAAACTTGCATCATAACTTTTTTTATATTCCTACCGGGAAAACTCATAAATAAACAAAAAAAAAAGTTTAAAGGTGTCTGAAAGTGTGTCGAAAGTCGTTAAGGGTAGGATCGTTCTCCCTGAGGGTTGAAGAAAAAGGGCTAATCGCCTTACGATAATAACCCGAGTTGATGTGGATGCGGCTAGGCGCGGAAAAAGCCGAGAGGGAGAAAAACCGTTCGGTAAAGGGATGAGGGAAACGCTTTCAGGAATAAAAACATGTTAACTCGAAATGTAAATGCTTTGTTAGATGCGTGCTTTGCATGTACGGAGCTTTTTGTTGTCGGAGACATCGTCCCCTTTAATACATTTTGTTTCGGACATGATATGTCCCATGTGTTCCCCCATTAATGAGGATCATTTAAAAAACCTCACATCGATAAATCGTTTTCAAAATTTTGAATAGCAATCGGGACAGAATTATAAATGATAATGAAGCTGTTGTTTTAGGGGGGAAAAAAATGGGAAACTGCCTTCACTTGTTTTCTAAATTTTCCCATCGTGTTTGCCCTCCGACCGCAGTCAATGTAAGAAGTTTCATTTACCAAAGTCCTCCCTTATAGTTGAAAAGTACTTACACTCGAGACTACAAACAAGGATTTTCAGGCTTTCAATGTAAGCTGATGTCGGTTTAATGAATGATCCCATTTTAACGGGTAACATTAGCTCTTATGAATAGGAAACTTTACCGAGGGAGGAGAGAGAGAGATTTCTGGTCTAGACTTTGGAAAATAGAGAGGGGAAATGGTTTTTCAAAAGACACGGAAAGATCTTTTTTTTTTTTTTTTTTTTTGTAAAGAAACGTGAATGTTCCAGACGCTACGAAAAGTGTGATAAAAAATAAAACCGGAGTTTTGCAAATATTTCCCGCTGAAATCTTATAACAACGTGCGAATGTTTGAATGTTCCCTCTAACAACATTTTCTGAATAATTCATTTTCGAAACCCCGCTAACTGTTAATTCCTTTGAAACGTGGCTTGAGAGATTACATTGCGAGGATGTTTTAACTGAAAATGGAAGATTTTGTTTTCCATTTTATCAGTGAATAATTTTCAGTGTAACATCTTAACTATTAAGGGCGATGAGTCCTTTCGCAAGAATCGAGTTAAAGGCGTTAGTGGCTTCAGCCAGATGAGTTCCTTGGCCCATAACCGGCTTTTGGATTAAACTGTACTAACTCAGGTTTGGAATTGACTGAGCGCTGGACAAGCTAAACATGCGGAACTGGAGTCAATTGCAAACCAGAGATAGTACAGTTTAATCCTCAAAAAATGTGAATTTCTAGACTTGATTGCTGATTCCTCTTAAAGCAGCATCAGTTATAAGAAGAGGAATCAAAGGGAAAGGATCCCTCAAAGAAGTTACCATTGATACAAATTTTATCGTTTGGAAAATCATAGAAAAGGCGATAGAGAATTCAATAAGCTCGTTTATTTATGCTTCATAGACTTTGTTTAAGCATTCAGCTTCAAGTAATAAAAGAACATCCTTAGGATCAAAAGTGAGATTAATGCATAAACATAAACACCGACACCACAGTTTTAAATTAACGAAGAGAATTAAGGAATGAAATTAAAACGGAGACTCGAATAAAATGAAGAATTATAGTCCTAGAATTTTTCTTACTTTTTTAGAGTAAAAATTCTGTACGTCAGAAGCAGAAGTCTATCAAATCCAAAAAAAATTCTCCAAATCATATCGATGGCAAAGCCGTCTTCTTACAACAACCTTTTTTTTGGACTTGGTCGAGTTCTGCTCTGACGTACAGAATTGATTACAGCGCGGAAAAAAATTGCACCGAAAATTCAGAAAGAGAAGCCATCAGCAAGATTACTAATTAGCTTAGAGGAGTTAAATCGGGCCTCTAGCCGATCCCTTTAAACGATTATTGTTGGAGATTTTGGTTTGTGGAACGAAAAGAAATAAAAAAAAGGTTCATCGACTTAAACCAAAATTGATTTAATTTCTTTTCGTTCCACAAACCAAAATCTCCAACAATAATCGTTTGAATGCGCCTAAATAATTTAAAAAAATTAGGAGCAAAATATTTTTAAAATCTTCACGAAAAAGTATTTTCTTTTTTACAACTAACGGAGCTGTTCAATAATCTCAAGAAAAACGGCGATCGGAAGATGAAAATACGTTTTTTTACGATTTTCAACCAACATCAAATAATTATTTTAAAAAAAGAAAATTCCTTATATAAAAAAACTTTTGTCATAACCGCACTCTGTCTTGAAAAGATTTTTTTTTCCTCAAAAACTAACAAGCTTACAATATGACAATTTTTTTTTTCATTTTTCTTTCTCAGAAAGAAATCGGGGGAGAAAAGAAAAACCGGAAACTGAACCAGTTGATACCAATTCTTCAAACTTTTTCTACTCGCTAGGGATATTACAAAATGGCTAATTAATAAAGTTGATGGGAAAATTTAATTTAGTTTGACAGGATCTGAATGTTTTACGTTAATGACGTTATAATTCATTTTACAATTCTTTTGTAACAACGGCGAAAAAGTTCCTTTAAAAAAAAAAAAAATGAGATAAGCCGGGGTTTTTGAATTTAGCTTCAGATTCTTTTTTATTATTTTTCCAGATCGGCATCATTTAAAAAAATTAATTAATTAGTTACTTCTATGATTTTCAAACTATAAAATCTGTATCAATCATATCTTCTTTAAGGGATCCTCTTCTTTTCACTGATGCTTCTTTAAGAGGAATCAGCAATCAAGTCTAGGATTAAGAGAATGTTGACATTGAGAGGACAACCGTTTGTCATACCGGGTCAGCAATTGTGTAAATGGATCTACCGTAGTTTTTTTGACAAACCGGAAACTCTCATTCGACCCTGGAATTTATGAGGATGACATTTTTGTTTTGAAGATGAAGCACAACTAAGGATATTTATCTTCGACGTTCTTCGTCTTAGAATTCCCACTAACGGAAGAGGTTTTTCTTCGTTAGCACATGTAGGGTGTAATTTCGAAAGTGTCGCATGACTTATGAAGCGAAAAAGAAAAAGAAAAAGAAAAATTACGTTGCGTAGGCATATGCCCTAATGATTAGGAAAATCCGTAAAAAGGAACCCCGAGTCACGATCTATCAACGTTATACGTCAGCTTCGTAAACCGGTGTCTTTTTTAATTTGAGTAAGTACAAAATGAGATTGATATAAATGTTTGTTCAAAGACAAAAGTTTTATTTAGAAAAATCGTAAGCCGCACCCACTGCCACTTAAAAATGTGACTTGAACTTTTCAAAAAAAAAAAAAGAAGGGGAAAAAAACTCTGAGAGGATGTAAAGGGTCGCGGATTGAATTAGAAACTGGCTTATCTCCGGGCGAACTAATTCAACCGCTTCTAATTTTTATTTGGGTGTGTTTTTCTAAAATCCAGTTTGGAAAAAAATCAAGCCCTCGCAACTAAAAAAAAAACGCGGGGATTGTTTTTTTTTTTGTTTTTTAAAAAGAAGATACAAAAAATTTTGTATCTGTTTCACCTTTTTAAAAAAAAAGGTGAAACAGATACGAAATTGTCACGGTAAGAGACCGGAGTGGAAAATCAAAAGCGTTTCGAGTATTTCCGAGAAACAACGATTAGTAATACGTACGTTTATGGAATGCGAAATCTAAATCGAATGATGTGTGGTCGATGGGATCTTCAAAAAATCACGTATTTTTGATGGAGAAGGGAAAGCACCAATAAGACGTGATCATTTTAGAAATCAGCACCCGACAGTGACAGTTCAAAATATCAGCCTCAGCAAAGTTAATATCGACGGAGAAAAATGTTTTTTATTTTCAATACCATTGCCACGTATTGCAGAGTAGACTGGGTGTACAGTAAATCCTTGCGAGATACCAAGACCTCATTCTTGAAATGAGGAGAAAATATTCTCAAAAACCGGAGTCTATAATTAGATTCAACTCAAATGATTTTGGCAGATTTAAGAAATATAAAGGAGGAAAAATGGAGATAGGAATTGTCTCCATTGTGGACAATTCGGAATATATACAGGCCCCTCGAATCAAGATGCAATTTGACAGCCACTACAACCTAGAGAGCAAAGAAACAAAGCAAGCCATTATCATCCCAGATCCAGTAAAGATAAAGCCACTAGGCAATTTTGATACTTTCAAGGGAAAAAATAGTTGGATTAGGTATAACCCTCCTCTCAGAGTTTTTTCCCCCTTCTTTTTTTTGAAAAGTTTAAGTCACATTTTTTGCACCACGCCAAATGCAATACAATGGAATTACTCAAGGTAATAAAAATGTAGAATTCCAAGAAGCATTTTAAAACAAGGAAACCCAAAAGACTGCAATTAATCCAGAATCAATTGATTAATGTGACTCTCAGCGTCTCATCGTAGAAGATTTGGTCAATAGAGGCTTAGAAGCGATTAATTTTAATCCCAAGCTTATGGATCAATAGAACCGTTGCAAGAGGCGTTTTCTGAGATAAGAGATTTCGTTTGTCCAAATTTCCTCGGTCGCCTGACGTTGATAATAGGATATCTCTTTCGCATATTGAACGGGACAAAATTTTCATTTAGCAATCAAAACCGTTTATGGAAAATGTTCAAGCAGCATCTCAAAGGAGTAGGGAAGTTGCCTAAATCGTTTTTACTGCTGCTAATAATGTTGATAAAACGTGAAAAGTCGCATTAAAAAATTTAAATTTGTAAAAGTTTGATTTGAATCGGTAATGACGTCGAAACACTAAAAAAAAACATTTGACGCTCATTTAAAATGTCCGCCAATGTTTTCAAATTTTGAAAAAAATTAAAGAAACTCGCCAAAAAATGAAAAGATAAAATTGTAAAAGTTTTTGCAAAGCAAGATTTTCATACTATTTTTGTTTATTATTTTAAAATTTGTAAACATTGGTGGACACTTTTAATGAGTGTCAAAGGTAAAAATTCTTCGTCGCTTTTTTAATCAAATTTTTTAATGCGACTTTAAAAGCTTGAACTCCCGATAAGACATGAGAACATGTAGTGCAGATTATATTCCATGAAGTTTTGCAAGTTGGAAAAGGGTTTTCCCACCCTAAATTGATCGTTTTTAAAGAAATACAGTCACGTTCGCCGTAAAAATAAAAAAAATAGCTACAGCTTTTCCCGTAGGCCGATCTTACATTCTGTATGCTTTTTTCTTTTTCAACGCGTTTCGTTAAATTTTTTTCTTTCTCTAGATGAAAGAAATATGATGTTGGGAAGAATACCCTACTATTCTTGCTCTGCCTTACCACGTGGCCGACCAGTTGCGTCATCACAGCTCAATGAGAGTGCATCGTAGAACTAAAATTCCTATTTCAGTTCTACGATGCACTCCCATTGAACTGTGATGACGCAATTAAAAATAACACTCTCTCTAGCAAATTCAGGAGCTACACAAAAAAATCGGTTTTGCGATGAAAAAGGTTTTATCGCAAACAAAAACAGATCCTCAAACTTTCCAAACTAGGCTGACTTTAAAAAATATTCCTCCACGCATAACCTCGTAATTGATTACACCGCCGCCGGGCTTGAAACTGTTTACAAACGCTGGCCGAAACTCGCGAATTGCGTGATCAAAAAACAAGCGGAATGGAATTTGAATTGATCCGGAATGAGGGGAATTAATGATGAGTGATCGCACAGTTTCTAGACATCAACATTGAAATGCTTTTAGAAAACCGGTTGAAAGCTACACAATCAGTCTGCCCTCCGTACATACTGCACTATTCAAAGTGGTAATTCCTATACTTCCCTAAGTTTGTGGAAAATTCAATTTCAAATCATTTGAAAACTTTAGACTAATTGGCTAAAGGGGTGATGCCTAAACCTCTCAAAGAAAATAGAAAATCATACGCGAAACAACGTCACGTCATAATCAGCCTAACTAAATTATTACAACAGTTAACTCCTTTTCCTAATGACCTCCGTTAACCAATAATTATAGGATAATTTAAAAAATCCAAACCATCTTCTGGTCAACGTGATGGCCACCATTCATCACGTTGACCAGAAGGTGGTTTGATTTTTTTTTAAAATTATCCTATTATTCCTGTTTTCAACCATAAGTTTAGTCTTGCTTGCTGAGTTTAGCTGAGTTTATTCAACTTGGGTTATATTTACGGAAATCTAAATCTCGCTCATTTAGAAATGCGATTATGAGTTTGGCCACGTTCTATCCACGATCTTGCCAAGGCTTTTGATTCAATAGAACATGACATCCTATTGGGGAAACTTGAAAATTTGGGGATTCGGAGGGTTGCACAAGATTGGTTCCGTTCCAAAAAATCCTCCGGTTAACACTGGTCGGGGATGGCAGCACGCTCCTCGCTTCGCTCGCCGCTGCCGTGGTTTTAAAATTGAATCCTCCGGGCCTGAATATCCCGGGGCCTAAGGTCCGGTAGCGTGGGCAGTGATCTGGGATGGCGGCACGCTCCTCGATTCGCTCGTCGCTGCAGTGGTGAAAAAAAAACAAGAGGGAAATGACGGAAGCTTTAATGATTATCTTTTGCCTGGACCGGATTTATTAAACCCCTTACCAGAAATCCTATTTACCTTTTGTCAAGGAAAAATCGGTTTAGCGGGTGATATACAGGAGATGTTTCTTCAGCACTCACTTATCTACGAACAGAACTGCGCGAGAACAAGATATCGACTGCCTTCGTAGTAGCTAAGTCGCGAGTCGCCAACAGTAAGAAAACCCGCCGAGCCGACCCGGAAGAAACAATTCCACGTATAGAAATACAAGCTGCCTTACTAGGAGCCACCATGATCGACTTAGTAAAGAAAAGCCACACCCTTGCAATAGCCTCCAACCACCTTTGGACCGACAACAAAGTAGCGCTAGCCTGGATCACGTCAGAAAAGAAAAAAACTGGCTATCTTTGTCGAAAACAGAAAAAGGAAGATCCTATCGCTGACTGACAAGGAGGACTGGAGGTGGGTAGCAACCGACCTCAACACAGCAGACGAAGCCACTCGGGATCAGGCTACAGCTGCAAGCATTCTGCCTCTCCTCCGAATTATTCAGCAATAAACTTAAATTCCTAAAAAAGCCATCGCAATACTTTCTCACTAGTCGCTCGAAAGCAAAAATCCTCTGGGCCTAAATCTCCCAGGGGCCTTAGGTCCGGGAGCATGGGCAATGATCTGGGACATGAAAAACCGCATGCCCTTAAAAAACTTATTTAAAAAAAGGAATCCTTTCTTCATTCATATCGCCCGTATTTTCCAACTTTAAAAAAAAAACTTTTTATCCGTGATTTTCATAAACCCAACGAGAACAAAGTTGAGTTCTCGGCAGATAGATCGAATGTCGTTTGCTTAATTTCCTGTCGGTTGTTGAAGCTTTCATTCGAAATCATTACACTTTTTCTTAGGAAAATTCTTTCCCCTCTTTACGGTTTGCGTTATTATCTGGAGGCAAAAACGTCCTTAAAAATTTATTTTTTTTAAAACAAAAATCTCTTTCTCTCAGAAATATTTCGAATAAAAAAAATCTCTAAAGTCATATTTGTAAATCGAACCATGCATTGTAGTATTGAGAAAAAAAATCTACATTCGACCCCGAGGATTTCATTTTTTTTTGAATAGCCTAGTTTCCGGTCTGTTTGGAATGCGACCACGTTAAAATGTCGAAGAACTCTTTAATTTTAGTTTGAAATATTCTAGGAATTTTATTTTTCTTGGTCAGCGAAGGGTTTTCTTTTCAAACGAGATCAAATTGAAAGGGTTCAATATAAAAAAAAAACGAGTTTTGAAGGGGGAAAAAAATTCGGGGGGAGTTTTTTAGCTTCGACTTTTCCGCTATTAAACCTATTAAAGAAAATTCTCTCAAAGAAAATTTAAAAAAGAAAAAAATATTGCATAAAAATATTTTTTATTTCCTTTTTTTTGGGAATAGTTCAATATCACGCAAAAAACCCGTATTCAAGGACAAACGTCTAGCCGCAAAATAAATCTTTCCTTCCAAAAGAGAAAATCGCATAAACTTAAAGTCGCATATATAGAGAGTATAATGTCGACAATGATGACACCCTTGTCAACGGTGATCCATCAAATCGAATTTTCTCTCGCAGTAGGAATAAAAAGAAATCATCGCTGTGATCTGAATCAGCTTTAAGATAAAAATCGGGAGGAGGGAGAAAAGTGAGTGCAGAGAGAAAGAAAAAGCAAGAAAGGAAAAGCTTATTTTTTTTAAAGGAAAAGGAAAAAAGCTAACTGGAAATAATTTCAAGAAAATAAAAACATTTTATTGCATATTTATCGCGTCCATAAATCATGAAATATGACGTTAAGCATGAAAGGTTCAATTTCAATAATAATGCATGGATGTGATTCCATTTAAAAAGATTCATGTCCTACTTAACCGAAATATACAAGGATATCGTTTTCTTAGATTAAATGACAGGTATACAACTCATAAAATGAATATTATGCGGAAGTATCCATAAATTTCTCTTATAATATTTGGCGCTAGGATGAATTTTTAACCGGCCTATTCATCTTGGAAGATGAAAGGTAATATAATCTCTCGAATTGCGAAAAGCCTTTCCCAAAAAAAATGAAGAACCTGCAGTAGTAGTAAGGATGTCTCCCAGTTTTTCCCATTTTCGGGATCCTGAGTTTATTTCTTTTTATTTATTTATCCGGAGATTAATTTTCTTGTATTTTCGGGATTCCAAAAATGGTTGGATCTGGGAATTTTCTCTCCAATTTTAAACTCGGGAACAACAGTCCGGGGAAGGACTACTCACTTTCGATTAAAACATCATTCGGGATTTCATTAGAAACAAAACAATAAATAAATAATTTAGTTAATAGTTAAAAAATATTATAAATTAATTAGTCGAATCCCATATCAGCTCGATCTGGAAACTCGCAGGGTGGCCTTCAAATCACAAAATGGACCGAAAATTTGAAATCCCCAATTATATTTTTTCAATCAAAGTCAAGTCCCATAAAATTCGAAATTTTCGGGTTTTCCGGGGAGGGCGATTTTTCTCGAAAAAATGCCATAGGGAAAAGTTGTTCTTAATAAAGTCCGGCATCTCAACACAAAAAATGGAAAAAAAAACCGTTAGAGCCCTGAATTTGTCCTTATTTGGCCCTGTCAAAACCGTAAATTTAGCCGGATGATCTTGATTATGGAATAACAGTTTTCCCCTTGCCTGAGGAAGGCGACTGCCAATTTTCATTCTGCTGGCTCGTTCGGTTTCGAAAATCCAGTCGAAAAACAAAAGTGCACGGACGTCAGCCCAAAAACCATTTTTACGGATACTTCTCGTCATTTCCCGGCAAAATACGCAGTTTGGCCAAATGTCATTTTTGAGGCGACCGCAATACTTCCTCAGTCTAGGGAGCTCGAAAGTAAAAAACGAAGAAAAATCCCGATTCGCCAAGAAATTCATTAAAAACCAAACTCCGATCCTTGGATTTTTCAAAAATGCTTAAAAATAGATCCAGAAATCTCCTTTTTTTTAAAAAAATCGGGATTTCCGAATATCGACATATGTATTTCCTCTTAGAGAAGTTAATTGATGTTAATTTTAGTGAGACAGCTCAAATTACAAATTTTGAAATTTCAGCATTTCCTCAAGTAAACATGAAGCAACTATCGGCCCGGCCTGCTTTTTTTTACCTTTTGTTATTATTTGTTTATTATTTAAAATATTTTTTCCCCACAACTGAGGGTTGAAAACATTTGTATTAGAAGTTTTATTATAAATCAATAAGCAGGACGGTGGCCGTAATTCAATTTCTCATCAACACTTTAACAAAATAACTTATCAACAACTCTTAATAAAATAATCAAAGGAACAACGGCTTAAAACAATATTCAAAAAAAATCTACGGATCGCCAAAACCGTCGCAGAATGGTTTCAATGACGACTTATCAAGTAAAAAATTCCCTATCATTTTTCCTAAAAAAATTTTCCTAATATCAAATTTCCTAATTTTTATTGGATTGGATAATTGGATTCGAAAGAAAGTTATACGAACCCTCGAGGTTTTAAATCCAGCTCGAGGGTTCGTATAACTTTCTTACGAATCCAATGTTGTAATATACTAATATCTATCACTTAGAAAAAAAATATTTAGTTATTTTTTCATTTTTTTGCAGATAAGCAAAGGTTGGATCTTGGGACCGGAATTATGCGACATGTGGACTTCCTGTGATGTGCTTTGCTGCACAGCTTCCATTTTACATTTAGTAGCTATAGCAGTTGATAGGTAAAATACCCCTGTGAAATCGTCACAAAACCCAGAAAAAAATTCTAATCCCGATTTTTCTTTTTCGAATTCTTAGATATTGGGCAGTCACCAATGTCGATTACATCCATACGAGAAACGTCAACAGAATCGGCATTATGATAGTCGTTGTATGGACAGTAGCGTTAATAGTATCATTAGCTCCACAATTTGGTTGGAAAGATCCCGATTATCTAAATAGGATAAACCAACAAAAGTGTCTTGTGAGTCAGGATGTCGCATATCAGGTGAGCCCTACGAAAAAAAAAGGGTAGCGAGACACAAACACGATTTTAAACGTCGAATTTTACACGATGACGCAATGTAACCCTTTATTTTTTTATCAGTGTCGCAACACGCGATGTGTTCATTCTGATCCCATTCGCTCCTATATATCCCTTTTATTTTCCGTTTACTGATCAAATGACATCGACAGCGATAATTATTATCCATTAGTGACGTTAAACAATCATGTAATGTCTTTTTTGCTGTTGGATAATAGTTGAAGTCTCAGGTAAAAATAAAAAAAACCAAACGAGACCTTGAGTAGTGAGCTGTACAGCATGACGAACACAAAAAATAACTCGGGAAACAGAACACCGGCTAGGGTCAATTCTAACTAGGGGAATAGCAGTCCGGGGAGGACTACTCACTTTCTCGCTCAGTCGGGGTGTAGCTTCATTCGATTAAGGCATCATTGGGGACTTGAGTCCAACGGGGGGTGGCTTGAAAGTGCTACGTAGTGTCGTTGGAGTCACCCTCCGGGGCCGAATGCGAAGCGACGACATCAGGCGGAGACTCGGTGTGGAAGATGCGGTCTGCTGGACAAGGCAGCGAAGACGGGGCTGGAACAAGCATGTAGACCGAATGGGGAATGACCGGCTCCCGCGCATCGCCTGAGAAAACAAGCCTTATACCACCCGGCCCGTCGGAAGGCCACCAAAAAGATGGGTCGATAGCTGGACCTCCGCGTCCCAGGAATAATTTGGACAATACAGGCCTAATTTAAGAAGAAGAAGTCGGCATAGTCTAGATGCTTAATGGGTCCGCCGCTAGTTGAATATAAAGTGACTATAGACCTGCCCTGCTTTTTTTCTACCTTTTATGTTGGTGATTGTATTATTGTTATTTGAAATATTTTGTCCCCACAACTGAGGGTTAAAACATTTGTATTATAAGTGTTATCATATATTAATAAGCAGGACTGTGGTCATAATTTAATTTACCGCCGCCTCCACCAAATTCTTCCACTGATCGCGAACCCCTGACCCCCAGGGAAAGGGCATTTTGACGAATGTTATCAACCCACCTCATCCTGGGCCTGCCCTGTGGCCGCCAACCAGCCGCACCTGACCGTCCAGGGCCTTGGCCCAGTAGGTTGCCAGGTACTTGTATTGTCAAAGCTGTTATGGAAGTTCTCGAGCAATTGCAACATGGCAACGAATTTACGGAGGGGAAGATGGAGGGCAGGCGTAGACCGGGTCGGAGGAAAACATCCTGGCTCAAGAATCTAAGAGACTGGCACGGCCGAAATTCGGTATCCCTTTTTCGTTCGGCAGCCTCCAAAGTTAGGATCGCCATGATGATCGCCAATCTCCGACAAGGAGCGGGCATTTAAAGAAGAAGAAGAACGAATTTACGGTCTTGGGATTAGCTGATGGCATCGCTCTACTTGGGGAGTCCAGGGCCGAAGTCCGGAAGCTGTCGCTATCTCCTTCTTCTTTCAACCTATATCCGTCCACTCGTGAACAAAGGTCTCTCTCAAACCTTACCACACTTCCTTTTCTTGGGAAACACTCCACCGGCGCGCCGGTGGAGTGTTTCACATAGATCCAAAAAATCCACGGATCGCCAAAATAATTTCAATGACGACTTATCCCTCTAGTATCCGTCTTACAAGCTGTAGCTCTGCACATCTCATTAGCCCAACCCGCTCCTCCTTCCATTTAAAAAAAGGATTAATTATAAAAAGCGAAAATCAAGGCTGATGATGCGTTGTGCGTCTTTCAACGATATAACAGAAAATTTAATTTCGCTGAATATGATGAAGGAATCGAGTTTAACCACAAAGTTTCGTTATTTTCTAAACGATCCGCCATTAAAAACTAATTATCCAAGTTTAAATAAGTAAAAAGTAGTAATGGCGTCTTTTAAAATCAAAATAAGTTATTCGTGGTTCAATAGGTCTGAAACGTTTGTCATCGTTGTCATTAGCTTTTATGGCTTTTAAAAGTTTTTTTTTTTGCAGATTATGTTTAGGGGATCGCGTTTATCAAGAAGTCAAGATAAGATAGGATTTTGTTTAAAGGGCAAACAGGGTTCTAGCTGAGTTAAGGTTCGGCAAAATTATCGTTAAAAAAATCAAACCAAAAATATTTTTTTAGGACTGAGGCTCAATTCAAACAAAGAGCTTTTTTTGAGAAACAATCCTATTTTTCCAAATTTTCAAACAAGTAAAAACAGAAAGTGGTAAAATGACATTACGAATGCAAATTCAAGGCGACACCAAAAACATAGGATAATCAATTTATCAACCCCCCCTGCCTTCCCCCCTGTACGTGTGGTACTCAGTCACAGATCACTAAATCTGAATCAAACTGGATTATATAGGTCAAACTGAACTGCATCAGATTTCCGTCAATTAAAATGTTTCCCCAAGCATGTTTCTCTCTCTCTCCCAAACCGATCCCCTCCACTTTGTTACGTTTCGTTTCTGCCTCGTTTCCCGGACACGGTCCGTTCCAGACGAAACTTTTCCAAAGCCCGGAAAAGTGGAAAATTGAGCCAACTTGAACAATATCATCTTAAAGTATTAGAGGTCACTTTAATGGGTTCAAGTTTCTTTCTTTCTCTCTCTCGCTCTTTTGGTCGAAGGGGGGGTAAAAATAGGATGCTTCCTTTTCGAGAACGGCTTTCCTTGTTTACGGGATTATAATATTGAGGAGTCTTGTAATAACGATTTTACGTCATTGAAATGACGGAAGAGGATATTAGATCAAAACTATAGTTTGAAAGAATTATGAAAGCTTAACTGACTTCGATAAGGATTATGTTGTAAATGATAGAAATTTGAATGCTGCAGGGAGATGTTTTAGGACAACGGTTTTCAAATAAATAAAGTCAAGAATAGTCTCGACGTTTTGCAATTTTTTTTTATTAACTCCAATAAAAATAAAAGGATATTGGGGTCGCCATTTTTTTTTTTTTTGATTGTATGTAGGGCGATATTCATTGATTTAAAATAAAGATTTTTGGTTTTTGATCTAAACTGAAATATTTTTTCAATGGATAATCTCAAGAATGTCAATTTTGGAAATGTATAAAAAGACTATAATAGCAAATTGATTAAAAAATTTTATAGCTAGATCGCCATATAAATTTTTAAGAGAACATTTTAATTTGAACAGTTAGCACAAGATAGCGACCATTGTCGGCATTAGCTCAGGCGCAAGCGAATCCCAGCGGCCGTTTTTAAAAACTAAACTACGCGGTTTTAAAAAAAAAGAATTTTTGCAGACAGATGGGCCCAAAAAAATCAGTTCTGCAAGCGGGCCCAACAAACCTTAGTTACGCCACTGCCTGTATCGATCACTCTTACGGTAACTCAGCGATTTTTGGGGATCCTTCCCGGAACTAAACTAACGCAGACACCAACAAGCGACATTAAAGCGAGCTTTAAGATTTTAGCAGTACGAATTTAACTCTACTTCTTGCCCATTAGGTCTAGCTCAAGAAAAAAAATTCACCCATGCTTGATTTTTTTTTTAATAAATAAAAATTGCAGTCTCACCTTATAACAACAACAAATTTAGTTTGTCTATTTTTATCGCTTTTAACCTCAAAGGACTTAAATTCCAAAAGTCACAACATTCCACCTTTAAAAATTGACCAACTTTCAAAAAAATTTCTTGTATTGGTTTAACCAAGTTATGTATTCTCACAAAGATGACTCAATTTTTTACTTTTCCTTTCTCTTAAAATTGCTGCGTTTGATAAAATAAAATGTCATAGGTGGTTTAGAATTCCCGCCCCCCCCCCCCCCCCCCCCAAAAAAAAATACACCAGCTTTACTTTCGATGACAAACACGCACGCTATATTTTTTTTACAACGTCTAATCTCTCATGATCCTGAGATCAAGAATCAAACGGAGCTTTCGGATTTAAAAAAAAACTTCTCCTTTTCGTATTTTTTCAGATATTCGCAACGTGCTCAACGTTTTACGTTCCTCTTCTAGTTATCCTAGTTTTATACTGGAAAATATTCCAAGCAGCAAGAAAGCGGATTAGAAAAAACCGAAAAGCGAAGCAGCCATTAGCTAGTGTAACTACCAATAATAATCCGATAAGTGCTCGTAACTTTCTACCTAAAAAAAGATTCAGGTAATTAATTTTTTTTCTTTTTTACCTTTTTTTTTTTTCTTAATCCTCCAGCGAAAACCTTTATATTTTTAATTAAGCTAACTTGGATCTCATTTTTCTTTCCTAGGAAATTTAAAAGAAGTAGCAAGCAGAGTAGCGCTACAGAAGCCCTTGTATCATCTTTAGTATTAGTAGAAGGTCAATCGACGACGACGGTCGACGCCGTTAACGATGAAATAACGGACACTCAAAAAACGTCAGACGCAAGCACAGAAACTGCCAAGGCTGATGACCAAGTGCAAAATAAAAATTATGGACAGGTGACGACTGCTTTCACTATCAGCAAGAGCCCTGCTGGTGGTGAAACCGAAAAAGTCACAGCGTCTAATAATGTTTCTCCAGAAAAGTCTTCCGGGGGAACGACTAACAACGGTTCTGCGAGTCATCAAAGTCATATTTCGGATATGAGTCGCGTTGAGATTTTACAACCTGATATGAATGCAGTGACTAAGTATGGAACCGCCGCAGCTATAGTCAAAGCCGTTAACCCGATGCAAATTCATCGCGAGAAAAAAGAATCCTTAGAGGCTAAAAAAGAGAGGAAAGCTGCGAAAACGCTTGCAATTATAACAGGAGCCTTTGTTATATGCTGGTTACCTTTTTTCGTAATGGCATTGTTAATGCCACTTGTTGGTCCGATAAGCGATTATTTATCTAGCTTCTTTCTATGGTTAGGGTAAGTACCATTTTTCATTAATTTCTAATTTCTCTCAATGATCAAACTTAATTCGTTTCCAAAGTCTTAAGAAAAACTACAACCTTATATTTTCTTGGATTTAAGCAAATTATTGAAGAGGTTTTCCTTGTCCAGCAAATACTTTACAGGATTCTTCCTGTCGGGCAAATGATTTGATGATTGGTTCTTGTCGAGCAAATCTCCTGATGATTGGTTCTTGTCGAGCAAATCTCCTGATGATTGGTTCTTGTCGAGCTAATCTCCTGATGATTGGTTCTTGTCGAGCTAATCTCCTGATGATTTGATGATTGGTTCTTGTCGAGCAAATTTCTGATAATTGGTTCTTGTCAAGCAAATCTGCTGATGTTTGGTTCTTGTCGACCAAATCTCCTGATGATTAGTTCTTGTCCAGCAAATCTCCTGGTGGTTGGTCCTTGTCAAGCAAATCTCCTGATGATTGGTTCTTGTCGAGCAAATCTCCTGATGGTTGGTTCATGTCGAGCAAATCTCCTGATGGTTGTTTCATGTCGAGCAAATCTCCTGATGATTGGTTCTTGTCGAGCAAATCTCCTGATGATTTGATGATTGGTTCTTGTCCAGCAAATCTCCTGATGATTTGATGATTGGTTCTTGTCCAGCAAATCTCCTGATGATTTGATGATTGGTTGTTGTCGAGCAAATCTCCTGATGATTTGATGATTGGTTGTTGTCGAGCAAATCTCCTGATGATTTGATGATTGGTTGTTGTCGAGCAAATCTCCTGATGATTTGATGATTGGTTGTTGTCGAGCAAATCTCCTGATGATTTGATGATTGGTTGTTGTCGAGCAAATCTCCTGATGATTTGATGATTGGTTGTTGTCGAGCAAATCTCCTGATGATTTGATGATTGGTTGTTGTCGAGCAAATCTCCTGATGATTTGATGATTGGTTGTTGTCGAGCAAATCTCCTGATGATTTGATGATTGGTTGTTGTCAAGCAAATCTCCTGATGATTTGATGATTGGTTGTTGTCGAGCAAATCTCCTGATGATTTGATGATTGGTTGTTGTCGAGCAAATTTCTGATAATTGGTTCTTGTCAAGCAAATCTCCTGATGGTTAGTTGTTGTCGAGCAAATCTCCTGATGGTTGGTTCTTGTCGAGCAAAACTCCTGGTGGTTGGTTCTTGTCGAGTAAATCTCCTGATGGTTTGATGACTGGATCTTGTTGACCAAGTCTACTGATGATTAAAAGATTTGTTCTTGTTGAATAAATCTGCTGATGATTGGTTCTTGTTGAGCAAATCCTTTGCTGAACTTTACCTTGACAAGCAGATCTTTAAACACAATAATTCTTCTCAAGAAAGCCTTTTAATAATTTTTTCTAGTCAAACAAATATTTATATTTTTTTTTAGCCCGACAATGTAACCTTAAAATTTTTTCCCTTATTAAAAGGGTCGTTTCTTTTTTCAGGTATTTCAATTCCACGTTAAATCCAGTCATCTACACGATATTTAGTCCGGAATTTCGGCAAGCTTTCAAAAGGATCTTATGCGGTGCTGCTAGCCGGAGAAATCCTCATTATCGACCCGGTAAAGCTCGGTAGTTAAAATGGCGAAATTTTTTTTTTAAATAAATAAAAAAAAAAATTTTCGCATTCAAAAAAACAAAAAACAGTAGAAGAGCTTCCTTCAAAATGAACTGAAAACATACCTGCAGGCTTCTTCCATTAATTAAGCAGCCTTAAAAAAACAGGTATGATTTTTTTTAAAAAAAAAAACTTAAAATGACTGCAAAATGTATTATTTAGCAATTGTTTTTATTTTTTTAAAATTAAAGTTTTTGTGGGTGAAAAAGTGAATTCCTAGTTTTTTAAAAAATTAATTGATAAAAAAAACATCTGCATTAATCAAAAACCGTTTTAAAATAATAATGATGTTAAAAATAAAGTTTGATAATATTTTTACAAATAATAAAAAAAAATGGTGGCTATAATAGTAATAAATAATTCCAAAGAATGTTAAAAGGCGATCAGATTTTAAAAACGGGCTATGAGGCTTAATCTGAAACCGCCATAAAAAGATTGGTTAAAAGTGTTAATTTAAAAATACAGTATTATTTTGACTAAGTTTCAACATATTTCGGCAAAACGGGATTATCAAGTAGAGTAGATAACTTTTTTTTCAAAAAAAATTAAAATTATTTTTGAATATTTCTATCTGTTGCCATTTTGTTTGATTTTCTCAATTGTTTTTTATTAAAAAAATAATTTCATTGTGCATCTGAGTAGCTCAAGTATGTTAATAAAAAAGAAAGGGATATTAATTAACAACAGTATCCGTTGTTGAAACATTCCGTTATGATGGGCAGAAAGAATTTGAAGAACATATCATTTGAGGACTAAATACTAAATTTTCCGCCAAGTACAAAGTAATAAAAACCTTTTAAATAAAAATATGATCTGCCCATTGTGACAAATAAAACAAAACGAAAGTTCGAGAGAATGTGCTTTGGGTGTCGTGTGCATTCTTTGAGTATTCCCCCCAATTCTATTTCATTGTAAATAGAGAAATTTTAAAAAAAACCGCAAATTGATATTTTGTGTATATGTTTTTCAAGTTTAAAAAAATGTTTACATGTACAATGACAAGTTATATTTCTATGTAAATTCTATGAGCGTAATTGTAATTAAAAAAGAAAATAATTGTTTTAAGTACACTATACAAAGTAGCACATAAATTATTGTAAAGCGAACAGTTATGTACAGATTAAAGTTGTAATTATAAATGATATTTTAATTAGTGAAAATTAAATTGGGTTAATTTTTTTTTTCTGGAACACCTTAATCAATGGAGATGAGAATGAAACACTCAAACACTCAACAACTAAATTAACTGCAGCTATGAAAAATATCTCAGTGGGATTGGATCACGTTAAAGGCATCACATTTCATATAGTTAATGGTAAACGGTGTTGGGTCATTTTGTTCTAGCTTAATGACCCTTCAGCTAATGTAAAGCTTTCGCTTAAAGCCAAGGTCTTCTCAAACCTGAATATTCTTCTCAAACAAGGCCTGCTCAAACCCTACTTTGTTAGTAATATTTAATCTTGTTGCATAATTATAAAAAGTGAGAAACGCCCAGTCAAATCATACTCGACACACAAAAAGTAATAAACAAGCTGACAAATGATCTTCACTCAAAAAAAAAACAGTTAAAAAAATTTTAAGACTTACCGAACTCGTTGTGGTGTTAACTAAGAAGAGTTGGTGATTAATGAAACATCATGAAACAGGATTACTTGTGATTCAGAATGAAACGTCTAAATGAAACAGGATTCCATGTATCGAGAACAGTGAATAAATGAAGCAACACCCAATTTGAGAACCTGAGTTTGGCATCTCTTCCCAATGAAGTATTTAATTTTTAATCACAATGCAAAATGAAGCTTCATTCAGCTTTGATTTATCACTCCGATAACACTTATCTTTGGGGAAGAGCACTACCTGAAATTAAACACGATTACATGACCATCAAAATAATTTCACATTAAGATGTCAGTTTTGTTTTAAATATATTTGAAGATCCAGCAGGAATCTAATATTTATAAGTGCAGCTACAGTTAATGTACCTTTTAGCAGTTGCAACTGGTCATTTTCTTCTAATGTCAGTGATTTTCGAGCAGATTCACCCTTTCAATGCATGTTGCTCATTTTCTTGGCCCAAATCCATGAATTTCTTGATCTAATCGAGTTTCGTCGTGGTTCAATATTCTTCTTATGAAGTAAGTTTTATTATAAAATATGGACGACACTCTAACAACTAAGGTTGATCATGACTGCACCTGTAAATGAAATGTTAAAATATAAATCACTGTTATGTCGAGAAGTGCTGGATTGGATTCCAAAAATTTTCATGTCACTAAATTAAAGCCACTACGTAATAATAGGTCAGAAATAGGATGATTCCTTCAAATGGAAGTTTCAATTGCCTCAGATGTCAAGATCATTTGGCCGCAATGCTGATATAGGTAATGGCATGAAGGCATGGCACTTAAAGATCCAATAGGAATCTAATATTTACATGAAGAAATGCAGCTACAATTAATATACCTTTTAACAGTTGCTACAGGACATTTTCTTCTAATGTCAGTGATTCTCGAGCAGATTTACCAATTGGAGCTGATTTACACTTTCCATGCATGTCGCTCATTTTCTTGGCCCAAATCCTTGATTTCAAATTCTTGATCTAATCGAGTTTCGCCGCCGTTTAATGTTCTTACTATGAAGTAAGTTTTTATAAAATATGGAGATGGACGACACTCTAAGGTTGACCGTAACTGCACCTGTTAATGAGATGTTAAAATATAAATCACTATTCATGTCGAAAAGTGCTGGATTAGACTCCAAAAATTTTCATGTCTCTAAATTAAAGTCACTTCATAATAATAGATAAAAAAAGGATGGTTTCTTCAAATGAAAGTTTTAATTGCCTCAAATATCAAGATCATATGGTCGCAATGCCGATATAATAGGTAATGGCATGGAGGCATGGCATCTGACATGAAGATTTTTATACACCTTTATCTCAGCCATCTCACTCTCATACCTCTTAAAAGAAATTGTTAACTTTCACTTAAACTCTTAATTTTTGAATTATTAGTATTTCTTGCAAATTATTGCCTAAAATACAATTAAAATATTGAAATTGTATACTCACTCTCTTCGTTGAAAGAGAAACACACACGGGAGAAAATCCGGAGAAAAAAATGGCGAAGAGGAAAGGAAAAGGAAGAAGTGAAGTGTTCTGCTTTCTAGAGCCACGTCAAAAAACAATAATGGCGGCCGGCGTAAATTTTTTTTAATTACAAAAATAATCATTAAGGCATTAAATTAATTATTTAAAATCGTCTTTCACCATTTATACGTTTTACGCTACTTTAATTAAAAGTCTAGTTTCAGGAGCCAGCTATTGAATCGTAAGTGTTCGGAGAATATGTATTTTTCAGCTCAAAAATAAATTTGGCACTAATACTGCTGCTTTTAATATTACAGAGCTAAAAATGTCTGCAAAAAGGCTTTTATCTGTTGATTTTGAGGTTTTCGGTAAAGTTCAAGGTGTTTTTTTTAGAAAATCTGCACAAGAACAAGGTAAAGCACTGGGATTGAAAGGATGGTGCATGAACACATCGCAAGGAACTGTTAAAGGGAGTATGGAAGGAGAAGCAGATAAAATTGAAGAAATGAAGAATTGGTTGAGATATAAAGGGAGTTCTGCTTCCAGGATTGATAAAGCTGAGTTTAAAAATGAAAAGGAGATTCAAGAATACACTTACAGCAGTTTTTCAGTGAAACGTTAATTATGAATCGATTGAAGTGTTGTTAATTTATTTGTAAATATATTTTGATTTTTAATTTTAAATTAAGTTATTGAATGTAATTAGGATTGAGTTTTTTTAAATTAATCAAAAATAGACTGTGATTTTAATTATTAAGAGAAATCAACTATTTACAGTTTGAGCAGCTCACTCACAGTCAAGGTAGTGTTACAAGGAGAGAAAAAAAGCAATGGACAAATATTAAAATTTATTTTTAAATTCATTACATAAAAGCAATAGAAAATAAAAAATCTTGACTTGTCAGTAACTGCGAATTGCAAAAAAATTGTAAAAAATAGTGTAAATTATGTAACAATAAAAAATCAGAGGTATCTTAAGTGTCTGTTTTTTTTAAGTATTAACAGCAAGAATCCTTTTGCTACAAAATCTAGGGGAAATCTCGGGAAATCAAAAAATAGAATCGATATTTATATTTTTGATTGTTACAGCATGAAAAAAAATTTTGCTCATTGGCAGTATAAGTTTTATTTTAGCACATCTGAAAAGTGACCAGTACTGAAGTTAAATTCTGCAAGCTGTAGTGCTGTTTTGATATTTTTTTAAGAGAATAACATTATTTAGAAACCTAAGAATCCAGTATTGAATGGTAATTGTTCTTAAGAACATAACATTGGCCAATAGCTTTTCCCAAAATTTTTTAGTTTTATAGCTCACAGAATAGATTACATACCAAGAGTCAAAACCAGATCAAAACTAATAAAACGATAAAATCTGCAGCAATTTTTTTTTGGTCCTTTTACAAAATTTACAAGACCTATTGATTTAAAATTTGCTTCTAGGAGCTTTCACCAAATCTGGCAAGATTCATTTGAATCCTACTTCAGTATCTCTCTAATCTTCCTCGAGCACCGCTGACCCCTCAACGCGGTCGTTAAAGGAAAAATATGTAAATAAAAAGTTTTTAACGTGTTAACTTGGTTTTTTAAAAAATGATTTAGGTTTTATTTAATTGTGAATGGCCTGAAGATGACGACCATGGGTCGTCGAAATGTACATTGCGTTTAAATATAGAACAATTTTCGTTGACCAGAAGGTGGTTTTTTCATTTTCAACCTGAATCCTACTTCAGTAATTAGGCCTGCATTATGAGAACTGAGCACCACATCTTTTTAAACTGGCTTTGGGAACTTTCACCTCAATAATTACAATTATTTTACAAAAAAATTCCTCAAAACACTCTACTTAGAGAGATCAAATCATTTAAAATCATTTGTAAATAAATATTTAAACTATTTAGGAACTCAAAATCACACATCAACAATAAAATGAGTATAAAGTGGTTTTTTTTCAAATTTCAAAACTTTGTACTCAATAGAATTAAGACCATCATTGGTCCACCTTTCACCTGCAGTTTTTAAAATTTCCTCTCTTTCAGGATTCTTCTCTTCATATTTATGAGGAACCATATGGTATCGTGAAACAACAGGTGAGAATCTGCAGAAGCCCAAATTATTTGCCATCACCCTGAAAAAAAAAATTTCATTTAAAAATTTTTCTAATCATCATCATTGTACATTTAACTATTACCTCTCAATAAAATCGTCATCCTCTCCTCCCCATCCAAAATATAAATTCGAAAATCCATTACATTTTGTAAAATGTTCTGTTAACAAGGCAATCGCTCCCCCAAATGCTTTTTCATACTTTAAATTAAACCTCCAACTATCAATAGAGGCACTTAAATGTCGAGGTTTATCAGTACACGCATAAATATTATATTCAACTAATGGTAACAAATCAACATCATGAAAAATAACACAGTGATACTTATGAATTTTCAACGCTTCTAAAAATCCTACATTTAATAACTTCCCTCGATTAAAAGGCTTTTTAAAACTCTGCTCTACTATGTATATCCCATAATTCAACAACTGCTTTTGTAAAAAAGGATGCATATGATGTAAAAATGCTTTTAATTGTTCAGGTCTATTTCTATATGGTACTATCACAGCCACATCATGTACGCATCTACAATTATCAGGTTGCCACGTTCCTCCAGGTCTAATTTTTAACTGTAATTTGTAGGCGGTTTCGTTGTAATCAAAAACAGGAACTGCTATTTCCATCTTTGTATCCAAGTCTGGCAATATTGGACAAGAATCGGCATTTGGTTCCATTGATGGTACTATATGAGCAATGATATCATGATCCAGGATGTATTTATATCTAACTGCATGGTTGTTGCAAAGTAATCCACAAACGAATAGACTTAATATGCAAAACAATCTTCCGTTTTTCGATTTGATTATTTTTAAGATTAATGACAAGGTTTTGCATCGTTTCATTTTTAAAATACAAATGCGATTTTATGAGAGTAATACACACTGATTATGCGCCGGCATTTTTAGTAATAATTATATTCACTTTCTTTAATTTGTTTACATTCTTGAAATATAGAATATTTTCATCTAAAAAAATTACTGACATTTGAATTTTCCCACGAATACTCTCATAAGAATTTTATAAGCGCAACAATTTTGAAAAATGTTTCTGCTTTTGTCGTGGAAGCAGAAAAAGGGTTGAAGACAAAATGGTGGATGTTATCTGGCGCCGAAAATACATTTTCTTTCATTTATTTCCAATAATTTCAAATAATGTGACAATTTTTAATATGCCAGTGTCGTAATTTTGATTATTCTTGCTTATGGTCATGACACTTTCTCGGGTAAATCATAAAAACACTAATATTCTTTCAAACCGCCAAGAAAGATTTGATTTCCTGAAATCGATTTATTTTTCAAACCATTTTTTACCGATAACAATTCCTGATTAAGTATTCACAATAATAATTAACCTCATCGGTTATCTTAATTAATTATCATAAAGCTTAATTTTTAGATTTTATTGAAGAATCGGAAAAAAAATCGCTCTTCCGCCACTGCTCGATTCGATTTTTCCCTGCTCGGTGTCGCCATCACGCGACGGAAAAGCGAACTAGTGATTTCTCAAAGGCCAAGTAGTGAAATTTGCAAGTGTCAGTAGTATGGTAAATAAACTGATTATTTTGACTAAAATAATTAATTAAAATCAATTCGATTAATCGGGAAGCTTTACGCGACGTGTTGATCATTTCCTTTGTACCTGCAATAAGTTTAAACTATAGTTATTCATCGTTTTTTTACTCGGTTGTAATTAAAATAAGGGGCGGCCATTTTGTTTTCGTATTGAGTTTCTTCCGTTTAATTTTTTTTTTGTCGTAAAAAAATCGTACTCTCACCTTGTTTTTCATCAATTAAATTCAATGTTCTCATCATTCGGATTCGGCTAATCAATGGATTATTAAAGAAACCAGGATGACGCCTTGGAATCAATCGATATAAGGTAAGCAATTTCGATTTCAGAATTTTTTTTTTTGAGGGTAGATTTCACTTTGACCTCCTAACACAGTTGAAGTGTGGGTGAAGAGAATCTTGAAGTGACCTCAATATTTTTTTAAATCCTCGTTATTATTTAAGTAAATAAGGTTGTGGATTCCGCCCTAATTAATAAAAACGATGATTTTTTCATGTTTTGAAAAATGGGATTGATTTGAAGGAGGTTAGTGATAAATTGAATCGTTTGTTTTGGTTATGAGAGAACTGTGACAATTCCATTAATTAGAGCTGTGAATCATTGTTACATGATTTATTAGTTATGTTTTTTATTGAAAAATTAATTCATTGGTATGTTGATTTGAGCTGAGGAGAAATCGCTATTTGTTTTTATTTGCATTACAGCTGATAAGGATGTTGCATTAATAGCAATTTAATAATATTAGGTGAATGTTTTGAAACATCGCACATGTTTGTAGTGTTAAATGAAAAATGCTAACTCGAGTGGCACATGTCTGTACTTGACGAAATCAAAGTCATTCAACTAGTAATTGCTGAAAATCAATTCGGGGCTATTTTCGTTTGCAATTTTTTTTTGTAAGTCTCTTGTTTTAAAGGATTAACAACTCGTGTTTCATTTTGTTTATCCATGTAATAAAATGAAGCAAGATAAAAACCGAGTCAATATTTAAACTAATGCATTGTCCGGCCTTGAACCCCATCCGTTCGATAGATTATTAATCGCGTATACTCGGACGCTCGACCGCTCTCGACCCTGGCTCGACTCACGATATAATAAAAAGTAAACATGTTTGTCATAAGTCGATTTTTTTTTCTGGGAAAAAATAAAAATTCCCCCAAAAAAAAATTAAAATGTAGTCGAATGACATATTTTCCCCAAAATTTGGGGCCTTTGTTTGAATAATGATAAACCGTATTTGATATATGTCACCAGGACTTTCATCACACAGACAGGTGACATTATTGAACATTTTTCTAATATTCGGTATTGACCGAAACCAGTTGATAAGATAAAAACTAAGTTCAATGAATTCATCGGATCAAGGTCTTTTTTTTTTTTTTAATAATTTCAAAGTTTTCGATTTTAATAATAAATAATACCTTCATGAGTTAATTTTAGAATTTTTAGGAGCGAATTAAGACTTGCATGTAATTAAAAAGAATTATGAAGCCCTTTAGTCGATTTGACCTTTTTTTATAAGTGTTAGTTCGTTTGACATTGTGTATGATATTTGAAGGAGATTCGGTGATGATGTGACTTCAGCGAATGCTGACAATGATTTTTTTTTTATATTCTGCTCTTGGTTTCATTTCCCGGTTTGAATTAAATCTGGGTCAGCTCATTTATAGCTGACAATTTTTTTTTTGTAGCCGGGGATAAATAAAAGGAGATGCTGTATTATATTCGATATGATTGTTTGTTCTCTTTGATTTTTTTTTTTTTTGTAAAGTGAAAAGTGGGGGGAATAATTGGAAGCAGGAGATTATTTTTCCTTGTAGTTTTATGAATTTTTTTTTAAAATGAAGAGTGAGATAATATTTGTGGCTCAGGCTTAGGATTTGATTAAAAGTTGAAGCTAAATCTATTGAGTCTTTTTTGAAAACAAGACAAGAAAAACTAATCACAAGAGTTACTCAACAAGGAAAGGTGCTGCAAAAGATTTGCTTGACAAGAACCAATCATCAGGAGATTTGCTCGACAAGGACCATACATCAGGAGATTTGCTCGACAAGATCCAAACATCAGGAGATTTGCTCGACAAGATCCAAACATCAGGAGATTTGCTCGACAAGGACCAAGCATCAGGAGATTTGTTCGACAAGAACCAAGCATCAGGAGATTTGCTCGACAAGAACCAAGCATCAGGAGATTTGCTCGACAAGGACCAATCATCAGGAGATTTGCTCGACTAGGACCAAGCATAAGGAGATTTGCTCGACAAGGACCAATCATCAGATTTAAATTTTTTTCGAAGGCCAATAGTTAGTAGAAATGGCCAAGTGGGCTTTCTATTACCTCAAGTCATTGTGAGGATTAATTAAAACCCGGGTCTAGTCCTTAAGAGTTGCTAAGCCGAATAATATCTAGAAATATTTGCCAAAAAAGCATGTTACAGTTTTTGAGTGGGTAGTTTAGCCTTTAAACAAGGCCTACTGAGCAGTGTGGCCATTCTAGACCCATGGAAGGTCGTGTAAGATTTTCTGCAAGCATTAGGCCGTTTTAATGCCCTGTGAGGATGAGATTGGACTAGGTAAAGCAGCTAGGCCAAACGATGGCTCAAACTTAATTAGTCAGAGGCCTAATTTTAGCCCTAATTAAGTTCTGGCTTAAAATTAATTCAATCCAGGTTTCCAAATTTTTTTCATGAGAAAAAAAAATTATTTTGAGTAAAAATTGGGATTTTTTTGGAGGAGAATGTTTTAGACCTTTTTAATGTTTGAAGTTCAGATCTGACGTCTCTACTTAATTCTCAATTTCGTGTAAAAGTGAATTTTTAATTGAATATTATGCTTTTAGCCTTCACGTATACGCTATAATACAAATGCAGACATGCAAGGGCCGTAACTATAAAACCGACAAGTTCCAACATTTTTATCGACTAATTCCAACCTAACCGGATCGTAAAAAAAAAAAAAAACGTTCTATAAAACTATAAAAACCTCCATACGAATCAAAAAATTAAAACATCCAGACATGTTAAGGACCCACTTCACTTTTTTTTTTAAAAACACTTGACAAAATCATTTAAAATAAAAAGTAAAATTATTTGCGATCATTGCAACGTGGGAAAATATTTTTTTTTATTTCGAAAGCGTCAATAGCCTTTTTTTCAATCTCCCCTCTAGGCTGTCACGTTGAATGGATCTAAATCGAATTCTCCTGATTATTTTTTTTTGTGATGTCCTTGAATTTGGATTTTTTCACCCTGAAGCGGAATACAAAATTGGGAAAATTTGCAAAGGCGGCAGCCATACGGATTGACGGAATACAATACACAAGGAAAGTAAAATTACGTTCGTTTCAATATAATACATGAATGACGGAGGACAGTGAACCAACAATTCGATTTTTAGCAAACACGATATAGCTGTATGACCTTTCCTTTTTTCAAAAACAAAGTTCATTTTTCTTTCCCTCGCCCCCTTGAAATAACCCCCCCTCCCGCTCTTTCCTAACCCTTTTGAGATATGAATCGCTTTTACCTTAACCTCATTTGAATATAGAAAAAAAGTTTAGAAACACAGAAACCAATATTTTTGTGTTTTAAAAAAAATTAATTTATCAGGAGATGTGCTTGACAAAGAAAAGTGCTGCAAAAAATTTGTTCGACAACAACAAATAATGAGGAGAGTTGCTTGACGAGATCAAATTACTATAAGGAGTTGCTTGACAAGAGAAAATTATCAGGAGAGTTGCTCGACAAGATAAAATTTTGAGGAGAGTTGCTTGACAAGATAAAATTATGAGGAGGGTTGCTCGACAAGATAAAATTATTAGGAGAGTTGCTCGACAAGATAAAATTATGAGGAGAGTTGCTCGACAAAACAAATTATGAGGAGAGTTGCTCGACAAGATAAAATTATCAGGAGAGTTGCTCGACAAGATAAAATTATCAGGAGAGTTGCTCGACAAGATAAAATTATCAGGAGAGTTGCTCGACAAGATAAAATTATCAGGAGAGTTGCTCGACAAGATAAAATTATCAGGAGAGTTGCTCGACAAGATAAACTAATCAAAAGAGCTGGTTGACAAGCAAAATTAATCAGAAGAGGTGCTCGACAAGAAAAGGTGCTGCAAAAGATTTCTTCAAGAAGAACAAATTATCAGAAGGTTTGCTTGACAAGAAAAAATAACCAAAAGGTTTGTTCGACAGAAAAAATTTGTCAGGAAATTTGCTCGACAAAGAAAAGTGCTGCAACAGATTTGTCAGATTTGTTCGACAAGAACAAATATCAGAAAACTTACTTTTTTTCTGTTTTTTGTTAAAAAATTCAATTCTGATCTTTCACATTTGACCATTTACATGAAAAAACTACGCAGTTGCTAACAACGAGAATAAGTGGCATAACCAGGGTGGGTTTTTAGTGTGGGAGGTTATAATACAACCCAAGAAGAATGGAGTGGGTATGAGAAAATAGTAATCGACAAGCATTGAAGAAATATATACACACTCCATTTCTTCAAAGCTTTTACTGTTATCTTTGATGAGTCTTCGTTTTCCACGAGGATGATTTTTATTACCCCGCTACCCTTAACGTTTTCTCTGTTTTCTTAAAGATATAAAAAAAAAAGAGAGAGAAAAAACACGGTAGATATCGTATTTTTTGTGCTTTTGTTTTCGTTTTTATATGTCACTGGTCTATTGAGCGACCTTTTTTTTTCCTCAAAAAAACCATCAATGTCCGAGGAAAATGGGTTTACCCGAAGATGGAATAGTTTTCCGTTAGTGTGTTAAACGAGCTCGGAGACCTTCAGGATTTCAATAAAATGTGGCGAAAACATGCAAGTGGCAACTTTTTTTTAAAATTCTTTGGGGTTAAAATTCTGCAATCGCCATTGGAATTTGAATGAAAAATTCCAACGAATATAATATTATGATCAATATTCAAGGGAGCCATTCGTTTTAGTTCGCCAGTATACAACTCCCATTAATTTAACGAATCCTATAATTATTTCGTAGTTTGTTTCGCTTTGAGCAAATTATATCCTAAAAATATAATTTTAAAATGGACATTGGCTTTTTCAAATCATTTATTAATACGTCGAGATATCTGCTATCAGGAGAAAGCAAGGTAAAGGACCCGAATAAGGAGCAATATTCAAGAGACATAAATATTTGACCTTGGCTGAAATTATTTAATTTCATAGCTAAAAATTTTTTTTAGATGAATTAATTATTGACATGAATTTTTTTCTAAATTTTTGGGACTTTCTGAGGATTTTTTGGGACTTGTCAAACCTTAAAAAATTTATTGGCTAGTTATTAAAAGTAGGCTTCTGTTTTGGGCAAATTTTTGTAGAACTTTTTTTTTGTCGAACAAGCTGTTGATAATTTTTTCAAATCTTCTGATGATTTTTTCATGTCGAACAAATCTTTTGAATAATTTTTTCATGTCGAGCAAATCTTCTGATGATTTGTTCTTGTCGAGCAAATCTTCTGATGATTTGTTCTTGTCGAGCAAATCTTCTGATGATTTGTTCTTGTCGAGCAAATCTTCTGATGATTTGTTCTTGTCGAGCAAATCTTCTGATGATTTGTTCTTGTCGAGCAAATCTTCTGATGATTTGTTCTTGTCGAGCAAATCTTCTGATGATTTGTTCTTGTCGAGCAAATCTTCTGATGATTTGTTCTTGTCGAGCAAATCTTCTGATGATTTGTTCTTGTCGAGCAAATCTTCTGATGATTTGTTCTTGTCGAGCAAATCTTCTGATGATTTGTTCTTGTCGAACAAACCTTTTCATAATTGTTTCATGTCGAACAAATCTTTTGATAAATTTTGTTTCAGAGACATATCTTTGCATAATTTTTTCCTGTCGAACAAATGTTTTCATAATTTTTTCTTGTTGATCAAACAGCAAATCTCCTGATTTCTTTCAGAGATATTTCAGAAATATTTCTAGGCGTGTTGTAATTGCAATTCCAGGGAAGTCATGCTCTGGGATGTAACTCTCTTCGAAATTTTTTTTATCTCCCAAAAGAAAATTTAAAGCGCCATTATGAAAAATTCTTTCCCAGAGAAACAACATCGATAAAATTAAAATTACAGCTTTTTTAAAATAAATATTCTGGGGTAAAGGGATCAAGCTAATGGGAATGGGGGCACGAAAATGAACTTTGCATTTGAAAATAAGGTAGAGGAAAAGGTCACGGGTTATATATCGTGTTTGCTGACATAGAATTGCTAGTTCACTCTACTAGCCATTATATATAATTGAAAACGAGCTAATTTTTTATAATATTAGAAATGAAAGGAAATAAATAAAAAAATAGAATTAAGAAAATTAGAAACTTAATGCATTTTAATCTAAAATATAAATGTGCTTCAGTTTTATTATTTTATCAGGGAAAAAAAAGTGATAGGCTTAGTTCAGGAAAATCCATACTTAACTCTAAAGTCATGAATTCTTAGTGGATTAAGGTGACAGTTGAATTGATGATGAATTTTTATTGGCCAATTAAATGTTTGGCCCATTTTTTATATCTAAAGACCCTTAAGGGCTTCACGTTGGCTCAGAAAATTTTATCTTGGCCCAGAAAGGCTTATATGGGTTTGTGAAATTGTGAATTATAAAAAGATTTGTTCGACATGAAAAAATTATTCAAAAGAGTTGCTGGACAAAAACAAATCATCAGAAGATTTGCTCGACAAGAAAAATCATCAGGAGATTTGCTCGACAAGAACAAAGAATTATCAAAAGTTTTGTTCAATATGAAAAACATATTAAAGGATTTGTTCGACAAGAAATATTTATCAAGATTTGTTGGTCTTAACATAAGACTTGATTCACAATAGAAAATTTTAAACAAACTGGTTTGACTAGAAAAAATCCTGAACAAAATCTGTTGGACTATAAAAATTCAGAAATTGCTCGAAACCAAAAATTCTTCAAAAAACCAAATTAGGCCCAAAAAAAAAAAAATGGATGATTTTAATAAATTCCTGGAATGCCCCAAGCCCCAGGTGTTTTATTCACCACGAAACCTCCAGTCAAATTCATAATTCCAAATAAATTAAAAGAAAATTTCCTAATGAAGGAAAATGGCGAAAAACTTTCCACTTCTCGACTCAGGTCTCAAATAAATAAAGAAAATCCGGTAGCGGACAAGAAAACTAAACATCAAACCGAAGGCGTATTTCAATGGTTTAAAACATTCATCTTCATTAAATTGGCCGACCCGTCAAGCAAGTTCAACCTAAGCAATCCAGTTCTTCTTAACCCAAAACTCGACATTGTTATTTAATGAAAAACATCGAGTTAACGAACTTTGTATTAAGCTATTCTCCGTAAGACCAAACGCAACTTGAGTTACGTCATTCGCCTTTTTAATTCAAAAGGGGAAAAAAAATCCAACACATCTTTTCTTCTATTCTAAGGTTTTTCTCTAATTATAAATTAATTATAAATTTGTAATAATAATAAAATAACAACCCTTATATATCACAAGAAGGAAAACGAAGTCTCGCCCGTTTCCGGTGGAAGTCGGATGGGATCGTGATTAAACCACGCCTCCTAAGGGAGGAACGACCCTTATATTGATTCAATCCATTGCGTACTTTGAATGTCAAGGTCATTTCAATATTTTGACCTCTTTTGACCTAACTCTTCAGTGTTAATATCCTATCCTTGGCTTTTTTACCCCTGTTCGTCCCCCCCCCCCTCCCTGCCCACACACCCACCCCGCCCCTCTTTTTCATGCATACTCATACTTTTTTTTCTTGAGTAATTATAATCGATGTGACTTGCGTCACGTTTTCGGTAATGAAAGAAACGCATGACTTTTTCCGAAAGGAAAATTCTTCGAGCCGACTAATTTTTTCCCCCTTTTTAATTTTTGATACTCGAGTCCTTGAGATTGGTTTTGTGGGAAAAGGGTTTCGGTGATTGAAAGGGGTTGCGGTTTTTTTTTTTGAAATTTTGAGAGGTTTAATCAAAAGTTTTTAGAAGTGTCGAGGTTGATTAACCAAATTTTGAATGGAAAAGGGAGGAATTTTTAACCCTTTCGTCTCTGAAAATTATTTACTTAGTTAAGAGTTTCCTTTATTAAGGGAATGTTGAGTGCCAACTGCAGAATTTATGTTTATGCTTTCTCTAAAAAAAAAAAACGTCTAAGGAGATTTTTGTTAGGGTTTTTGGAAAGCGGAAAAAAAATTTGCATTAACCCTTTCCGGACGGCTAAATAAAATTGTAAGCATGACCCGATTTGATCAGAGTAACGATGTTGGGCTGGATTTTTATAAAATAAATATAAATTATAATCTAGGTATAATTTATGTATAAATTTTAGGGCTCCGGGAGATTTAAGCCTGGAGGATTTTTTTTTCAAAACCACGCCAGAGACGACCGAAGCGAGGAGCGTGCCACCTTCCCAAATTACTCCCCACGCTCCCAGACCTAAGGCCCCTGGCCTTAGACCCCTAACATTGACTTCATGCGCAAAACGAGACGAAACAGATCTTTCTTTAGGACTTAGGAGGGCCTCGCGGCCAAATCTAAAATCTTGAAGGAAAAATTAATTTTGCCAAAAACGATTAAGAGATTCTCGCATTGTTTAAAAAATTAGGGAAATTGACAAGGTTGCACAATCCAAAATGGCGCCATTAACTTCGGCAAATCAACGGCAAAAATTCAGACCCGAAGTCTCCCACTCCGTGTCGGCCGAGAAAATGCTCGAAGCCAAAACGTTTGAATATGGCGGCAAAATCTGGTTCGAGCGCGGAAACCACGAGTTTTAGTGAAGTCCCTTACTCCTCAATCAATAACTAGCATCAAGAAGCCTTTTAATGAGTAGACGCTTCGATGAAGCGCCTGGAGGGGTGCGCCACTGGAAACTGGAGCTGTAAAAATTTCCAGGCAACGGAAAATGGCGGTTTGTAATTCATATCATAAAAAAAACGAAGCACCCAGTCATGACGTTAAATGAGTTCCTCTTGGTCGCGCCAAAAAATCAGCCAGTGAAATAAATGACATTATTAGCCCAAACATGGCGTCTGTTTTTCTAGGTACGGCTTTTAAATTTAGAATTTGTAAAAATTGGACTTATAAAATAATTTCTTTGCGAAATTTTTCTTGTTGAGCTCAATTTAAGAATTTTAAAATCCGCATTCAAGCACCCTGTTGACGATTTGAGAATAGCATCCCCCAAATCTCTTTAGTACTATAATTCTAACAAACATACAGCACTAAAGAGGTTTGGAAACAATATTCTAGCCCTTGGTCGTTCGTAGCACATCAGCAAAAAAAATCCATATTGAAAAAGCGGTCTCACTAAACTCTCCAGTTCTGAAAAGTACTACAAAAAAAATAAAATGTAGGCACGAATCAGAACCAGGAAGCAGAGTGGAAAACATTTGAAAGCGAGTCATCTAGATACTTGATGGAGGAACTAGTATCCCAGCACTTAATTTAAATGTTCAGAAAGCGCCTGACATACTAGTTACAACACCCAGTATCGTATCCCTTGCTGGTTCTCGAGGCGCAAGATGTACTGTCTGAAGATTTTTTGCTTTTTCGTGCCCATCTCATATCCGTACTACAATTACTAAATCAAATGCAGTTCGGAGATGAAAAGGGCAACCAAAGAACAATTTTAGCGCGATGAAGTTCTCTGTTGCTAAGATATGCTAACCTCCCCAGTTCGGTACCGTACTACAACTTATTAAATGCAATACCGCACTGAACCAGAGAGCGTAACATAAAACAAGATTTTCACTGTTCGATGTGTCCAATCTTCCATCTCCCAGATCTAACCACGTACTATGATCATAAAAACACAGCATCGTAGAGATCTAGGGGACAGAAAATTGTATTCTAGTAGATTCGGCGATGACTCCTGGTAGATTTCTTGTCCTTCATTCCCCAATCAGCAACCGTACTACAAATTTCAAAATTTACTGTACTACGGAAGTGACCGAGGTATAAAAAGACAAGTTCTGGCAGACTCTTAGATGTTACTCCGATGAGAGCTGGAAGAAGAGTGATGAGATGAAGAAATGGGGCAGGTATTTATACGAATTTAGGGTGCGCACCTGAGGGATTAACCTGACCCAAAACAATTGGACAAACAAACAAGGTATTTGCACTTGGGGTCGTCTACCTGTGTTGTTTATTACGTAAGGGATTATCTTACCCTACTTTTGCTGCCAAATTTTTATCCTAATTAAATGTTTAAACATTTTTTAGTGGATTTTGAAATTTATCTAAAAATGAGAATTTTTTGGGAAACTGGACTAAAAGTTGCCAGTAGGCCACTTTTCGAAACTTTTGGGGAAATCAGTCTACTTTTAACTAGAGCCCTTTTTGACCTTTTGTTTTTAAGAAATTTTGATTTAAAATTATTAAGCAGCAACTTAATTACTTTATTTAATATTTTTTTTAAAAATTATTTTGAATTGAATTCAATCCAAATTCGTAACAAAAAATTCTGGAAACGATTTCAACAAAAATCACTGTCAAGAAAATATTCTGGAAACGATTTCAACAAAAATTTGTGTTACGAAAAATCGGGAACAATTTCAACTAAGCTTATGATTCAAATTTTAAAAAAATTCTGGAAACGATTTCAACAAAAATCCGTGTCAAAATATTCTAATTAACAGAAATTTTGTGTCAAGAAAAATTTTGGAAATTTCCCAACCAACAACCATCTCAATAAAAATTTCTGGAAACGATTTCAACAAAAATCACGGTTGAGAAAATATTCTGGAAACGATTTCAACAAAATCTTGTGTTACGAAAAAACGGAAACGATTTCAACTAAGATTCGAATTTAAAAATATTCTGGAAACGATTTCAACAAAAACCCGAGTTAAGAAAAAATTCTGGAAAAAGTTTGCTGCTTACATTTAAAATTATAATTCGTTAAAGACTGTAGTTGAAAATAGACCGATTTTCCAAAAAGTTTCGGAAGCTTTCGGCAACTTTTAGAAGACTAGTTTCCAGCAAAACTGGAAACTCGTCGGACCAGTTTCTACCAATCTTTTTTTATCTTTGCGATTAGTTCTAATTTCCCTTTCGGCCGCCATTTTGTTTCAATATTAACACCGCTAAATTAAATACAATAATCAAGACCTGATGGCCATTTCGGATCTCAAAGTTCATCCATCATCAAAACCAATGCTTCGGAAAAAAAAAATTGAACATTTTCTCAAAGCACTTGAAATTTTATCAACCCAAAAACTAATTTAAACCGATAATCGTTTCATATTTTGCCATTTCAAGTGCATTCTCAAGATTATCACTGCAGAAAAAACTTTTTCATAATTAGGTAAAGATAGCGCGAGGCACTTTCCATTTTGTTATTAAATTAGGTAATAAGTGTTATCGGTGAGATCATTTTTTAGAAAATTTCAATATCCACATGAAGAGGTTAAGCAGAATGAATTCATTTACACAGTATTTTATTTTTTTAAAAAACAATTTCTTGTCGAATGAATTTTTTAGACTTTCGTTGCATCCGTGGCGCCGTTTGAGCTCACAGCTTCATTATCATTAAATTATTCTCCTCTAACATCAATTAGCTCAACATGCGCAAATCATCCTCCAACAACAAAAAAACTTTTTTTATCCCATCACACTAAATTAAATCCCAGATCATAAGAAAAGATGTAACAACCATTACTTCTACATTTTGTTCAACTACTGCTCGTTTAGCGTTTTCAATGTCAAATCATTTTTTTACGGCGAATAAGGTATGCACCTGCATCTCCAAGAGCTACACTCAACTCACTTTTTCGCATAGTAAAAGTCCTTCATTTAACCTTGTCTTTCGATTTTCAGTTCAATTTTTCGATTTCCTATTTAAAAACTCTTCCATTCTTTTTTTTTTTTTTTTCTTACTTTATTATTCGAATCCATTGTTTTCCTTTTTTACTCTCCCGATTCATGTGTAATTTTCGCAAAAGTATAAAAATCTTAAAAGTTACATACGCCCCTTGTTATCCTTGATAATTTTTCGCACCAGGAAATACAATTTTATTTTTAGTTCTTTAGCCATCGCCTTATTTGCACATGCTAATGAGCCAACTTTTATACTAGACGAATACAAATGTGATTCTAATTCACGAACTTGTCCGTTTTTTTTTTTTTTTTTGCAAGTCTATTATTGTGTTAAAGAAAATCTTTTTTATTTAAAACCCTTTTTTGTTAGGAAAAAAAAATTTAAAGACGTAGTAATTTAAATAGGATAATGTACTTTGTACTACACCGTTATTTACATATATGTGAGTGTTGACAAAATAAAAACGAGACTTTAGTTACACATAGTCTGGCTTTTTAGCAGTTTTTTTAACCGGTTCAAGGTTCAAAAGAAAAATGTGTTACTTGAAAAAATATATTCTGGGTTATTTTTAATCTTTCAGATTATTTTAAATCAATCGGAAATCTTAAGAATTTTATTTTTTATATTTTTTCAAAAATATTTGGACTGTTACTGTCAAATTTTAATAATGAGGTTTCAACTAGTTGTCTTAATTACTTGTCCTATGTGCCTTGATTGCTACTGCTGCTCATCCTAAATGTCTAAATTGCCACTGTGACTCGTCCTATGTGTCTTAGTTGCCACTATGGCCTTTCTAGGTGTCTAAATTGTTATTGTTGCTCGTCGTAGTTGTCCAGATTGCCACTGCGGATGCAATTAGACAATTTGGACACGGCCTAGGTGTCTAAATTGCCACTGCGGCTCGTCTTAGATGTCTAAATTGCCACTGTGTCCTGTCCTATGTGTCTTTGTTGCCACTCGGGCTCTTTCTAGGTGTCTAAATTGCCACTGTGGCTCGTCCTAAGTGTATTGATTGTTACTGTGGCTCGCCCTATATGTCTAAATTGCCATTGTGGCTCTGCTTAGGTGTCTTAAAGTGTCTAAGGTTTTCTTGGGTGTCAAGGTGCCACTTTGGCTCATGCTAGATGTTAGAAATGCCACTGTGACTCGTCCTATGGGTTTTAGTTGCCACTCTGGCCTTTCTAGGTGCCTAAATTGCCACTGTTTCTCGTCGTAATGGTCCCGATTGCCACTGTAGATGCTATTAGATAATTAGGACACGTCCTATGTGTCTAAATTGCCACTGTGTCTTGTCCTATGTGTCTTCGTTGCCACTCTGGTTCTTTCTAGGTGTCAAAATTGCCACTGTGGCTCGTCTTAGGTGTTCAGATTGCCACTTTGGAGGCAATTAGGCAATTTGGACACGTTCTAGGTGTCTAAATTGGCATTGTGACCCGTCTATGTGTTTTAGTTGCCTCTTTAGCTCTTTTTAGGTGTCTAAATTGCCACTGTGGCTCGTCCTAGATGTCAGAATGGCCACTGTGGCTCGTCCTAGATGTCAGAATTGCCACTGTGGCTCGTCCTAGATGTCAGAATTGCCACTGTGGCTCGTCCTAGATGTCAGAATTGCCACTGTGGCTCGTCCTAGATGTCAGAATTGCCACTGTGGCTCGTCCTAGATGTCAGAATTGCCACTGTGGCTCGTCCTAGATGTCAGAATGGCCACTGTGGCTCGTCTTAGATGTCAGAATTGCCACTGTGGCTCGTCCTAGATGTCAGAATTGCCACTGTGGCTCGTATAAGCGTCTAAATCGCCACGGTTTCTTGTCGATTGTGTCTTAATTACCATTAATTCGCTTGCCCAGAATAATTTTGTGCTAAGTGCACTTGTCAGGTTGACATGGATTCACTATGTTTATCTTATGAAGAACGGGTGTCAACCTGACAAGTGCAGTTAGCACAAAATTATTCTGGGCAAGCGAGTCCTGAGTGCATGCTTTTTTTATTGCTGCTTATCTAATTCTCTTAAGTAGCCTTGCTGCTCTTCCTAGATATCTCGAATGCTACTGTCACACGTTCTAAATTTCTCCAAAGCTGCTGTCGCCCATTTAGAAAATTTTCTGCTACCGATCACGTCTTCATTATTTTTACAATTGAGAAAACCCATCTCCTTTTTTTTTTCTCGAGCGTTTTATTAAATTCTGACATCATCTCAAAATTTAAATCATCAAAAGGTCAGAGCGTCATTTAAGGAAACCTTTCCCGAAAGAAAAATTGCATTTGCTAAAAAAAGAAAAAAATAACTTTTTTTAAAATATTGCACTTTCCATTAGTAACTTGATCATCGAGAGGATTTGAATATATACAAAAAAGCATATTGTGTTGAAATTGGAGACATTTCAAGGAAAAATAAAAGAGATTCATAAAAATGAGGTTGAGGTGTATGATTTATAGTCCTTGCGATGTATTATATGACCTTGAAATTAACTATGGTGAATATTACGAAGATGAAAAAAGGGGGAGACGTAATCCGTGATAGTTTGCGTACTCACGGTTCATAATCAATTATTGATCTTATTGTGCCTCCTATATTTGATGACCTTAGGAGAACGTGACAGAGATACAAGTCATGTTGTTTTTTTTAACAAAAAATTTTTCAGCAAAAATGTTTTTTAATGAAATAGGATTCACATTATTCTTTTTGTCTTTGTGATATATCCTCTTATTTTTTTTTTTTTTTTATGTAATCTTCATCAGGATTGACTTCAGTGATCTTAATTGAGGTTGGTCTTTTTTTAGTAATTGCCAATTAGTTGACCTCAAGAGATTTCAAAAGCTGTTTGGAAAAAATGGGATATATTACCCTTAGAGTCGGATGCTTTTGATCTTCTTTTCGTGTTTTTTTTTTCTTTAAAGGAAGAATTATTTATGGGGCGACTTTGGTTTGTATTCCTTTGCTAGTTGAGTAAATGAAAGAGAGGTTAATCTGTGACAACGTTTCCCGGACTCTGAGCTTGAAAGCATTCCCAGTATTTCGCTTTTCATTTATAGATTTGTCGAGCTTGCGTTTTTAGTTCCAAAGTCCTTGTAGTTATACTTACTAGCCCTGAAATACTAGCTCTAGCTGCTGCTCGTCGTGAGCGTCTCTGTTAAAACAGTTAATTGCCATTTCCATTTCTATTTCTATTATTGTTGCTGGTCCTAGGTGTCTTAAGAGCAAAAATTGCTCGTCTTAAGTGGCTTTGTTGCCGCTGTAGCTCGTTTGAGTTGTCTTAATTGCCATTGTGGCTCGTGCTAGGTGTCTGAATTGCCACTGTGGCTCGTCTCAGGTGCCTTTATTGCCACTGTGGCTCGTCTTAGGTGTCTAAATTGCCACTGTGGCTCGTCTTAGGTGTCTAAATTGCCACTGTGGCTCGTCCTAGATGTCTAAATTGCCACTGTGGCTCGTCCTAGATGTCTAAATTGCCACTGTGGCTCGTCCTAGATGTCTAAATTGCCACTGTGGCTCGTCCTAGATGTCTAAATTGCCACTGTGGCTCGTCCTAGATGTCTAAACTGCCACTGTGGCTCGTCTAAGGTGCCCGTATTGCCACTATGGAGGGAATTAGGTAATTCGGACACGTCCTAGGTGTCTTCGTTGCCACTTTAGCCCTTTGTAGGTGTCTAAATTGCCACTGTGGCTCGTCTTAGGTGTCTAAATTACTATTGTGGCTCGTCTTATGTGTCTTTACTGCCACTGTGGCTATTCCTAGGTGTCAGAAAAGTCCCTGTGGCTCGTCTTAGGTGTCTAAATTGCCACTGTGGCTCGTCCTAGTTGTTTCTACCTCCTAATGTTGCTCGTTTTAATTGTCTCTATGGCCACTGTTGCTTGTCATAGATTAAATATCCAGCAACTCAACCCAATGGTTAAGAATTTCATTCGAATTTTCTTACAATAACTATTTAAATAAATACCCGTTCGAATCAGAATAAAATTATCAGTTCAAATTGAAAGATAAACATCGTGCTAATTAATCATGTCGTAAATGGCAAGCGATCAATAATTTTATTCAAATACCAATTATTTATAAATTGAATAATAATTCTTTTTAGTCAGGCGGAAGGTAATGATTTCTGATTAATAATCTATTCAAACACGAGCCTATCTCTTCTTTTGTTATTAATATTTCGGATTCCGACCGGTCTAGAATTTAAAATAGAACGGGAGATGAAAGTCGAGGACGTATTTGCAAGTTATTTCCGTGGAAATTCCGTTTTTTTTTTTTAAACTCACCAAAGAAAAAAATCATATGACAATATGATGAATAGCCAGGCTTCAATGTATTCGAGGCCGATGCCTATATTTGCAATTTATATATGTGTGCAGACAAGTGTAGCATAACAAGAACGCATAAGGCTTCTCGTAATTTAAGCAGCGTTGGCATAAACCTTTACAATTTTTTTTTTAAATTTAAAAAGAAAAAAATTTTTATAAATCACTACCACAGTGATTTCGTTTAAGGAATGATTACTAAATTGAAAGTGGAGGCGGAAAAAATGCGATGAGGATTGACCGAGGTCAATATATTGTTACCCCGTGATAAATGAGTTAGGTGTCGGAGGCGAGGTCCTCCAAATATAGATGACGTGTGATCTTCTTTCTGACGCAATCATCTTCTTTTAATTTTTCAATTTTGTTATTACACGCCCAACCCCGAGTTTTGTTCTTATCGCTCGCCTTTTCGGAAAATTCCCTCGTGGCCACAAATGCAATATTGCACTTCAATTTTATTGAATTTAAAATTCAATATTCCTCTCAAAAAAAAAAAAAAAAAAAAAAAAAAATGGAAACTGATGGATTGTTATTTTTTTTTTTTTATAAAAGGTGGAGTAAAGATATTTATTGCTAATTTTATTGGAATATTTTGTTTTTTTGTTATTTCTCCAGTTGAAGTTATTGACATTTAATTATATTCCCGTCTCATCCAATTAGCTTTGATATACGAGTTATATCAAATGATCCGTGTTTTAATTTTTTTTTTCTTTGTTCTTTTTTTCTTCGCTGAAAATTAAATGAAATCGATATGGCGTTTGTTTTTTGTTTTTTTTTGTAAAATTATATTATACGATCGTGAGATGGGAATTTCGCGAAAAAAAAACCATTTTAAACGAGCAAGGTTAATAATATTTAATTAAAGAGACTATGACAAGGTTTAGGTTTAGATTAATTTAAGATTTTCGTTTTCTTTTAACTGGGGAAATTTTTATTCAGTCCGAGCTTACAGTTTTTTATGTAGCTGACATTTTGAGGGAGAAACGATTGCAGTGGACACAACTGGGACTGTCAACAATCACAGTGGAGACACTTCGGAGGAGCAACTGTGGCATCAAAGACACTTTAGACGAGCAAAAGTGGCATCGAAGACACTTTGGACGAGCAACAGTGGCATCAAAGACACTTTGGACGAGCAACAGTAGCATCAAAGACACTTTAGACGAGCAACAGTGGAATTAAAGACACTTTGGACGAGCAACAGTGGCATCAAAGACACTTTGGACGAGCAACAGTAGCATCAAAGACACTTTGGAGAAGTAGCAATGGCATCAAAGACACTTTGGACGAGCAAAAGTGGCATCAAAGACACTTTAGACAAGCAACAATGGCATCAAAGACACTTTGGACGAGCAAAAGTGGCATCAAAGACACTTTGGACGAGCAACAGTAGCATCAAAGACACTTTGGAGAAGTAGCAATGGCATCAAAGACACTTTGGACGAGCAAAAGTGGCATCAAAGACACTTTGGACGAGCAAAAGTGGCATCAAAGACACTTTAGACGAGCAACAGTGGCATCAAAGACACTTTGGATGAGCAACAGTGGCATCAAAGACACTTTGGACGAGCAACAGTAGCATCAAAGACACTTTGGAGAAGTAGCAATGGCATCAAAGACACTTCTGACAAGCAACAATGGCAATGGAGACAACTTAGACAAGCAACTCAAGCTATGAGGAGCGCACTGGAGGCATCTGGATGAATAATGAAGACAGTAGAGACACTTTGACAAGCAACAATGACAGTGGAGGCACTTTGGACGAGCAACAGGGTCTACTGTTGTCATGTAAAACAAGCAACAGTGGCAGTGAAACCATTCAGGACGAGCAACAATACAAATGAAGAACCTCAAGACGTGCTACAGTGTCAAGAGACAGCAGAGAACGAGAAACTACTAGAATGAGCAACAAAAACTAGAGCTATAACAGAAAAATAAATAATCATCTCTAATAGCGTTAATCTGTAATTAGCAACAGCCTTTCTATTATAACCAAATTAAAGCCAAAACAAAATTTGGAACGTTATCAAAGCAAACTTTGGATCTAGGCCAAAACTGGAGTTGAAACTAGAATGAAACTATAAAAACCATTAGGCTTTTATACTTTCCTCGTAACTTCTGCATTATCACGGTTTTTAGATCCCTTTTTAAAAAAAAACCTTGCTAAAGAAAATCCTTCTAATTTCTCAATTTCACTTCTTGACAACAGCCAAATGAATTAAAGATTAAAAACAGAAGATATTTTCCTTAATATCCGGGCTGGGTTTTATCTGTTATTTTACGACGAATCGATATACACAAAAAAAAAATAATTGATAATTTTTTTTTCTCTCAACAAGCAAATAAATTTTCCCGTCAGCATCCAAGGGCAGTTGGCCAATGAACTCTCTGATGCGGGGAAAGAATGAGAGAGAGAGAAAAAAAAACAGCACTCAAGTCCAAAGGAGAACACAAATCAATCATTTTTCGTAATCGTCTATTTTTATATAAAATTGCGTTGATTGAGATTTTCTTTTTCTTGAAAAATTGTTTGGGATTTTTTTTACTGCGAAAAAATTAGTGAGGCTTAAGGAATGATAGCCAGTGACAAAGAGCAAAGGGACAATTGCTTTTAGTTCAAAATGTTATCGTATTAAGCGAATTGATAGCTTTAACTCGGTTTTTAGTGACTAGGGCAAAATCATTCGGTTGATTCGTGATTGCAAATATTCCCAGTAATTTTTGAGTAAGAATTTGGTTTTGACAAAATATTGATAGATCAACAAGATGGATCTCCGCTATCTTTGTTGCTTGTCCCAAGTGTCTCTGCTGTCTTCATTATTCATCTGGGTGCCTCCAGTGCACTCCTCATAGCTTGAGTTGCTTGTCCAAGTTGTCTCCCTTGCTACTGTGGCTCGTCAGAAGTGTCTCCACTGCCATTGTTGCTTGTCCAAGTGTCTCTACTGTCTTCATTATCCATATGGAGTCCTCCAGTGCGCTCCTCGTAGCTTGAGTTGCTTGTCCAAGTTGTCTCCATTGCCACTGTGGCTCGTCAGAAGTGTCTCCACTGTCATTGTTGCTTGTCCAAGTGTCTCTACTGTCTTCATTATCCATATAAATGCCTCCAGTGCGCTCCTCATAGCTTGAGTTGCTTGTCCAAGTTGTCTCCCTTGCTACTGTGGCTCGTCAGAAGTGTCTCCACTGCCATTGTTGCTTGTCCAAGTGTCTCTGCTGTCTTCATTATTCATCTGGATGCCTCCAGTGCGCTCCTCATGGCTTGAGTTGCTTGTCCAAGTTGTCTTCATTGCCACTGTTGTGATTTTTATGTTAGTGCTGGTCATCTTAAGTGTCTCCTTTTATTAAGGGGACAATGTTAAATTAATAAATATAAATCGATACCAATAATGGATACATCTTCAGTGCCGTGATCGCTTTCAAGGGCGTTCGTGAACGCTCTCCGCCTAACGAGAAGGAAATTTCAAGGAAAAATATAACCCTTAACAGGATAAAATCTAAAATTTAAAAAAAACAATCCAGGTCTTTGAACTAGTTCATCGCAATCCAAGCAAAATAACAAGGAAAAAAAAGGGTCATGAAAGGTTATCTTGAAAAGACCTGACCACGACAACGATTTGTGAGATGGGATGAATGAAGCTTTTCGTAGAACAAAGTTAATCTCTGTTTACCAGAGAAGAGAAATTTTGTGGAAATTATGGGTTGGGCCCTATTCAATGTTGATCATTCATTCAACTCAACTTGCTTTTAATTTCCTCAAATTAAAATCCCGTCCTTATATTTACACGGCTCTGAGTTTTTTGTTATCATAAAAAACCTGACCTAGGTTACCCCATCTTTTAAAAAGAGATGCAAACACCTGTTGACGACTGATAATAAAATCACGTGACCTCATTTTTCTGCAGATTGCAAAAAAAAAAAATAGTTTAACCTTGATGGAAGCGACGACGCGGCTTTTCCCCTTTTCCGATACACAATTGATAATAAAATAGTTTATAAGACTTGGCGTTAGGAAATCTTTCGCACGACATTGTGACCGAGTGACGTATTATTTTACCAAGTTTATTCAACTTTTATGTAACACTTCTATAACAGTTTGGCGCGATATCAAAAAAAGTTCTTATATATACGATTCATTATCAAGGTTAAGCCCGATGAGATTTACATCCAGGAAATTAATCCTTATTAAAAATTACATCACGTTTTTTTTGTCATGAAGGGAGAGAGAAAAACATCACGATGTATTTAAAATAAAAAAATAACTGAATCAGCTATCAGGCCGAAAAAAAATTGACGGAATTACTCTAGCCCTGACCTTAATTGAAATTAATCGGTTCCGAGTCTCCATATACGGTTCCAACCCCGAATTGATGGATCGTTATTATAAACCATCTCTTGTATATCGTCGAATTGTACATAACCTCAATTAAAATATCATAGGGATTGAACTTGGTCCCTTTTTCCTGTAAAAGTCTTTTTTGCTTGGATTAAGTTTTTGATGGTCCCTATATTTGAATCAATGAAAAAAATTTTTTGTTAAAATTATCTTAAATTTTTTCATGTCCAAAATTTCTTCACGAAATTTTTCTGGTTTAAGTTTTTTCTCGGAATTTTTTTTGCTAAAAGAAACTTACTAAGAAAAACTCTAAACTTTTATTGTTAAAAGTTTCCCCTCAGAGTTTTTATTAGTAAGTTTCTTGTGGAATATTTTTACAGACAAAAGTTTCATCCCAGAATTTTTACTGCCAAAAGTTTCATCCCAGAATTTTTACTGCCCAAAGTTTCATCTCAGAATTTTATTGCTAAAGGTTTCTTAGATTTTTTACTGTCCAAAGTTTCATCTCAGAATTTGTATTGCCAAAAGTTTTTCCTCAGACTTTTATTATTTTTATTGTCAAAAGTTTTTTCTCAAGATTTTTATTGCTAAAAGTTCCCCTTCAAAATTTTTATTAGTAAGTTTCTTGTCGAATATTTTTACTGCCAAAAGTTCCCCTTCAAAATTTTTATTAGTAAGTTTCTTGTCGAATATTTTTACTGCCAAAAGTTTCATTTCAGAATTTTTACTGCCAAAAGTTTCTCCTTAGAATTTTTACTGTCAAAAGTTTCATTTCAGAATTTTTACTGCCAAAAGTTTCTCCTTAGAATTTTTACTGTCAAAAGTTTCTTCTCAAGATTTTTATTGCTAAAAGTTTCCTTTCAGAATTTTTATTAGTAAGTTTCTTGTCGAATATTTTTACTGCCAAAAGTTCCCCTTCAAAATTTTTATTGTCTAAAGTTTCTTCTTAGAATTTTTACTGTTTCTTCTCGAGATTTTTATTGCTAAAAGTTCCCCTTCAGAATTTTTATTAGTAAGTTTCTTGTCGAATATTTTTACTGCAAAAAGTTTCATCTCAGAATTTTTACTGCCAAAATTTTCTACTCAGAATTTTTATTGTCACAGTTTCTTCTCAAGTTTTTTATTGCTAAAAGTTTCCCTTCAGAATTTTTATTAGTAAGTTTCTTGTCAAAAATTTTTACTGTCAAAAATTTCTTCTCAAGTTTTTTATTGCTAAAAGTTTCATCTCAGAATTTTTACTGTATAAAGTTTCTTCTTAGAATTTTTACTGTCCAAAGTTTCGTCTCAAGATTTTTATTGCTAAAAGTTTCCCCTCAGAATTTTTAATAGTATGTTCCTTCTCAGAATTTTCACTGTCCAAAAATTTCTTCTGAAAATTTTTTCCTCGCTGGAACTTTCCTTAAATTTTTTTATGAGAAGAAAAGTGTTAAATTTTTGAAGTCCCTAAAATTTAGAAACAAATCGAGTTAAATCCCTGAAAATGAATAATTGCACTTAAGTAGCCGACAGGGCAATCCATATTTAATGCTCAACGTAAAAATTCTTAATAATAACGACAATGAAATCCAGATATCGAGCCTTAATGGGCTTCGATGATAAATAAACAGGGACGTTTATGAAATCATGATAAGAAAAATTGAGGTCATTCCTCCCAGACTTAATATCTCGTGATAAAGTTTTCTCTTATCGGAAATGAAATCGATTTAGGCTGTCAGTGTTATTTTAGATCAAAATTAAAAATTCATGAAAATAATAAATACTGATGAGCTTAGTTGTAGCTCGATTTACGATTTAAGAGAAAAGAAACCTTGAAAGGGTTCAAATACCAAGAATAAAGGTCTCGCCCTAGAATAATAATTAGAATTAAAATTTAGGATAGTTATTCAAGAACAAGAGATAAGAATAAAAAATAAAAAGTTACGAGATGATAGTGCCAGTATGTCGAAATTTTTTCTTATCATGAACCAATGCCATCTTTTATTGCATTCTTCAGAATGATATACCCAAACATTCTACTTTTTTAAACGTGTTAGCCTTCTCAAGGACTGAAAATTTTTGCATTGAAATGGTTTATTGTTGGAAGTTCTTGTCATGTTCTTTGTGCTCTTCGTCTTGTTTCCCTGGTGTAGGATTTGCCAACTAAATTTTTCTCTACTGTAACTGTTGCTCGTTTCAAGTGTCTTTACTGCATCTGTTGCTCGTCCTAGGTATCTCTACTGCAACTATTGCTCGTTCTATGTGTCTCTACTGCATCTGTTGCTCGTTCTACGTGTCTCTACTGTAACTGTTGCTCGTTCTATGTGTCTCTACTGCAACTGTTGCTCGTTCTAGGTGTCTCTACTGCAACTGTTGCTCGTTTCAAGTGTTTTTACTGCATCTGTTGCTCGTCCTACGTGTCTCTACTGTAACTGTTGCTCGTTCTAAGTGTCTTTACTGCAACTGTTGCTCGTTCTATGTGTCGCTATTGCAACTGTTGCTCGTTCTACGTGTCTTTACTGCATCTGTTGCTCGTTCTACGTATCTCTACTGCAACTATTGCTTGTTCTATGTGTCTCTACTGCATCTGTTGCTCGTTCTACGTGTCTCTACTGTAACTGCTGCTCGTTCTATGTGTCTCTACTGCAACTGTTGCTCGTTCTAAGTGTCTTTACTGCATCTGTTGCTCGTTCTACTTATCTCTACTGCAACTATTGCTTGTTCTATGTGTCTCTACTGCATCTGTTGTTCGTTCTACGTATCTCTACTGTAGCGGTTGCTCGTTCCACGTGTCTCTACTGCAACTGTTGTTCGTTCAAGGTGTATCTTACTGGTATTATGACTCCTCCTGGGTACTTTTATCGTCTCAAGTGTCTCAAATGCCACTGTGACTCGCCCGAAGTGTCTTGGCGGCAATGGTAGTTCGTATTAAGTACCTTACTGCCGCTGTTGATTGTCTTAGGTGTCTCAGTAGTCACGGTAGCTCGTCTTAGGTATCTCCACAGCCACTGCAGCTCGTCTTAGGTGTCTGAATAGCCACTGTTGCTTGTCCTAGATGCCTGAATAGCCACTGCGGCTCGTCTGAAATGTCTCCACAGACACTGTGGCTCGTCTTATGTGTCTCAATAGCCACTGTTGCTTGTCCTAGGTGCCTCAGTAGCCACTGCGGCTCGTCTTAGGTCTCCACAGCCACGGTGGCTTGTCTCTGGTGTTTCCATAGTCTCTATTCCTCGTCTTAAGTGTCTCTGCTGCAACTGTGTAGCTCGTCTCATGAGTCTCTATTCCTCTCAGTCATCTTTTCTAACCATATATTTAGCTTTCTTATCATCACCCCCATCAACTTTAAAACAATTTCCCGCTGCATCCTTTCTTCCAATAATTATTTTAAAAAAATATTCGCAATAATATTTTAGCCGAATAAAAGGCATTATTACAAAGAGTAGCGAACAGGAAAAAAATGATTGTTTCCTCTTTTACAAAAAAAAAAAAAACCGGTCTAAATATGTATCAACATAAATCATTCGTAGAATTCACGTTTCGGTGAACTTAAAAATTTTCAATTAGAAAACAAAATACCCTTCTCAAACTCTCTTCTCTTTCATTTTTATTTCATCCATTTAATTTTCCTTTTGTTTATTATAAATGAAATGATTAAAACGACAACAACTCTATATTCCATTTTGAATGAACCGACCCATATATATAAGGTTTGTATGTGTGTGTGTGTGTGCTTATGTATAATGCACGTTTAGTTGTTATTCATAAGCACGGATTGTGTAATATTCGAACTTGTATGCTTGACACGAGTTCGTCAGGATCGATTTCGACATTTTTAAAAAAAGGAGTAAAAGAACTTTTTTAAAACGCATATTTGCTCTAGACCTTGGCTAAAGAAAATCATTCTTGCCCAGAAGCCAAAAATTTTTATTCTTTTTTTAGAATATAAATGGCGATACGTGCGAAAGGGAACACCCAAAACGAAATAGATTAAAATCAACCGGACATTGTCAGGTTTCCGATTGATATCTCAGGCCGAAAACTTACAAGAGCGATGAAGAGAGATGGAGAGTGAAAAAAAAAAATCAACGATTAAGAATGCAGTCTATCGCGATTCAATTATTTAAAAGATAAGTGCTCCCTTGTTGCTTCTGGCAGGTTTTCAAGGCCGAGCCAGGATAGAGAACATAATCACAGGAAATGTTAGAATATCTCTCATTATTGCACGGCGCGTGCATGTTTCTTTTTTAAGTTCTTTTTTGGGATCGAGCAAAGACCGAAAGAATTGAAGATGTTTTTTTTTAATAAATTGTGCCATGATTTATGTTTGTTGAATTATCATATTGATTCGTGACATATAGAAAACATTTTTGTAATTATAATTTTTCTTCAAATATGGCCACAGACTCGACTCCTGTTTCCATAGACTCAGCCGTATCGATCGTGTTGCACGTTGACACGAGGCGCTAATAAAATGCTTTCTTTCTCATTTTTTTTTTTTTTAAAAAGTTATTTAATCGGACACGTGAATCTGGGATCAGTGTTGTTCAATTTGTAATATTCCTTCAGCTTGATTGAGTTTGGAAATTCTCCTTATGTTTGATGAGAGGTCGATGGTCTGAGTAAGGGCGAATAAGCAGTAGGAAAAACTGGAAGTGGATTTTTCTAATCAGCGGATGAAGGAAGAAGTTGCAACTGGGCGCATCTGGTCGTGCGGGTTTTTTTTTTTTTGTGTTGTCATTTGGCATCGGTTTCAACGAGGTGTTTATAAACTTGTTATGTTTGAGTTGAAGGAGGAAATAATATGTGCGGCAAATGATGACATGTCGGTTTTAATTAGCGCGATCGAAAGGTTCGAGAATTGGGGAAATGCGATTTTTTTTTTTTGGTTAGTTTGTTGATTTGGGTAGGGCAATGTAGGCAGAAAATATAGGAGTATTCAAGAGGCACGTTAGGCGGATTCAAACATTTTCTTAAACTATCAAGTAGCGCAAGGTCGAAGGAAAAAGAAGGCTTGGCCTCAAAAAATGTCTTTTAATTGTGACTGACCGTAATTGGTAGAGATGTTTAGTAGAAGAGATGACAAGATATGATACAAGAAGATCGTTGGATAAAGTCAACGATAGCGATTGAACAGCTGGGTTGGAGCAGCAGTATCCATTGCAGTAATTGGAACGATTAGCAATAACAACTGGTGATTCTAAGCTGGGAATATCAGTGATTGAAGCATCTAGGCTGAGGAGGAAGTGTGTAGAAATTTCAGGGACGAGCAACTATTGCAGCAAAGACTTTTAAAATAAGGTAAAGTTGCAGTAGAGTTACTTAAGACGAGCGACAGTTGCAGTAAAGACACTTTAGACGAGCAACAGTGGCATCAAAGACACTTTGGAGAAGTAACAGTGGCATCAAAGACACTTTTGACGAGCAACAGTGGCATCAAAGACACTTTTGACGAGCAACAGTGCCATCAAAGACACTTTGGAGAAGTAGCAATGGCATCAAAGACACTTTAGACGAGCAACAGTGGCATCAAAGACACTTTAAACGAGCAACAGTGGCATCAAAGACACTTTGGACGAGCATCAGTGGGATCAAAGACACTTTAGACGAACAACAGTGGCATCAAGGACACTTTAGACGAGCAACAGTGGCATCAAGGACACTTTAGACGAGCAACAGTGGCATCAAAGACACTTTGGAGAAGTAGCAGTGACATCAAAGACGCTTTAGACGAGCAACAGTGGCATCAAAGACACTTTAGACGAGCAACAGTGGCAAAAAAGACATCTAGGACGAGCCACGGTGGCATCAAAGACACTTTAGACGAGTAACAGTCGCGAAAAAGACATCTAGGACGAGCCACGGTGGCAATAGAGTCCCTTAAAATGATCCACAATTGCTTCAAAGTTACTTACGACGAGTCGCAGTGGAATTTACTCATCTGGAACGAGCCGCATTGGCTTTAAGGTCACTTGGGACGAGCCACGGTTGCTACAAAGTTCCTAAGGACGAGCAACAGGAGCAGTGGTGACATTTAAAACAAGCCACAAAGGCTTCAAGCACATTTAAGACAAATAAAAGTCATAACAGAGACACTTACGACAAGCAACAGTTGCTCTAGGAACTCATAAGACAAGCCGGAGTGATAATAACCATTCAAAAAAAATTATTTAATAAAATTCTTTTCCGAATGAGTCTCACTATTCTCTGATTTTTTCATGGGACGTCTTGAAATTTATTTCAAAACCCGATTTTCAAGCCATTTATATCCTGAGCACTCGCTTTTGAATTTCGATTATGGTACATTGGAAATCAAAACATTTTTTTTCTCATCGAAAAACTTACGAATCAGCAGATCTCTTAGTTATTGGATAACACGTGGCAAATTACAATTCATAACAACTTAAAGAATTCAGTTTAGCTGCGACGTTTTGTTTTTCAACAAGACATGCTTCTAAGCGAGTTTGATTTTTTTTTCCCAACTCAGCTTCATGAACAAAACATAAACTCAACTTACATAACCTCAACTCTTTTTTTTTTCTTCTCTAAAGTCAATTAAACCAAAGGATTTTCCGCAAGCGTTGAACGAACTTTATCCGTCATATCATTCCCAATCAAAACAATTTTCTTATTGTCTTTTTTTATCTTTAAAAATACTTCGGCTAGCCAAAAAACAATTTTACGCTGTGTCATCAACTACTGATTAATTCTAATTATTTTTTCTTTTTTATTTTCAGGTAAGAATCTTTAAATCATTTTTCGAGGATGCGGATTTTTTAAAAAACTCAAGTTTTATCTCCTTGGAAATATTCCAAAAAATCCGCATTCGATTGGAAACTGCCCGTCTTAATAATTCATGATTCAAGAGATGCAAAAAAAAAAATGAATGGCGACAGACATCTTTAACTGATTCATTCTTTTTTTTAAAAAAAAAGAAAATGGCCATCGGTTACTCGATGGCACATGGTATATCCTGATACGAGAATAGCATCCCAGGTAGCGCGAGCCATCTTCGGTTGTTACAACAACTAAACGAGGTGATTATATAAGTTTATCATCAGGAAAAGTAGCTTTAAACAAAGATTGTATAAGAAAAAATACAAGAGAGAGAGGGGGGTAAGAGGAGGCGGTATTTGCAAACACAATGTCCTTCGAACTTAATCCTGTTCTCTCAGTTTCCACATTCCAAGCCGTTTCATAACTTCAATTCCTATCTCATTAATAGCAACAAATCTTACATCTTTTTAAAAGATCGTACCTGAAAACGTAATCGGGCAGGTGCGGTTCTCACTTTTTTTGCACTGTCCATGATATGCAGATCTTTTATGGGAATCGGTTTTTTTTTTTGATTTAATCTTTGAAAACGATGGGTTATTAAATTTGAGATTTCTCGTTCCCAGGTTTTTCCATGAACATGATCTCGACCTCTTTGGGATAATATTCTTCGGTTTTGTATCCATAATAAGATAATCCTGCGTTTAATATTACCCGCAGGTCGGAGGCTTGACCTCGAGTATACCGAACAGTTTAACTGATAATTTGCGGATATCTGGAAGTCCCCCCCTTCTAGTTTTTTCTTCCCTGTTAATTGGGTCTGAAAAATGATGCGGGATTGTATCGTGTTTTGATGTTGTTTTTTTTTAATGTAAACAAAAGGGGAATGTTTTTGATGGGTATTAAATTGGTAGGAGTTAATGAGCTTGGAAGGTATACTGGATCTAATTAAATGGTGTAGGAGGTTTGGGAAAGAAAAGAAGTGAAGTTTAACTCTGTTGTAATAATAACGCTCGTAAACAGGTGATATTTGCTTGTTGTTTGATCTTAACGCCCCCGTTTTAACATCGTTTATAGTTTTTGGGAACAGGATTCGTGGGGGAGTTTAGTCGAGTCATTATGGGAAATATCTATGGTTTATTAGGGTTTGTCTGGCGTTTCATCTTTCGGTCAGTATCTCCGTAACAAGAATTTTCAACATTAACTTGTCCCTGAGTAGGGTTTTGCCGGAAGAATACATCTTTTGATGCGCTACACGGTGTTGTTCCGCAATCAGGTGTCAGGACAAAATATATATGATGTTTGAAATTATTTATGGGGTTGGCACCTTTATAACTAGAATTTTCAACAACTGCAGATACAGAACTTGCCCCTCAGTAGCATTTTGCCTGGATTTTGCCTCTGGTTTTGCTGGAAGGGTATGTGTATTTTGTGCTATATGCCGTCATTGCAAAATTTCAATAGAATATCAGAAGTTGTGCCTTCCCAGAAAATCTGAAGCTGAGTTGTAGACAAAAGACTATTACTAGGCTAATATAATTTTAATAAAGATTCAAAATTCTAGTTAAGGAGATGGAATCGTTTTATTTTGCCGCGAAAACTTATTGCGTCGTGATATATCTCCTACAAAACTAAAGCTGAAAATTACACAAGAGGCTATCAGAGGGCTGTGTATGTGTTAGTTAAGGTTGAAAATTCCAGTTATGGAGGTACTGAACGCTCTAAAAAGTCAGGACGTCATGTTCACTTTGCTTTCTCTCTATTGCGGAGTGAGTTGACGTAGGACATAAAATGGTGTATCCTTGTGGCTCAACCATAACCAAAGTTTAGATCAAATCGGAGTAGGGGTTAAGATATGAGTCTGTAGTGGTTGAAAATTCTAACAATCGAGGAACTGAACGCCCAAAGAACTCCCAAGGTCATACATATTTTGTTGATACCTTATTGCGCTATGGCTGAATATAGAGGTCATTCCTTTCCGGCAAAACGAATACGGAAATTAACACAATAAGCTATCAGGGGGGTAGACAAGTGTTAGTAAAGGTTGAAAATCCTAGCTAGGGAAATACTGAATGCCCAAAGAAAGTGGAACGTCACGTGTTTTGATACCTTATTGCGCAGTGGCCCAGTGTGTCGCTTAAAAAGTTATACCCTTCCATCGAAACTAAAGCGGATATTCAGACAATATGCTATTGGGGGACTTGATATATCTTTAAAGTTTAAAATTTTTCTTTTGGAGATACCAAAGCAATAAAGATTACTTACGAGACGAAATTCACAATTAAAATAAGCTTTTCATAACAAAAAAAAACTTTTTCAACACAATTTTTCATAATTACAAAAAATTAAATTATATTACTAGCAGGTGACCTTTTTGTTTAGCATTATTATCATAATTAAAATTCTTGCGTTGACCTCCCCGTTATTTCTAAGCAGCCAGATGTTACGAATAATATAGCAGAAATTCCATTAAGACTCCCCTTTTTTTGTGTCGGGTTGACCTTCTAAATTCGCAATACGAACTCGATCCCCCTTTTTCCACAAAATCGCCTGATGGCATTTAAAAAAGGGTTTCACTCGAATCGTAAACGATTATGCTTCTTCGATGGCGCCGTAAATTCTCCGCTCCCTTTTTCTCCCCGCTAAATATTTCTCTGCGCAGTGAATATCGAGTGGGAAAAAAACCGAAAAATTTTCTTTCCCCGTAATGAAGATTTTTGTTTCTTTCCTTTTCTATCATCGCCCCGGGGTTAAATGAATGTGGAAAAGTTAGTGTAGGCGAGACGAATCCCTAACGGGGGTAAATATTAGAATTTATCCTTTGGGATCGATTCCGAATAGGAATTATTTTTCTTGGAAGAGTTTGTTATTAACTTTGAGGACGAAATAAAAATCCCTCCCGACTTGATTATTTGTTTTTCATTGGGAAAAGGTTTACTTTGTTAACCCAGGGCTCCGGGAAACCTTGCCCGTTTTCATTTCAAACGAGGTCAGGGGTCAATTGCGAATGTCCTTGTCCTCATTGAAATGTCACAACTAACCTCCCCCACTCTTTTCCTCCCCGTTTGTTTTCCACCCCTTATTTTCCCGGGGTATTGTAAACTCCGGTTTCGTTTTATTGTTCTTTTCATTAATTTCCCAGACTATAAATAAGGAAGTCGAATATATTTTATCGGGAGCACGTTAAATGATGTCCAAATAAAATAGGTCAGAACAAAATTTCTTCCGTTCGATCTATCTTGTCGAATGTTATGGTTTATGGGGGTTGAAGTTTTTTGAGAATAAAATTCGCGGCGTCAAGTTTGCGATATTAGCTGGGATTAAGATGAGAAATAAACTTGATTAGCTTTAGAATGAGCTTGTCAAGTTTGAAGAAACATCTCGATTTATTATGCCGCATCATTTATCTAGATGTGAACGCTGTTTTTTTGTTACGTCTTTATTATTTTCACAATAGTGAGGGGGATTAATTTGAGGCGGGAGAGGACGAGAAGACGGAAAAAATTTTAAGAATAATTCAGGAAAATTTTTTAGATTTTTTTTGTAAATTTTAGCTGAACATTAATCGGCTACAACAAGAGAATCTAATTGGTTAGATATGTCATCACTTCTGCGTCAGATTTGCTTTGACACCTAATTGCGGAACGATTCCATGTACTTCATGAAAAGATATACCCTTCAAGCGAAACCAAAGCTGAGGTTCAAACGAAATACTGTAGAAGGGCAAGATATTTATCTGGAAAGGTTAAAAATCCCAGTTATACAGATTCCAGACCAAAAAAGATCCGAACGGCTTGCCTACTTTGTCTTTACACCTTAAATTGCGGAATGACGCCATGTATAACATAAAAAGATATATCTTTCCAGCAAAACTGAAGCCGAGGCTGAGATGGAAGGTTAACGATGGGCCAAATACATGTCAGGAAAGGTTGAAAATTCTTGTTATGCAGCTGTCGAACCAACAAACATCAAGCAACATGCTTACTTTGTCTTGGCACCTTAAATTGCGGAATGACACCATGTAAATCATAAAAAGACATATCTTTCCAGCAAAACTGAAGCCGAGGTTGAGACGGAAGGTTAATGATGGGCCAAATACAAGCCAGAAAAGGCAGAAAATTCTTGTTATGGAGCTGTCGAACCAACAAACATTAAGCAACATGCTTACTTTGTCTTGGCACCTTAAATTGCGCAATGACTCCATGTAAAACATAAAAAGACATATTTTTCCAGCAAAATTGAAGCCGAGGTTGAGACAGAAGGTTAATGATGGGCCAAATACAAGTCAGGAAAGGCAGAAAATTCTTGTTATGGAACTGTCGAACCAACAAACATCAAGCAACATGCTTATTTTGTCTTGATACTTATTGCGGGATGGCCTGATGAATTACAGAAAAATTTGAACCTTTCCAGCAACAAATGACTACTGAGGGACCAGACATATCTCAGTAAAGCCTAAAAATTCGACTTGCGGATTAGACCGAACCAAATGAGACCATGTGTCATATTTAGTTTGCCCTGTTGAACCTTATTGCGGAGTGGCCTAACATATCACATAAATATAGGTACCTTTCCAGGAAAATTAGAGGCGATATCCAGCCAAAATATTAATAAGGGATGAAATTAATGTCGGGGAAAGTTAAAAATTCTACTTATGAAAATCCCACATTAAACAAGACCAAACGCCAGACAAGACATATCTCCCCATTTAAATTTTTCACCTACAACAACAAAAAAACACCTTCGTTAGGTCATGGAATCGTATCCTCCTCCTCTTCAGCCCCTCCCATCATCATTATCATTGGAGAGGTAACTCCCTGAATGAAGCTGGACCGAAAGGATATATCAGACGGGGGGAGAGAATAAGCACAAAACGAGACTTGCGCATTTATATTTCAAAGCATCGTCGCGACGTCGACGTCTCGTCTTAACCTATTTACCTGTCGAGGGATTTTTATACCGTATTCCCGTAAAATGAAATCAGCCACCTCCCTTCTTACCCTTTTTTTTTACTAGAAATTCCACATTTTCATCTTACTCCAGTTTTTTTTTCTGTGAAAGAAAAACAATACTCGCCCCGAGGTCGGGAAAGCGTGGGATATAAACTGCAATTTTTCGATCAAGCTTTTTTACAATTTTTGCATCTACCCTTGAGGGATTTTTCTATAAAGTTCATTCCACATCATATTTTTTTCCCCTATTCTGACCTTAAGCGATACTTTGAGGTTTTTCAAAAATAATCTATCCGCAAGAAAAACACACGATATCGGGTCTTTAGTTTTTTTATCTGTACAAAGGGAACTTTACAAGGTTACGTACGTAACGGACGTATGTAGCTTGATAAATAGGTAACCTAAATCTGTGGGTGCAGTATGTTAACGATTAGGCTAGGCCCCGATTAATTTAACACTCTTTAAAAAAATTCTTAATGCACAATTTGCGAAATTTAATGTCATGACAATGTGTTATAGTGACATAGTATTTACAAGAGTATCTAAAAATAGAGGACACTCTTGAACCCGTTTATCATATGATTTCTCTCTCTCTTAAAGCGTCTATTACACTGTTCATTAGTTCGATGTTAAGACTTGCTCCTTTGTAATTGTTTTCAATGACGCTTGCCAAATTAGTTTTCGTTAAAATTATTCCAGGCGGTTTTTAATTTTCAAATTCTGCTTGACCGACCTGGAATACCTTCATTATTAACTCCGAAGCTTTTTCCTATACACCATTAGCTAAACCCGAGCAAACGAAGCAAGGACAACCTTCATATGATCAAATCGTGCGGAACCACAATCCGCCATCTTTGAATTCGTTTCTTTGTCTGACTCGTTTATTGTCGTGAATTTTTTTTCCATCCGACGTTTTTCAGGCATAGAATGTCAAGGAAGCATGGTCCCCATCATTCGTACCATTAAAAAAAATAAATAAAGTCATTGCCATTGTCGAACGTCTCCTTTTCGCTTAAAATTTGCCCAGTCATCTAAAAAGCACGTATAGACCTCAAGATAAAGGAAACCAACGCAAAACTTGAAACTTGTTAAGCGATTTCGCTTGGAGGGATCAACGCCACGACACGTAAGAGAAGTCCCTTACTGATAGACAGCTTGCGGTCCCTAAGGGAAATCTAGTTCTCATATGCAAGTTAATTATTTCACTCGAAAGTTTGCAGTTGTGTTAAAGGAAAATACAACTCGAATGGTGATTGTAACAACGAACAAGGTCTACTTGAAGATGAGTCCGTGACAAATGACCTACCCAGGTTATGCAACGATTTTTTTTTTTTTTTTTGTTTCAAGTACGAGGTATCTCAATTTAACATCTAAAAAGAAATAAATGCGGAAGTCTCACGATTTTTACTCGATTTTTTTAACCGTAAAATTTTTTGATTATTACGGTTCCTTTTTCCTGTTTGGCATAATTTGAGAAATTTTGGGCTGAGCGTGGCCGGATTCTCTCTTCGTGCTTTTTGGAGACCTTCTTGGCTCTTCATCAGCCCCAAAGGACCTTTCGCGCCAAAAAGCTGATTCTTCTTCTTCTTCTCTCAACCTATATCCGTCCACTCGTGAACGAAGGTCTCTCTCAAACTTTGCCACACCTCCTTGTCTTGGGCTCTTTGCCACCATTTCAATCCCGCCACCCTCTTAATGTCGCCGCACTATCTCTTTTGTGGCCTGCCGACGCTTCTTTTCGACTCTCGAGGTCTCCTCCACTGCTGTCCACCTATTCGGATCCTCCCTGGCGACATGACCTGCCCATTGCCACTTAGCTGTTGCAAGGCAAGGCTAAATTCTGATTAGGCCGGCTAAAACCCGCAGCATAAGTTGAGAAATTTTGGGCTGAGCGTGGCCGGATTTTCTCTTCATGCTTCTTGGAGACCTTCTTGGCTCTTCATCAGCCCCAAAGGACCTTTCGCGCCAAAAAGCTGGTTCTTCTTCTTCTGCTCTCAACCTATATCCGTCCACCAGTGAATGAAGGTCTCTCTCAAACTTTGCCACATTTTTTTGTCTTGGGCTCTTTGCAACCATTTCAGTCCCACCACCCTCTTAATGTCATCGCAGCATCTCTTTTGTGTCCTGCCGACGCTTCTTTTCGACGCTCGAGGTCTCCTCCACTGCTGTCCGGATCCGGATCCTCCCTGGCGACATGACCTGCCCATTTCCACTTAGCTGTTGCAAGGCTAAGATCTGATTAGACTGGCTAAAACCTGCAGCATAAAAAGCCAAGGTCCTATCCTGAAAGTTTCCAAAGCAGCCTCTTATTGCTTTCTCCTCCCTCAAAATGAACTTTGCCTCAAGTTCACCGAACCTTCCTCTGATAACAAGGTAATTTTCCGATACTAAAAACCAAGAGGTTAAATCACAACTAAAAGTATATTGGCTCGGGAAAAGGAATAACCCAAAGGAGAATAATTGGAAAATGAATGGAAATCAACACAAGTTTTATAAGAGTCATTAACTTAGCAATTATTAAGTGACAAAATCATTCTTGCGGTTCGTCAAAATCTCTGCGGGATTCGATAGCGACCCTTCTGTTTTTTTTCCCCCCTCCTTCCATCTCCCAATTAGGCACGCACTTTAGTAACTGATAATTTTTATAATGTTGTAATTAATGAAGGCCTTGAAAATTCTGTTTCTTTAAGGTCGTGAGAGCGTAAGTGCTATCAAACAAATGAAAGTGTAATCTTTCATTAGCTCTGAGAAGAAGTATATATATAAAAAAGAATAACGATACGGCCTTGCTTGGTAGAGTATAACAATAAAAAAAAAATTAAATTAATTTTATAAAAAATAATAAAAATGGCGAGGGGGAAAACTCGATCAATAAGTAATGTTGGGATGTTGAGTTTTAGAAGCTTTTAACTGAACACCAGCATAATTACACCGGGAATAATTAATGTATTAATAATAAATTAAAACGGTGATTTACATATGCAGGATGGGTCTTGTCATGTAGGCTGAATAAAAACGGATCTGCGAAAAAAAATAGTATATATTGCAAGAAATGTTGGAAAAAAATATTCAACGCCAGCGCGTTATAAAAATTTTATTTGTGCGTAAAAGAGAGATCGTTTAAAGCTGAAGGAAATTATATTCAAAGCCGTTATTGGTTGGATGCTTAGTGATCGACCACAGGGCAAGTAAAGTACTTTGTTTAGTTGGGTTCGGCAACTGATTGCGGAATGACATAAAGAGATATACCTTTCCAGCAAAACTAAAGCTGAGGTTCAAAAGAATTATTATTGGAGGACGAGGTTTGTATATGAAAAGGTTAAAAATTCCAGTTATACAGATTCCAGACCGAAGAAGATCCAACGGCATGCCTACTTTGTCATTATATTTTATTTTGAAGTGGTTCGGATGTTGAACATAAAGAGATATACCTTTCCAGCAAAACTGAAGCAGAGGTTTAAACGAAATACTGTTGGAGGTCGAGATATATATCTGAAAAGGTTAAAAATTCCAGTGGTACAGATTCCAGACCGAAGAAGATCCAACGGCATGCCTACTTTGCCATTACACCTTATTTTGAAGTGGTTCGAATGTGGAACTAAAGAGATATACCTTTCCAGCAAAACTGAAGCCGAGGTTTAAACGAAATACTGTTTGAGGGTGAGATATATATCTGAAAAGGTTAAAAATTCCAGTGGTACAGATTCCAGACCAAAGAAGATCAAACGGCATGCTTACTTTGTCTTGGCACCTTAAAAAGACATATCTTTTGAGCAAAACTGAAGCCAAAGTCTAGACTTAAGGTTAATGATGGGTCAATTACAAGCCAGGAAAGGCTGAAAATTCTTGTTATGGAGCTGTCGAACCAACAAGGATCAAGCAGCATGCTTGTTTTATCTTGATACTTTATTGCTGTGTGGTCTAATGAAAGAGGTGTACCTTTCTAGCAAAACTAAAGCTGAGGTTCAAAGGGAATGCTTTTGCAAGACGAGATATGTACCTGGAAAGGTTAAAAATTCTAGTAATACAGCTTCCAGACCAAAGAAGTTCAAACGGCATGCCTTGGCACCTTATTGCGGAACGACGCTATGTATAACATAAGAAGACATACCTTTCCAGCAAAACTGAAGCAAATGTCCATACAGAAGGTTAATGATAGGTCAAGTACATATTAGGAAAGGTTGAAAATCCTAGTTATAGAAACACCAAGCTAAAATACATCAACAAATACATCTTGGAGTGGCCCAATAACGTATAGCATAAAAGGAGGTATCCTTCCAAAAAAACTAAAGCTGAGATCGGGACACGAGGTAAACATTAAACAAAATAAGCATTAGGAATTATTGAAAATTCATGTTACGGTTAAAAATTTCGAACTTCAATATTTCCCTGCTTAAAAATTTAAAATCTTCTCCACAACTCGCTAAAATCCATTTTCAAGCAAAACATCATTCTTCATATTACAATTACACCAAAACTAATATTTTGGCGCCCCACGTGGGGCATTCGTACTCTTGAAGTAACCTTTAAAATCAAATCACCGTGATTTACATCCATCTTGAATTACATAAGCCTCTTTTTTTTTAAAAAAAAATCACCGCACGCCACTGGAATGTCCTTGATCAATGCAGCTCGACTTAACTAAGTGCACGTTTCGATGAGAATTGTCGGGACGCCAATGCAACGTCCTTGATAAGCAACTTGGCTCGTCGCTTTGGATATCGTTTCACTCAGTGAGCCATTCTAGAGTCACAGAGGCGGTCGTGTTTTCCGTTCGCTATCTGAATTTACACAAGTGTTTTTATAAATATATATATTTTTTATTTTTCCCAATATTTTCTCACGACAATTTTTTTTTTATTTATAGATATTGTTTTTTTTGAGATTAAGTGCATTGTGACATTTTTGTGCTTTATATCAAATATTTGGATTATATCAAAACTTTGGATTATATTTATATAATGTTTTAATGAGAAAAGGTTAGTTTTTTCCCGCGGATTTTTTTTTAAAAAAAAAAAGATTTTAATTTATGTTTGTTTTGCTTTCTAATATGGCGGCTATTTGTTATTTTGAACTTTTTTTTTTTAGATCGAGATTTTGCCTTGAACTTTTTATAAATATATTGAGTGACTGACCGAATGAAGTTGTTGCTTTTCCAAACAGGTCGTTATCGCCAATTTGTAAAATTAACCTTGAGGGGAGTTTATTAAAAAAAATGTTGCGTAACCGCAAACATTTTTTGTGTTTTTTTTTTTTGCCGCCCCGGATGAATTTGATAAAGAGATAATGGCCAATTTTTCCCTGGATGAAATTTTTTTTAAATTATTCGAATTGTAACCTCGAGGCGAACGGGAGAAAAGAGACGAACGAATCGTCGGCCAGCCTTCAACTGCGTCAACCCCAATGAGAATCAGTGGCGTCTTCGCGTCCCCCCCTTTCATCTCCCGCGGGAGTTTTATTTATAAGAATCTTTGGGAAAAGATTTAAGATTCAAGGACGATACTTAAAATGTAATTGTGAATAAAAAAAAAATTTGTGAGTCGGTTGCAGTATCCCCACCAATGAATCCGTGGTCGAATGCATCGACACGTGGAGCTGCATTGAAATTCAATAAGGGTCTATGTTAGAGATGTCCGTAATCAAGCACGTGGAGTTTTTGACGAGTTGCCAGATCGAAACGTTGTATGTCCCTTTTTTCAAATTTCGGGTGAAATTTCTCCTTTTTTTTCCAGTTGTAAATAGACTAAACAAAATCTTTCCATCTCCCCCTTTTAATCCAAAGGGGATGTATATGACATCCCTTTGTAAATGGATTCGCTGCGGTTCACCCTTAAAATATTAAGAAAGAAATCCCCCATTATCTGAGTGCTTTTAACTACGGCGCCGAACTTAAGTGAGGGGGCAATGTGAAGTTTCGGGGATTCTTTTTTTTTTTTTTAAAGCTTCGTCATAACACTTTCACTTACACGAGACGGGAATGAATAATAATTTATCAAAAGAGTATGTCACTCGTCTGGCCAGGTATTTCAAGATGGAATCGCCTTATAGGCGCTAATATACTTTCACTTAAGTTCAAAGTTGAAATACGCAATATGTGGATAAAAAAAATTTTGCGATTGCGTATTTGTGTCCGTAGGTTTTTTTTTTTTTTTTTGATAAACAGGGCGGGATTGACTTGAAGGGGGTTAGGCATTTCACGATGGACCGGTTTGTTAATGTTGATCCTTTCGATTTTAAAGATTATAAAATCTATTACAAAGGCGGATGAATTCTTCTTTTTGAAGGAAAATTTTTATCAAGTTGTTTCTATGGGTTTTAAGAAAAGGGTATGGCTAAGGTGCTAGACACTGCCATTGGTGTGGCACTGAGGAATATCAAAAACAAACTTGATTTTTCTGTCCATTTTCTGGATAAAAAATTTTGCCATCTTCTTTTAAAGAATGTATGATTTTGCATGTTCTCCTCATTTTTAGCCTGCCCTGTAGTTGAAGACTACACTGAGTTATTTCCAGCCAATTACTTGATAATACTTTCAAAACCGCGACTGTCGAATCTAAGATATGAAATCGTGCGTAAGAGCTTCGAGAGGATGATGAAGTCGAATTTCATCGTAATCATTGGCATTGAAAAATAATTCTTGAAAATGATGAAATGTACAAAAAAATTTATATGGATTAAAATGGTTAAGCTTTCTAAGGAGATCCTAAAAACCTCATTTAGAATATCATAAATTTAATTTAAAGCTTACAGTCACGCCATATTGGAAAAAAACCCAATTTCTTAAACTTCAGACTTCATGCCCATTTAACTCAGAAATAAATAGAGATAAGAAAAAATTGATGAGAACTAAAATTGTTTGGAATTTATCAAAGAACCCTAAAATACTGACCAATATTTCTGGAACCCCGTCTAAAGTCTTAAAATGACGTCATACCAGAAATGAGCCCGAATCCCAAATTTGAAACTTCATGCCCATCTAACTCATAAACAATAAAAGTTACCAAAAAAATTGATTAGAACTAAAAGTGCTTGGAACTCATCGGAGAACCCTAAAATACTGACCAATATTTCTGGAACCCCGTCTAAAGTCTTAGAATGACGTCATACCAGAAATGAGGCCGAATCCCAATCTTCAAACTTCATGCCCATCTAACTCATAAATAACAAAAGATACAAAAAAATTGATGGGAATTAAAATTGCTTGGAACTCATCGGAGAACCCTAAAATACTGACCAATATTTCTGGAACCCCGTCTAAAGTCTTAAAATGACGTCATACCAGAAATGAGCCCGAATCCCAATCTTGAAACTTCATGCCCATCTAACTCATAAATAATAAAAGTTACAAAAAAATTGATGAGAACTAAAATTGCTTGGAATTTATTGAAGATCCCAAAAATTTTGACAGAAATTTCGAAAGCTCTACCTGGAACTTCCTATGACGTCATAACACAGAATCGTCCAATTTTTTAACTTCGAAACCGCTTTTCTCAAAAACGGTGACTGTTGTGAAAAAATTTATAATAACTCGGATTGTTTATTTTTCAATGAGAATTCTCAGGATAAGGTTTAATTTGGGCTGTGGCATTTTTTTTCGGGTTAGGGGTGATTAGGTTAGATTAAGCAGTACTCCAGGACTCTGGCAATTATTTACCAAAAATTAATTCTGTAATCAGAATATTATTTTTCTTTTTACGCTTACAAAACCAAAGAACTCTAACCCTACCACAAGGCTTATCCAAACAATATCCTAATCTAGTATTTTCACTCCGGAAACGTACGCCCTTGTCTGGGCTCCCGGCCGCTGACCCAGTTTCATCCCGACTGGTTTATCTTTGTTTATTACATAACCTTCCGTCTCTTTCCAACTTATTACGCTTTTTTTATTCCTCTTCCTCTCTCTACTTTCTTTCTCCAACCCTCTCCATTAGAATCCAATACTGTTTTTTAAAAAAAAAACGGGTTAAAAAGCCTTTTTACAAACAAGAGAGTTGAATAATGGGGAAGATAGAGAAGTGGAAGGCTCGTCCCAGTAACATTCATCAATGACCTTAAAATTTCAAACGATGCCATGCGTGGAAAGCGGGATTAACCCCGTTTCACGTTTAGCTTACGTCCTCGACCGTCAATATTCATTTCCTTCCCTGTAAGACTGCTTACCATATCGTTGGAAAATGCAGCCTTGGTAAGCGATTTAATATTTAGCTTTCGGAATCCTTAAAATAGATTCTGATGGTTTTATTCGCGTAAGAAGACTTTGCAGCTCCGTTTGAAACGAACGTAATTCCTCGTTTTTTTATCGATTAGGATTTTCTTTTCAGTTCATTTGAGGTCACAACACGCAGCCTAATTTCTATAAAGGTCGTAATGAGGTCAGTCCTTTTTTTTTATCGAAAGCTTTTTTTTATTTACAAGGTTTATTCCCTTGCTGTGCGGGTTTTTTAAATTTTAAATTTTTTTTTTATAAAATGTAAACGATAAAAGGGCAAGTTTAGTTAAAGAAATCGAAAACTGGTGCATTATCAACAAATACCTAGAGGCGTCGTCGAAAACAGGTTCTTTCCACATTCTCCTACTGACACGGAATACTTTATTAACTAATCTACAGAGTGTTCCAAAGATTTTTTTATGTTTATTTATTTAAATAAATATGGTTGACTTATGAATTTTTTTTTAAAATTAATTTAATAAAAAGGCCTTCAGCGCTCTCCAGACTGATTGACAAGTTGAAAGCGCCTCTAGCGCTCTCCAGTGACTGATTTACAAGTTAAAAAAGTCTGCAGCGTTCTCCAGTGACTGCTTTTCAAATTAAAAACGTCTCTAGCGCTCTCAAGTGACTAATTTACGAATTAAAAACGTCTCTAGCGCTCTCTGGTGACTGATTTACACATTAAGAACGTCTCTAGTGCTCTCTAGTGACTGCTTTACAAATTAAAAACTCCTCTAGCGTTCTGCAATGACTCCTTTGCAAATTAAACGTCTCTAGCGCTCTCCCGTGACTGCTTTACAAATTAAAAACGCCTCTACCGCTCTCCAGTGACTGATTTACGAATTAAAACCGCCTTTAGCGCTCTCTAGTGACTGATTTACGAATTAAAAACGCCTCTAGCGCTCTCTAGTGACTGATTTACACATTAAGAACGTCTCTAGCGACTATTTTACAAATTTTAAATCTCTTATCGTTCAAAATTCCCGGTAAAAACATTGTGACCTTGACAGATCTTTAAAAAAACCGTTAAATTACTCTGATTGGTCCGTCATCCTCCAATAGAATTAAAGGCGGTCTCCTATTGGTTCACTGATGACCTTGAGCGCGTTGCCATGCAACTCACCGCGTGATTGGTTCTCCCTAATCCAATCCCGCGCTTTTAATTGGTTCAACGTTCGACCTTGAGCTCAAACTTCTTCCTGACTCGTTTATTTCCTTCGATAAATTCTCGATTTATTCAAGCGCGAAATTTGAATTCTAATTTTTCACAAAACGATAAAAACTTTCGTTTATCCTTTTAAAAAATTCAATCCAGCAGACCGTGAAAATTCCGTTTTTCCTAACAACACAAGTAAATATATAAACGACGGATTTCTCTATTGAGAAATCTACGAAAGGAAGGAAAATATTTATAAGAATCCCTAAAGGGATAATTTTTGAGTTATTCAGCCCTCTTTATGATTTTTTTTTTCCTTCACCGCATTTCCTTTTACTGTTGGAATTTTTGACGCATTATATCGTTTAGCATCAAACATCGTTAAAAAAAAAACCATTCGCTCAGGTTTCCATCATTGAAACGATGCCAGATTTTGATGATTAATTTTTTTTTTTTTCATTTATAAACAAAATCTTTTTATTTATATAACTTTTTATTTTTATTTCTTTATTTAGAGTGGAAAATGAGGTCGCTGATTCTCTTTTTTTTTATTCTTGACTTGCGTAGTGTCTTGTATTGGATAAGGAAAAATTTCTAGGTGCTTATGCAATTTTTTTTTTTAAGCAAACACGGTCGAAATAAAATGATAGATAAAAATAGAAAAGCATGGGGAATATTGAAAAGAAAAATCGTTGCAGATTATTTTAGTTCAAGTGCGTTTTAAATTTAGAATGAATTAATAATCTGAAAGAAGAATTTTTTTTTGTGCTTTTACCGCTTTGACGTTTTAATGCTTTTTAGTTCGTTATTTAAAGACTCCCCGTTTTTTAAGTTTCTAAATTTTTGTAGAAGAAAAGGTGTGCGGTTGACCCGCACGACTTTGAACTTGTTATAATTTCACTGAAACGAATTCGATTTTTCAATTTTTTTTTTTTTTTTTGCGATGCACGAATTACGATAAAAGCTTCGGCCTATTATTTTCGTCAATCTTTCAAGAAAAAAATTTTAGGTGAAGGAAAGTTTTTAAGATTTAATAGCGGCGCTGTTGAGTCTGGCTGTAGAAATTGTTGTCGGCTTTGGCCCTATAAATTTTTTTGGGCAAGAACTTGTCAAAGTTTTTTTTGCTTTCGAGCTCCCTAGAGTGAAGAAGTATTGCGGTGGCCTTGGGTAGTGGTAATACTTATATTCCATAGTCAAGACCTTCCGGCCATATAGATACCTGGCCATATTAGGAGCAACTTTTCCCTTTGGCATTTTTCCGTGAAAAATTGCTCTTCCCGGAAAATCCGGAAAAACTGAAAATTTTTAAGTAGTGCCGACATGGGACTCGATATCGATTGAAAAATGGTCTGGGATTTCAAATTTTCGGTCCATTTTGTGATTTGAAGGCCACCCTGCCAAGTTTACGGGTTTGGGTGGGCCAAATAAGGCCAAATTTAGAGTTTTCGGGAATTTTCTCAAAAACGGCTCTAACTATTTTTTTAATTTTTTGTGTGGAGATACCTGATCCTATAAGGAACAACTTTTCCGTTTGGCATTTTTCCGTGAAAAATCGCCCTCCGGAAAATCCGGAAAAACTGAAAATTTTTAAGTTTTACCGTCAGGGCCGACATGGGAATCAATTTCGACTGAAAAATGGTCGGGGAATTCAGATTTTCCGTCCATTTTGTAAGTTGAAGGCAACTCTGCCAAGTTTAGAACTAATTCGCAGCTTTGGCAGGGCCAAATAAGGCCAGATTCAGACATTTCGAGAATTTTTTCGAAAACGGCTCTAACGATTCTTCTTATTTTTTGTTCAGAGAAAAGTGGCCTTAAAAAGAACAATTTTTCCCTTTAACATTTTTCCGTGAAAAATCGCCCTACCCGGAAAACCCGAAAATTTTTAAATTTTACTGACATCGCCGACATGGGACTCGACTTCGACTGAAAAATGGTCGGGGATTTCAAATTTTCGGTCCATTTTCTGATTTCAAGCTTACCCCCCAAATTTTGTTTCTAATAGAGTCACTAATGATGCCTTAATTATCCCGACAGAGCGAGAAAGTGAATAGTCCTTTCCGGACTGCTATTCTCCTAATTCAAGATGGAACCTGCCCTTGCCTGTAATCTCCAGGTGAAAGCGATAGATTCGCCACGCTATTTTTCTGACGTCAAATTCGAAATAACAAAAAAAAAATTATCATTACATAACCTTTTATTATAAGTTTTAATATCGTAGCGCCTGCGGCGATTCGTATTATATTTTACCACTCCGGGTAATGTTTTCCCGTAGCCAACACACAACCACTCACCTTTTGATTCTTTTGTGGGCGGGAAATTTCAATCGGCGATTAATTTTTCTTCCCGAAAATAAAAACGGATTGTCTAGCTCTACCATGTCTTTAAATACGATTTTATTAAGACTTTATGATTTTTTTTTTTTTTACGACTTCCCAACTTGATAGAGAGAAATAAAAGTAAAAATATACAACCCAGACCGGATGAATCTAAAAATCTAAATGTCGAGATTTATTAAGGAGTTCTTTTTTTTTGCGAAGGAAAAACATTAAAATTATTTTCGATACGATGCCTCAGGGAACATTAGGCGGTTTTAATGTTATTTTAACATGCGAATTTCATGTAATATGTCTGTTGAAGCGATTTCTAAAATTCATGTCCACAAATGGGAAGTCTGGGTAAAGGCAAAATTTTTCAGTAGCTCGAAGTTTGCTTTTTTTCCCGGCTGAATTCGGGCTGTGGCCCCCTACGAACTTCTAAATTTAAATAATAAGATACTAAGAAAGTTTTATGCTTAAAGGAAAAAAATTATAGTAATTTCGGAGTTCGTTGACATGTCGGAGTTAATATAAAACTACGTGCGGTAGGTTATGTTGTTTGATTCATACGTTTCGAATTCTTTTTGTATCCCCCTTTCTTTCTTTTTAGCCGAAATGCATGGTCGTAAAATTTCATCAAGCAAAAAATTGCATTGTAAAAAATGGGGAAATGTACGTTTTCATCTTCTGGCTGCGATTTTTTTTTTTTTTTTTTTTTTTACTATTTCGTTTTTGTTTATCGGAGTTTGGTTCGGAATTTGGATTAGAGCGACGTGCAAGTTTTTTTTTTTGTTTTGTTCGAGGATTGGAAAAGTGGAGAAGTTTTTAAGTAGAGTAATGGATTAGCGGAAGTTTTTGTCGTTAAATATATTTATGTTGGGGAGGTTTTTTTTTTTAGGGTTGGGATTATATAGGAGGGTGGGATATTTATAGTTTGGAGGATTGGTGTGGGTGATTGTTGTGGGATGCGGTTTTTGTGTCGTTGATTGGGGGTTTGTTTGTGTGGCTTGGAAATTAAGGAGGTAAGCGTAGAAAATTTAAGTTGCTGATGTCATAAAAAAATCAAAAAAATTGAAGAGAAATGGGGCAGAGACTCGCTGTGGAAGATGTGGTGCGCTGGACGAGGCAGCGAAGACGGGACTGGAACGAGCATGTAGACCGAATAGGGAATGACCGGCTCCCGCGCATCGCCCGAGATAACAAGCCTAATACCACCCGGCCCGTCGGAAGGCCACCAAAAAGATGGGTCTATAGCTGGACCTCCACGTTCCAGGAATAATTTGGAAAATACAGGCCTCAGGCCTAATTTAAGAAGAAGAAATGGGTATACTGAGGAACGCAACTCTATTGTAAACGCCTCTATTTCTTTGCTCATGCTAGAAACTTCCTTAATAATGGTGCATGAGTTCCCGAAAAATTTGGCAACAAAGCTACGCCTCAAAAGCCACCAACTTCCCCTCCGGGGAGTTGAAACACATCCGACTTTCCGCCATCATCATCATCGTCGTCTCACTATCTTCCCCTGGGAAACAAAATCCTAAAACTCACCGTATAATGAACGTAGAGTCAGTCACAGACTGGAAAAAGTCGTAAAAAGAGGATAATCGATTATAAGACCATAAACGCGATTAGGTTGGGGATCGTGTATCATACAATATTAGGTCATTGACTTGAAAACATCACCACAGAATATAGTGAGATAGGTCAGGCATGTACCTGGCTCATCTCTTCAACTCGACTAGCAACAAACGTCTGCGCCACATATTTTAATCTTGATACATTTTCATCCACCTCGTCAGTGTTCCCCTCTCTATTTTAAATTAAAGCTGTATTAATTCAAGAATCAAGAAGGTCAAACTGAAAAACTTTCGAAGCCGGCCTCGCAAACTTGACCTAGGCTACTTGGTTCTTCCGTTCGCAGTGCGTTGCGTCATGTCGTGTCAGTGAACTTTCACTTCTTTGAATCGCTTCTGTCTTTTTTTTTTTAATATTTTCCTCGTGCATTTATTTTTTTTTTATTTCTCCTCCCCTTTCAAGGTTGTTTCAGCAATCAACCATAGTAACTGCATGTAATGGGCGATTTTATATTTGCGTATCATCAGGGACGTGCGTGACGTTCTCATCGGGGATTTTCACCGCAGTAATATATTTAATCGGTTGTGTAACAACCGGTTTTCTTTTTTGTATGGGAAAAGCAGTAGTGATGTCCGATTTTTGAAAAAAAAATGAATCCTGCACTTAGGAATAGTTTTCGAAATCGATTTTTCTGATATTTTTACAAATGCCTGTTTTCAGTTAAAAGAAATTTTTTGTAAAAAAATTATTTTCACGGAAAATTTTCAAAAAATTTGATAAAATGTTTTTTTTTACAAAATTTTTTTTGAGATTTTGCTTTTAGGAATATTTAGGTTAAAAAATATTTTTCAAGATCAGGAAATTTTTTATTTTTCAATTTTTTTTAGATCCAAAAAGTCCTTAATCTTTTTTTAATTCACAAAGTTCATAATCCGTTTTTGATCCACAAAGTTTTTAATCCTTTTTTTATCCATAAAGTTCTTAATCTTTTTTTGAACAAAAGTTCATCCATTTTATGATTTTAAAAAGTACTAAATTCTCTTTTGATCTTACAATGTTTTTAATTCGTTTGTAGGTCCAAAAAGTTTTCAGCGGTTTTCATTTGATCCAAAAAAATTTTGGTTGCTTTTTTATCCTTTTTTTTATTTAAAAAACGTTCTTAATCCTATTCATTTAATCCGAAAAGTTCTTAATCCTTTTTTGGATCCAAAAAATTTGAATCCCTGTTGATCCAAAAAGTTTTCAATCCTTTTTATCCAACAAGGATTTGATTCTTTTTTTTTGATTTAAAAAAGTTCTTAACTTTTTCTTAATCTAAATAGTTCTTAATCCTATTCATTAAATCCAATAAGCTCTTAATCCTTTTTTGATCTACAAAGTTCTTAATCCTTTTCTGATCCTAAACGTTCTTTTTTGATCCTAAAAGTTCTTGATCCTTAAAAGTTTTTGATCCTTTTTCCGATCCTAAAAGTTCTTGATCCTTTTTCAATCCTAAAAGTTCTTGATCCTTTTCCGATCCTAAAAGTTCTTAATCCTTTTTCGATCCTAAAAGTTCTTGATCCTTTTTCGATTCTAAAAGTTCTTGATCCTTTTCGATCCTAAAAGTTCTTGACCCTTTTTCCGGATCCAAGAAATTTTAATTCCTTTTGATTCAAAAAGTTCTAAATCCTTTTTTAATCCTAAAAGTTCTTGATCCTTTTTTGATCCAAAAACTTTTTAATCTTCTTTTCAACCGAAATCGTTTCAACTTCTCTTTTTCGATCCAAAAAGTTCTCAATCCTTTTTTTGAATCCAAAAAGTTCTGAACTCTTTTTTAAAAAATTTAACATAAATTCGGAAAGTCATTCCCCTCTTCATTTTTTTTCCTTTTTAAGTAAACAAATCTCGCAGACGCACATGGGAAGTAATGTAAACGTTGCAATAAGAATGCAGTTCACTGTGCTGCAATGTGCACATGGATGTTATTAAATGTCTGGGGATAACGTTAAAAACATTACGACAGGTCATGTCTCTCTTTTTCTCTCTCTCCTTCTCTCGCAGCCTCACATATATAACAAGGGGGGAAATTAATGCGTTCTTCGAAAAGTCGATACAAATTCGAAAAGCATCGATCTTGAGTTTGAAGGTTGCGTGCGTCTTCCCTCTCTCTTGTAAACATTTCTATTTACACTCTCTCCTTTTTTTTTTTTTTTGTTTTTTCATCCTTCGAAAAGCGCCTTGGGAAAGTTAAACATAGCCGGATAAATGAAACTAAACATTCGGTATAACTTTTGTCTGCCCGCCCACACGCAATCCGTATAAATTTTCAACTCGGATATTTTAGCTGACCGCAGGATTTTTCGGATTCCGATTTTCTCGTCTTTTTATTTTTTGCACGAAAGGTTTTTGACATTAGGAATTTAGAAAATCGGGATTGTTCCCCGGGAAAAAAAAACAAACGGAAGTTAAATCTTTCCTCATTTAAGGTTTCGCTGGAAGAAAGAGAAGTTTTTCAACGGGTTTATTTATGAGGTAAATTAAAACGGTGTGTGTGTTTGAGAAATATCGTTTAGTTCTATTTCCGGTCGTTTTCAAGAGAGGAAAATGGGATTTTTTTTTTTAGCTGGGGGATTGTTGCGGTGAATTTTTGAAACCGGAGTTGAGATAATTGGTTTTTTTTTGTTTTCCTGTAAAGAATCGCTTAGTCTGTTTGGCTTTTAAATCAATGACCGTGCCGCCATTTTCTTTTAATGATGGAATTTCTGATTGTTCGTGAGTTTTAGTTTCAAGCCCCGGTAAATCATGATCTTGTTAAACTTTTGGCGCAATTAAAACCTTCCCTAAGCCGCAAGCCGGAGAGTTGCACCAATGCCAAGCGAAAGGAAAAGCTAAACTTGAAAGATTCATAATTCCTCTTGAAAATTGGTCCAAGTAAATTTAGACAATTTTCCTGCGAAACTTAAGATCTGTTAAAAGAAAATTTCCTGCAAAAGTTTGTTTAGAAAAATTTGTTGCAAACTAAATAAATATGTTTAAAAAATTTTTGTGCAAGAATTGGTTTAAAGAAATTATTGCAATAATTTTATTAGAAAAAATTTCTTGCAAAAGTTTGTTTAGAAAAATATTCTTGCAAAAAGTTGTTGAAAGAATGATGTGAAACTTGAAATTGGTTCAAAGAAATTTCCTGCAAAAATTTGTTCAAATAATTCGCTTTGTCTGGCAAAAATTGTTTCAGAGATTTTTTGTCAAAAATTGTTTCAAAGAAATTTTTTGGCAAAAAATGTTTTAAAGAAATTTTTTGGCAACAACTGTTTCAAAGAAATTTTTGTCAAAAATGGTTTCAAAGAAATTTTTTTGGAAAAATTGTTTCAAAGAAATTTTTTGGCAAAAATTGTTTCAAAGAAATTTTTTGGTAAAAATTGTTGCAAAGAAATTTTTTGGCAAAAATTGTTGCAAAGAAATTTTTTGGCAAAAATTGTTTCAAAGAAATTTTTTTGGCCAAAATTGTTTAAAAGAAATTTTTTGGCAAAAATTGTTTTAAAGAAATTTTTTTGTCAAAAATTGTTTAAAGAAATATTTTGGCAAAGATTGTTCCAAAAAATTTTTTTGTCAAAAATTGTTCATTTTGAACTTTAAAAAAAATTGTGTTAAACTAGTTTTTACAACAGAAATGTTTCTTAAACTTTTTGCAGAACTCCTACAAATTTTATTGTTCTAAAATTAACCCCCGTTATTTGCCTTCATTTCCTTTTCCAAAATTTTTACAAATCGTGCAACTCCACGCATTTTTCCTCATAACATAAATTCCATCTCCCACCATCATGACATTTCAATCTCGACAACATTTAAAAATTCCAAGAAATTTTCTTTCAACATTTTCCGCCATAATTGCTGCATATAATTTTTTCCTGCTTTTACATCACTCCCATTGAAAAAAAAAAATCGGTCTTACTGAAATCACATCTCAGCCTTTCTAATACATCGAGCTAATTAACGGAAAAATAAATTCTCTGCAAAAAATGGAATTTTCCCGTAATATATTTTCCTGGAAAACCTCCAGCTTCTGCGATTCCCACACCCGATATCAAAACCCCACATTGCCTCTTTATTCCCATTCGTCAAAAAAAAAAAAAGAAAAAAGAAAATTTTCCCCCCCGTTCACATTTTCCGTGCCATACGCAATATCAGAACTGTTACTATTGCGTCGCTGAATCGAAATTTGATTTTGAACGTCCTTGCTGTATGTTATTGACCCCTTCGCGCATGTTCTACTCGTCACCCGTGGGGGAGGGCGATTGTTTTCCTTCATCAAGGTTATAATAATTTACGGAGACAGAAATAGTTCTTCGGGAAATAATAATAATGATAAATGGATTTATTCAAAAAGGAAATTCGAGAACCCGAAGGAGGCGAAAACGTATAATGAATCCTTCCCCTCGGTTGTCGCACCTTTCATCGGGAAAATCCTCTTTGGTGAAACGAACCATGTTAATGGGGCAACAATATAAACGCATTGGTGAATGTAATTACTTGTAAAATTTATAACGTTCATTCATTCGGAAGAATGTCATGTCTGGTTTGTAATTAATCGGCAGAGTGTAAAAGTCTTAATGAGAGCATCCGAAACTGGTGTGACATCATTTTATTAATAAGAGGCGAAAAAGCTCGGGGAAAGTAGAACTTGACCAAGCTGGTGTAAGTTTTAACCTCAATATCCCCGCTTTTCATTGTTTTTACACCTTGCCCGATTGTTTCTTTAACCTTGTGCTGAACAGTAGTGTCCAAGAACGATTAATCAAGTAAAATAACCGCTGTAATGACCTATAAATTTTTTTTCTTCTTTCCTTTTTATTTTGCTGGGTAGCTTGACTTTGCCAGAAGATACTTGTGCCGTTGGAAACATTTGTCGGCGAGATTTATTTAAAAATGAAGACTAAGAGGAAAATATTCTTTAACGAAAGTTTAGTTGACTTTTTTTCGGAGGGGGGGGGGGGGGGGGGGGGGGGGGTAAGATGCCGAGAGTTACGCGTGGAAAAAATAAAAATTTTAAAAGGGCCGAAAAAAAAATTGGAAAGGGCCGAAAATGAAAAGGGCCGAAAAGGAAAAGGGTCGAAAACGAAAAAAATTGGAAAGGGCCGAAAATGAAAAGGGCCGAAAACGAAAAGGGTCGAAAATAAAAAGGGCCGAAAAGGGCTGAAAAGGAAAAGGGTCGAAAACGAAAAGGGCCGAAAAAGAAAAAAATTGGAAAGGGCCGAAAAAGAAAAAAATTGGAAAGGGCAGAAAAGGAAAAGGGCCGAAAACGAAAAGGGCCGAAAATGAAAAAAATTGGAAAGGGCCGAAAAAGAAAAAAATTGGAAAGGGCCGAAAAAGAAAAAAATTGGAAAGGGCAGAAAAGGAAAAGGGCTGAAAACGAAAAGGGCCGAAAATGAAAAAAATTGGAAAGGGCCGAAAAAGAAAAAAATTGGAAAGGGCCGAAAACGAAAAGGACCGAAAACCAAAAGGGCCAAAAATGAAAAAATTGGAAAGGGCCGAAAAGGAAAAGGGCCGAAAACGAAAAGGACCGAAAACGAAAAGAACCGAAAATGAAAAGGGTCGAAAACGAAAAGGGCCGAAAACGAAAAGGACCGAAAACCAAAAGGGCCGAAAATGAAAAAAATTGGAAAGGGCCGAAAAGGAAAAGGACCGAAAATGAAAAGGGTCGAAAACGAAAAGGGCCGAAAATAAAAAGGGCCGAAAATAAAAAGGGCCGAAAACGAAAAGGGCCGAAAACCAAAAGGGCCGAAAATGAAAAAAATTGGAAAGGGCCGAAAATAAAAGTACAAAGCTCAACAGTTTTGTTGAAATAACTCAAAAGATTTTGTTTTGAAATTTCAGAAACAATTGGTTGAAAAATCCCAAGAACCGTCTTGCTGGCAAATTTTTCAAACTCTTCGTAGTAAAATTATAAAAACATTTTGTTAATAATTATAGAAATCGAGTAAAAAATATTTAAAACAGTGTTTTTAAAAAGTTTTAAAAAACTTTGCAGTGAAATTCCAAAAATAGTTTACTAAATATAAGTTTTGATGAAAAACTCAAAAAAACAGCAATGTTTTCATCATCCGCAGCATTCGCTCCAGAATAAATATTATCTCAAAAATATTTTGGAATATACTAAAATATTTCACACACCGTTCATTCCCCAAATTTAAAAAACATAAAAACTCCCAAAACAAAACCCTCGCAACAATTTAAAATTTTCATAACAATATTCTTGAATTTACTTTCTCTAATACTTAAGAAAGCGAGAATTCATTCAGTTCCAGTCTACGTCATATTGAACGTGATTTAACAAAAAAAATTGTATTATATACTAGATTCGACGCTTCATTGATTATTTAATTAACCAGTCTTCGTTATTTGTTTTTTATTTTATAAATTTCGTAATATTCAAATTGAAAATAAAAAATTCGGAATCACTTCAATTTCTTCTCACTCAAAAACTTGATTGTCGTCTTTTTTTCCCATTTCCCGCGAAATTTATTTTTCTTTTTGAAGTAGTTTACTGACGTGTTAACGTCATTTTCCTTTTCCTTTAAACATATATCCGCCTACTGAATATATGCTTTTCTTGTGTTGTTTCCACTTATATTCAAAACCTTGAATGGAAAACATTGTAACCCGAAACTGATTGTTTCCGTTAATGGCTTCCCGGATATTAATTTAACCTGAGCGATGATTTTAAAGTGTTAGTTAATGATGATAATAATAACGAAAATAAAATCCGTATTTAAAGGGAGAGGTTTAATCATCCAATGATAATATCAAATTTTGATGCAAACGCCTTTGAATAGCCGAGCACGAAAAGGTTATAGGGAAGCTCGGGTTTCCGCTTCACGAAAAAGTATATTAATAGAGGACGCCGAAAAAAAGAAAAAGGTTTTTCGGTGTTTAAGACTCACGCAAAGGAAATTTTCCTTAAAGCCATTTTTCAAAAGTGATTGAAGTTCGAACCGCGTTGAAATTGAAAGGTGACTCTAATTATGTTTAGAATTCCCTGAATATATCGTTTCTTTGCTTTCAATTAAGATGACAGTTTTCAATTTAATGGTGTCAATGACTGGTAAGGTTACCGGTTTTTTTTTATTCCTTGGGGAATGTTTCTTTTGTTGGCGGAGAATCGATGGCTTTTAAAAAAAAATCTTTTCTGAGTTCGCCGCTGTTATTTTAATTACTTCCAGTAGCTATGTAAATGCAACTTCCTCTTTAAAAAAAAAAAGTAAACAAAGCAGCGTTTATGAACGAAAGGGTAGTCTTAAAGCATGACCTACCGCATATTGTAACAACAGCTTATGAATAAAATCGTTGTGTGATGTATTGTGTTTTTATGTTTCATTGTGCTGTAATTTTTTTTTAAAAAAGTGTTAATACATGTGACACTGGCCGGTTTAAGAGATTTACCGTGAGATTTTTTTCACTAGGAATTTTTTCAAAATATTTTTTATAAAATTTAAAATTTTTTAGGTGTCAAAATATTTTTTAAGATTTTCTTTTTAAAAAAATTAATTTTTCATTTTTTGTGCTAATGAAGTTTATTTAGAATTTTTTTGGAATATTTTCCCTTGGAACAAAAAAAATTATGGAATGATTTGTTCAACAAGATAAAATCATCAAAAGGTTTGTTCGACAAGAAAGAATGATCAATGATCAAAAGATTTGTTCGACAAGATAGAATGATCAATGATCAAAAGATTTGTTCGACAAGATAGAATGATCAATGATCAAAAGATTTGTTCGACAAGATAGAATGATCAATGATCAAAAGATTTGTTCGACAAGATAGAATGATCAATGATCAAAAGATTTGTTCGACAAGATAGAATGATCAATGATCAAAAGATTTGTTCGACAAGATTGAATTTTGAAAAGATTTGTTCGACAAGATAAAATCATCAAAAGATTTGTTCGACAAGATAAAATCATCAAAAGATTTGTTCGACAAGATAAAATCATCAAAAGATTTGTTCGACAAGATAAAATCATCAAAAGATTTGTTCGACAAGATAAAATCATCAAAAGATTTGTTCGACAAGATAAAATCATCAAAAGATTTCTTTGACAAGATAGAATGATCAATGATCAAAAGATTTGTTCGACAAGATTGAATTTTCAAAAAATTTGTTCGACAAGAAAAAATTGAGAAAAAATTTTTCTTTCATTGTCAACATTTATTTTCAATCTTCTAAAATCTGCAAATATCCCACTAACTAATTTAATATTTAAAATGTTAACTGACGAATTTTTATAATTATTCATCGAACCAAACTTATAAATTTTAAATATTGACCGATTTCTTTCTTTGTTCTCATTTTCAAAATTTACTGAATGAATCAAGCTATTTTCTCTTTAAACAGACTCAAGGCGAGGCTTTTAGGCCCACCTCCGTAGGAGGCGATCCCAAAAGGTTGGAAACTCTGAAAAAGCGCTAGAAAGTTTCTCTAATCAACCTCTGAACTTAATTTATATTTGAAAAGAAAACTTCTATTTCGTTGAAAATCTAAAAAAAAAAGAAGCATCAAAAAAACAAATTTCATCACGAAAATCTGAAATATTATTCACTGCATAATGATAAGGGAAACACTATTACACACTCGAATGGTCAATGTAAACTTTAAGGCAAACTCTTTAATTTTGCCGACATCATACATTTAATGAGGGTCAGTCACGTGATTATTCTCTTTCAGAGTTTCAAAGCCCTTTAGCCATGCACATTTTTCCGAATTAAACTCGAAAAAAATGTTTTTTCCCGAGCTTAATTTTCTTTTAACGAATGTGGTATGTAACCTCATCATAACAGTCAGCGGCCCCGTTCGCATTAAAATTCCCTCTCGTGTTTTTTACTCAAATTTTGGATAACGTTCAAGTAAAAAAAAATTTTTTTTTTTTAAAAAAAACTCATTCATCTCTTCATTTTGAAAAAAAATTACTAATCGACCTTCCAAGGTCGAGGTGTGGTGCTTTTTTGTCTCATCCAAGTATATCCCCCTCTTTATAATTGTATGTGTATTCAAGAGTTAAATGGGATTGGTCTCGAGTTTCATGCCAGCTTTAAATATTTTTCAAAGTTAAAAAGTATAGGAAGTAAATAAATGTTATTTAAACGGGCGTTTAAAGAAATATTCTCCCATTTTTATAATATTCTTCACCTATTGTCTTTCGGACGATGGGCTGTGTCGCTATTTGCTCAGCCTTGACCTATCACCTCTTGAAATTTTACACAAGGTCATGTACACAAAACGTTTATCTGGAAAATTGAAAGACTCAGGTTTGATTCAAAAAAAGGAAAAATCCTGATTAAATTTTCTGGGAGCATTAATATCCGGATTGTTGAAAATCGAATTTGATATGTCCGCGGCCAATATCAACAACATTTCATATAGTTTAGCTCGGGTTTTTAATTAAAAAGCTTTATAATCGCGAGGAAATTCATTTTAAAATTTTTGAGGTCAGATTCTGAGTTTTTTTTTTATTCTCTTAATGAATTTTATTCGTGTTATTGGTGACAGATATAATTCCTGGGGCGAGTAGAAAGGAGTGATATATTAGATATTTTTATTTTATACGGTCGGTGATTAACAATATAATTTAATTGCCGACCTAGAAAGGTTTTTTTGCTTATCGAGATTCGATAATATGAATTGAATGCGGTTTACATTTTTGGTTTTTTATTGGATTCGGTGGTAAATCAGATTTATGGAGAATGGGAAAGGTTAAAATTAATGATACAAGTGCCAGGCGGGATGCAGAAAACTGATCAACAGATTTGGTACTAGTCGACCCCAAAATTTTTATAAGATTTAACAGTGAGTTTAATTTTTCAACAACACTTGACTGTAATTTTTATTTCCATGATACTATTTGACGCCAATTTTCAAAGATTTGTTTCTATTAGTCGCTAATTTTCAAATCATTGTTTCTATTTGATCGCAATTTTCAAACATTTGCTTCTATTTGACGCCAATTTTCAAACGTTTATTTCCATTTGGCGCCAATTTTTAATTGTTGCTTCTATTTGACGCCAATTTCCAAACGTATGTCTCTATTTGGCGCCAATTTTTAATTGTTGCTTCTTGTTGCTAATTGTTGCTTCTATTAGACGCTAATTTTCAGACGTTTGTTTCTATTTAGAGCTGATTTTTAAACGTTTGCTTCTATTTGGCGCCAATTTTTAATGTTCGCTTCTATTTGCCGCCAATTTTTAATTTTTGCTTCTATTTGAAGTCAATTTTTGAACGTTTGGTTTTATGTGACGTCAATTTTCAAAAGTTTGTCTCTATTTGGCGCCAATTTTTAATTTTTGCTTCTATTTGGCGCCAATTTTAAAACGTTTGCTTCTATTTGGCGCCAATTTTTAATTTTTGCTTCTATTTGGCGCCAAATTTTAAACGTTTCTTTCTATTCGACCCCAATTTTTAAAACTTTGTTTTTATTTTACTCTAATTTAACATTTGTTTCCATTTAGCGCCAATTTTCTATTGTTGCTTCTATTTGATGGGAATTTTTGAACGTTTGCCTTATTCGACGCCAATTTTCAAACGTTAGCTTTTCATAATATTTTCATTCAATTAAATCATCCAAAACTGCGTAATAAGTAAACCCGACGCCATAATTTAAGTCAGCAATTCCTACACATTGCTTCAGTCACACTCGTACGTGCATCTTTTTCAACATTCGGCGACAAATCAAACGCAAAACAATTATTTGATTCGATATCAAAAGAAACGTGAACCGAGAATAAACACTTCTATAAAAAAAAATTTCCATTTTCTAATTATTTTCTTTTTTTCTTCGCTATATTTGCCTTTTATTCACTCCCAATTTATTTTTTCCTTTTGATTATTATATAAATTTTTTTGATGATTTCCCTTTGTTCACTCAAACATAAAAATAAATAAAAACGTCTGTTTTATTTCAAATTCGACAACAAAAAATTTTTTTATCATCGTTAGAAAATTGAGCGTTGCATCTAATAATAAAAAGTGCAGTGAGAGAATATTGTGTTTTAAATTTATATTTATTAAAATGAAAAAAAAAAAAAAAATGTGATCGTACTATTAAAATGCAAATTGGACTTGTTTCAAGTAGGGCTGTGCGATATTTATCAACAAGCAGAAGAAAAAATTATCGTGATATTTTGTCATAAGGTAAACAAAGCAGAAATATCGATATATCATGATACTCTTGTTATCGATAAATATCGCACAGCCCTAGTTTCAAGCGTCAGTCGAATTTTGAAAAAGCAACCAAAAGATCCCTCGGCTAGCGGTTAACAACATACGACACTCAAGGCTAGGTGTTTAAAAATAAAATGGTAGAGAAGTCGGTTTGGCTCTAATTTGAAATGTCATCAACTTTTACTTTTTTTTTTTTGCTTTTTGAGAAAAAAAGGATGGACTGCCAATTTTATGATTTTAATTACTTTTAGATATAGGCTGTTGATTATTAGTGGGAGGAAGATAAAAATCTTTGTTTGTTTTGGGATTTCTTAATTTAAGCAGACAGTTTTAGATTTGAAACTTAAAGTTTGGCTTATGGTCATGTAAAATGGCGGACCGGGGTTGAGTATAACGCCTTGAAGCTGGGCTGGGGTATTAAAATTTCGAAATTACAATTTGGCCTGATTTAGAATTTTAAAAGATTATTTTCTAGTTAAAAAATTTAACTTGCGCCAGTCGGTCGCTCATAAAATTTAGTTTCAAGTTGTAAATAAAAGATCTGGTTTGATTCCGCAACCGCTTCTGCAGTCGATAACTTTTGCGCACAGTATGGTTCCTTAAATTTATAGATATATCGGAAATTTCCTTATCTGAGAGAGGTAAAGGATTATTTGAAAGTGTCGGATAGTGTAGAAAATTGAAGTAAAACCTCTGGGGTGTATGAAAATCTGAGCGTCTATGAAAATAACGATGTGAAAAATAATTGCGGACACTGAAATGATTAGGGACACCAATGCACGTGTTTGGAATACCATGTTGTCATTAATTTACAGAAGTGATCGCGAAAACATGCCGTATACGTTAAAATATTAATTCGTTATAATAATAACTCCCTCAAACAGAAATCTATAGGTGTCAATTTTGAGCTAAAACATTGGTAGACACAGATTGTTGGAACCACCTGGTGCGCAAAAGCTCTAGACTGCAGAAGCGATTGCGGAACAAGAGTTAATGGTTTGTTCAACATTTAGTAATAACTAATTTGGATAGACAGTTTCCCCAAATTCGCAATTTTTAGGTATAAATCGAGTTAAAACATTGGTAGACACACATATTATTGGAACCATCCGGTGCGCAAAAGCTCTGGACAGCAGAAGTGATTGCGGAAATAAAGCTAGTCGTTGGTTTAACATTTAGCGGTAACTAATTTGGGCAGACAGTTCGCCCAAACAAAAATCTTTAAGTATAAATTGAACTACAAAATTGGTAGACACACAGACTATTGGAACCATCCGGTGCGCAAAAGCTCTAGGCAGCAGAAGCGATTACGGAACAAGAGCTTATCGTTTTTTTAACATTTAGCGGTTATTAATTTGGGCAGATAGTTCGCCCAAACAGAAATCTGTAGGTATAAATCGAGTTAAAACATTGGTAGACACACATATTATTGGAACCACCCGGTGCGCAAAAGCTCTAGACAGCAGAAGCGATTGCGGAACTAAAGCTAATCGTTGGTTTAACATTTAGCGGTAATTAATTTGGGCAGACAGTTCACCCAAACAGAAATCTTTAGGTATAAATTGAGCTACAAAATTGGTAGACACACATATTATTGGAATCACCCTGTGCGCAAAAGCTCTAGACAGCAGAAGCGATTGCGGAACTAAAGCTAATCGTTTGTTTAACATTCATTAGTAATTAACTTGGGTTGACAGTTCGCCCAAATTCAGTTTTAAATGCTGAATTTTGAACTTTAAAATGTTTAAATTTTCGTAGTGATCATCTTATGCCAAAATTCTACTCTCATACAACTTTTTTACGAACTGAGAATCCTCTTATAAGCAAGTTTTAGCCTTGACCCGTACCGCACATCGAAAAAAATCTCAAAATACCCCAAACGAGCTTTGACCCATTCAAAAATAATTCACCCAATCCGTTTCCATTCAAACTCTTTTTTTTGACGTCCTTTATCTTTTCTTCCCTCTCCAAATTTATTATCCCGATATCTTTCCAATCACGTTTATCGATCAAAATCAACGCCGACCTTAATGAAAAGAAAAGGGGGAAAAAAAAAGAAGGAGGAAGGGGGGCAAAAAAAAAAGTGAAAGGTGTATTGGATTTTGATAAGGGTGTTTGTGTGGCGCAACGCAGTGGTGGTGATGTCACTTCTCTGGTTTCGAAGCCATTCATCACCGTCTTGTGCCCGACGCTTTCATTATTCATCCTTAATTTCCATAGACGCCATATTTCTCCTTTTGTTGCTTTTGAATTACAAAGCTCGGATTGCCTATTTCAATTTTAACCGGCGCAGTCGAAACAACTTTCTAATTTTTTTTTTTGTTTGTTTACAGGTGGATACGTTATCGATTTGAATAAGATTCCTATCGGTAAGTTCAATAAATAAATATATATAAAAATTGCAAACGTGGCGGGGGGAAAAAAAAAGTCGTAGCGGGAATTGCCGACTGGTTGACAGTGGCGTCCCGATCAAATGTCAAGGTTAAACTACGTCATTTACTAACGTGACTTACTAATGATATCAGTCTGTTGTTATCAATCACTTATTTTTTTAAGTTCGTTAACCTCATCTCTTTGTGTGTGCGTGTGTGTTCTTTTTTTATCACAATTTTTTTTTTTCCTCTCCTCGCTTATTGTGATAAGCAAAATTTTCCATGGGTCTTTCTTATAATTATTATGAGTGATGTGACTTTAAATACTTTGATATTTAATTGAGGCATGTGGAAAGCACGAGGGAGGCGCCAATGGAGGGAAAATGGTTCCAGGAGATGGAGGCCACTCGGTCCTATTTGTGCGAATTTCTCGCTCTCTCAACAGGGCCAAATTCTTGACTCGAGAGCTTTGGCTTTTGTTTTTTGAAATTCCCGAAATCCGCCATTTTGGTTTCTTCTTTCAAATCAGCCTACTGCGCTCAAAGATTTTAGGCCTCTAAATCTGTCAACACAGCTGAGCAAGCTACAAACTTTAACCTCAAGAAACAAATTCACTCTACTGTCCCAAATTCGCTGCGACACTTATTTCGTGTAAAAGAAGTTGATTGCTGGGTTAAGGGTGGAAAATAATATACCGTGAAGCTTTAAATTAATTCTGAATTATCATGTGACCTGTTTACTTACAAGGTTGAGAAAGGGAGTCGGGTGAAAAACTCTGGAAGATTTTCCCGTATGAATAAACTAAATATACATACAACTGGCCTATATTTTATTTTTTTTAAATCGTATGTCAGGCATTAAAAGTCTAGACATTGATTTTTATATGTAAATGAACCTTCAATCATTTAAGTGGCTCAGGTATAGGATTTATGTTATTGCATGATTGGTTTCCCTTAGGGTTTTATAGCGCTTACCCCATGACATAAGTTTGTGGATTGGTTAGGTATTTAACAGCTGGATTGAAAAATCGTATGCATCATTTAACATCGTCTGGGAGATGAGGATAGAGTGATTGTTTTGGCTGTAGGTAATGATTTTATTAACAAGTGTCGGGATTAAAAGGTGAAAGGATGTTCTGGTTGAGATCTGGCAATTTGGGAATTCGGTTATTACTTAAACGATTGAGGTGGATGTGTTAGATAAGAGTTCTTAAGTGGATGTTTAAGCCTGGAAGTGGACGCACAAGCATGAAAATGGACGCTCAAGTAAATGAATGGACACTTAAGCAAGAAAATGGACGTTCAAGCAAGAATATTGGACGCTCAAGCAAATAAATGGACGCTCAAGCAAGAAAATGGACGCTCAAGTAAAAAAGTGGACGCCAAAGCAAATAAATGGACAGTCATGCAAGGAAATGGACGCTCAAGTAAGAAATTGGACGCTTAAGCAAATAAATGGACGCTCAAGCAAATGATGGACACTCAAGCAAATAAATGGACACTCAAGCAAAAAAATGGACGCCAAAGCAAATAAATGGACACTCATGCAAGGAAATGGACGTTCAAGCAAGAATATTGGACGCTTAAGCAAGAAAATGGACGCTCAAGCAAGAAAATATATATTACATCCAGAAAATGGACGCTTAAGCAAGCAAGCAAGGAAGCAAGGAAGCAAGCTAGTTGTTAGAGGAAAAACGCTAAATTTAAAAGCTGAACCTAAGATATAAGACGCTCAAGAACAAAACTGGATGCCAAAGAAAAAATAAATGGGCACTTAAGTTCAGAATTGGATTTTCAAGCAAGAAAATAAATGTCCAAGCAAGAAAATGGACGCTCAAGCAAGAAATGGACACTCAAGCAAGAAATGGACACTCAAGCAAGCGAGGTGTTAAAGGGAAAACGCTAAATTTGAAAGGTGAGCCTAAGTTATAAGACGCTCAAGAACAAAACTGGATGCTGAAGCAAGAAAATAGATGCCAAAGCCAGAAAATTAACGCTCAAGCAAGAAAATGGGGCGCTGAAGCAAGAAAATAAGACGCTGAAGTCAGAAAATGGACGCTCAAGCAAGAAAATGGACGCTCAAGCAAGAAAATGGACGCTCAAGCAAGAAAATGGACACTCAATTAAGAAAATGGGGCGCTAAAGCAAGAAAATGGACGCTGTAGCAAGAAAATAGGCGTTGAAGCATAGAAAATGGACGCTAAAGTCAGAAAATGGACGCTCAAGCAAGAAAATGGAAGCTAAAGTCAGAAAATGGACGCTAAAGTCAGAAAATGGATGCTGAAGCAAGAAAATGGACGCTCAAGCAAGAAAATGGGCGCTCAAGCAAGAAAATGGACGCTAAAGCAAGAAAATGGACGCTGAAGCAAGAAAATGGGCGCTCAAGCAAGAAAATGGACGCAAAAGCTTGAAAACGGTCAACAAAACAAATCCTTAGTTATTAAGTTTTACATAGATTCACGCAATAATGATCGATTGCGCCACGAAGTGATTCACCAAACCATATATCGACCTCAAATCATTTCCTAGAATAACAAAACTATCAAAGAAGCAAAATTCCTTCCCCCGTCACACGAAACTATTTCAAAACACATTTGAATAACTGTCTAATTAGGTTAAAAATCCCCCTCAAGAAACCCCATACCGTCTTCGATGTTAACATTATCAAAATCCTCATCATTTTTGCATCCATATCCTTCCGACAGCATTGACAAAAATGTGTGGGCTCGGACGCCACCAAATCAACAACATATTCAAAAAACCAGGTCTAATTTACATTTATAATGAAGTTTGTTAATTAATTACTGTAAATTATTCATTATTTGATTATTGAAGGCCCCATATGTCCAAAGTTTTCATTTAATATTTAAATAATCGTCTGATTTTCGGTTTGTTTGTTCAGCATTTTCCTTGCGAAATCTTCGCGTGTTTTTTTTTTCCTGTTCAGCGGGGGCGCTGCCACACTTTTTTTTAATAATCCCACCTTAAGGCGTTGTCGATTCTTCACCTCATCAATCAATGATATCACTCAAGTAGTCGACTCAGCTAAATATGGAATTTATTACACTTTGCGAATTTGCAGAATAAAATCGTAGAAAGGGAAATCTCTTTTTTTTTTCCTCTCTCTCTTTTATATTATTGTTACCTAAAGTCTAGGTCGTGAGCGTTGTCAAGGTCAAACAAGATGGCTGTCAGGTACATAGACCACGTGACTTATTCCCCCCACTCTGGTGGATTTAGCTCGTATCTATCCAGTCTCGAATGGGCGGTTCTCTCGTTTACTTTTTCTCTCTTTCAGTATTTTTTTTTTTATGATTTTCCTTTCGATGCATTAAAATCGAGCCTGTTTTTCCGGGGGTGCCTTACGTGTTGATAAATGAGGTGCGCTATTGTTTACCGCCTGAACTTTCGTACTATCATTGTAATAAATCATTTTGCCGCTGACCTATCATGACGCACGGGCATTGTTCTGGCGAATTAATCAGTAAAGTTCTTCTCTCTCTGTCTCTCCAGAACTTCGATATTCATTAGCCGCTAATTAAACCGTTTTTTTTTCTGTAATTAAATCTCATCGTGGCCCGTATTTGGCCTGACGTAGATAAATTCGAAAAGGAGTGCTAGCAAAAAAATCTAAAATCTGAAAAGGTAATCTTGTAATTAAAAAAAAAAAAATTTGTTCTCTTTTGATGAAATCCGCGCCGGATTTAATCGTTGCAAAATCATTTGGCACGGGCAAAAGAATCGCTTTAACCCGGCTAATTTGTAAGCGGATTAGATAAAAAAGAAAGAACGTGGTGGTTTGTGCGCATCGTGTTTTTTTTTTTTTTTTTTTTATAATTTGAAATATTGCCGGGTCGGGAAACTAAAAATGTGAAACGTTTTTAATTTGAAGCTCTTGACCTGGATACGCAATGAAAGAAGATAGGAGATTAACCCTAGGAATTGTTGACCTCATTCTAGAGTCATCTCTAAAATTGATTCGTAAGTTAAACATGGGATTGTTAGTCGAGTTTTGGTGACCTCATTCACATATGGAACGATTCGACCAGAATAACTTGTTAATAACGTGTGCCCAAACGCCGAATTTCACTTTCATAGTGGTCAGTTATTGTTTTTTGAGGGGCGAATGGATTTGGGGATTGGGGGGGGTGAGCAGGGGAGGAACTAGGATTGGGGATGAGGGAAATTTTGGGCGTCAAAAAATGTTGATGATTTTTTAAAGAGGATAATGGCTGAATAACTTTACAAAGGGGTTAGGTAGGATTCCTGGCTACGGTCCTTGGTTGAAACCCTTCTTTAAAATATTTAAATTGGGTTAGCATGCGGGTACTTTTCGATTTAGTTTATTGGCAACATACTCAAGACGGATCTTAGTTCAATTTTAAAAGTTATGGTTAAAAAATAGCAGAGTAATGTGCTCTGAGCACAACGCCTAGTAGCAGCTTATCCGGCGGTAGAAGGCTTGGAGCCTTATTGTCACATCACAGAGTTTCCGCCTTTCAGACATATCCTGAGCCGCCGCTCCCACACGACCTGCATCCGTGCCCCTGTGCCACCTCAGCCGCGGCCTTCCTAATGGCCTAGGGCAGTGTTGGACGACCATCCAGAACCTTCCTGATAGTCCTCGTCGGCGGCGCTACATGTCCCGCCCACCGTAGCCTTCGTGATTTTATCACGCTTATAATAAAAGCGTCCGGATCTCCTCGCCCATGCGCCAAAGTAAATGCGAAAAGATGGTCTTCGCAGGCAGCTAGATGAAGGCTTAGCGCATCAACAAGAAATTTCTTTAGAGAGCCTAATAGGGAGTGGATACTTCGATGAGTCGTCTGCTATTTATAAGTACTTAGCCTCCAGCCCTATCGCCGCCTCCATTAAATTCCTCCACCGACCGCGATCGAAGGCCGTAATCTGCCAATCTCTGAAAAGGCATCCTGTGAATGTTATCAACCCACCTCATCCAGGGCCTGCCCTGTGGCCGCCGGCCAGCCGCAGGGCCTTACCGGGCCTTGTAAATGCCCTTTTTCCCTATAGAGAACGCCATTTTGAAAACTGGAAGCTGCCATGATCTTTGGCGGCCACCATTCTCGAACTAAAGAATTTGCCAATCGCGATGTTTGCTTTTCAATTCGAGATCATGGTAGCTTTCAATTTTCAAAATGGCGTGCTCCTATGTAGCAAAAGACTCATCGAAGTGTTGAGTTTCTATTTGGCTCCAGAAGCGTTAGCACGATGACATTAAATGAGCGGTAGATGAATAGTTCTTTATAAATGGAGAGCAATCAAGAGAAAAGAGTGCAGAAAGGCTGAGAGAGTTTTTTGCGTCAGTCATAGATGAACTCTTGTAATTTTCATGGAGCTCTGGACAAAGCCAAAACTGTTGCCAGTGACCCATGCAAATATATTTGGGATAGACACAAATACAAAAGAAATCACTGCTTTCTCTACTACTCCACTGGCAATAAATGACTTGAAGCCCTACCGCCGCCTCCACTTAAGTCCTCCACTGATCCAAAGCCGTAATCTGCCAATCCTTGACCCTCTGGAAAAGGGCATCCTGCTGGATGTTACCGATCCTGGGTCTATACCCTGTGGATGCCGACCAGTGGACGCCTAATCACTAGTGATCAAGTCTAGGAGGCTCCGGTGGTGAAGGGCATTTACAAGGCCCTGACCGGCCGGCGGCTGGTTGGCGCCCACAGGCCGTCCACTGCTTTCTCAGTGCTTGGAAAAACCCAAGAGCTCCCAAATTAATTTTTCCCACCGAACAATTAGTTATGTCATTCCAATTTACTTGGCTTATGCGAAATTAAATTGCCAGGCAAGACTAATATCTTGGGGATCAGGGGGGCTGCCCTCCTACCCAAATGACGCCACCATAAACAATCTCCTCATTACAAACTCGAAAGCTTTTTACTGCTCCTCGCGGCCACCCCATCTTTAAAAAAAAAAAAAATCCCACCATCGATCGCCTTGTGTTTACATCTTTTATGCTAATTTCAAAAGCATCTCTCCATTTTGAAACTTTTAAAAAAAAGGAAGTTCCCATAAGGGATTAAATCGCATTCAAACCCGTTTTTTTATAGCTTTCCTTAAAAATAATAGAAATTCGGCATTGGACTAACCGGCGCCATGTGAAATAAGATGTTCAAATTGCAACAAGATTCTTATGCAATTCGTTGAAAGCTTATTGCACGTTTTAGGTGCGAAACTAGTTTTGTGAATGTTACGCCTAGTGGATACGGTTAGGCCCATTAAAAGATATCCCCGTGTAGACCCAGACGTATCGTGACATAACATCATGTTTTTTTTTTTTTTAAATCAATGTCAAGAATCAAGAGAGCGGGCAAGTTATTTCGGTCAAGTTGTAGCCTATTAAAATTCTTTTTTAAAACATACCAGACCTTCAGATTTGAGGTCCATAAGGATATAAATATATATTTTTTGTGTGTTAAAGATTCCTTGATGTCTCAAGGACCTACAGGCACATCAACCCTTCCTTTTTACCCATTCAAGTTCACTGCCTTTATGTTTTACTTTCTGGTGTGTACCTGGCCGAGCACCTGGCAACACCTCAAAAATTTGTATATCGTTGAATTTTTTTTCCGAAAGGGGTAGGAGATCGATGAAGTCGAATGTTTGAGTTTGAAAATGACTTCCTATTACTGACCAGATATCGATCGGTTGTTGAAGTATTCGATTGACGACGCCCTGAATTGGAATCTAAAAGGAATATAAGAGTGCATATGATTGAGGTTAAATGGCAAAGTTGAGGATATTTGCGTGGGAGGTGCCGTAGGGGGTGTTAGGGCCTGATGGGTTGATTCTCTGGCGCCCGCACTACATTCCTACCCGCTGATTAATCAAAGTAGCTAGAAGCTTTATGGAAGGATAATTCAGAAGGAATTATGGTTTCAAAGAGAGCTTTGGCACCTGAAGCGCTTCGATTCTCATGTAGAATATCTTAAAAAACAATTCTGATAAGCAAGTTTTAACTTGCAACCAAAGCATTTTCCTTTCCGCTTAAGCAACAGATTTAAAATTTTGAAAGCTACTTTTTCAGTCTGAGTAATTTAAAAACCTATTTTTCGCTCCCTGGGTATTTAAAAATCTAGTTTTTGCTACTTGGGTATGTTAAAAATCTATTTTTTGCTTCCTGGGTGCAAACATTTATTTTTTTGCAATCCGGGTATTTTTAAAATCTATTTTTTGTTGCGTGGGTAATTTTAAAAATCTATTTTTTGCTTCCTGGGTGCAAAAATTTTATTCTTTTGCAGTCCGGGTATTTTTAAAATCTATTTTTTGCTGCGTGGGTAATTTAAAAGTCTATTTTCACTGCCTGGGTTTTTAAAAATCTATTTTTTGCTCTCTGGGTAATTTAAAAATCTATTTTTCACTGCCTGGGTATTTTAAAAATCTATTTTTTGCTTCCTGAGTGCAAAAATTAATTTTTTTGCAATCCGGGTATTTTTAAAATCTATTTTTTGCTTGCTGGGTAATTTAAAAGTCTATTTTCACTGCCTGGGTTTTTGGAAATCTATTTTTTGCTATCTAGGTTGTTGAAAAATCTATTTTTGCTAACAGAGTATTTTAAAAATCTATTTTTCGGTCTCTGGGTAATTTAAAAGCTTATTTTCACTGCCTGGGTTTTTGGAAATCTATTTTTGCTATCTATTTAGTTGAAAAATCTATTTTTCGCTCCCTGGGTATTTGAAAATCTAGCTTTTGCTACCTGGATATTTTAAAAATCTATTTTTTGCATCCTGGGTGCAAAAATTTATTTTTTTGCAATCCGGGTATTTTTAAAATCTATTTTTTGCTTGCTGGGTAATTTAAAAGTTTATTTTCACTGCCTGGGTTTTTGAAAATCCATTTTTGCTATCAGAGTATTTTAAAAATCTATTTTTTGCTCTTTGGGTAATTTAAATGCCTATTTTTCACTGCCTGGGTTTTTGAAAATCTATTTTTGCTCCTTGGGTATTGAAAAACCTTTTTTTTTTTGCTATGAGGGTAGTTGAAGAATCTATTTTCGCAACCTAGATAATTTAAAATTCTACACTTTCCTCCCTGAAAAATTAAAAAATATTTTTTTGCTTGATGGGTATTTAAAAGTCTATTTATTAAAAAATTTTAACTTGACCGCGAATTTTTCCCTTATTATGCTTTGTTCTTTCACTCAAACTACCAAAACAAATTTTCATTATTTCTCGTACCGCTAAGCATCCATAAAACCCTTAGTTCCGTTATTAGCCTCATGAAACTTAAACACTGCGGCTTTAAAATAAATATTAATTACTTCTCTACACTTATCCACATCCTTATCACTCTTCCTTAATGCGAACAAAAAAATTCGCCTGGTAATTTTATAATAAATAAGGATGCTCATTATTCGGGCCTTGAGAACTTGAAAAAAAAAAACCTTAATCCGGTTTTCAGTGTCAACTGAGCTGCTGAAACTTTTCAGAAAACTGTCATTTCACGTTGATATATGAAAGATGAACGTCCTTCGGGGAGGGAGAAAGGGTAAAGTTAACTTTTTATACATTTTCATCCGAAAAGAATCTTATATTTTTTTTTTCCTTTTCGTCTTCAATTTCACAGATCACACGAAGGTAGGATAAAAATTGAAGTTGAATTTGAGTTCCTCCACGTGATTATTTTTTTCAAAAAGATATCATCTTGTGAACGTTTCAAATTTTTCATAGAGTTCATTGCTGTCATTTGTTTAGTTCACGCGTCATTCCCGAAGCCGTGAATTGAATTAACAGATTATGTCACTCAAAATTATTGATGACGTCTTTTTTCTTGGCCACGCCGCGGGTATAGCCACAACTTCCTTCATTTTATTTTACTATTCCTAATTTATATTCTGTATACAAATAAATATGACTCAGATTTTGTATCCTTTGTATTCATAACAAACTTATTGATCGACCGTTTTTGGGTTTTGGATTTCACCGTCTGTCGAGCTCATAATGTTTTCTCTTGAAAAAAATATTTTTAAGCCAGGCGAAGGCAAGCTAGATAATTTTGATTTTTTTTAGTTTTTTTAAGGAAGGATTAATGAGGCTTGTCATTTTTGCACAAAAAATAATGATATATCTAATAAAAATGATTGATTTTCATCTGGAAATCCATTAGGAAATATTATTCATAACGAGAGGAATAATAAATGAGGAGAATGTACTTTGAAATCCATCCCGTGTTTGAAGGTGCTCGAAGGTCAAGAAACAGGGTCAGCCACCCCTTAAAATATTTAATCGTAATTCTTTTTGAGAATTTTTCAAGTCGAAAATAGATTTTTTTGTTCAATGGCTTAGTTTCTTCGAAAATAATTGGTCCGTAACGATTTTAAATTACCCAGACAGCAAAATAGATTTTTAAATTACCCGGGTAACAAAAAATAGATTTTTAAATTACCCGGGTGACAAAAAATAGATTCTTAGATCACCCAGGTAACGAAAAATAGATTTTTAAATTACCCGGGTAACGAAAAATAGATTTTTAAATTACCCGGGTAACAAAAAATAGATCTTTAAATTACCCGGGTAACAAAAAATAGATTTTTAAATTACTGGGGTAACAAAAAATAGATTTTTAAATTACCCGGGTAACGAAAAATAGATTTTTAAATTACCCTGGTAACGAAAAATAGATTTTGAAAATACCCGGGTAACAAAAAATAGATTTTTAAATTACCCGGGTAACAAAAAATAGATTTTTAAATTACCTGGGTAACAAAAACAGATTTTTAAATTACCTGTTAACAAAAAATTGATTTTTAAATTACCCGGGCAACGAAAAATAAATTTTAAAGTTTCCTAGACATCAAAGCTTTCTCGAGTGGGCTTCAACTTTTACTCAAGCAAGCATTTTTTTTTTTTAATCTTTTTGCGTTCGTTACGTAATCGCTCGAGGGTTATAGATGTTTCCTATCGTGAAGAAGTCATTACATATCCTTTTGCGGTTAAATTAAAATTATTATCATTTCGTTGGGATAAAAAAAAATGCTCAGGTACGATTAGAAAAAATATATAAAAACCCAATGTAGGAAGCGAAAGCGATTCATATATGTGATCGCCTCCGGGTTTCGTAAACATCAGACTTAGGCACAATAAAATTGCTACCTTTGATTCGTATATGAGAAGAAAAATATGGATGTGCGATAAGACCCGGTGGCGTATAATTTTGCACGGTCGCTGTTTTTTTTTATTTTTATTTAAGGTCGAAGGTATCAATATAAACGTGGCTAATGGGATCTCGAGGGAGAATCGAATATTTTTTTTTTTATCTTTAAGAATAAGAACTTTTCATCGAATGTAATTAATTTCCGTGTTCCTGTCATGTGGAAATATGGAGTAGCTGTCAACGTGCTGATAAGTCATTAATTCATGTTTGCAGATTTGGGTCTGGTTTATTTATAATATAAGAAAAAATAATAAGTATGGGGGGGATTATATAATTATAATAAAATTATGAGAATAAAAAACGATGAAAATTCCGTTGCCATAAGTACCCCAAAGGTTTATGGCATATTTTTTTATTATGATCATAGCGATTTGAGATTAAAATCTTTGATAATCAATATATGGTATATAATTATAAATCATAAGAATAGGATAGATTCCTTTAATGATGTGAGTAATTGTATTTATTGATATTAAGTTTATAAATTGCATGCCTTTGCGTAAAACATTCTTTGACCGCATTTAGCTATTCAATAATAAAGGTTGTGAATATTGAATTCTTTTATAAACATTGTTTTCGTGCTAAATTAGGATTTTATGGAGTTGACCGATGTAATTTGTTGATTGTCAGTAAATATTGGGCGGTGTATTTTGGGGCAAAAGTGGTCGTTATTGAAAAGGGGTGATTAGGGAGCTCTTCCCAAGATTTTTCAGACGGAGTATATTACCGGTTGGGCGCGAAATAAGCGCATAAATAATCATAGCGCACTCTTGTACGATCACGGACAATCGTAGCGCACTCTTGTACCATCACGGACAATCGTAGCATAATCTAGTACGATCATAGGCAACCATAGCGCACTCTTGTACGATCATGGACAATCATAGCGCACTCTTGTACAATCATAGCGCACTTTTGTACAATCATAGCGCACTCTTGTACGATCATGGACAATCATAGCGCATTCTAGTACACTCACAGACAATCATAGCGCTCTCTGGTACGATCACAGACAATCATAGCATAATCTAGTACGATCACAGACAGTCATAGCGCACTCTAGTACGATTGTAGACAATCATAGCGCACTCTTAACGATTAAAGGCAATCGTGGTGCGCTCTAACAAGCCATAGGTAATCATAGCGTTCTCCAAAACAATCATAGCGCTCAATAGGTCAATCACAAGCGACTATAGCGCACAACAGGACAATCACAAGCCGTCGTAGCGCACTCCAGTTTAATTTTAGCACATTCAAATGCAATCATAGCCCACTCTAGTTCGGTCCTAATTGATTTTACCGGACTATACATGTTCCTAGATATGACCGGAAAAGAAACCACCTCACTCGGCTTACCTTTAATTACATACATACCAAAAAGCTAAACGAAATCTTCATAGTTTCCATTTGTTTTTATTGATAACATAGGTATTTGCTAATTTCCAGTGGACAATTTCTCTTATTAAGACACACCCCATATAATTTCAATATATACAATCACGTGACCGTGACATGTATGCCTCTCACGATATCCAGTTACCTTTAAATGTTGTGTGGTCCGCTACACCATTAAGATCCATCCCAGATATAAAAATCAAAGTGCTTTCTTTATTTTTTTCTAACATCTTCCGTCTAGATTCAAGCCCATTTCAAACACCAATAAGGTAATATATTTCCTGTTCAGACAGGGAATGACCATATTGTCCGATCTAAAAACCGGTTAGCTTGATATCCCGATGTGAAAGTTCTGGAACGTCTTGTATTTACGTCTTAAGCGTAAAAGCTTGCGCTTATTGATGGTGAAAAGTGAAACACATCCCTTTCCAGAGCATTAACCGTTCCTGTATAACTAAAATCTCCCTTTAGGCAGTTTATTATACTTCAAGACATTCTTCTTCCCTTATTATCCGTTTCCCCTTGTAAGGTTCCTTTTGTATGAAAACTAAGTCTGCTAATATTCGAATCGCTCCTTGATTAATACTCATCTCTTTGATGGTGTTCGCTTGATTGATATCTCGCGTTGAATTAAGTTATCGGTGGAAGGGAATTTCCAGTAACTTGAAAATTCTAGCGCGAATTGCTGAAACGTTTGCTAATGACCAAAGAAAAAATGATCTCATAGAAAATGGGAACGTCAAGGTTAAGAAAGCCGCTTGCGCAACGTCCCAAAATGAGCTTTTTTTTTTTTTTGAGTGATATACACCTAATGAAATGAATCGTCGACACTAATGCAATAAAATTCTCTTGCATGAAAATAAAAAGCGTCATAAACGTTGAACTGACATTGAACGAGTATTAATACGCGTATTTATTTTTGCCGGCCTTGAAAAGAGGCATTCACTTCGCGAATAAAGAGTTTGCAAATAAGGAAACAATCCTTGTTAAAACATTATGAGAGATGCGTTATTATGTACAGGATACATCGGATTTTTAGGTAGATAAAAGCTTTTAAAAAGGATTTTGTATTATTGATCGGATCGATAGGGTATGTTGACGGTTTGAGGTCGTGCCATGCGTGGGCCTGTTGATTTTGGATCTGTAATCTTCATGTTCGAGTCTGAAATTTTTCAATGTTGCTCTGAGTTTGGCTAAAACGTTGTCTTTTCAATGTGGCAAAAAGCTCTGATTTGCAGGAGAATATTGTTTTCTTTGAGAGTTTGGCTTTAATTGGATTTCGAGGTGTGTATTTCTGGCATTTGACTTGTCTAAATCTCGGTTCATCTCAGACCTGATATCCCTTTGAGCCTTTGCCTTCTACACATTCATGGCTGTGCAGGGCACGAGGCTCTGTAGCGGCATTAGAATTAACTGGCCAGCCCGCTTTATTATGGCGAGTGATTCCCTGCTCCTACGGCCCAGGGGGTAGTTATCTTGGTTTCCCTAACCTCACCTAACCTAACCTAATATGTTGCACACACTGACTCCCCACTCTTAAGGCCCAGAGGGTAGTTATCTTGGTTCCCCTAACCTCACCTAACCTAATCCAATTTGCTGCACAGACTGGCTCCCCACTCTTAAGGCCCAGAGGGTAGTTATCTTGGTTTCCCTAACCTCACCTCACCTAACCTAACCTAATTTGTTGCACACACTGACTCCCCACTCTTAAGGCCCAGAGGGTAGTTATCTCGATTCCCCTAACCTCACCTAACCTAATCCCATTTGCTGCACAGACTGACTTCCCACTCTTACGACCCAGGGGGTAGTTATCTTGATTCCTCTAACCTTACCTAACCTAACCTGATTTACTGCACATTGTAAACTCTGCAATAAACGACCATTATATCTATACCTCCATTTATTTGTAGATTACTCTTTTAATCACTTTTTGTTATTCTTTTTCTTTCCAGGTGATAATGCCTCCGGTTCCGAAGAAAGCCAGACTAGCTTCACACAAAAGGAGACAGAAGCCGCGATATTTAATACCGCATTCATAGTCGTGCGCTAAAAATGGATTATTCAAATTCATAGCATCGAATTTTTTTTTAAAATTTAAAAACTCTTAAACTGAATCGTTAACCGAGAGATTTTTAACGATTGAAAATGTTTCGAGGAGGAACTTCGACGATGAAACCATTGGGGACCGGCGAAGACCTCATTTTGACCTCCGTCAAATCGGAACCGCGCGTCCATAGTCCTTGCGATAAAGACATGGTCCCAGGCAGCAGTTCATCTAACTCGCTTTTTAATACAATATCCAATAGTAATAAAAGGTCCAGGACGGACGATTGGCTAAGTCCGCCGAGTCCTGGGCCGCCCATGGGGAATGCCCCTTTAACGCCTTCCCCTGGACCCCACAACCAGTACACTGTCATCAGCAATGGATACTCTTCGCCAACAATGTCTTCAGGGAGCTACGACCCGTATAGTCCGAACGGGAAATTAGGTGAGTGTGTCGTTTGCATGATTATCATTTTTTTAAAAAAAAATGGCGCACGCTTGGGAATTTTTCTAACGCATGCATGATTCTTTTTTTTTTTTTAAAAAAGAAAAAATGAAGGTTGCTGAAAGTGAAATGTCAATTCCAAATGTTAACATATTCTTTGACCTTTCATCTTCTTTAGTAAAGATGCACTTGTCAGCGTGCCAGTCAAGGTCTATTCCGACGCCTACTTATTTTTGTTCAATAATTACATAAATAAGTAATAAACGCTTTAGGCTTGGTTGGAAAATGGGAATCCGCGTATAGATATGAAACATTACGAAATGCGACGGCGTTTTATCGATAGGAAATCGTGAAATGTTGAATGTAGGAGTCATTATTGAACATTAAAAGTTCAAGTTGGATGTAGGAGTCAATAGAGTAACACCTTAACCTCTCATTCATACACGACAGTACATGGCGTAAGAAATTGGATTGGTCTGCGATTACGAGTGCGGATTACGGCCGGATGTGCAGTTGGCAGCTGGGCACGCTTGTAGATTGTGTCAGGCCAGAACTGGCCCTTCCGAGCAAATCCCGGTGAGCCCCTTTAAGTTTTCGAATGTTTTCGAAAAATTAAAAAAATCATTCGCATTCTAAGAAGATGGGGCGCTTATGGACTAATCAATGTTGCGCTCGGTCTTCTTAGAGTTCCTGAAAATTTTTTAAAATGAAAATTGAATCTGTTTAAGAAATTCTTTAGCGCCGTTTTGGTTTTTCTTGCTTGCTCCCTCAGGAACAGCCGGCTGAATTTCGATTATCTAATCCGGGCATAGTTGACAACTTCAAATTATCAATCTAAATATTCCTTAAGAACTTAGGTTGATCTGATAAAAAAAATCATTTTTAATTAGGCCACTAAGTAAAGAACAAAAAAAATTTTAAGAAACAGATCCGTAGCTTAAGTAGAAGAAAAAAATAATTACACCCTTTTACCTCACATGTGCACCACCTTCATCGGTCAGTCAGGTTTTAACTTAAAAGGGTCAGGTTCACATACAGGGAGTATTTTTTATAAAGTCTGAGTTTTATGGAAAAAGAATCCCGGTGCCGATTTTTACAACCGATTGTGCTTTTTTTTATGACACCACCTGGTCATAACGTTCGGTCATCATCTGCCTATAAAAAAAAAATCTTTCTTGTGGGCGTTGCTTTTCATCTTATTGCAACAGTAATCCTTTAACATTTTGTTTTTTTAAATATCAAATTCCAGCCCGAGAAACGCCTGGCGCATTTTAGAAAATAAAGACCTTGAACTAGACTCTTAACGCCGCCCATCTGACTTTATAATCTTTTTGATGCGACAAAAAAATAAATTGTCGTTTAAGACCCGTTATGGATCAAAAGAGTACTAACTCAATAATCGAATTGCGAAATATTACAAACGACACTATTGTTATTGTTGCGCTAGTAGGTTTAATAGGGTTCACTGGAACTGTTAGGAGAACAATAGATTTGTGAAGGACATATTTGATAAGCGCATGTGACATTACCTGTATCTAATTAGACTGTTCCTGCGGTGGAAGTTTGAAATTTTGCAAGGTGGAAAAATCGAACAGAAGCATCGCGACGAGTTTAAAAAAAAAATAATCATGTCAGTTTTTAATTTATGCAAGTGCGGGTACCCGCAAATATGTGGGTAGATACATTGCGCACATGTTTAGCGAATGAGGGCTGTGTTTATTTTGGGACGTCGATGTCGCTTTTCCACGATTAATTGGTGTGTAAAGCATCAATTTTCTAATTAATCCCTCCTTCGTTATTTTTTCGTTCCAATTTCTTTTTATTGAGCTTTAGACAGGCCTGGACTGGCTCATTGGGCTGCCGCGCTCCGTAAAATTAATTTGCCCTCTTGCGTTGTTGAGTTTTTTCAATAATAAGAAAATTATCGTATTCTAAGAAGACGGGGCGCTTACGGACTATTCAGTACTTCGCTCGGTCTTCTTAGAGTGCGAGAGAATTTTCCTTTTTATGAAAATAAAAACTACAAAGTTCTGTAGTGCCGATTATAGTCCTTTTTTTTGGAAGAGCCAGACCGGGCCTGATTCCAAAGGGCGTTAACGACAAACGGAAAGTCGTGGAAACAATCATGTGCACAATATGAAAGACCGTCACGATTCATTATATGATGATCGGTACTTCGTAAGCGGTGAAGCAGTTCCGGTGTTAAACGAGATTGACCGTTTCCGCTTTGTCTGCCCGTGTAGGTGCCTGTGGGAATAACGAATCCGACAGACTTGTCTCTGTTATCGGCCATTTTTTTTCACTCGACCGTATTTATTTCTTTCTCCGCGAAAAGTTTGTTGTTTTTTTTTTTTTAAACGAAGCATAATTAAAACAAAAACAACCTTGTAAGAAAGTCATGAACCTGATATACAAAACGAAAACATGAGGTACCCATCGTTTATTATTAGAAAGACCCAATCCTATTTTAACCTCATATGAATTCCCGAGTCTTGTAATGGTTTATGGAGTTGCAGAAAATATCGTGAGGAGTCACCTTCAAGACTTGTTAGCCACGTGACCGTTTTAAATTGCGTCATTTCAAACAATTTCATGAAAATGTCTTGTCTTCGAGAGCTCTGTGTGCTAAGAAAAAATATTTTTGTGTGAATAATCCTCATCGGGTTTAAAAAAAAAATTGCGTCGTATTCCCCCCGTAGCGTCTCCTCGTTTTTGCTAAAAACGCAATCTACATAAATTAATCCGGATTATTTTCCTCGACGACGCTGGATGCGTTTAAAAGAAATACTGGAGAATTGTGATGTAATCGTTCGAAATAATCACACGTGGTGAGTATCAAGTTGATTACCACGGCGCTCTTGTGATGTTTAAACTGGTTGAGTCATTCGCGTTTAACAGCGCGCGGAGCGGGGGATTTGAGCACTAGCGAATTCGTACCTTGGCACGGTGTCATCTTTCGTTCATTCGCCGATAGATGTCGTTGGACTTTTATTCCCTTTTCCCTTTCTATTTGTTATGTGATTTTGCAATTTAAAGATTTTTTTTTATTAGTTTTCTTTTTTTTAAAAATATTCTTAGCGATGATGTCTGGATTTTTGTCGCGGGAATTTTTTATAGAATTTCGGAGTTGCTAAAAATTTTGAGCTATGGAGATTTCTTTTTCGGTTCTGGATTTTCCAGGAATTTAAAAAAATTTTGGCAACCTAGAAAAAATTTTTTTAGCTGCCCAAAAAATCAGCTAAATTGTAAAATCATTACCTGGCTTATCCTTTTTAACAAAATCGAATACTTTCAACTTTTAGCCATAAATTAAAATATTTTAAAAAATGAAAATTCCCAGGAATAATCCACAATTCAATTCCCAAGTCCGTGAGTATAGAAAACGTGTTCTTCAAAAGATGTTTTTCTTTCGTTTGAATAAACCACGTTTAGCGCATGTTAAATGCAATTTTTTTTCACTTCTTTCATTTTCATTTACTAGATTTTAACATATAGCATACCTGAGCCGAATGATAATAATGATAATAATAATGTATTCTCGCTAAAATATAAGCCGTGACTTGCCATGTTGCCAGATCGAGTGCAATCTAATGCGACGATGGAAAATCTAAGTTACTTTTTATTTCTTTTTTTTTTTTTTTTACTTTTTCTCTCTATGTGTATCTCTTATTTCATTCATGTTCGGTGTGTTTATTTTTAATTTTTTTTTAAAAAGCAAAAGAATTTATTTCAGGTGGATGTAAGGATTATTTTAAGAGAAAAAGTGTTGTATAAGACATTCAATCCCAAAAGTGGATATGGATTCCTCCGCAAAATAATAAATTATGATTCTCTTGTAATTTTCCAAAGCAAGTCAGCCTTGTTCAACAGATGTTTGGCTAAAGGAAGAATGGAATCTGCAAGTCATGAATTCATGAAGGGATGCTTTGTACATTTTTCTTAATCAACGCGAATTTTTTTTCGAGATTGATATTGTAGTGTTATCTGAGGATTTTAAAGGATTTCCAGATGTGGATGAGATAAGGGAAATTCGGGTTTTCCAGTTTTTTGAATAACGAGGGGTCAAACCTTGGGGTTAAAGCCCTTTTATTGGAACCGGGGAAATCATAACGCACCCTAGTTCGATCATAGTCAGTCATAGCGCACTCTATGATGATCAAAGACAATCATAGTACACTCTAGGATGATCATAGCGCACTCTAGTGTGATCAAAGGCAATCATAGCGCGCTCTAAGATGATCCAAGACAATCATAGCGCACTGTAGTATGATCATGGCGCGCTGTAAAATGATCATAGACAATCATAGCGCACTCTTGTTTGATCGAAGACAATCATAGCGCACTCTATGATGATCATGGCGCGCTCTAAAATGATCATAGACAATCATAGCGCACTCTGGTTTGATCAAAGACAATCATAGCGCACTCTAGGATGATCATAGCGCACTCTATAATGATCATGGTGCGCTCTAATATGGTCATAGACAATCATAGCGCACTTTAGTTCGATCAGAGACAATCATAGCGCACTTTAGTTCGATCAGAGACAATCATAGCGCATTCTAATTTCCTCATTTTTCAATTAGGACATTCTTAACTCCTAATTTTTTTTTATGATGTAGCACCCGTTTGTCAGTGATAACCGGTCATCTTTATGTCATCACCTAATCACTTATACGATGACCCTTTCATATGAATCCCGAATGCCATGCATAATGAGCGGCACATGCTGTCATGTTTTTTTGCATTTGACAATCTCCGCGTGACACCGTCAAATTAATTCAAAAAAAAAAAAAAAAAAATTTCTGCGGGTTCTTTAAAATTTTTTTTGGATAGGAAATCGGAGATATTTATACAAGCACCGTTAGGCTCCATATGCATATGGTCCATTTTTATACCTGAATACATTTTATAAAAAGTATTATACTTCCTGGGAAAAGTTTATTAAGATGAAACTTTTTAAAATAGGGTTGATCGTGGGGTTGATTCCCAGAACGGTTTTTTTTCTTGTTATTATTATTCAATAGAATAAAAGGGTCATCAAACCCAACAGTGATTTTCAGGTATACTATCTATTTTGTAATTTAATATCCGCTTATCGGTTTGTGTACTGGGATTTTTTTAAGGGACGAAAGATGACGGCGATGAAGATCGGTTTGTAAGGGGAAGATCGGTTTTTTTAAAGATGCGGACGGCTGGAGAATTTTGGCGATTTTTAGTCTGCATATCTTTAATTTTATTTGTTCGCTAAAGTGTTATGGATTTGAAGGATTCTGCAAGGTTGATTGAAAATCTTTAGAAGGGGTTTTTTCTCCTTTGTGGAATTGTTTGGTTGTGGGATTGAAAAGAAAAAGGCACGTTTAGAAAAGCTGGCCATCAGGTCTTTATTTACAATGAGATTTGGGGCAGCAGATCTTGATGGCTCCAGCAGGGGATTTACTATTAGTCTGAAGGTTCGCATAGAAAGTTTTGGGTCCTTAAATTTATAAATTTTAATTGACGGCTCAGCCAATAACTTTTTAATGAGGCCTGACGTCAAAAAAATCAGTCCAGGCAAGTTATTTTCTCTGGGAATTGATTTTCAAGGATCTTGGCCCAAAATTTAAAAGCGTGTGTATTGCAAATTGCATAACCAAAAAATTTCAATAGCCTAATTTTTACGGAAAGGCCTTAGGCCACAATTCGGACATTAAATCCAGGAAAAGGGTCGCAGTTTTAATCATTTTTAAAGGCAGGTGTATTGCGGGATGCATAACCACTCGCTCTCCGCACATAAAGGGTATCGCACTACTGGGAAAGGAAATTCGGTGGAGGTGCCATCATTTTCATCTCGCTTAAATAACATCATAACTTGCTTTCACCGGGCTAAAGCTTCAATACCAAAAAAGTCGAAAACTCTCGACTGATTTTGTTTTCTGAAAGAAAAATCTAGAAAATCCGTCCCTGACCATCTCTATCTCCCTTATAATCATATTCAACATCCCTCTAAGCTAAAGAACGGGTTTATCCAGCTTTACTTGATATTCAGAATACACCAACTGTTTACAACGGCCATATGGAAACCCAAGAAGAAAAAAAACATAATTGTGGTAAAAAAAAAACCGGAGCCCGGACTACAAAATATAAACCGTGCCACCGCTTTCACCCTTATTGTCCATCTTTTTTTTTTTTTTTCGTGCCCCGAGACCCTTATTCAAATTTTTATTTTTATGTTGAAAGATTTACAACCGACAATTTTTTTTTTTTCTAAAGTAACTCTGCTCACCAACTTCTGGTAAATTGTTTATCCAAAAAAAATTAGTTCCGCCCTTACAAATGTCACAACATTCAATATATTTATTTCTTTTTCTTTTTTTTTAAACTGTCCTCCTGCCCTATAACTTTCGCCCGTAACTTTTCGTTTCGTTCGCAGGAAAAAAAATTGTAAAGACTTTCCTCGAATATTATAAATTTAGATTTTTTAAATTTCATCACTTATGCGATTTGGGCCGAATTAAAATTTTTTTTTTAATACTATTATTTCAGCTCGGTGCCCTCGAAGTGGCACTTTACATTCATTTATGAGGATATTTAATAATGAGGAAAGCGCTAATTAATCCTTGAGAAATGTCGGGCCGGAGTTTTTTAAAATGGAAAAAAAAGCAGTTAGGATGATTTTGATTCTCCGAAACAATTTTTAATATTTTTCATTTTTTACTGTTCCAGGTGAGTGGATGGACGATTCCAGTCGTACTGGTTACCTAGGTAAGCTAAATAGCAGAACGATTATGGCGATTTTTTTAACCATAATGTGCTGCGAAAATGGCGAAAGGGTAGCTTTAATCTGAACGATTAAATAATCAGAATAGTGTTCAGTAAAAATTTGAACAGTGTACAGAAAAAATCTGTATTGTGTTCAGCAAAAATCTGAACAGTGTTCAGCAAAAATCTGTACAGTGCTCAGAAAAAATCTGTACAGTGTTCAGCAAAAATCTGAACAGTGTTCAGCAAAAATCTGAACAGTGTTCAGCAAAAATCTGAACAGTGTTCAGCAAAAATCTGAACAGTGTTCAGTAAAAATCTGTACAGTGTTCAGCAAAAATCTGTACAGTGTTCAGCAAAAATCAGAACAGTGTTCAGCCAAAATCTGAACAGTGTTCAGTAAAAATCTGTACAGTGTTCAGCAAAAATCTGAACAGTGTTCAGCATAAACCTGAACAATGTCCAGCAAAAATTTCAACGATCAAATAATCTGAACAATGTTCAGCAAAACTCATGTGGTCTTGAAACCAATAATACTAACACATGGCTTTACTTTTAATTATTTTAAACTAATTAATTTAATTCACGTGTGCGATTCGAATTAAAAATATTTGAATTTAAATCATTTCCTGTGAGATAGAACGTTGCAGCGCAATACCGAGCTACGATCTGAGAAGGCAATCCCCGATTGAGAATCGTAAGAAGACGGAACCGGGGTAGTCTTCTAGCGCTAAGCCCGGTATTCAACTTCGGCTTGAGTTTATTTTTATAATGACTGTAGGATGAATACCTGTTTTGCGGACTCTGGTGTTCAGGCTTCAAACAAAACTCAGTACCTGGCTGATCGCTGCTGGTGTTGTTTACATTCGGCGTCGCAGCTTTTTTTTTTTTTAAATTTAATTATTTGAGTTGATCATTTTTTGTTTATTTTTTGGTGAATCGAATTAATATGCGGATTATTTAGCGATTGGTAAAAAAATTGGATAACGTTGGATTTTGTGATTTTTCAGTGAGAAAATGGTGTTCAGTGATTAATCCACCCTGAAAAATTTAGTGATCGAGTTTTAACCCTTTCGATTTTTCTATTGTTTTGATTTTTTGAAGGTTAGATTCTTCGGATTAAGTTAACCTTCCGGGTTCGTTGTTATATTATCACGTGCAGTTGTAAAATATAGAACAAAGACATTGCGGCCACTCCCCCCAAAATAACAAGTTTTTATTTTTTGTTGGGTAGGATAAAAAAAAAAAACAAGACAAGTATTGAAAGAATACATAACCCGAAAAAAAAAGAAACCACTTACCTTGGATAGAGTCATTCGATTGACCTTCGTTAATACACATGTCATTATCACATTAAAATTTTAACTTTATCAATGCAGCTGCCTATCAGTCGGCTTTTAGGAGGCTGAAGGTACATGAAATTCTATTGCCAAGATGTTGAGTGTAATGCAGGTAAGGTACGATTAAATGCCCGAAGGTCGAGTTTTTTTATGTGTGGATATTAGTTGGTGCTATTAAAAGGGTAATGTTATCGTTTTTTTCTTGGTGGATTGGTCGAATTATAAATTGAAATGTAAGTGCTGCTGCAGTTAGGTTTGGGCTTGCAGCACTTGTGTTTTCTCTTTTAGTGAGGTTAACGCATGGCTACTATCTTCTCAGTCTCAGAATTTGAAAGTCCTCCTCGTGCAGCAATAGTGAGTGAATTTCGGTTTCAACTGATGTCAAAGGTCAAGGCCCCTGAAATCCTTGAAGAGTGCTTACTGCTTAGGCTCAGATTTTTTTTTTGGCTAGAGGCCTCCAGCCGCCACTACTGAGCTTTAGGCGGCTGGCTAAAATGTATGTCTCTCAAAAGCTTTAATTCATAAAATCGTTGGTCTCCACAAGGGATGCCAAAAAAGTCAACCTAAGAGTTGTTGACGTATTCGTGTGAAAAAAAATGGCGCCTTAATACTCATATTATAGCAAAAAATGAGTAGCCCTTTAATTTTCGTTCAAGAAGTTCGGGTCAGCCTGTGTAGCTGGAGGGAAGCTGAGGCAATAATTAGGGGGCTAATATTTCTCAGGTTCCTTGTAAACTCCCCCTATTTTCTCCCCGCCTCTTGATTTACTGATAATGAGCCTTGAGCCCGAAATAGCAATTGATTAATAGTTAGAAACGAACATCATTATTTTATTTTTTGAATTTATAAGGAGACGATTGATCTAGTCGCTGGAATTCGACTGAAGTTCCTCGACAATGATCGTCTTACAAAGCGCTCTGGCTCCCTCAAAAAGAATCTTTCTGAAGAGATAACAACCAATTAATTTTAGAAAAATATGATTGTTTTTTCTGTTTGCACTTTCAGTCATTGAAACAGATTTCTAAACTATCCCTTCGTCAGACAAAGACTTTTAATTTGACTGTAAGCTCATTTTTAAAATCAGAGGCCCCGAAAACCCGGAAATAAAAATTCGTGCATAGAAACTGCATAACCAATATTTGTAATTATCTTAAAATCGCATCAGGACAAAAGGCAAAGACTTTTAAAATAAATTTGAAGCTCATTTTCAAAATCAGCGACCCCGGAAACCCCTAAATAAAAATTCATGCATAGAAATTGCATAACCACTATTTGTAAATATTATAAAATCGCATCAGGACAAAAAGAAACGACTTCTAATATGAATTTGAAGCTCGTTTTCGAAATCAGTGACCCCGAAAAACCCCAAAAATTTCGTGCATAGAAATTGCATATCCGCAATTCGGAAATCATTTACTAAAAGGGTTAACGGCACCAACTATTATCATTTATAAAATATCGATTAATTTTAGGCGCATTATCGTACCTTAATACCGGCAGTAGACATCAGGGCGAATGCACGGGCGCATATCTTCTCGACGATGACAGACCGTCTAAAATTTACATGATAATACATTTTAAAGCGATCGCGTCTAACTTGAAAGGAAACATTGTACCTAGGTTTATACGAAAAAAAAAAAAATAACACAACACACACCTTAAAAAAATGACAACTTTGAAATAAGAGTCACGAACTGTTCGGTATTTTTCCTAACCTCTTTTTATTAGGGCAAAATGAATGCGCATTTTTTTCCTCTCATATCAAGCATCCCCTTCGTAGGGTAGCACACAACAAAACGTAAAACTAGGCCAGGTATAACAAAAACTATTTAAGAAAAAGGATGTGTGAGCTATTGTGGTTGTGAAAGTTTTTAAAAACGGATATTCTCCCTCGGGGCAGGATGGCATTTGGAAAGTCCCCATTTCTTTTGTGTGTGTTATAATCTTTCTCGGAAAGAGATCAATTCTTATACCTGGGTTTTAGGGTACGTTGACTTTTAATTCAAATATTTTTTCTCTCGTTAAAATTCTCTGAACACCTTTTTTTTAATCCTTGCTAATTTACAAAAAAAAAATATTTTTTTTTGTGTGTTTGGCACGGATTTAAATTCCAAAAATGATTTATCAGCCCAAAAAAAGACGATCAGTGAAAATATAATAAATTCCATGAAGAAATTAATAACGGATCGAGATATGACTGATTTATATTTATCGACGACTCATTTCGGGATACAAAGCAAAATCAAATCAATTAAAAATGATATGGTGGAGGAAAGCTCACCGGAGGTAACGTCCTCCTGCGGGCGTTTAAGCACCTCGGATTTTCGCGAAGTCGATTTAGAATTATGGGATTTGGATGTTAATCAACAGAGGAATCAAATACTTCACGGGCATGGCGGCGTTCTTATGAGGAGTATGAAAACATATTCGGAGACGAGCTCCATGTCAGGTAAAAAAAAAAAAAAAATATATGTATAAATAATTTAGCAATCTTATTAGATACGATGAAAGAAGAGGAATGGGCTTGGGCTTCTTTGTTTTCCTCTTGCTGCCCTTCGCCGAGGCAAGTATGAGGACTCAAGGATGACCAGTTCCTAAACACATCGTGACATACAAAAAAAAACTGAAATGTTTCGCGAGGAGTCATTAAGATTTACTTTTTAAAAACGCGTTTTTTTTTTTTTCCATCTCGGATTTGGGATTTTGATGAGGGGGTTTTTTTTTCCCGGCGAGAGGAAGTAAATTAATGTTTGAAGTAAACTAGTTTATGACGCATTCGTTGAATCAGCAAAATAATAAGTTGGACGAATAACGTCACGTTGAGCCAAATTCGCTGACCTAATATCGGTGACAGTATTGGTAAATGTTAAAACGAAAAAAAAAAGAGTTATGCAAGACCTGCAGGTTTTGCATTGTGTACATAACTCTGTACCTACTTTCAACGGTTGTTTTGGATGATTTAGCACGTGTCCGTAGAGGAAATAAAATGATATGGTGTTGATTACTCTCGGGGGTCCGTGATCGGTTTAGTTTTTAATATTAAATGGTCGATTAAATGTCTTTGTTGGTAATTTTTTTGGAGGTTTTGGCATGTGTGACGTCATTTCGTTGCTTTAGTCAGTAGAACTGATGAGGGAAGAGACACTGGTGTAGAGATTTCTAGTCGGGTTTCCCCAAAAATTGCACATCGAACTGATTTTTTCCGTTTTATCATTTTAAGAATACTATTCCGCTGCTAAAAATGATATTTGCGCCACATTGTCGTTTGCAGAATTTTGTTTTAAAAACTAAATAATAGATCTGGCTTGTTTCTGCAACCGCTTCTGCCGTCTAAAACTTTTGCGGACCGTATGGTTCCACAAATTACTATACATGAAATCTGCTTGATTAACAGAGAAACAGAATCACTATGAGATGATGAAGTATATAAGAAATAAAAGGATAATTTCTTTGTCAATAAAGGACGATTTGAACATTAAAATGGTCAGATACACGTGTTTGAGGAACCATGTCGTGCGCAAAAGTTGTAGATCGCAGAAGCGATCACGGAACTAAGGTAGATCATTTCTTTAGCATTCAATATGAATTTGTGTCGCTTAACAAATCGCCCAAATTCACTGGAATTTTTTTAAGATTACACAGAAATGATTTATACGAAACTTTCTGTTTGGGATCAAGGTATACTCAGATTTGCGGTGCTGTCGTTGATAAAAATACAAACGGAAGGAGAAGAAAATATTTGAGTGGAACGGAAATAATTATACGAATTCAATCTCTTATATGCAAACTATTTGTAGATAGGTCTGGAAAAAATAGGAAGTTGAAGAGACTTAAGATGTCTCCAGAAACTAGACAAGACGTCCCTTTCTACTTCCTGAATAAATCTAACTTTCCTTTTTTCAAGTGATTTGATTTTTTGTCTCCGGAACCAGTTTCTTCGATTACATCATCAAGCCTGATTTTTGCAACCTTCTGTTCTTCTTCTGGACTATTACAATTCTACGATTCTAGCTGTCCATCGCCTTGCTCTATAGTCAAGCCATTTTCATTGTTGATTTAGTTCTCCCGATTGCCGAATGCTTATTGGATCATTTAAATTTCTGCCCAGACTTCTGCCCGTCTTTTTTGCAACAATTTTTGGACATTTCTGCAAACCTTTTTTCTTGTCGTTTGGTCCTTCATTCTTAGGAGCGAATCCCTTCGTGCTATTTTAATTTTTGATGTCTCACGCTGTTAGTCTCGGCCTCATCGCACGCTGCTCCTACTCCTGGCCACAAGGATCACGGATTGCTACACTAGCTCTGCAGAGCGCTTTACTGTGTCCATCACCCACTTCTGCCCATCCCGATTTCGCAGGCTTATGCCCAAAACGGATCTTCTCTTTGCCCAGATTTCCACAGCATTAATTTGACTAAAGTCTCTACATCAATCACATTCTCATTTGCAATAACAATGCCTTCCGATCCCGCGAGTTAATTTTCATTTTTAACTTTACTCGTTTTTTTTTTTAACTTTTCCTTTTTATAATCTCACGCAATATAATTTTATAACAGAAGGAAGTAATGACCTTAAATCCATCTTGGCAAATCCAACGTCCAAACTCATCGCTCTTGAGAATTCCCCAATGTATTAATCAGGTTCTTTTTTTTTTTTTTTTTTGATTACACACTCCTCGAGTTAAAACAGAGCACTTTATCATTTTTCCTTTGTGCTAAAATCACAAAAACAACGTACAAAGTTCATTTATTGTGGAAATGGATATTACCTCCACAGTCCTTTAGTTATACCCAATGAATCATCTCATTAACTTTACGAGCTATTTATAATGAGCAGAAGACGGCATAAGGGAATGACATTAAAAATAGTAGGCTTATGATATTCATGTATTCGAAATATTTTTGTAAGTGCTCTAATTCTTGATTTCGTATGTATAAAAATAATAATAATAATAATAATAATTTAAAGCCCAAATATCTTTTCGTTTTCTATAAACTCATTAGCACAGGTTGGAACCACTCTTCCGTGATTGTTCTCTTTTGAATATTCAAAGTCTTTCGCCAATTATTATTCGACCATGACTGGTTTATTTAGATCGTGCTTTATTATATTTACCTTACGGCATTGTTCTTTGTTCTTACATTCCTTCAAGTAGCAGCATTGTCAAAAACTAGTGAGGATAGGATTTGCAGATTTTAAAAAAAACAAAAAGGCTGGTTTTTTTTGAAAAATGAAATGGCGACAGCTTGACAGGGTGAATATTTAGGAATTAGGATGAGAGCTCAAGGTTAGTCTTGGTGACAAGGTTGTATCCACTGTCGGATACACCCTCTCCTCTCTCCAGGTGTCGCCTTGCACGTGCTTTACCTGGAAATATCTTTTTTTGGTAATGGGCATTATCATTCCTCTTGCTTTTAAGCATAAAATTGTAAATTTGGGCGACTCGTCTATCAAAATTTATTGATATCGAATCCTAAAGAAACGATCTGCCTTCGTTCCGCAATCGCTTCTGCTTTCTAGAACTTTTGCGCACCGTGTGGTTCCACAAAACACGTGTATCTGATCATTTTGATGTTCCAATCTTCCTCTTTTCAAATTTTTTTATGCCGCGGAGTCTTTTACTTTCATTTCCCATGTTGTCCAATATCCTTACACCATTATTTTTCTTTGTTCATCAAGACAATGCAAATTCACCCAAATTCGTGGAACCACACGGTGCGCAAAAGTTCTAGAAAGCAGAAGCGGTTACAGAAACAAGCCAGATCTATTTTTTAGTTCTTGAAACTAAATTTTATGATCGACCAAGTGACGCAAATTCAATTGTCAGCCGGGAAAACGGTTTCTTAAAATTAAAAATTTGCCAAATTTGACGTAGTTGATTGATAGTCCATCTCTTCTCTTTTCGATTTGGGTGAATTTGCATTATGTCTTGATGAACAAAGAAAAATAATGGTGTAAGGATATTGTACAATATGGGAAATAAAAGTAAAAGACTCCGCAGCATAAAAAAATTCGAAAATGACACATTAGAGGAAGATTGGAACATCAAAATGATCAGATACACGTGTTTTGTGGAACCACACGGTGCGCAAAAGTTCTAGAAAGCAGAAGCGGTTACAGAAACAAGCCAGATCTATTTTTTAGTTCTTGAAACTAAATTTTATGATCGACCAAGTGGCGCAAATTCAATTTTTAGCCGGGAAACCCGTTTCTTAAATTTAAAAATTTGCCAAATTTTTACTTAGTTGATTGATAGTCCATCTCTTCTCTTTTCGATTTGAAATTTTCAAAAACTACCTTACGGAAAAAGTTTGGCTTGCCTCTTGATACTCATGTTGCATAACCAAAATTTTGCAGGGGCTCGAATTTCTTTCTAAAAATCCCGATTTTCACAGTCGAATCTCGCTCGACTTTTACAGGAAATAATCATTTATAAAAATAATGATTTGTTTTTGTCTGGTCGCCATTTTTAGCCCGAAGGCAAATTATCGAAGTACAAAGCCATTGAAAAATCCGTTTGTGAGTATCTCTAATGAGCGTTTAAAAACATGATTCATGGAAATTGAGATGTCTTCTTTGCGAAAAAATAACGTGCATAAATCCTATTGCTAGTGATTATCAGTAGGCACCAACGTAAAACGCGTCACGGTCTGTTGGTAACCTTGACTTAGCGCATCGATCTCCATCTTGGTCGCTATTATTTAATAATAATATCATAGTCTTCTTTTTTTCCCAACTCTTCTGGCGAAATATTTTTCTGTTCCTCTACATCCCAGTTGCTACTAGACAAAAAAATATTTAAATGGTCATTGACTAGGAGTTTTTTTTTTTTTTTAAATTTCAAAAGGAGCTTTTTTTTAAAGTTGACAATTATGTGAGAGGAACCTGAACCTGACCTTCATGGAAGAGTGCTCATGAGTGAGTTATCATAAGTTTACTTCCTTTTAAAACATTTCGCACAAGTGGAAGAAGGCAAGGATCCGGAACAGTTTCACGTATATTCCGCTTCCAGCCTTGGTAATGGCCCACGAACCTTGACTAAGGTTTTTTTTTCGGATTATAAAAGCTCTTCTAAAAAATTTTTTTTGTTTTCCTCGTTTGCTGACTGATTCTCTCCAGGGGCCCCTTTTCCCGATTTCCAAAGCGTAATATGTCCTTCGTTTATTGCACAATAATTGCGTTGTGGCGAATTATCCAACCTTGGTTTTGAATGTTAAATGAAACGGTTTTAGGTTACTTTCGAACGAGGAGTCGATGCTTCTTTTGATTCACGTGATTTTTTTTATGCGAAGGAAAAAACAGGGGGCAGTGTGCGACCTTGACTTCAGGTACGAGGAAGAATTCTTAGTAGTCTGATGATCGGCTACGGTTTATATTTGCTAAGATGTTTTTTTTCAACTCGTTCTAATCAAGTTTTCTTTTTTTTTCTCATTTTTTTTTTTTAAATCGCAATCGCCGTTCCTAATCATTTATTTTCATTACTTTGATTGAAGGTACTGTGTTGATCTTTTTTTTTTTTTTTTAACTTTAACTCTTTCTTCGAACCTTTTAAATTTTTTTTCGTGGTAATTATTTTTGTACGTAAGATGACCTGATTAAATATTTTAATCGTTTGGTGTAAACTAGAGATTTTTTTAGTCGAAAAGATTAGGAGGATGTTTAAATTTTTGAAAAGTTAAAGAGATTGTTATTGAGTTGGTTTTGAGCATCCGCGGATATTTTTGGTTCCTTTACTATTCAATTTTTCATCCTGGCTAAAATTTTTTTTGCGAAACTGAGGTACTTGAGTCTAGTTTTGAGCTTGAAGAAATTTTTCCCAGACCATAGAAAAATTTTTATATGAGAATCTTTTTCATCCGATCAGCTAATGACTGCTATTTTTTGAACTCAAAAAACCTCACCAATTCCCAGAGAAATTTTCTGCTTTTAACTTCGCAACTGTAAATTTTTTCAGAAAAAAACTTTTTACTAAATATTCAAAAAAATTCCCGCTAGTAAATAAACCATTCCAATATTTCAAATTTATAAAAAAATTTCTTTGAAACTCAAATTAATGATTTTTTATCAAATTACAATGACAAATTCTTCAAAAGGAAAAAAATGGCCATCGACAAAAAATTTTTTTAGCCACAATAAAGTTTCTAAAAATTTTCTTTGGCCAGAATAAAGTTTCCAAGGATTTTTTCAGCCAAAATAAAACGTTCAAGGATTTTTTTAACCCAGATTAAGTTTTTCAATAATTTTTTTGGACAGAACAAAATTTCTGAAATATTTTTTTGCTGCCCCAAAATCTTTTCTTAGTCAAAGTAAATTTCCAAAAATTTCTTTAGCCCCATGGAATGGAAGCTTTCTTTTAACAAGAATAAAGTTTCCCTGGATTTTTTTTATTCAGAATTGAGTTTCTGAAATTTTCTTGACAAAATAGAATCCCCAGGATAGGAAGAAGAATTTTCGATTAAAAATTCTGGGTAGAATAAAGCTTTAAAAGTTGTTTTTAGCAATAATTAAATTCCCCTGATTTGCAAGTTAAATCTTGTAAAACTTTCTTTGTCTAATCTAAATCCAGTCAAACTAGAAAATATCTGCATGAAAAAACTTTAGCCCAGCTAGAAACTCAACAAAAATCTTGCGCCAAGTCCGAATTCCGCATTTTTACCCATGCCTTGCCTTACCCAAAAATTTTTAAGGTTCCCTGCTAATAGCTTTTATCTTTTAGACTCAAAAAAGCCTCATGGAGTCACCCAGTAATTCACAGAAAAAATTCTGTTCGCAAATGTAAATTTTTTCCAAAAAATAATTTTTACTAAATACTCAAAAAAATTCCCGCTAATAAATAAACCGTTCCAATATTTCAAACTTATAAAAAAATTTCTTTGAAACTCAAATTAATGATTTTTTATCAAAAAACATTGACAAATTCTTCGAACGGAAAAAATGATCATCGACAAAAAATTTTCTTGCAATTTTAAATCATAGGCCTGTACAACTATCTTGGCCGTTGAAAACGAGATTTTTTCCTTCACTTTTTATAATCTCTTTGGTATTCCACAACACTTTTAATGGATGTATATATTAAACCCGTTTGGCTACTACAAATCTTGATTCCTCTTATGTACCATCTTTTACTGTAATTAGACATGTACGTTAATCGTTTTACTTTTAATATTTTTTTTTCGCGCATGGCATCTCCGCGAGGATCGGTTCGGCCTTGCTTCATGAAATGATTTATTTTTAGTTATTTAAACGCCATGTTATTTATTTTTTTTTTTTTAAATCAAGACCACATGAGTTAGTTAAGCAAAAAAATTATTTTAATTTTTTTTTGATTTTGATTTATGATTTTTTTTATTTTAATATTTTGCAGGAAGAGATGATCTCTCACCTTCTGGAAGTATAAACGGGTATAGCGTCGACAGCAGCGATGCGAAGAAGAAGAAAGGTCCGACGCCGAGGCAGCAGGAGGAATTATGCCTGGTGTGCGGTGATAGGGCTTCAGGATACCATTATAACGCGCTCACGTGCGAGGGCTGCAAAGGATTTTTCCGGCGGAGCATCACGAAGAACGCGGTGTATCAGTGTAAATATGGGGACAGCTGTGAAATAGATATGTACATGAGGCGAAAGTGTCAAGAATGTAGATTGAAAAAGTGCCTTAGTGTGGGCATGAGGCCAGAGTGTAAGTATTTTATTTTATTTAAAGAAAAATGATAAAAGATCTGCACTAATTGGGTTTATTAGCCCTTTGCTCCTAAATTTTTTAGGTTGGGCTCTGGCGTCAAACACAATGGCCCTTGCAGACCTCTTTCTCTCCTAAAAATCAATAATGCTAAAAATTTCTTTTGTCAACAAAAAAAATGCACGTTTTGTGTATAAAGCCAAAACCCAAACAAAGCAGCATTTATTTGTTTAATTTTTTTTTTTTGTAATTCCAAGCAATTATTATTTAATGATAATAATTTATTAGAATTCCTTTAAGGAGTGGCGTGAAAAGAGGATTTATGATAATTTGATGGGCTTTGATTTTTACATCCGATTTTATTTAAAATAATAAGAGATGAATTTTGATTGATTTGAATTGTTAATAATTTTTTGGCATGATAAAATGTCTCGTAAACGGATTAATTAATGGCCAGATTATTTATATTAAAAATTAGAAAAGATGTGTCATAGATACCTTTGATCGTGGGAACTTTGGCCTGTTTCCTGTCATTGAGTTGAGAGTTTGACTCATTTTTATGTGGCGTAAACAGAATACTGATTCATTTAATTGTTTATGATGGATGGAATTGAAGTATTTGCGAATTATGTTGATGTTTAGAAGTTTTATTGAATGGGAAGGCGAGAAAGGGGATTAGGTGATTAAGTTGTATTGTTTTTTGGATAAAATCAAGGGTTGAAACGGGTAAAGGGCGTGTAGGAATAAAGATATGAAGAGCAGAAGAATAAAAATGAAAATTTGAGAAAAGAAACGGAGAGATTAAAAGTAGAAGAAAAGAATTGAAGAAATTTATGTTTAGAATAAAAGAAATGAAGATTAAAAGTAAAGGAATGAAGAGTTGAAAAAGAAACAGAATAGATGAAAAGATGTCAAGGAAAAGACTAGAAGCAAAGAAATGGAGAATTTGAAAAAAGAAATGAAGAGTTAAAAAAATGAAGAGCTAGGAAATAGAAATGAAGAGTTTAAAAAAAGAAATGAAGAATAGAATAAAAAAATGAAGAATAGAAGAAAAAAATGAAGAATAGAAGAAAAAAATGAAGAATTAGAAGAAAAAAATTAAGAATAGAAGAAAAAAATGAAGAATTAGAAAATAGAAAGGAAGAGTAAGAAAAAAATGAAGAACTAGAAAATAGAAATGAAGAACTAGAAAATAGAAATGAAGAACTAGAAAATAGAAATGAAGAACTAGAAAATAGAAATGAAGAACTAGAAAATAGAAATGAAGAATAAGAAAAAAATGAAGAACTAGAAAATAGAGATGAAGAATAAGAAAAAAATGAAGAACTAGAAAATAGAAATGAAGAATAAGAAAAAAATGAAGAACTAGAAAATAGAAATGAAGAATAAGAAAAAAATGAAGAACTAGAAAATTGAAATAAAGAATTGGGGAAAAAAGAAATGAAGAGTAAGAAAAAAATGAAAACTAGAAATTTGAAATGAAGAATGAAAAAGTAGAAATGAAGAACTAGAAAATAGAAATGAAAAGAGTAGGAGAAAGAAATGAAGAACTAGAAAATAGAAGGGAAGAGTTTAAGAAAAGAAACGAAGAAATCGATTGCTGGGGGAAAAAATGACGAGCAGAAGAGAATCTATTAAATGATTGAAGAGGTGATTAGTTGAAGAAGTGAAATTAATGTTGTGAAAATGGAAGAACTGATGAAACTAAGAATCGATGAAATTGAAGAGTGCTACTTAATGATCTGAAGAGTCAGAATGATTTGAAGAAAGCAGGTGGAGAGAGCTGATAATATATAATTGTTTGAGTTAAGAGTTTTGAAAATGAAGAAGTGAAGAATAAAAGAGGTGGAAGCACAAAGAACTGACGAAATGAAGTACTCGTGAGCTGAAGAAGGGAAACGTTATAAATAGAAGAAGTGAAATGAAGAATCGGTAGAAAGGAGACCTGCATGAAATTGTATAAAGTTGTAAATTGGTAATTTAAATTGAATGAAGAATCATGAGTTGAAGAAGTGATCAAACCAGAAAAATTTAAGAAATAATGAAGAGAAGAATTAGTGAGTTTAAGAAGTGAAAATGAATGAAGAATCAAGACATTAAATTGTAGAAAAATTGAAGAACTAAATCTTAAAACCCTTTAAGAAGAAAATATTAGCTGTAGAGTTGAAAAAATTTTAGCTCTTAGAAAAACAGAAAACTAAGATGTGATTTGAAGAATAATTTAAAATTTCTTTTTCATTGTTTTTTTATAGAAATATTTAGAGTAGGAGAATTAAAATTATTCTTTATTTAAAATCTTCTGATCATGTCTCTTCGACATAACGAATTAACATTTTTAAAAAAACGATAATTAATTATATAAAGTTACGAAAAAAACTTCTAGCCAAACCTCCAAAATATAATTTACTTTCAAATTACAACCAAAAGGAGTTTTTATTATGAATTTAAAACGTGTCCCTTTAAATTCTCATTCAAATATTCAATTCAATCAAAACCAGAAGAAAAAATAAAAAATTATTTAGAGATTTCTTTGATTTCCGAGAAATTCATCTACGCATGCGCCATCAGCTTAATCAGCAATAAGATTGACCTAAGAAGGGCTCAATCGAGCATAGACGTGATTTGTAAATCGGTCGAATCGGTTTTAATAATCACTTAATCAGTTCAATATCCTATGTGAACCTTGAATTCTGTGATTAGGTAATTGTGCTGTTGGGGAGAGGGCTAAATTTTTTTAAAAATTTTTTCTTATTGTTCGAGTTTCGCGAAAAACGCAAAACGCCTGCAATTAGCTAATTATACAACCGTGACATTTTATCTAAACAAAGATCATCCCTTTTTTTAAAAATAGACCACAAAATGAAATTCAAGTCTTGAAACTTGAGATGAGATGTAACCGGGATGCGATTTGGGATTTTCGTACGTGATCCGGAAAAGCGTCCTGGGCCAAGCTTAAAAATAAAAATAAAAACGTGATTAGAAAGTGAGAAAATCTAAAAACGAACTTTTCCGGGAACAAAAATAAAATAACGTTAAAAAGAAAATGTTTCAATAAAATATTTTTCAATAGAAATTAATATTCTACGAAAGACAGCTTGAACGTAATTAAGGCAATTTTTCTTTTTCTTTAAAAAAAAAACTTTTAAAACGAATTTATTCACAGAATCAAATTCATATTTTCCGATTAGTATTTATTGCACATAATTTTTTTAAGTTTTTTTTTTGGGGGAGAAAAAAGCTTTTGCGATGTATTATTGCGTGTTGATAACGATGAGATTTGGAATTATAAGAACGATTACCAGCACGAAATTTAAAAAAAAGAATTCTTGATTTTTTTTGTTGTTGTTGCAGGCGTAGTACCCGAAATACAGTGCGAAGTCAAAAGAAGAGAGAAAAAGGCACAAAGAGAGAAGGGCAAACCTAATTCCACGACAAATGGGTCTCCGGATTTAATGATGGCCGATCCGCCTGTGATAAAAACGGAGCCCAACACAACTCAGCCACACAGTGATAAAACGCCAACAAATGGTGTTAAACCAATTAGTCCTGAGCAAGAAGAACTCATTCATAGGCTGGTCTATTTTCAAAATGAGTATGAGCAACCTTCGGATGAGGACTTGAAAAGGATATCTGTAAGTATTTTTGTATTTTTTTTAAAGGGCGTTCGGGAGAAACTGCAATTGGTCAAAGCAAAAATAAGGACTTTTTTGGGCATTTATCTAAAAGAATTTTTCAAGAAGAAGAGATTTTTTGAGAAGAACAATTCATTTTTTGTTGACATAGAGACATTCTTCCTAAAAAGAAGTTCAAGAAAAATATATCTTATTTTAGAATTTATACTGTATCTTGTCGAACAAAGTTTCTGATAATTTTTATCTTGTCGAACAAAGTTTCTGATAATTTTTATCTTGTCGAACAAACTTTCTGATAATTTTTATCTTGACGAACAAACTTTCTGATAATTTTTATCTTGTCGAACAAACTTTCTGATAATTTTTATCTTGTCGAACAAACTTTCTGATAATTTTTATCTTGTCGAACAAACTTTCTGATAATTTTTATCTTGTCGAACAAACTTTCTGATAATTTTTATCTTGTCGAACAAACTTTCTGATAATTTTTATCTTGTCGAACAAACTTTCTGATAATTTTTATCTTGTCGAACAAACTTTCTGATAATTTTTATCTTGTCGAACAAACTTTCTGATAATTTTTATCTTGTCGAACAAACTTTCTGATAATTTTTATCTTGTCGAACAAACTTTCTGATAATTTTTATCTTGTCGAACAAACTTTCTGATAATTTTTATCTTGTCGAACAAACTTTCTGATAATTTTTATCTTGTCGAACAAACTTTCTGATAATTTTTATCTTGTCGAACAAACTTTCTGATAATTTTTACCTTAGATTTTTATTTCTTATATTTTAGATCTTAGATTTTTATCTTAATTTTTATCTTTTTATTTTAGAATGCACCGACGGATGGGGAGGATCAAAGCGATCTCAGGTTTAGGCATATTACAGAAATAACAATATTAACAGTTCAATTAATAGTAGAGTTTGCTAAGCGATTACCTGGTTTTGATAAATTGTTGAGGGAAGACCAGATTGCCTTACTCAAAGCTTGCTCAAGCGAGGTAAGTAAAATTTTAAGAATGGCTGAAAGTAAAATTTAAGTGAGAAATCTGATTTTATTATTATTTTTTTTTTTTTTTAGGTAATGATGTTGAGAATGGCGCGGCGCTACGACGTCCAGTCCGATTCAATATTATTCGCCAACAACCAACCTTACACAAGGGATAGTTATAGTTTAGCCGGTATGGGTGAGACTGTCGATGATTTGCTAAGATTTTGTAGGCAGATGTACGCAATGAAGGTTGACAATGCCGAATATGCGCTCCTTACCGCTATCGTCATTTTTTCAGGTAACTAAAAAATTTTAAAAAAAAGACCAAATTAGACCTGATGCTTCAAAAAAATTTTTGACTATGGCAAAGTTCTTTAAAAAACTACAACTAATTAATTCTAATTTTTACTTCTCTTTTTTTCAGAACGCCCATCGCTCATCGAAGGATGGAAAGTCGAAAAAATCCAAGAAATTTACCTAGAAGCCCTTAAAGTGTACGTTGATAATAGGCGGAAACCGCGATCGGGTACAATATTCGCTAAGCTACTTTCAGTTTTAACTGAGCTAAGGACTCTCGGGAACCAAAACTCCGAAATGTGTTTCTCTCTCAAACTCAAAAACAAAAAACTCCCGCCGTTCCTGGCCGAAATCTGGGATGTCATCCCTTAAAGACGCAAAAAAACAAAAAGTTTTATTATTATTACGTGTGCGATGGGGTGAAATTCAGTACAAGATTTTATTACAAAAACAAAAAAATTTTATATTCAGTATATATACATTATATATACTTAGTTATAAACAGTAAAAAAAAAATAATTGTGATTTCGTTAAGGTCACATTTTCTAATTGTGAAGCTGCCATTTTTACCGAAAAACAAACAAAAAAGGAATAATCATCAATCATGGATTTATCATCATCTACTTCACAGAAGGGAATAGTACGAAGATTTTTTTTTTTCAAATGAAGACTGAGTCTATTTAGGGAATGTTTCTACTGTAGAATGGCATTGGCGCACGATGTTTTTTTTTTTAAATGAGACGCATCGATAAATATTTTTTTTTTTTCAGTTTTGGCTAATCTGTTTTTAATTTGTTCGGGAGTGAACCTTCACGAAAATAAAGAACAGGTTGGCTGGAAATAAAAAGGAATTTGATGAAAAGTGCAGTTTCATTTCCGAACGGGAGTCTCTTATTCTCGATATTGTTATCAGAGTTAATAATGATATAAAAAAAAATGAAATAATAGTATTATATTACTTATCGTAATTTTTGGAATTATCTACCTCCAGGATACCGTTGTTTTTTTTCGGGATTTTTTTTGTCCATTTTTATTATTAAAAAGAATGTTGGAAATAGACTAAGTGAGATGCATTTAAAATTAATTTTGCAAAATGGAATTTTTTTTAATTTCAAAATTTTTTGTTTAGTGTAAGTCCTTATTTTAATAGAGTGAAGCAAAGTGACATGTACATTCTGATCGAAATGTGAAATTTTGATCAGAAAGTGAAATTCTGATCGGATTTTGATTTTCTGATCGCAATTCGGCATTCTGGTTCAAGTTGGATTTCCTAATTAAAATGCAATATTCTGATTAAGTCTAACACTCTGAGCAAAATTCGACTTTCTGATCGTAATATCACATTCTGAACAAAATTTTTTGGGCTTTATCAAAATACTAATTTACTGTCAAAGGGATGTTTTGAACCTAATATGACTTTTGACCTGATTTCGCGACGTTATTACGTGACTCACGAAAACTCCATGCAGAATTCTGATCAATTCTGGCTGCCTAACTACTGCTTGTTATTTTCTGTGAACATCTCTTACCTTTTACAAGTATCTATTGTTTTAAGTTTTGACGTCACGATTGTGGCATGTCATTCTGATCTGAATTCGAAAGGCATATCGATCCCCACTTGACATTCTGATGACAGAAAATTAACGCGGCATTTATTTTACAAAAACCTGACGTCACATGGACGAAATTCTGATCAAAAAGGGTTAGTTGCTATTTTATTTCTGATCACTAAACCGAAACGTGACGGAATTAAATTCGATCGACTTTCTGACCAAAACTTGACATGACTCAACCACTATTCTGATAAAAATCTGACCTCATCTCATGACATTTTGATGAGAAAGTCTCTTTGTGGTCAATTTTTTGACTATTCTGATCAGAATGTAGTGACTATTATCATGATTAAAACTTTAAACTTTAGACGAGGCTGTTTAATCAACTTGACTTACAAAAAATGAGAGATTCTGATCGAAATGTGACGTCAGCATGACATTCTGATCAAAAAGGAAACAGTTAAAATAAGGATGACGTTTATATTAACGTCTAGTCTAAAGAATTCATTTAAAGACATTGGTAGCTGAGTAATATTCCAGCTACAATCTTAACTATTAATTAATCTTTTCCGTTACCAATTAATTATTTTTTTTACCATTAAATGCAACTCGTTCAGTCTAAATAATTTTTTTTTTTGCTAAATGTAATTCATTAATCTATATTTTTAATTTTTCTTATTAATTTTAGCTCTCAGATCTTGTTACAAAAAAAAACCGAAGAATGTTATTTATTCAAAGCTTTAATCCCGGAAAACAGTCTTTAAAAAAAAATTTTTTTTCAAGTACCTGACCAATGCATAATATTAATTATTAATTCAATTTAATGATCTGAGAGCTTAATGGTGAGAAAATTAAATCTTTCAAAAAAAAATTTTCAGTTTTTCATTATTTTAAAAAGTGTTCATTAAAACGAAAAAAAAAAAATGATTTTTCGGCTTACTTCGAACAAATCTCATTTTTTTTTTAAAAAAAACTTTTTAGTAATTTAAAAAAAAAATTTAAAATAAAAAATATATAAAAAAAGACTCAATGAGAAATAAAAATACACCAACTGCCAGTTTTTTTACTTCGTTAAAAAAATAATAATTAAAAAAATCGTAAAAAAAAGCAAATAAAGCAGTAAATGTTATTATATACTCAAGGTTACATTATAAAATAGACGGAACGAAAAATTTTTTAAAAAAATAATAATTATTACCATTTTTCGAAAAAAATTCTTTGCGTTTGTTTATAGTATAGCCTTCTCGCAGAGAGACTTGCGGTTTTTTTTTAAAAAATAAATATAACCCTAAAATTTTTTTGTTTCCAAAATGCATATTAACTCGCATAATTCTTGGTTGTGAAGGAATTTATTATTATTATTCTTTTTTTAAAAACTGGGCAAAGTGTAAAACGGTTCGAGTAATAATATTCTGCCTAAAAACAAACAAACTGCCTTAAGCTTGCTGAGTTAAGAAGTTATAAAAATAACCGGCCTGTTTTTACACTTTAGGCACATTCTTTTTTTAAAACGTACAATTTAATTTGAAACAGCACAATGTCTTGGAAGTTGGTCCGTATGTTTGGATTTGTATAAAAGATAAAATTTTTTTATATATTGTAGAATAAGGATTAAATAGGACTGAGTAATTACGAAGAAACGTCGTTTTTTGATGGAGAATGAAATTTTTAGGATAAATGGGAGTTCATGGAGGATTTTTTAGGAAATATTCCGGCTAGAGGCGCTGGTTTCAGCATTAAATTACCGCCATCTAGCAGCAATCCATGGAACTAATTGAAGTTTCATGTATTGTTGTTAGATGGCGTTAGCGTTTACCTGTAATAGGGAGTAAACACTTCGAAGTGTTCCACACAAAGTTGCCACATTCTCTAATTGGCATCCGCCATGATCTCCAACGTTGCCGTTATGGCCTAATGTGGCAGTATGGCGACGTTCACTCCGAGATCATGGCGGATGCCAAATCGAAAACATGGTAGTCTGGTTGTAGCAGACGACTCATCGAAGTGTCCGCTCCCTATGACTCCCTAGCTATACAATCAGCGTTTCAATCCGAAAAAACACTAAAAATTCTCCCTGAATATCTATTTATTCAATTTTTTTTACAATTTTTATTAATTCTTTTCGTTGCTTATTATTTTTTTTTTGTAAAACCGAACGACGTTCATAATTTTTTTTTTTTAATTAAAAGAATGGACTGATATGATGGGTGCCTTGCTTTTTGACTGAGAAAGGATGTCAGGTGCTTTGTGATTTATTTTTATTTTTATTTTTTATTTTTTTTTTTGTCGTCTTCATGGTTAACGCAACATGACACAGTAAATAAAAATTAAAATGGAAATGAGCGTTTTTGGAAATGAGGGAGGCAGATACAAAATTTAACTGAATCACACTCGGTCAACTGTGTGATCTTCATTCGATTAAAAGGTTTTGTGTCTGCTGGTTCTCATTGTTTCTCCGTAAATTTTGATAACTAGCACGAAAGCAGTGTTTAAATAAGAAATTGTAACTAAAGAACAACAATTACTATAATAAAAAGCAAGTCTTCTGCTGTAAAACTTATACACTGCCTAGCAAAATGCTTAAAAAAATTTGATTAAATGTGTGTCTCTTTTACATAATTATTTAATTAATAACTGTTATAAATATTTAAGTAAGTGTTTTCTAATTACGTCTGTTTAATTTTCTTTTTTTTTTTTTTTTTGATTTGATCACGGAGTGAAATGTGCAATCCAAGTTGAATTGAAAAATAATTGGCTCCCCCAATGTAGGAATATTTTGATTGTTACACGAGGAAAATACATAGAGTAGAAGTCGATTTGGTTTGTAATTTGCCGTTTAATGTGTAATGCCGTTTGAAAACTTGAAATCAAGACAAATCTAGAGTAACTGATGCTTGATATTTCATGGGGTAGTGAAATTTAATCAAATTAAATGTAAAACCAGGTTAGGTTAAATTTTTCTTGCAATTGCAACACAGAACAGCTTTTTTTATTCCAACTAGAATGGTTTTCAATGCTAATTGTGAATCCAGGTTAGGTTAGGTCTTGGTTTCAATTATAATATACAGCAGCTCCATTCATTTTAACCAGAATTGTTTTCAGCATCGTGTATTGATAAAATATTTTCATAATAACATATTTACTGTCAGCAGTAATAAATTAGAACGGCAAACGATATCTCGAAAACAATTCTACCAACCTAAAAATTAGCGGTCCTAGTGGCGAAAACTTGAAACCATTCGACTTCTTCCGCCATTTTCCCTAATTAATAGAGATGAGACTGCTTTCTTTTCCCTTTTTTCATAAAAATCGGGGAACATTTCATTATAGACAGACTGAAAAAGAAAGAAACCGTTTAAAAAAATTTGTTTCGTAACTGAAAATAACCGAAAATTCTTTTTTAAATAGTGAGATTGCTTATGGTAGTTAGTTGTTAATACCGCCGTCCTTGCATTTTTTTTTTTTTTTTTTTTTAAACAATTCATAACGCGGAGTTCATTTATCAATAAGAAAAACTTGCTGCTACAGGTGTTATATTAAAAAAAAGGTTTTTTTTTTAAAAAATGTAAAATATTGTAAGTTGTTGAGCATCTCTGTAAATAAGATATATTGTGGATTATTTATAACGAAAACGAAGAAAAATGTATAAAAAAAAAGTTTGTATGTTGAAGGGAAAGTGGGGGGAGGGGGTAAGATTGCATTGAAATAAAAAGAAAACTTGAAAGTTTTTGCGATTTATTTTTTAAGATATAATAAATAAAACTTTGTTACTTTTTTTTTTTAATCGCGCGAAGGATATACTCTTTTGTTATTGTTGTGTTTATTTATAACAGTATAATAATATTTTTTAACGCTATTTATTTCCGATTTTTCTTTTTAAATCGTCGAAACTTTCAAATTTTTTTCCAGTAAAATTCACGTTCAGTATATTTGGATATATTTTTCTTTTTCAGTAACTAATTGAAGATGTGTATATGTCACTTTTTTTTTTTGTAAAAGTTTTAAAAAAAGACAAGATTAGTACGTAATTTTTTGTACATTGATAATTTTTTTTATTTAAGAAAATTTTTTTACTAAAATTTTAAAAAAAAGAAAAGAAAAAAAAGAAAAACGAGCGTTCATAAAAATTTTTTTATAAACGTGATAATGTGGTGCTGTAAATTTTTTTTTCTTTTTTTTCCTCCCTTTCTACTTATTGAAAAAAAAAAGTAGTTTAAAAAAAATATTTTAGATTATAAAGGAAAAGCATTAAGAAATCGTAGTAGATGTCAGAAGTAATTTTTAATAAGCGATTTCCAGGAATAAAACCGCTTCCATGCTAATAACGTGTCAAAATAATCTGATATTATAAAAAATAATGAAAAAATTAGCAAGGACGCGGGAGTAATTTTTTATTTCAATGCTTCTGGATATCAGATGCTAAATCAAACCGCAAGTGCTCGTTTAATCCATTTCCAAAAAATTTTTTTTTATAATAATTATTTTAAATAAAAAGCCCCCTTTTTTTCAGAGACTGATATTCAGTTTGATTGCTGTTTTCTTTTTAGTTTTTAGTTTATTTTTTTTTTTTTGATTTAACAACCTGTGCAATATGTTCAAAACACATAATATTCTGTAAAAAGATGATTTAAATGAATTCCTAGGCCTAAGTTACTAAATATACAGAATTTTAAAAAAAAAAAATAGTAAAGGATGAGTAATAAAAAGTTTCTCACTCAAAAAAAAAAAAAGATTTAATCAGAATAAAGAGATGAATCTGATTAAAATTGATTATTATTACCCCGAATCGCTTTTTTTGAAATTTTGTAAATAGTAAAAATGTAAAAAAAAAAAATGATTTGAGTGAGAAGCTAAATGAAAGATGTTAATATTTAAACTGGTTACGATTAGCCTATAAATGAATGAATTTTAGTTTTAGAAGAAGGGCATATTTTGCAATATATAGGACATTTTTAGGTTGTTTCTTCTGAAGGAAACAGAATTGTGTGTAAATGAAATGACAGATAGGAAATTTGAAAGTTGTAATATTTTGTCGATAAAAATAAATGCTGTAATAGACTTCATTTTGTTTTTGGTGTTTTTTTTTTCCTTTCATTAAGTTGGCAATACGCAACAAGACGATTGTGTCATTGTCGACGGCCATCTTGTTTTCATTTTTGTTTTGATTTTGTTGTGTGTAATTCTAAGGTTTGAATTAGTGATAAATACTCGTTTTTATGACGAATTCATTTGAAGTAATGATTGAAGTCGAATGTTTGAATTCATCTTTAATATTTTACTGTGTTTTATGTGTTAATAATGACAACAGAAGCTTTTTTTTTGGATGATCCCGCCGCCATAAATAATACAGGTAAACAAGTTTCTATTTATTGTTTGGATTGAGATTGCTTGTGATGACAGCGCCGTTTTCATTACGGATTTCCTCAATCGCGGCTAAGTGGTTCAATCAAAATACATAACCTCAACGTTTTGTTTCGAAGATTTTCAAATAGCTGCTTTGTCCTTTGCTCAATTTAAAGGCATTGTGGGATAGAAGTTTGAAATTTTTACGTTTTTCTCTTGTTATTAGGCACCTAATTTATATCTAGGCGAAGAGTAAGTAATCTGTTAAGTGTGACAACCTTCAGGATCTTCTGAGACAGATTTTCTGTCTAGCACTTCAATTTTCAGTTAGTGATCTCGTTATTTACTGCAAAAAAGTAGAATAATACCCGCAAATAATAATACCCACAAATAAAATAATTATAAAAAAATATTTATTAAAATCAAATACAGTACAAGAATCATAAAAAACTGATATGACATGATTTTAAATAACAATGCAAAAACTTCCCACTACAACCCTTTAAAAATTATGAAATTTTTTTTGATGAGCCAAATACCTTGAATTTTTTAAAAAATACTTAAAACAAATATCACATTTAAATTTTTTTTCATTATAATGAATCACCATATGCTGTTTTAGTCCATGTGTACTGTAAAACTGTTTTGGGCACCGATCACACATAAACGTTGGGCTCTCCTCATTTAGTCCAGTAAAATTAGATCAAATTTAGGGGAAAAGTTGACTTAATTAGGTAGGAAGGTTTTTCTTCACAAATGTGTTTTAAATGACGTTCTTATGAAAATCCTAAAATGCCCCATCGATCCGAGGTGAGCTTTGGCCGCCATCTTGGAAAAATGGCGGCCGCCGCGGCTCCTTTTGAGGTTTTTCGCGATTATCTCGGAAACCGTTAGTCCTAGGGGGGTCCTTCAAAGGAACTTATAAATAGATTATTAAATTTACTACAAAATGGTCATTTCGGATTTTTCGTACGACCTCCCCAAGCGGAGATATGAATTTTTAAATTTTGGAGAAAAAAATCTTAGGCCTGAAAATACGTTTATTTTCACTTATTAACAATCTTAAATCAATAGAATTGGGTTTTTTAGTGCGCTGTGTTCTATTTATTGGTGAAGGTGTTGCCTTCATTTATTTTTCGTAAGGTTAGGGGGTTGGGGTTGAGGGTTGAAGGTTTTTTTTTTTTTTTTTTTTTTAACACAAGCAGAGCTGGGGTAAGAAGCCCGACACGGAAGCGATTTACTCGCTTATTGTATCTTCCCTGCTTGGTAGTTTTAGATGACCAGATCAGCCTCTTTGATGAGGTTAAGTAGACTGGTTATCATATTTTTTGTGGGGAATTCCTTATCCAGTGCAATGGGGCCTGGCAGAGTTGTTCTCCACCTATTTAATGCCTCGCACTCAAAAATTAGGTGCAAGGGGGTTTCATCATCTTCTAGACATAGTCTGCACAATGGTTCATCTTTGTATAGACCGATTGTGTGAAGATGTTTTCTGAGAGTGCAGTGGCCTGTTATTAGGCCTGTTACTACCCTCAATTGTTGCCTGCTTAGTAGCAATGCATCTTTGGTAAGTTTAGCAGAGATAGTTCTCAGCATTAACTTACTTTGTCGGAGGCCCTCTTCTTCTGCCCACCGTTCGCCGTGTTTCTCTTTGGTCCACTCGCGAAGGGAAGTTCGAATAGAGGTTTTGGTAATACTAAGGGCCGGTTCCGGGCCGGTAAAGGGTGTTGATGAGCCCAACCTGGCCAGTTGATCCGCCCTTTCATTTCCAGGAATACCTTTATGCCCCGGCACCCACACGAGTGTTACTCTGTTGTGGTTGGCCAGGTTTTTAAGGTCCTGAATGCAGTCCCAAACAAGTTTTGAAGTTATTTGGGTAGCAGAGATCGCCTTTAAAGCCGCCTGGTTATCAGAGAAAATGTGGATTGGCCTATTGATATAGGATCTCCTCAAACTTTCTCTGATGCAGTGGTGAATGGCATAGACTTCTGCCTGAAACACTGTGGCATATCTACCCAGAGGAACGTAAGTGTCGTGTCTAGGAGATGCGCCATGAATTCCGGCTCCAGTTCCAGCTCCTGTTTTTGAGCCATCTGTCCACCAGACGATGTCTCTCGGAGACTGGTTTGCATGCCTCGCGTTCCATTCTTCCCAGTCTATTACGACTTTGAAAGGCTGGTCGAAGGTTATTTTTTGAGTCATAAAATCACTGCCCATTTCTAGCAACGGGTTTGTGATTTTACAGATTATTTTGGCATGTCCTCCAGTAGTACGGGGGTGCCAATTCTGATTTGCCTGCAGCCTATATGCCCCCATTCTAGCCTTGCTCTGAACTATTAGGTCTAGAGGTGGTAAATTAAGAATGGTTTCCAAGGCCGCAGTTGGAGTAGTGCGCATTGCACCTGTAATGCGTAAGCAGGCAAGCCGTTGTACGCTTGCTAGTTGCTTCTGTGTTTCCTTCTGCATTGTTTTAGGCCACCATATGAGCGCCCCATACGTTAGGATGGGTTTTACTATGGTATTGTATAGCCATAGGACCATGTGGGGTTTAAGTCCCCATAATTTGCCAACAGCTCTTTTGGCAACCATTAGTGCCATTTTGCATTTATTGGTTGTCTTTTCCACATGGGAATTCCAACTCAATTTCGCATCTAGGTTCAGGCCCAGATATTTCACTTCGTTGCTAGGGATTAGCGGCACCTGGAAAAGCTTGGGGGGTTTAAGCCCCTCCAGGATGCGTTTTCTGGTGAAAGGTATGAGAGTTGTTTTAGAGGGGTTTACCTTGAGTTTCACCCTTTTGCACCAACCTTCCACCTTTCCTAGTGCCTGCTGCATTAAATCGGATACTGTTCCAGGTATCTTACCTTGGGTTAATATGACAATATCGTCAGCGTAGCCCTGGCTGTAGACACCTAGTTCGTTTAATACAACCATTTGGTCATCGACCACAAGATTCCACAGTAGGGGTGATAGCACCCCACCCTGAGGACATCCTCTGCCTACTGTTCTGTGCATTTTTACTCCTGCAATGGTTGATTGTATCAATCTACCTTCCAGCATGGTTTTGATCCACCTGCAACAAGTGTTGTCGATTCCACGCTCCACCCCCACGATTCACTTTTGGGGGTGAGGGTAGTTTACAACCCCCTTATGATATCTTACAACGAAAGAAATCAGAGACTATATCTGAGAGCCAGGAATGTAAAAATCCTTAAAATTTACTTAGTAAAATAGGTTTAGGGTGAAGTTAAAAAAGTTAGTGGCCTTATGTAACCTTCAACCCTCAACCCCAACCCCCTAACCTTACGAAAAATAAATGAAGGCAACACCTTCACCAGTAAATAGAACACAGCGCACTAAAAAACCCAATTCTATTGATTTAAGATTGTTAATAAGTGAAAATAAACGTATTTTCAGGCCTAAGATTTTTTTCTCCAAAATTTAAAAATTCATATCTCCGCTTGGGGAGGTCGTACGAAAAATCCGAAATGACCATTTTGTAGTAAATTTAATAATCTATTTATAAGTTCCTTTGAAGGACCCCCCTAGGACTAACGGTTTCCGAGATAATCGCGAAAAACCTCAAAAGGAGCCGCGGCGGCCGCCATTTTTCCAAGATGGCGGCCAAAGCTCACCTCGGATCGATGGGGCATTTTAGGATTTTCATAAGAACGTCATTTAAAACACATTTGTGAAGAAAAACCTTCCTACCTAATTAAGTCAACTTTTTTTCCTAATTTTACTGGACTAATTGTGAATTTTTTTAATATGAATCTCCAATACTAATTTTTTCATAAAAGTCCTCCCACAAACATCACATTCATAAGCCTTACTAGGACTGTGAATTTTTAAGTGCGTTTTTAATGTAGCTTGCAATGCATATGCTTTCCCACAAATTGTACATAACCATGCCTTATCATCACTGTGATGAGCATAATGCCTGATTAATTCACTTTTAAATTCATATAATTTCCCGCATTTATCACATTTAAATTTTTTTTCTCTTTTATTGACTTGAATATGGTTTGTGAGGTGTTTGCTGAGAGTGTGTTTGTAGAGGAATGATTTTGGGCACTGATTGCATTTATATGGCCTTTGACCATTATGCATAAAACAATGAGCTTCATAAGACTGTCTGGTTTGAAATGTTTTATTACATTTTTCACAAATTCTACTTTTAATTTTTTTTTTAGGCTTTTGATTTGATTGGTTATTGTTTTCTGATAAATGAGTTTTCATATGCATTGATAAACTTGCCTTGTGCTTAAATGTTTGTTTGCAATTCAAGCACTCAAATAATCGTTGATTTTGGTGTTTCAAGGAATGAGTTAGCAGGTACATTTGTTTTGAGAAGGTTTTTCCACATTCATCACATTTGAAACTTGAAATATTTCTCTCTGATTTTTTTCTGGTTTTATAAATCCTTTTCTGATTTACATTGCTGACAAAAAATAGAAGTGAAGGGTTAGTTGGTTCCTCAACTATTTGTTGTTTCGTTATGACATCCTCAAGATTTATCTAAAATTTTAAAAAAACGCAATTTAAAAAAAAAAAAAAAGATGAGCAAGTGTTGTTGAAAAAAAATTTTCACCTCAGTTTCCAACAAGCCGTCTGACACATCATCATGAATTTTTCCTTTTTCACACTTTGGCAGAGTAATATCATTAATTAACCTTGAATTACATTCTTCATTTAATTCAAAATCTTCCTTTTTTATAATTGCTATTTCAGTTTGGCTGTTCGTTAATAACGATAAAATACTTTCCATTATTTTGGGTTTATTAAAAGCGGTTTTTCCTTTTAAAAATGACTGGCATGCTCATTTTTTATTAATTTACTAATATCTGCAAAATATTTGCATTTTCACTGTTTAAAATCAGCGAATTATTAATGAATACGCGATTAAATTAATTGTAAACAAATTACTGTTTACATTTTAACCTTGCACCGCCATCTTAAAAAGAAGAATCATGAACTCTAGCGGCGATTTAAAGAACTAATATGGCGGCGGTGCATTTTCACGGATTTCGATTTTCATGTTCGCAACGTTAATTGGCCGGAAAATTTTGTCGGGAAATATCATTACAAGTTAAAAATGCTTAATTAAAATGAATCACATACGTTTTTAGGTTGTGATTTTAATTTTGTAAGGAAAAAACTACGGAAAAACAATTATGAATTTTGATAATTGCGCCGACGTAGCAGCTGATTATTTTTTTTAAATCGTCGTGGTTGCAGATTACACGCAACAGTAAATATGTCCGACTGGAGATCAAATTTAAACGATTTGTGTTTTTTTATTAGTAAATTATTTTATGTGCATCTCTAAGATTAAGCTTTTTCATTCGATTATACTAATAAACAGGTATGTGAACATTTTTTTCTTGTAAAATGCATACGCTTCATCTAACATTACACATCCTTCTGCTTTAAAGATTGCAATATTTTCCAACTGTTAGATAAGAGCATGGATTTTTAACAACCGGAATTTGTCGCTTTGCATACGCTTCCCAAGATGATTTTACTTGCTAATGTGCTGTTTGTGTAACACTTTATCAATTTTCTGCATTTTGTGCTTCATTTATCAAATTTTTAATTCATAACCTCACTTCTCACCTTTCCTAATTCAGTGCAATAATTATTAGCATCACTGTAAGTACAGCTTGATTCATTTTGATTACATATGATCATTGCATAATGTTATAAAATTTTTTTGTAGATAATGGAGTCGTACGATATTGAAAATCCTCCTATTGAAAGGAAAAAAATAGAAGTTCAAGTGAATGGATTAAGGAGAAAAATTCCAGCAATTGACAAGTATTGGTTGCAAGAGGACAAAAGGGAATTTTGCAGATATGCATGTCATCCAGTTCAAAATAACGGAAAATTTATTTTGGGCGCCAAGGAAACATGGCTGGAACTTGTTCGATTTTACCAAGATGATCTAAAATGGTTATTAAGTTTACCTCATCATAAATTCTGGTCATACATGGTTCATTCTAAAGAAGCACGACAGCTTCTTATATCATTCCTTCAGGAAGCTCCTCCTTTTTATTTGAAGGATCAATTCCCGAATGACAGGGAAATGAAGGATGCATTAAGTGAAACAGAACGATTAGTCTTCCTTGTATTTTTAAGACTTTCAGTGAAACGTGAATCGAAAAGCAGCTATACTGAACATTTAGGTGAATTATTATACAACAATTATTTATTCACAGTGCCTATTTTATTAGATATTTGTTTGATTTACGGGAACACAAACAGAGAACTTGTTTCGAAGCTTTTAAATAATGTGTTAAATGCTGCTCCTCAGTTTTTAAACGATTTTAAAGAAATTATTCCACAGTTAAGACATGCTTTTAAAATTTTAGAGAGTAAATTTCAAGTTGATAATAAGGAAGTGATACCTGTGAAAATATTCAAGAGGAGAGAAATACATTCCAGTGACGTGAGGGATTTAATATTACATTTTTATGATTCTGTGGTCACTGTGGAAATATTTTTAGATATTTTTCCATCCGGCTGTCAATTATTTATTAATACCGAATTTTTATCTGAGCTTTCATCTTTTTATGCAAATGTGATACCGAAAATGTATAAAAAAGCAAAAATGAAAGAGAGTGAGTCTTGGAAATTATCAGAATTGGTCGTTAATGGTCGAGTTGACATTTTAAAAATTGTGAAGCATATTTTGTCGTTTATTATTAATGAAGCCATGAACGATGCTAAACGGAGACAAGAATACGTCGAGGAATATTTATTAATTATATCAGAATTATTGTCGGAGAATTTATTTATAGCAGATTATCATAATTTATACCCGATTGATTTAGATATTGATTTGTTATCTCAGATATATCCAAGTGTAGATACGATGAAGATAAATTATATTTTAGAAGCAGTTACGTCGTGTTTAGAATTGGCACCGTTGAAAAAAGAAAGTGTAGAAGAAAATAATGTAGAAGAAGAAAATGCATGCGCTGCCCCGATTAGAAAAGTCTCAGGAGTTGAGCTAGAGTCATTAATAACCGAAGTGAAGGATATTTTGCCGCATTTAGGCGACGGATTCATCGATGCTTGTTTAAAGTATTATAATTACGATACGGAGAAAGTTATAGCAGCTATTTTAGAAAACACTCTTCCGCCTAATTTAGAAGAAACGAACTGGAATTTAGAAAAAAGCAATAATGTTCAAATCCCCGAACGGTTGAACGTGTTTGATAATGATGAGTTTGATATTATGACTCAGGATCGTGTGGATACGTCAAGAGTTCATAAAGGGAAGCGGAAGGGGAAGTATAAGAATGCGAATGAGTTGTTAGAGGATAAAACTGATATTTATTTGCTGAAGGATAGATATCAGCAGTTAGCGATTGTTGAGGATGGGACTTACGATGATGAGTATGATGATACATACGAAAGCGCGGATGTTTCTGTTAGAGAAGCTGATGAGGAGAGGAGACCGTTTGTTGTTCCGAGAGTTTTAAGAGGAAAAGAAGAAAGCGAGAGTGAAGAGGATGACGACGAGGAAGAGGAGAATACTAGTCAGAATCGTGATTGTTTTGTACAGAATCCAGCGGAATGGAGAGAGAAACAGGAGCAGAGGAGGATGGAAAAACAGAGGAGGGATTTAGTGGGGAAACCGAAAGGTCACGGACAGGATAAACAAGTATTAGCTAATAGAGATTTTAAAAGTACGAATAAATCTTTTACTGCTAATCATAATAGGAGAAAGCAAGCGTCTAGGAAAAGGAATCAGGGAATGATCCCTTCGTAGTTGCTCGATTGCTTTTTCGCAATTGTGAATTTTTTTACATTTTTGTATTTTGATGGGGGGCTTGGTTTTTTTTTTTCAATTTTATATTTTGGTATCAAAAGCTTGATAAATGCAGGCATTGTTGATTTATGATTTTTGGCCAGGACATAAAATGTTCTTATAAAGTTTATTTAAGATTTATTGTTTTTAAGGAAACCTTGTCCTGATGTCTTGAAATTAAAAGCAAATGAAGAACTGAAAAAATATTTTTTTTTTTTTGAAGGAACCTATTTTTTCCTCATCCAAAAATCTTGTCAAAATATTGCTTCTGGATTTTTCCTGAATTAGTTTGGATGCAGAAATATTTTTACAGATTTTGTTTTCCTCCATACAATTGCTAAGGAGGATGTATTTGTATTTAAAATCGAATTTCACTAAGGCTGCAGCTCGGGTCTCGGCTATGGCTGCATTAACGATCGATTTGGCTGTTCACGGCTTTTACTTTGTCAAATTATCTCCGCTGGACACAATGCAGCTGAAATAAAACCGATCAAATTCAAAAACAGGAAGAATATAGAATTTTTCAAGATTTGAAAACCGCAAAGTATGTTGATTCAAAAATCAAAATGGCGACGGTTCGCCGCTGGCGAGTTTGCAAAACCCACTAGACTTTTGAACACCAGCTTCGCAACTCGCTCTGATTGGCTCTCCGCATGTGACGTCATTGTTTTTGACGTCAGATCTTTTTTTCTCTGCCGAGACGCGCATGCGCTTCGAATGCTTTTTCGAACTTAGCAAAATTGAGTCATTTCATTTGATGAGTCTGAGTTTACTTTTAGTCGCGAAGTTTTCCTGCAAAATCCATTCTTATAAATCATTGCTAATTATTATTCACCAATAAAAAAATTAAAATATATCTTAACCAAGCGTTTTTCGTTAATATACTAATAATTAAGGTGGAAGATAAAATCTTATTGGATTATAAATTAAAAACCTGCAATGTCCTCTGGATCGTCTAGTCGTTCTACCTCGCCATCCTCAAGCCCATCACAGTCATGTGAGCAGAAATTAATGGAACTAACTGAAAAACAACGTGAGTTTCTTCTGATTTTTATGACTTTTTTCTAAATGGACTATTTATAGCCTATGAAGTGTTGTTACGGAACATAACTTTTAAAATTGAATCCTTGTTTTCCAGTTTTAGTAAAGCTATTATTACTGCAAAGTGAAAAAGCAGAGAAAGTAAAAGAATCAAAAAAGAGGAGGAAAATGTTAAGTGAGAAACAATCAAACAAGAAGAAGTTAAAGACAGAGGTATGTTATTAAGTGAATTGACTTTTTTTTCTTGGTTATTGATTTTGACTTATATTTCAGCCAAAGGAATTAGCAGAGGGCATGATATTATCGAGAGAAAATTGGCAAACAGCCAAAAAATGCCTTAGTGGAAGTGCCATGACTAAATTTTTAGTGGGGAAACTTTTCCCTCTAAAAGAACTACAAGAAAGTAATTACAAGGGAGGAGGGGAAGCTAACAGGAAACCTTTAAATGAACAAAAGGTGACAGTTATTCGAGGTATGGTAATTACATTTAATCAATTTTTTTGTATATGTATTACGATTTAATGTAATAGTTCACCTGCTTCTCGATGAGCGCTTTGGATATTAAGGATCTGTTTGTTTGTTGTAATTTGAAATCAATGATGTAATTAATAATTCCGAAAACATCTATTTTTTTTATTCACAGATGTGGTGAACAACTATTTTGAAATTTCGCAGCAGGATTTTGGAAAGGCTGTTAACGAAAAGTGCGAACAAGCAAGGAGAAATAAAACTAGAACAAAACATATGGAAAATGTAGAAAACATAGATAATAGAGAAACTTTGGAAAAGGCGGAAAGTGGAAAAAATGAAGAAAGTGAGGTTGAGGTTGAGAATAAAAAGAAAGAAACAACTAAGCAGAAAAAGACCAAATCGGCTAAGAAGAAGCAACAAACACCGAGTAGAAGAAGCAACAGACAGAAATCTAATCGGTAAAATTACCGAAATAGTTTGAACTCAATATTAGTGTGTTAATTTTTCTTGTATTTTTTTGTGATAAAAAAATCCACATTTTAAGTGGCAATTTTGGTGTTGAAAAAAAAAACTTCTGAAAAAGAATTGGCAAAATTTCTAAATAGCTTGGCAATTTTAGTAGGAATAAGTCCTGTTAAAGAACGAATAAATTTCAATTCCTAAGATAAGGCTAAGTTGTCAAAAAATGTGTGATAAAAAGTGGATTTTATTCCAATATGTGATTGTAGCCTGTCTTCGAACGCATTTGAAAATTTTACCGCTCATAAGAGAAAAAATTTTTAAAAATTTGCTTTAAAGAAGCAAATGAAGATGCTATATCCCTGCATTTAAATAGAGAGGTAACTTTTTCCAATTTGATTAGTAATGTGACCTTTTGTATTAAAATTTTGCCTTATTACCAATTTTCTTTAATAAACTTTAATTAATTCATTTTATATTAATTGTTTTATTTTTTTTTAAATTACCTGACGGTTACTATTCTGTTGCAATCTCGGACTACCCTCACTATGGTCGCTAATGCAGTAGCCAGGTACAATCGTGAGTACAATCGATTATACTCATGACTATAGTCGAGTATAGCCTTGAGTATGCTCATGTCTATAGTCGAGTATAGCCTTGAGTATACTCATGACTATAGTCGAGTATACTCATGACCATAGTCGAGTATAGCCTTGAGTATACTCATGACTATAGTCGAGTATACTCATGACCATAGTCGAGTATAGCCTTGAGTATACTCATGTCTAGTCGAGTATAGCCTTGAGTATACTCATGTCTATAGTCGAGTATACTCATGACCATAGTCGAGTATATTCATGAGTATTGCACTCTTGCTCTACCGAAATGCCATTTTTACCATTCCTGGCATTCCATTTTTTTAAACTTTATTAAATAGAAGTATCAACATTTTATAATAACATCTTAACGAAATTCATAAAGATGTTAAATCGGTATCATACCGGGATTTCACTATTCTTGAGAAATAGTCGAAATGATGTTGCAGTTTGAAACAATTTAAACATGTATTTATTGTTTTATAAAACTTTAGTAAATCATACATAACTATGAATATTAATAACAATACACTTAATGTAAAACCCGAAGAAGAGGTAACATTATTTTCATATCACAACGTTTATAGTTAAAATAAAAAGGCACGGATATTCTACTTTGGCCCAGCATTTCTTTTTTTTTTTGCGCTCAATAGCCTGTAAAGTTTCCAAACCGCATCAAAGCACCTAGCAGATTAGCATCCGAAAGCTAGGTAAAATAATGTTCTACGTCATCTAAAGTACTCGGTCTTCCCACTGTTAAGACACATTTATAGCTAAAATTTATTAAATTCTTATTTTTTATCTGAATTTAACCTTAAAACAAGAATAAAAGTTTTTAAAAAAAACATTACCTAAAATTTTTGTAATAATCCATAAACACTAATTTTCAAGGAAGTAATCCTAAACTGTAAGGGTATAAGTAACTGTAAGGCTAATAGTAAAGGCAGAAAGGGTTTTCCACCTTTTTTAGGCTAAAAAGTAATGTTAAAAAAAGTAAAACAACAAATAAAAGTTAAAAGCTGAAATAATAAAGAGATTTTTTTACAAAAGTAGGAACTAAGCAAATTAGCGATTAACTAATAAAAAAAATTACCCGTATCAAGCAAAAACTTTTTTTAACTTTGGCTATCTTGACAAGAAAGAAAAGAAAGAAAACGCCAACAAGCCATGGGTATTGCAATTACGTAGGAAATACTAATTCTTTAAAAAAGGCATTGATTTAAAGTATTGTTCAAATTAATGCCTTTTCCCAAGAGACATGGTGTTTTCTACGCAATGCAATAAGTCATGTGGGGCTTTCATTTTTCTCCTTCTCCTAGGCATTAAATTTTCTTGATTTTTTTCACCTCCAGCGTAAGAATGTTCTTTCCTCATTTTTTTGGGCGGTCGCCCGCAAAATTGCACTTTACTTCCTCCTGCAAAAGAGAAATTTCATTTAGCCGCAAATTGAATAGAAGAGATGAAGAATGAAAGATGTCAAGGATTTACAATATGGTTCAATTAAATAAAAAATAATTAAAATATAGTTTATTTTATACTAAAGCAAAACATATCTTTGTTCTGATTTTTTGTTTATCGCGATTAAAGCTACATATTTATGAGAATTTGAGCCTAAGTGCATTCCAATCAATCACAATTTTTTTTATTCATTAATTAATAAATAAAATAAAATAACGTAAAATAAATAAATAAGTTGATAGTATATTATTCCTGTTTCTAAAGCTGACTTGATATTTAACTTGACTCATTACATGATTTTTCGAAATAAATAGTTTTTACTCATGAATAAAAAATAAAAAATTTGTAATGAAAATGTGATTGTTTATTCTGGTTTCAAACATTTTTTAGAACTCTTAGATTATTTTTCATTTATTCATTCATTCATTCATTCATTCATTCATTCATTTATTTATTTATTGATTAATTCATTTTTTCATTCATTTATTCCAACAGTCACTTCAAAAATATTTTTAAAAAATTTCGGATACACACTCACCCTTATAAACTGTCCTCCTTGCGACGGCAGTGTTTTGAACTTGAATATAATTTCTTTTCCGAGATTTTCCTTCAAAAATAATATTTTTCCCAAATTTTTTCAATGCGGAACAAAGTGCTGCAGTCGATTTCAGTTTATTAAAATTTTTAAGAAAATAACTGGTTGCTTCCAAAACATCTGGCTTATCTAGCTGATCCTTCATTTCCTCTAAAAAGGTGTTTAGTTTGTCGATTACTTCCATTTTTGCTGTATTTGTGGTATCGCTTTCACTTCTTACACCTTCATCTTCCATTTTTTCGGATGTTATTTCTTCCACATTTTCGTTGGCAATATCTTCATTAACATCTGCCTGAATATAATCTTCAGGTTCCCTTTCCACTGAGAAATTAGGATCGTCTGTTGACGTATCTTTAATATTGTTATACCAACCCTTTGGGATGTTATCAGTGGAACCTAAGAGAATTTTATGAAATATTAATTTCATCTGATGGTCATTTTTATGTGAAATTTGATTATTAAATAAATTGTATTTCAAGACTACAGCAAATTGGTGTTTGCAAGCGCATCCTTGTAGCCCTACCGGACAACTGCACACTTCTAACAAAGTGTTTACTTCATACTTTGTTTTTTTTGTTATATTTTCTACCAAATAAATATCCTCTGTAAATTTTGTAACTTGAAGATTTTTTGTTTTTTCCTCCGGTATACAATATCTCTTTCTCGTTTCCGATATGTTCCGATTTGCTAGGTAATCGGCTAATCTCTTTTCAAAAAAGCTGTCATATCGAGTCGTCAAAAAATCAAACAGTTGAACAACACTGTAAGCTTTTAAGCGCTCCATAATCTTATCCTTTATAATTCTAAAATTGGCTTCACTTACATTATTTGTAGTATGCCCCCTGGTGATTAAATGATTAATGTACGCTGGGCACCATTCTTCGGCTCTCGTCATTAAATTTTCAAAATATTGTTTTATATTAGGATATTTGCTGATAATAACGCCATTGATAATTTTTTGAAACTGATCCTTTGCGCTTTCTACGGTTTTACAATCAAAGAGCGTTCTAAACATATTAAAAATCTGGGCTCTATGATTTTGCTTCACTCCATTTTTTGATAACAACAAATAACGCCAAAGGGCCTGTAGTATGTGGAATCTACATAAAAGAAGAACTGCCAAGGCAAAGACATTTCGCAAACTGTTCCGTTCGCTGGTCGAGTCATCTGTCATTATGACTTTTGGTCCTTCATTATGGTTAAAAAATGCTTTCTCTGGCAAAATTGATTTCCAAAGCTGTAAAGCTTTCGTAACAACGTTTTCGCTTTCTGAAAATACGATGGCAAGACCTAGAGGTAATGAGCCAGCAACGCTATGAGTCAAAAAAGTGAATACTCGACTATTGTGTCGGTCCATAGTCCCACTGGCATCCACGAACATTATCTCTCCACTTGAGCGTAGATTTTCATGCACTCGTTTAGCTAAGGGCGAACAAATAACTACGATAAGTTCTCCATTCTCGTATTCGCATTTCGCACAGACTGATCCGCATTTTTGATTGTAAGAATCAATGAATTCATTTAAAGATTGAACCATAGCTTCTCCTTCTGCTGCACCGTAATGCTTTTCAAATGTTTTGTAGTAAGCGTAGTACATATGTCGCAGAGAAGGGCATTCTCCTCCATCTGCTGCATGAAAAAGATAATCCGCGCCGTATTTTTCCTGAAGGTCGTACTTGATTATGTCTAGAGCGGAAGAAGGTGAATGTCCAGAGGAAAAAAGCTTTAAAATCTTTTCTTTCGTCTCTTCATTCGGTTTCAGATGGCGCAACACATCCGCGCATATTACTAAATGGTTGTGATTATTTTTTAATAATACCTCACAAGGATGTGTCTTTAGGTGTTCATCTTTACTTCTGTAAATAATGAAAAAAATTAAATTAATTAATTAAATTTATTTCAGCAAAGCTTTAGGAATCCACTAATACATTATTTTCTTAAATATGATTTTGAAGTAATTAATTAATCAGTGAGTGAGAGATAAATAACTAAACACACATACCTTTTCATCATTGGATTTTTCACAGTTATCCTCAAAAATCCTCGACAATTCGTGTGTTTGGCGTGTGCCTTTTTTGTGGAAGATGAAGACCAGTCAGCTCCAGTGTTATGATGACACTTATAATCCTTCTGAAATGACAAATCGCAATGATAAGCAATGAAGCAGATACATCCAAATACCATTCCATTTAAAAAAAACAGAAAACAAGGGATCTTGAAAATACTAGTTATTCAGTATTAACGATTAATAATCTCTTTTTTTTTCACTCTAATCAAAATGATTAGCAAAACAAAAGTTCTCCGCAAAGTGACCAAGAGAAAACAGAAGCAAGTAAAAGCGCACAATTTTTTCCTACAGTAATTAATAATATAACAATTCATTTACCTTAAAAAGGATTCTGGCTTCTTCACCAGCATTTGGGTGTGTTCTCAGAACAGTAAAGTTCAGGTTTGAAATGTCTTGGAACTCTGACCGCCAGGTCATGGCTTCTTTTTCTGAGAATAGGTTCACTCTAACCACAGCTTCTTCCAGCACTTTGTCCTGATTTAAAGTTTTTGATATAATTATGTAAGAATATCCTGGCGGGAATATCTCCTGTAATAAAAATATAAAATTACTTCTAGCAAGATGAAAATATAATTCTCTACTTACTGACTCAAAAAACAAAGGTTTACCTGTATATCCAAATCCATTTCTGATGAAAAAAGGTGCAAATTCGCAAACCGCGAACGGCAAGCGAAAACGTAAACAAGCGAGGGGGCGAGAGAGGCTTAGGCAACCACGCGATACATATTCATGACGTCATACCGTAAGAAAAAAGAGCCAATCAGAGCGAGTTGCGAAGCTGGTGTTCAAAAGTCTAGTGGGTTTTGTAAACTCGCTTGCCGCTGCTGAGTTTGCCGCTAAGTTCCAATTCTAATGTTGGCAATGACGATGGCTTTTGTTCGTTTTACAAGCAACGAAAATAAATTACTTAAAAATACTGGAAAAATGCAATGAAAATACTCGGGTATTAATTTTTTTATTCAAAAAAAACTAACTTTAGTTTCGAAGCATAATATTAAATCGTGTGTAAACCTCTGAAAGTTAATTAGTGTGTTAAAATTACACTTCCAAAATTCTACTTCGATCTTAACCCAACTCATTCCCACGTTTTTTTAATTTGACACAAAATATAAACCCGTTGAAGTTCCGATAAAAAGCTCATTCGTATAAGGATTACGAGTTAAACTAAAAATCACGAGGGTTTCTTCAGTTTCTACGTGCTCCCCTTCAAGTGAACCTTTTTTTACGGTGAATAATCCATCTGCAGAAGTGGACACCCATAACGTACCGATATCATCCCACGAAAAAAAATTAGCATTGGTTTGTATTCCAAAATCAACTCCAAAACTTTCTGATTTATCATGAGCTACATATTCTACTGCACTACTATTCAATTTTTCTGAAGAACCAATAAAAACATTACCTTCTTCATCCGATTCATATACTAAATTCTTGCATTTATAACTTTCTAAATTTTGTAATGTTGATATTGGTAAGTAAGATAAATCAGATGCTAAGTAAGAAAAGGCGCAAGCATCGTTGAATTTGGTATCTGTTAAAGTAATAAAAGTTCTGTCTTTCAATACTCGACCTTTTAGTTCTTGATAACTTGGTGTTGACAGGAGGGTAGTTACGTTGTTGTTATTCAAACTTAAAATTTTTACCACATCTAAATGTACAATTAAAATAATTAAATTGTTATTGGCATCAACTAACAAATCTTGAATTTGCTCTCCTTCTTCCAAAACGTTTTCAACAATCTTTGCTTCTGGTATTTCCTGATGTTTTGCTTCATTAGTTATCACAACTAAGTGATTGTTCATATCGGTTAAATTATAACCTGTGAGATAAATATTCCCATTGTTGTCGACAACACTAATTTTCACTAAAAACCTTTCTAAATTTGTTACAGGAACTGGAATACTCTTGCCTGGTCTTAATAATTGAATACCGTAGTTGAGATCACCATGAATAAAATTACCTTCTTCATCCATGAACGCAACATAGCTGCTGTAGTCTAACACAGGTAATTGTTCAACGTTTGATGTATTTGCACGAATTAAGTGGATGACAGTTCCTTTAATAATTGGTTCGATTAAGTAGACATCATTTAATTTGTTAATTAGGATATTTTCAACTCGATTAACTAAATCAACTGTCCATAAAATTTTTTTTTGAGAGTCTAATTTGTGTAATTTACTATTTTGATCTGAATTTGCAACGTAGATGTTTGATTCTGAGTCAAATGAAATAAAATCAATGTAGTAATTAATTCCTTTGACTAAATTTAATTTGTAAGTAGAAATTGCACTGATGTAAGAAAAAAAGAAAGCGATTAAGATAAATTTCATTTTTGAAGTGTAATCGACTGTCACTGATTAAATAAACTGTTTGCCAATTATCTTTTTCAATTATTTTTAAATGATTTTATTAAACTGTTATCTATGTAATCTTCAGTGGCGTAGCCAGATTCTTGATATTAGGAGGGTTAATTTTTTTAAATATTTTTTCAGATTTCTTGATCAGCATGGAAGATCCTGAATGAAGCGAAGAACCACGAAGAGTAACGAAGATTACGTCAATATTTCGAGTAAACGCCTTGCTCAGCTATCAGCGACAGTAAGGGTAAGTTCAATTTTCTGTTTTAATCTTTAGAAATATGCAAAAATCAACCGCCAGTGTCGCTAGTGTGTATAGAAATAGTTGCAGGTCTAGTCTCATGTAAAGGTCAAAGGGCGCCAGATGGCTTTAGTCATAAAGGGGAAAAAAACTCGGCAGGGTCTATCTTCACAGGTCCTCGTTCCATATAAAGCGTTGACCCATTTCCTAGTTTCTTTTGTTAAGTCTTACAACTGTGAAAAGAATTGAGCTACAAGGATGCAGGTACAATGCGCTCTGGTTCTTATAAATCAGCTGTTATTTTCGGTTTCTGATAGGCGAATATTCTGGCTAGAATCTTAACTTTGGTCGCTATTAAAAATCTCCCATGATAATTCCAGATTTACCAAATTTAGAAAAAAAATATCAGCCGGTTTTATACGAGATCAATTTATAAAATTTTATTTCTTTTTTTTTTTACGTAATATAAATTAAACAACGTAATACAAAATAATTTTCCTAATTACTATTACTGGTAATTAATTTAAACACACAAAAAAGATTCATTTATGAAAAAAAATAATTGAATTATGGCTAGAATAAAATATTGATTAAAAGATTATTTAAATGCCAGAAAATCATTTTTTGCGTGTACACTAAATAAAATTCTTCAGTTTCTTGAACATTTAAATAATCCTTAACAGAAAAACATCAAAATGGAAAAAAAAAATTATAGAACTGCACAAGATCAAAAAAATGATTACAATCCTATATACTAAATAATGTTCCCAGTTATTGACATGATATGAAAAATCAAAAACTGTTGAAAAAAATATTTTTTTAGACACCGTAATACACTGGTGAGTCTTTAATTGAATTTAAATTTGATTATTTTGATATTTTAACAATTTACCAATTTAATTTTTTTTATTTTTTTGAATAAAATAAGGCCTTTAATTAGGATACAATCGTTGATCGATATATTTTTATAAAAGCAGTCGATTAGACAGTAATTTAAGACACTTCTCGAGTTTTCGAGTATTAATTACTTAATCTACAACTCGGATATTTAAAAAAAAAAATTATAAAAATTTTTGAGCTTTGAAAAAAAAATTTTAATCTTTTAAAAATTGCACTAACTTTTAAATTTTTTTTAATTAAGTAACGTGTGAGCATTAATTTAACGGGGGAAGAATCTTGGAAAACATTGATAGAGAATTTCAAAAATTAATTACTTTAATTAAAGAAATTTTAGGGTAAAAGCAACAACAATTATAGCCTCTATTAATAAATTATTTTCCAGAATAATTTATAAGCTTAGAGGTTGTTTTAAGACCCAAGGGCCAAAAATGCATCATTTTGTTAAAAATAAATTTTGTGCCACATAATTAATTAAAAAGTCTGAAAATGAATTATTTTTCAGTTACTCAACTGCTACGAAATTTCGTTTATAAAAATTGCTATGAGCGATAAATCAATTTATAAATTCAAAAGGCAAGACTTTATTACTTGACAAAGATCCCGTTCAGAATTTTTTCATTTTTTTTATTCAGCTAACAACAAAACAATCCGAGTTAAGATATTCTCCTAAAATATTGAGCGAACTTATCAAAAAACTGTTTAAGTCTCAGCCGAAATATTTACATTACTGAATCGTTAACCTAAACATAATCCGAATAAAAAAAAGTCATAATGTCATAAGATTAACAAAAAAAAGATATTAAATAATTACTAATTAAAAAATAAATGCTTTTCAAACTGTGCAATCATAAATTCGATATAAAAATCTGAGCAAAAAATTTTACTATTCTTTTTTTTTTAATTTTCTAAAAACTGGCTCGGAAGATATTGCACAGCTAAAAGAAATGGTAAAATAATGAATGACTTAACTAAAATTTCCTATTCAAACTAAATTTGCTAAAAAAAAAAAAAAATGAGTAACTTTAATTTCACAATCATTCACTCTTTTTCAACCTGGCACATTACTTATCACAGTTCATGCAATTCCAAACTAAAAAAAAAAAATGGCTTCGGCCATGTCATTGCTTCCTCTCAAGGAACTAATATAATATTTTCAAATAAATGATTTTATAAATCCATTAATAATAACAAGTTCATTATTTACATTTTTAAAAAAAAAATCCCTTTATTAACGAAAAAGGGATTCGCGAGAAGACAATTAAATACGGAAATCAGTCTTCTAACTGAATCAGGCCTGCGATTCTGACTAAATTTTAATTGACGACATCTGAACTGTAAAAAAATCCTAGATGGGAAATATTATATAAAATATTTTCGATATCAGATTCGCAGCCCTGAAGAAAATACAAAATTAAGTAGCAAATATTAACAACCTTCGTGTAAACTGAACACAATAACGTGGTCATCGACCCTGAGAAAGGCAGTCACGGTGTCGAGCGAAGGTTTTTACAAAATCGGCTAAGTTTTTAGCTTCTAAAGCTAAGAGATACGATAGAGAGGTAGATAGTCAATTGTTGGCAGCTAACACGGGTTGCATTTGTCGGCGGGGCAACAGCCGTGATCATCGTCGTCGTCGTTGTTTTCAAGTCGTTCATAGCGTTTAGGTTTTTGGCAGGGTTTTGGTTTGATCATGTCTACTACGTCCATACCTAAAAAAAAAAAAATTTAGGATTAGGAAAATTCGTTAGGAAAAAATTTTAGGGATACGTACCTTCTCCTCTAGCTGGAACTATTTCATTATTTTCTTCCCGAATGGTTTCCCCATCGAGTTTGTGAAGGCCTGGGTTGAAATATAAATGCTTATTCCATCCATATCTGGTTATGGTAACTGCTTGAAAATTTGCTTCTAAGAGATTGTCTCGATGCCGAATTTCTTGGTCCACCTAAAATTAAGAAAAATAAATAAATGATTTTTTAAGTCTAGGAATCAAACTCAATTTTGTTCACATATTAAGTACTTTAGGGCCCATTGAGCTTGCAGCATCAAATCCTTTAAAGAATTTTTCCAGGATATTTCTGAAGAGACTTTTTCAAAATTTTCAGGATATTTTCTTCTTGACCAGCTGTGAACAAATTTAGCAAGAATTTTTTCTGTTCGAACAAACTTTTCAAGTCCATAAGTTTTCCAAGATTTGTTCTTGTCGACCAAATTTACTCAGAACTTTTTCAAATTGAATAAATTTTTTTGGAAATTTTTCTAGCCGACTAAAGAACTAAGTAAGCCTTCTTTTTTGTCAATTCAATTTAATCAAAATTTCCTTCAGTCGAACACATTTTTTTCATGTCAAGGGAATTTTTCTAGAAGTTTATCTTGTCGACCAAATATTTAGAATTTTTTCTAGCAGAATAATTTTTATACAAAACTTGATAAACAAAATGCAGTTATAATTCTTTCATGTCAAATCAATTTTGTCAGAATTTTTTCTTGTCGAACAAATCTTTTGATATTAGAACAACTTAAACTTAACATATAAAATTCTTTGATTCTCTCACCAATTTAAATAAGTCATCTAGGTGATGCTCATAAGCCATTTTACTAAAAACTTGTACTATAGCTTGAATAAACCAGGCGCCATTATAAATATCCCTATTAGCTTTTCTTCCCGGAGCAACAGGATATGCAATAAATATATCCGAAGTAGTTCGAACTCTAGATTGGAAAGAATCACTTTGACTTCGGTTTTGTAATTTACCGTCGTACTCCGTTCTGTGGTGTAAATGGCCACGTCCAACAATCACTCCAGGATCTGTCAAATTCCCCCTGAAAGAAAATTAAAAGATTAATTTTCGAACAAAAATAAAAACACAAAAAGTTTTTATAAAAAACAAAAAAATTACCTGCAGGATTGAAATAAAAATATTTTAGGTTTATTAACCATGGCAGGACAGTTATCAGTAAAAAAATACGAAACAATATCGTTCGTTTTAAGACCAATCCCATCAGTCCCAATGACTTTAGTGTCATCTTGAGTGTGGCCTTCCTCGCCGTGACTCATAAATACAACCACAATGCAGTCTACTTTTTTAAATTCCACTTTTTGTGAAAAATCCCTTACGATTTCTTTCATTTCCTAAAAAAAAAATAAAAATTGAGATTGTAAATAGTTAAAAAGGGAATTTCCCTAGAAGGTGAATGCCCGGATTAGACACATCAGAACCTTAGATAATTTTTTTGGGCAGGATTTTCGGCAGTACTTACAGTTCTAGTTTTATTCGTGTGAGATTCGACCACAAAATAAAGCTGCTCAAGCATTTCTTTGATGCTCTTCTCATCGTTTTTTGCTCCGTTTCGCGTTGGGTACGTTTCAGTATCATAAAAATCTATGTTATTCACAACCAATGCGTAGCCTCGAGGTCTGGAATCCATTTTATAATTCCCAACGGTATCATTTTCCTTAAATCTTGAGCTGTGCTTGACTTTAATTTGAGATCTCGTTTCATGCGTTAAGTTTACTGCGTCCTCTGCAATTAAAAAAAAAATTTGTAATCGTGTTGAATTTAAGGGGGGAAAAAAATGAGAAAATACTAACCAGGGCCTAGATTGGCTTTTTTGAGTCTATCTGCCATGCTTAAGTAATCAGGAAGCTGTAAGACTTTATCTTTCCCGTTGCAGGAATTTGTGGGACTAGGTGGACCGTTACTTTTTGATGCAGCCATGGCTAATATATTTTTTTTTATTGCACCTGATCTGAAATAAATGAAAAATTATAATTAGTGCTGTTAAATGACATAGACAGGAAGCTCAGATAATAAATGAAAAAGAATTCTCTAGAAAATGTTTGGAAAAAAATACAGGAAATAAATTGTGTACTAATGATGATTAAAAGAGATACATTTGAAAGAAAAAATCGTAGCAAGGTCATAAGTCAACATCCATTGACATAATATCGAGTGAAATTACATAGCAGAACGTGTGACGTTTTAAATGTTCCACTTTTACATAAAAAAATTTTTTTCAGGCATCAAAAGTTTCTAGCTCTTGATAGTGCCATTAAAATTTTCAAAATCCCAATTCCAAAGCCTTCCCAAGCATACAAAATTATCCTCCATAAGTTTTAAAAAAGACACAATCCCAAGATTTTAAAAATTAAATCCTTATCACTGGCAATGAAAACAAAAAAACGACTAATTAAATCACAATCTTTAAGATAATTTATTAGCATTGCTTTTATCTCAATAACATTACAGGTTAAAGACCTTTGATCTTTCTTAACCCAACAATGAAACACTACATCAGGAGCAAGCTTCTTTTTTTTTCTACCACATTCTTCACAAACGACTAGAAAACAAAGGAAATAAATTTTTTCAGCAATCACAAAATCACATTCTTAAATTCGCATAATCGTAACACTCATACAGTCATTTCTGTTTACACAAAAAATAATCTCAACTACACTCAGTATCTTTTGCGTCAAAAAATAATTTGACTTATTATAATATAAACAACACTGCTTCCAGTTTGTGTTATCTTATCAGTGCAATTATCCTACACATTAATTTTTTTTCCCTTCGACATATCACATAGCCCTTTTCTAAATAAGGACATCGAATCATCAAACTTGGCATACATTCACTTCAACACAAAGGATCATAAAACCTTTTTTTTTTTGTATTAACACAAAAAAATCGCCATCTACTCTCGAATCTTATCTTCAAACAAAATAATAGGCAATATCGACCCACTCATTAAGATCAATGACATTAATTCATTATTCAGAAACAAAAAACAAATGGATTTAATTTCCTAAATACCTCTTTATTCTTTATCAATCAAAAACTTATTTCCTCAAAATCAAGTTCATGAAAAACGAGAAATTAAAAAAAATTATTGAAAAATTCACTGTACAGCCATGAACCTCATGACGAATATTCAAAGCACATACCCACACACCTTTGCAACCAAATTCCAGCGTTAGCACATAATAAACAAGAGTTATTAGCACATCATAATAATTATTCACACCGATTGACAATTTCAGAGGGAAGAATTTTTTTTCTCAACTCAAACTTTAGTTAGTTTTTTTTTTTTTAAAAAATGACTACCTTAATTTATGATTAAAATGAACCAGGTGATCCTAATCACAATTTTCGACTACTAAATCACGACTTTGCGGTGACGCAATACTAATCCTGGTCGTACCATTTTTTGAATGAGGTCAATGTGCTGAACAGGCTTAAACCTGATCTTGAAGTAGAACACTGACCTCTTACAATGACTAATAAGGTGAACGATGAAGATTTCTCAACATTTCATACAAACTATTCCGGTTAAGCATTGGAAAAACGACGGAGATATCGAATCAAACAGGTTGATAAACACAATGAAAGTTGAAGAAGTTAGTATGGGGAATACTAAACGGATTTAATTCAATTTACTCACAAAAATAATCGATCAAATTAAAAATTAATTAATTGTATTATTGATCAAACATTCATTCCGTTAATATTTTTCACGTTAAATAAGTCGGATAATGATAAAATTAAATAAACACTCACTTGTTGCCGGTGGCTATTTCAATCTAATTCTCCATTTTAATCGTGGAAGGAGAAACGTCATATGAAAAAAAAAAAAAATAGTTTCAAAAAACGTCGATAGGAGGCAGTAATGGCTGATTTTATTATGGTGCTGCCATCTAGCGGAGTTTCCTTGAACTTAAAGCAACGTTGCGACTTTTAAGTTGGCGATATTAAAAATTTTAATGTTGGCGTCTGTTTTTAAAAAAGATGGCTGCCGATGGAAACAGAAATATCAGTGAAGACTTGTATCAATGATTCAATGTGTTATTTTAGTGCCTAGAGTCTTTTTCTGCGGTTAAAAGAGGAAAAATTTTTCAGAGGAAGTAGTGCGTGACTTTTTTGTTAATATTGTACATGTGGGATTAAAGAAATGGCATTTTTATGTAAGATGTAAATAGAAACTACAAAATATGTAACATGAATTTAATTTTAATTTCTTTAAGCAGCTAATACATTCCTAATCCTAATTCAAAATTCTTGTTCTTGTGTCATTCGTGAATGGGGAATAAAGTGAATAAAAAAAAAGAGTTTGTAGCTTGAAGATGCTTTGTGTCATTATAAAAAGCTACAACCTCTGACGAATGATATTAGAAATAAAAAAGCACACAAGAAAGAAGCAATTGTTTAGGCAATTAGTTTTGGACACTGTTGCTGAGGTTAATAACAAGCTGTTACTTAATCGAGGCATTTTCAGAAAATTAATATCAGTGTATGAGTCAAATTTTATATCAGCATATTTGTAAAAATATTAAAGTGGCGCTTCATGTGGTAGTTATGATAATTATTGCATCATCATCTTCATCTTGTTTTGTTGTATGAATGATAAAATAAAATTGAGTGAAATCGGTATTAGCTTTAGTTAAACAATAAAATCTATTGATGTAAGTATTGAAACAAAGTTTCGTAAGTTTTACTTACCTAATATTGATGTGCAGGTAAGTTGACTATTTTGATATGCGATGAAAGTTAAAAGTATTAGATATGTTGCGATTGAATAAGTTGATTCCAATAACACAAATTTAAGTCACAAAATTTAATATTAAATAATGCCAGTATATTTAGTTGTTCTGATGGTATATTACAATAAACTTCGAAAATCAATATCATAAAACTTTTTTTTTTCAACTGTCTCCCTTATTTCCTTTTGTTGATTAGAAAAACCGATTGTGACCGATGGTGAACAGAATCTGACTTGAAGATGATGCAATTTCTCCAATTCAGCTTTGATTTTGGACGATAAATTTTTCGCGCATATTGCCCTCTGCGGTCGTTGATTGGGTGAGTGATAGCTTCTTCAGGGGAAAAATGAGGTTTTCGAGGAGGTCGTTCATTATGTGTGAATAGCTGTCCTTCGCCGACTGAGCGACGCGACATAAGTGATCGCGAAGTAAATGGGGCGAAAAATGTTTTTGTGGATTTTTCTTATTTCTCTTAGGTAAACTTGAATTGTAAATGCAATGAATTATTACATTGTTATATGTCAACCGGTCGCCTTTGATGGGCTTGACGTAATAAAAGTGGAAAAGACACCGCAAGGGTGTGAGGGATCGTGGGGTTTTTATTTCATCATCTCGTTCCAGATTTTGTATTGATTTCCCCCACGTCTTTTTGTGTTCCTTTTTTTTTTTTTTTTTTGTAAGTGGAGCTAATCGTAAAATGTTTAGGTATTTTAAGTATTTACGTAATTAATTGTAGGAAGAAATCTTTAATGGAGCCCTCAAGTTGAAAAATTTTGAAAAAAATGCGGAAGTTAGTAATACGCTAGCGCTAATGTATTGTAGCGGAATTTTTATGAACTACAAATCGGTGGCGCCTTCTACCGGATTTTCAGGTGAACTAGTTTTTAGGTTGGCAAAAATAAATTCCCTGCAGTTATGTTGGCATTTTTTAGTACACAACCAAGATGGCTGCTGGCTGACAAGAATTTCGACTTCTTGGAAAATATATTGTTTCATTATTTTTAATATTTTTTACTCGATTTCTATTTTATGATAGATTTTTAATATAAATGGTAAGTTTTTGTAGCAAAAGTGTAATTTGTGTCTTTTTGCTAATGCAGCGTCAAGCCGGTTTTTAATGATTTAAAACGGAACAGCGTTCTCAGTATTTTCAAAACCAGCAACATTTTATTTTGGCTAAGACGGTTTTAATGTCTACGTCTGCGTTTGTTTAATTTTTTGTCATCATATGAGGGTTGATGGTGAACTGATGAGTTTATTTAAATTTTTTTTAACGCATCTGCTGCATAATTAAAGAATTACCTAAACATAAAAGGACCTTCAGTCACGAAAAACCTTTTTTTTTTTTTTTTAGGTGAAAACGCAGAAGGATGGTCTGATCTTTGACATTGTTTGTATGGTACCAAAAATGAAAGGAGTTAAATGGCTTAATTAATAGAAGGTAATAATCTCATGGTCAAGCCAATTTTACTTTATGTAAAAATGCATGTATTAAAAATCTATCCCAAACTGGCAGATGTCAAAACTATTGCGGACTGTCAAATGCTAACATAGAGACACTAGCACTTGATGGTTATTTATTGCAATAATATGTCCTTGAAAATGTGATAAATGTGTATATTTTAAAATGCAATTCTTCAGGAGACGTTAAACAGATAGTGTCTTATATATTGAAATTAAATAAAGATAATTAAATGGACTTTCCTTAAATCCTTTGATGTCCTTAATGAACCTGCAACTGTTTATTATCGAGAGAAACATTATTAAAAAAATAATCGAGATTTGTTTTTGTTTCTGGGTACGTCTTCAAGCACTACTGCAAGTATGATTCAAGATCTGCAGAGGAAATAAATTGAAATCTCGAAGGTGTTCATCAAAAAGGTAAGAATTTTCCTTTACCCTCTGCTCATTATAATAAACTGATTACTAAAGCTCCCAGAAATTTTTACTATATACATTTTTTTGATAGAAATTATTCCAATTGATCCATTGTTATTATAGAAAATAACTTAAGAAAACAGTGCCCTTTCTAAAAGTTGACGGTTTAATGTAAGAAATGAATTGAGCTACTAAATCAAAAGAGATTAGCTCATTTTCATCTTAGAAATTGAGATTTATTGTTAAGAAGGAACTTTTTATTTGGATTTTCACAAAAATATTAAATCTAATATTTATTGTAAATTTGATGGTTAAAACAAAAAATATTTACACTTGAGCGGTTGACTTTGAGTCAAACTTGCTCAATAAAATACCTAAGCTGCAAGGGCTAGGCTGGAGTTTGATGAGAGAATTTAATAGTAATAAGTGTTTAAATGTCTTACCTTATGATAAATTCTAATCACCTCTACTTTCCATAATAATGATTATTGTACCTTAATTTGCCTTTACGATTAATTATTGTAACAAAATAAGGATGATTATGATAGTTCCAATAACAACTGTATGAAATTTCATTTTAAAATATTTTTAATAATTTGCCAATGTATATTTGGACACAAATATGATGTTGATTTTTCGCTGCTACAAATAAGCATCACCTTTCAATTGACCTCTGTTGCAATGTCCAAAACTAAATGTTTGAATTATCCCTTTTTTGAGCAGCTCTTAATTCTTTTCTTTATTTATCAACATGTTGAAAGCTCTTATGCTACAGCTACAAAGCTTCTTAACGCTTTCAACTCTTTTTTTTTCCCCCCCACTTCACTAACGATTATTAACACAAGAACAGGAAGCGATGGGGCTAGGAATTTATTAGCCGCTCAATAAATTTCAAATTAAACTTCATTTCTTCACTTTAATAACATTTTCTTTAATTGCAATATTTACATTTTTACTGGTTTCAGTGCCTCAATTCAAATCCATCTTACGTATTTTGTCTCTGCACCTTAAATCAAATCGGCTTAATGTATGATTTACACTTAATAATGTCTCGCATCTAATTTAAACTATGTTTTTTCTACTTCCAGATGTCATTGGAGATGATTAAATCTTGGACTGGAGAACTGAAAATAGTAGTTCATCAAAAAATAGTTGGATTAAAGTACGAAAAAAAAATTATACGTACAACATAACCTAAAAAAAATTGACTGACTGTGTTATTTTTCAGAAAAATATAATGAATGTTATAAACAACATTAGTTTTTTTCTATTTATTCCTCCTATCCTACCCCTCCAGATCAAAAACTTAAATAATAATTATCAAATTCATTAATTTTTAATTGAAATAGTCAAACATGATTTTTCGTATAAGAAAAAACAACTGACCTACCTCAACAGCGTCATTAGACGTCATTGAAGTACATACAGCGCCGCCCTATCGGCAGAAATTGGGACTAAAAGTAATAGGAGTCGATCGGGTTTCGAATACCTCCTGCAACTTATGTTTTATTGATACTCTCCTGGTAAAATGCCCACTTTATCATTGGCAACTTTTTTTTACTCCGGATTTTATGAAAAGTAGGAGGTATCAGGAGTTAGTTTCTGATACCGGGATATGAACTTTAGACGCTCGGCCATAAGCTAAGCATTGGAATAAGTGTAAGAAATAACGAGAGAAAAGGCGGCACCTCCCTCGAATTCGAATTTAAGGAAAAAAATGACTATTTAATGGATTTTTATTCATTTTGATATATTTGATGATTCAAATTGAATTTAATTATACACGTTTTTTAATGCTTAGCTTATGGCCGAACGTTCAAAAAATGAAAAAGAAAGAGAAAAATTAAATAGATCGAGGGTGTTAAAAATTTGCATGTAATTTTCATGCTTAGCTTATGGCCGAACGTCTAAAATATTTAAACCGGTATCAGAAACTAACTCCTGATACCTCCTACTTTTCATAAAATCCGGAGTAAAAAAAAGTTGCCAATGATAAAGTGGGCATTTTACCAGGAGAGTATCAGTAAAACATAAGTTGCAGGAGGTATTCGAAACCTGATCGACTCCTACTACTTTTAGTTCCAATTTCTGCCGATAGGGCGGCGCTGTATGTACTTCAATGACGTCAAATGACGCTGTTGAGGTAGGTCAGTTGATTTTTTTTCGTTGCGAATGATAATTTTTTTCATTTTGATTATTAATTAAATAATTAATGAAGGTCTACTGAATTTTTCATGGGAAAGGAGGAGGATATAAGGAAGAAATACAAAATACGAATTGTTTCAGTAAAAAATCATTATATTTTTCCAAAAAATAACACAATAAGTATATTTTTGAGGTTATGTTGTAGTCGTACACATCTTTTTTTTTTCCCAGGTTAACAAAATCACTTCAGGCCGTACATTTTAAGACCCTGCGGACTGTATCTGGATCTGAAAATAAAAGAAACACAAGCAATAAATTAATTTTTGGTTGGTTGTAGAAGATATAATGAAACTTAATAATTGAAGGCGAGCAAAAATTTTGGCACCATGCATCAATGATTTTCACTAAGCCATAATAGACAATTCGTAACACTTCTAATTGTAGTTTTAAAAAAAAAAACAAGCAGGATACAATTATAATGTCAGTGAATTTTAAGTGATTCAAAGTGATCGTGCAGTGAATAAGTGTATGATGTTTATGGTTAAACTTTTAAGCTGTAATGAATTATTCGTAATAAAAAATATTTAAATAACCCTTTATGTAAAGTCTATTTTTATTGATTTCCTACCTTCCTGTCCAATTTCTCGTAAGTAATTTTAAAATAAATTGAATGGAGGCACAAAAACAGTTAATAAGAAATTTTCGTCAGCAAAATCGGTTAAGCTAGCAAAACTCTGACACAAATAAAAAATGTTATTTAATCAAAGTAAATGAGTATATAATTCAAAATAGAAGTTAATTGGAACATCTAAACTTATAGGAAGGGATTTTATATAGCATACATCAATCAATGATTCATTTGAATCATAAATTTTTAAAAAAATTAAAAATATCAAATCAGACATTTAAAAAACAAGTAGAGCATACTAAGAAATGAAACTTTTACCTTGATCTGATTAAGATTCAATAAGTTTTTGTTCATGGACAGTAATTACGCTGAATCAAGATATATTCATTAATTTTTTTTCATAGCAGTCAATTTTTTTTTCAACAAAAACAGATTTTTTACAATGGAAAAAGGTCACTTACAGTTTCTGAGTGGTTTGAAGGTCACTATTAACTGTACTTCTGAGACATATCTGAAGAAAAAAAAAGATTCTGATTAATTATAATTATCATATAAAAAAAAGGTAGAACAAGCTTAACAAAACATAAAATTTAATTGCTCTTATTAAACTATAATGTTGCCAAGATAAGAATGATAATGATGTTAAAAATACACATAGTGTTAAAAAAATTACAAAGGGGCGGGCGGTGGCGTGTTGCCTAGAGTCTTTGACTCCGAATCCTCAATCATTTTTGTTTCAAATACCTGAGTAAACAATAAAGTCTCTAAAATACAAACAAAAATCAAAAAATTAATTTTTTACATTGTTCTTTCCAAAATTAATCATCAAAACAAAAACTGATGCTTTTTTTTAAAGTTAGTTTAATTTTTTAAATTCAATGATTGCATTCTGATACAAAACATTTTCATAATTTGTATGAAAAAATTGAAGAAGGTCTGCGCTTTTACATAAAAAGCCTTCTTATTTCAAGAGATTTCATTTACAAAATTTTCAGAGACAAAACTGCTGCTAACTTGAAATATTTTTTACAAACTAATTATTCTCTAGGGAATGTGAAGAAAGACGTTTTAAAATAAAAAATTTACTTACCATTTCCGAGTGATCTTGATGATCTCTTGTTGCTGTACACTTCCAGGACGTGGCTGGAAAAAAAAAATTTTATTTATTTTAAATGTCATATTAGCAAAAAAAAAAAGGTTGAAATAGCATTAAAAATAAAACAGAAAGCTTAGTTGTTTTTAAATAAAGCTGCTGATAAAATGTTCCAAGGTATTACTTACACATAGAAAACTTATAGCTAACTCTTAGACACTATCCAGTGTTTTTCTTTGTGGGATTTATTACACGATTATGTTTTGTTATCAAAATGCTTACCTTCTAATAACTGTAATGAAATCCTTGGATGTCTTCATTCCATATTTTGTCAATCCTCATCATATTCAACAAAATCATCACCCGGAAAAATAGAAATAGTTCCCCTTGAATTACGGTTTTTTTTTTTGACCTAATACTTGCTCTACTATGTGATAAGTATGAATAACAAAGCCTTCAAGCTGGCTTTTTGGTTAAAGTCGAAACCCTTAAGCTGTCATAAGTGCAAACGATGTAACAAATGAAAACATAAAAATCAGAAATGAACTAAATGAAATTTTTAAATATCACCAACACTGTTTCGGCCTTCAAACATTTGGGAAAAAAGGTGACACTGCATTAACAATTAAGACGTAAGTACCCTACCACTTTATCTACAAAAAATTACCGCTTTGATTGAAAACCAACCATAAAAATACTTTACTAAAGAGAAAAAATAAATTTTCGACAAATTAATTTATTAATGTCAGCCATATTTCTTGTTTTTATAAGAAGTGCCAACATTATTGCAGGGAATTTAATTTTGCCAACTTAAAAATTAGTTTGTCTGAAAATCCAGTAGACAGCGCTACCGTTTTGTAGTTCCGAGAAATTCCGCTACACAACATTAGCGCTAGTGCCTTTCTGTTTCTGACTTTGCTTATTTTCTTTTCAATTTTTTATCCGGTGTTGGCTGTTGCAATTAATTGGAATATAAAAATCAATTAATATTTTGGGGAAAGAAAGAGAATCCTCAAATTTAAAATTATTAATTTATTTTCATCTGTTCTACTTCCTCGTAAATGCGAAGGAAAAAGTAGTGTAGTACTGAATGAACCTAGGAAGGGCCGAATTTAAAGAAAGTGTTAACCCCTGAAGAGATAAGTCTGTCCTACGGTGTGTGTAAAAATGATCAATCCTCTCTCCTCTAAAGGAGACGTTGATTTCTAAAAAATATACTTTGTCCTATTTAAAGGAGGGCCCTCCTGCCTCAAGTCCAAATTTAAAGGAAACGTTAACCTCTAAAAAGATAACTTTGTACTACTGTGAGTAGGTATGTTGTAATTGATGACACTTGAATGTTGTAGCATCAGAGACATTGATTTACTTACTCAAAAACAGGTCATTTTTATTATGCAAGCAGATACAATGTCAGAGGAGTAATTACAGCTCTATTTAATTCTGGATTGCCGTTTATATTTCCATACTTTAAAACCAGTTACCTTTTCGATGCATTTTTAATTGTTGATAAAATATATGACGAATAAGCTGCTTAGTTCTTGCAATTCATGGAATAAAACCTATTTTTTCTCTTTTTTTTGGCATGGAAATATATTATCTCTATGGTTAACAAGGTTAGGATTTAGGAATTCAAACAAATTAAATCAAAATATATGTAACAAAAAATATATAATCTGTCATACATAACATAAAAGTGATAAATGCATTAAGTATTATCATTAAAACAAAACATATATTTTTCTGTACATTTTTACTGTGCTAAAAAAATTTCACATTTATTTTTGTTATAAAATTATAAGAGTTTTATTTGATACTATTTTTTTTTTTTAATAATTTGAATAAAACTACAAGTTTCATGCTTTCATTTAATTAACTTCTGTAGGAGGCACCTGCAGCTGATGAGGAAAAAAAACAATCAACTACGTTCCACACAATTGAAATATTTTTAATTACGTTACACATTTCCAAATGCAATTTTTGTACTTCGTGGCTTCTTTCAATAAAGAAGAAACTATCAAATACTAATCAGAAATAAATAAATGAAATTTTAATAGCCTAAACAAAATAAATTACTTATGATTTGGCACCAACAATCGTATACTCTTAATTTTGTCTGCTAAGCTATTTAATTGGCAAAAATTAAAAATTAGGCAAAAACTGTGACTAAATTTTAAAAATTTCATGAAAATTCGGCAATTTTTGGTCCAAATAATTCAACAAAAAAATATTTTTCCCATGAGTATGTTTTTCCTACTACTTAATTTAATATCGGTCTCTGTTTACGATAAATAATTTTTAACAGACAATTCAAAATCGATTTAATTTTTGTCGTATCTTGTCAATAGGATAAAAATGGCACTTTATTTTGATTTAATAAAAAATTTTTTTAAGTAAACACACCATACTGTGATCATTTTTTAATTTAATACGTATAAAGCAGTTGATCCATATTTCCATATAATGATTGTCTTCCCCAGTTAAAATCCAATTTTCTGCATTAACTCTTTCCTAGGCTCAATCATGAGTATTATCAAAGGACGTAAAATCCTTGTGCTAGGTAATGTTATCCAATTCCACCATTTCGGCGGAATCGTCTTCTCTCCTCTGTTAAACTTTTTCTTCTCCCGCCATCGGAGGTGTCGAACGTACAAACTGAAACAAAAAAAAAATTAAACGGATAAGAGCAAAGCAAAGCAAAAAAAAAATGATCTCGATTATTAAAAAAATGTACGAGATGAAATAAAGTTTTTTTTCTGTATTCAAAATGAAAATTTTTATGCGTTAAAAAAATCCATCGCCTTATTGCACCCTCTAGCACTTTGAAAAAAATAAAAATTACGGGTATAAAAAAGATATAATTTAATTAAATTTTTGTTGCAGAAGATTTTCTTCATTATATGAGGTTCAAATAATATAAAACGTAATGCACATTGATGCAGAACCGAGAAGCTAATTAACAAAAAACAAAGAACGTCATGGTGGAAATGCAGCCGCGAATTCATTCGTTAAAAGTGGATTGAGATGAAAAATTTTACAAACCCGACGCTTTAATTCTATTTCGATCAGTAAAAACATAAAAACATGATTCATTTTGGTTGTTTTTATTTTTGAACTGAAAGCGGCCATCTTACTTGCTTGAGTTTACAGTTTGGCCAACATAATAGACTGAAAATCCCGAAACGCGGCACATGATTTTTGATGCCGTGACGTCACTTAACTTGATAAGAAATGGCGACTTTTAATTCAGAATTTGAGTATTTCGATGTAATTTCTCTTAGTCTTGAGCATTTTTCGCTTGATTTTAATTTTTAAAAAAAAAATGTTCGAAGGAGCTTTGTGTGATTCTTTGCTGCGGCCATTATGGATACGATATGGAACGAAGGTTTGAAAAAGCAAATGATTGATGTGTTCGGAATAAGGCTTTTCAAAGCAGTGATTCTAAAAAGCAAATTACAATTATTTTTCATGCATGAAATTGTAAACTAACAAGTCTGTTGGAAGTGGAGTACACGCTACACGACGTTCTAGTTTTTGCGCCTCTGATAATGCCAAGCAAAGCTTTTGTACAATTTACGGAGATATTTTTTTATTTATAAATTGGGGGAAAAAAAAGGAAATTGACAAGAGGACCTTTAATGTGTCTGATCTTTATGGCTGTATCTCTGGATTTATTGACAAATATTTTTATAACCAGATTGCAACAACCAATGAATTCAGTGCATAGTGTTGAGTTATGGAGACAGAAAAAAATTAGTGAAACCATCAGAAAATACTGGCAGTTTAGTAGGATTTTACTTATTGCTTCTTCTTAGATTATAAGACGAAATTATATGGCAAAGAGGATATTATTTCAGTTGCTGCAATATTAAAAGGTCTCAAGCAATGATTGAGGCTTGATCTAGTTAAATCAAGTCAAAGGACAATCTAGTGCGATTCCAATTTTTTCAAGTCTACTTTTTGTGCAATTTGTTTCAGTGGCGTAACCAGGCTTTTGACTTTTGGAAGGACCTAAATGATTGAAAAATGTTTAATGTTTTCATTGGATTCCCTGAACAGAAATTTTATTTGATCAGGAAAATGAACGCTTCTGGCAAATCAATGCTTTTGCAAATCGAACAGAATTTTTAAAGGTGCTGCTCTAAAAAAGACCTGATATAGCCACTAGATTTCTACATCGTTGTAAATTTTACTTCTACATGAATTAATAAATTAGTTATGGCAACATAGCTAAACTTTACCAAGACACTTAAGAATTAGTAAATGTTAGTTTGTACCTGACGTACCGAAACCGTAGTTGCAGTGCAGGAATTGGCTCGATTCCGAAACACAGTGAACTGATACCGTCTTTTTATCTGTGCTATTACCTGTGAAAGAAAAATAAAATAAAATCCCTTTTCCTATCTTTCTCTTATCGAACTAGATTGAATCAAGGATTGAATCAAGCCAAAACACAGCTTTCACTAACTAAGCTCTAACTTTTTGGCTTTAATCTTCCTCGATAGTCACATTAACAATCTAAAAATTTAAACAATTAAGAAAAACAAAATCCAGACTCGTCTAAGTAGTAGATTTAGACCTAACTGCCCTATAATCCCGTAGCTCGCCTACGAAAAAAATTATCAAAAAAAAATAATACATCTACTAAAAAATATTTTTGAATCATGCAGAAGGATTTTATAAAAAAAATTTCCTTCCCTCAAGGATGTTTCCATGTTATCTGCTTGTCATTGAACATTATGTAATGCAATAAAAGAAAAAATAAATATAAAAATGAAAAAAAAAAACTCATCCGGGCCTAGCACATGTTGATTGGTTTTTGATTATGCTTCACAAAAAATAACGATAGTAAAAAATCCTTTCTCATGCCATAAATTTTTTTTATCCAATAAAAAACATCAAAAAAAAAGGGAAATTCCTGGCCTGTACCGCTTTGCTTTTTTTGGAAGATTCCCCACGCGATATTAAAAAACATTTCCACATGCACAATCCCAAAAAAATAGATTTTTCCAAAAAAAAATGTGCGAAAAACAGCGAAAAAAATTGAGAAAAAAAGGGGATAGAAAAAAAACCAAAAAAAAAATCCAAGGCAGTTAGGACTAAACTTACTCTTTCCAATTTGTAAAATGTCGTTTCATTTGAGCATGGACCTACAGAAAAAAAAATGGAAAGAAGAGGTTAATTGATATGACGAACTCACCTATAAATACATCAAAACCTAATGGGAATATCAAAACGCGAAAAGGGAAGAGTTTATTTGTAATTAACAAAATTAACAAAAAAAAAAAAAAATTCTCGGGAAATACTAACAGAGAGTTTTCCTCATCGAATTTTTTTTTCCCCCGATGCGTAGGGTTGCGAAACAAATAGCGAGCGGGAGAGATAAAGGGTAATAAGCTTGTGAGTACAAAAAAAAATATGGCGGTCTACTTACTTCTCCGTTGCAAAAGCAGAAAAGCGTAGCGACGCAGAGACCCTGAAACAAAAAAATTGAAAGTTAATTTTTTAGACATTAAAAAAACACATTTGCAAATTTCTACCGCTTGTGGCGCTAGAGAGCATAAAGATCTTACTATCATTGCGCAAATCTAACAAGACATGAATTATTTTATTATCAAACAGACTGCAGCGATACTAGTGGTTAAGTTTTGCATTTTTTTTCTACATTAAAAGAATAATCGCGCACGCGCACGTTAAATGTTGGACATTTCCACTAGAGTCAGCGCTGTAGTTTCAAATTCCACGAGTAAACATGGCGGCTAAGGGCTCTAGTGCTGCATAGTTCTGTTGGGGGCACTAGTGAAGGCGACTATTAAAAACGGCCGCTTCTTCTAGCGTTTTGCAGGCAAACTTCCGCTACACAAGCACCATCTAGCAAGCAATCTTAGAACTAACGGTGTATTTTCAAGGGACACCAGAGCCTCTATCGGCTAGTTTTAGAAGTAAGATTTTGTAATTGGAAAGAGCGGCAGAGTTTTTAAATTTAATAATTTGCAACCAGATAAGGTTATGTGTCTTATTTAATACGTCGCTGATAATAGTTTTCTGTACACACCTGTAGACTAGCTGTAATGGCAGATAATACTTCGTAAAAAAATTCCCACGAATGACCCTTTTCAGGTCTGAACGGTGTGAGAAGATAATGCAAACCTAATAAAGGAACCAGAAGTAATGTGGCGCGTAAGGCTTGCAGCAACGTTCTGGACGGACGCTGAGATCCAACGTGTGGCCCTGAAAAAACAAAATAAAAAAATTATTATCTCTAAGACTATTTAACGAACAATATAAAATTAGAAATTAAATATAGAGATATCATCAGGTTTACAACGAACTGAAGTAGTTTTAGTTTGAACTTATTGTTGTAGAGAGAGCTGCAGTCGCTTTAGTTCGTCAAGTAGCTACCAAGAGAGCACTAGTACCGTTTTAGTTTGTAAAATAATCGTTAGAGAGCGCTGGTCTCGTTTTACTCTATGGAATGATTGTTGGAGAAAGCACTAGTTAACGAAAGGACCGCTGCACAGCGCACGGGTCGTTTTAGTTTGTAAAATGTTCGTTGGAGAGCGTTGGTGTTGCTTGTGAGATCCTTACGGACATCACCGAGCTAAAATTTCATCTCCTTCTTTCTTCTAAATTTTAATCCAATTAAATATAAATAATTACCTGCTCGTAATTTAGTCATGAGTACTCTAACTATATTACAAAGGAAAACCAAATTCAATACCATGGATACGCAAACAGGTACGATGAGCACGTTGGTGTATTTGCTTTCGTTCATCCAACATCTGCAACAAAAAAAACGAACAAAAAACTATAACATAAAACACACTCACACAAAAATCCCGGAGAGGAAAAGGCAAAAAAAATTGAAAGGCGCCAACATTTCTCTTGAAGAAAACGGAAAGATAAAAGTTTATCACAGGAGAATAAATACCGACATCCCTGCATGAAATTTATGACTAGTCATCATGTTTGCATTTCAAATTATTCATGTGGATAGGAAAAAAAAAACCGTCCGGACTTGACGTATTCTGTGTCTCAAGAGCCGTTGTCATCATAGCGGAATGACAAAAAAATACAATGCGTAGGCCTGCGAGGAAAATAACTCAGGTAAATTTAATTTTCAGGGTTGGTCGACCTACGGACGTGTTAAGATTCATGGAATTAGGGCACGAAAGCACGATTTTATTTAATGTGCCCAGCGGAAAGTAGCTCGACTTTGGGCCAGGACTGTATTGAGATTTTGGCCCATTTTAAAAATTAAGAGACTTACTGTTTTAAGTCTTCTCCCTCGCCTTGAGCTCGAAGACTGGAATATATGATAATGGCAATAGCTGGGATGGCCCAGCCGAGTGCGAAGAGCCATTTGACGAGTCGCTCCTCGCTAAGAAAAGCGTTAACTAGAAGAGTATGCAGGTAAAGGCCTTCGCACAGCATCCAGCAATAATTTGTCACTAGAAAATATTGTAAAACTACGTGGAATATTCTGCAACCAACCTGGAAAGAAAAAAATGAATGAATGTAAGAAAATTTCGCGATCGGATAAAGCCTAATGGCTTTGGTATACTTTTAAAAAAGCAGGGCAATGTAGTTCAGTTTTTAGCAGATGATAGCGCTAGTGCAGACCTGATATCAAGGATGAAGAGAAAGAATGGGAGAGCTGTTGTCGTTTTAGTTTGTAAAATGATCGTTAGAGAGCATTGATTTCGTTTTAGTCAATGGAGAGCACTCGACTGGGGTCGATCTAGTTAATGAAAGGACCGCTACAGAGCGCACGAGTCGTTTTAGTTTGTAAAACCATCGTCAGAAAGCGTCGGTTTCCTTTTAGTCAATGGACAGCACTCGACTGATGTCGATTTAGTTAAAGAAAGGACCACTGCAGAGAGCACGAGTCGTTTTAGTTTGTTTAATAATCGTTGGAGAGCGCTAGTGTCGCTTTAGTTTGTAAAATAATCGTTAGAGAGCGTTGGTTTCGGTTTAGTCAATGAGAGCACTCGAATGGTGACGATTTAGTTAATGAAAGGACAGCTGCAGAGCGCATGAGTCGTTTTAGTTTGTTAAATAATCGTTGGAGAGCGCTAGTGTCGTTGTAGCTTTTCCGTTAGTCATTTGATAGCGCTGGTAGAGTTTTCAATCCGCAAAGGATCTTAAGATTTATCCATTTTTATTGCTGATAATAAAGTATTCGCTCTAAATCCTTAAAGTAAGTAGACAAAGTTAATTTTTCTTTCCTTTTCCAACATAGTTAACGTGCGAGTAGGAAAACTTTCCTGCCAAAGCACCAAATTACAAAATTTATCCTTTTCTAAATAAATCGCGTTCGGGATTTGTTATTTATATTAAACTTTACGATTAAAATAGTTATCAAATCTCTAATCGAATTAATTAATCCTTTCAAAATGTTGTTTCGGATAAGTTTTCCAAGCCGTAACATAAAAACTTTCCCCGATACTTCTTTTTTTTTTTATTAGCCCAAGACGAGAGAGATGCTTTCTTTCAGTTAGAGAAGATGATGATAGTTTCCTCTAGAGAAAACGAAAAAATTCTTTTATTTTTTCCTCCTCACCCTATTTCCCTCCTTTCTCCTATTCCGACAATCTTACATTATAGATCAAGTTCAAGAAACATCTGCCTTTTCATCCCCGAACTCCATTTTTTCCGTCTCTTTGAAAGGAAAAAGTCGAAGGCCACGTGCAAAAATCATTAGTCGTCTTTTTGAATTTCGGGAAAACAGGGTGCGAGTTAGTTAACTGTACAAACGATTTCTAGGAAAGAGGAAAGGGGGGTGAAAGGTTTGTGTAATACGTCAGGGTCCCCTTTCGTTTTTCGAGAATCAGGAATTTATCAAAAGCCCTTTCCCTTCATCGTCATTTCATCATATTGTCAGCCGAACCGCTCGTAAATAATCATTCCGTCCGGCGTAAATGTGTTTGAGAAATGTTTAAAGCAACGAAACCCGTGACCACGAATATTACTATAATTACTTTACAGGTCCTTTTGCAATTAAAACTTTGTTTATCGTGAAAGTTGTATCATTATTTACCGCAACACTCAGAACCAAGATATTGTGATTTGGAAACAAGGTTTTAGTCAGCAGAGGCTCCCTCTCCATGTTTTCTGCCCACCGTAGCCTCCTAGACGCCATATTTAGTAACATGGCGACTTCCTGAAGAAAAATACATGGCAACCATGATGGCACACGGCTTCTATTAAAGACAATTCTTGGACAAAGCCTCCGTTATCGCTGTGAACACTTTTATTTTTATAGAAATCTGAATGGTCAAGTTCACCATCATGGGTGCCAATTATTGGCAGTCGCCATGATACTTATTATGACGTTCAATTTTTATAATGACTGACAGTTTGCTTTCTATTAAGGGTCCAGCTTAATTAAGGGTAGCAGCCCCTCCTTATTAAAATGTTTTTGGTAGCTACAATCTTCACGATTTCTCATTAAATCACTCAGCCATTCCCACATTCACTTATTCATTCACTCACTCGTAAAAATTTAACCAAAAAATAAAAAAATTTATAATTTTAAGCAAAAAAAATGACATCCTTTTTTACGCGTGGTTAAATCTAAAAAGAGATATGTAGCATCAAAAATAATGAAAAGCATTCCATGAGAAACCTCCGTGCTATGTTTTGCAAATTCAAAAAAAAAAAAAGAAACTCATCCAAAGGGAAACCCTTCGATCTTTTTCATTTTCACCAGCATCTTTTACTTCCTCTTTTTTTTTTTTTTTAGCCAAATTTCAAAACTTTCTCCCCCCTTAATGATTTCCTTTGCTTCTTTTCTTTTTTATCCTGAAAAAGGAAACCGAAAAAATTTCACCTCGGTTGCGGATTTTCATTACGAAGGGAAAAAATTCCCTTTTGTGCCCTTTCTTAAAACCGAAATCGATTTCATTTGTTCGGAGGAAGGTCTTTTTTTTTTTTCATCTCTTTCCTTATTCTGGAATATTCTCATATTCTTTCACGTAATCTCACGATTCATAAAGTCTTCTATCCAATAAGTTATTTTAGATAAATACGGCTGAGGGGGAGGATCGGGAGAAAGAAAAGCGAGAGAATGGAAGAGGACAATAGATCCGTTTCGGACCGATTTTTTTTATTTTATTTATTTCGTGTGAAACATACAAGGTAGCTCATGTTTTTCTTGGCTCTAAAAAGGATTAACTCAGATCTTTATCGCCAAAAGTTGGAACTTTGGGGCAGGTCATTGACTTTTCAAAAAGGATTCAAATGCTACCTGAATCTTTTTTCTACCGTTTATTTAAAATGTGTGGAATTTTTTTTCAGTAAGAGAACAAATTTTTGATGAATATTAGGCTATTTTTAACCCTTTAAAGGCCTAATTAGTTTTCGAAAAGGTAATTATTGGGGACCCAGCAAGGCCGACTTTTTATAATATGTTAATATGTCTAAACTTGAAGCAGATGAAGCCCGAAAACCGAAAAAAATCCGCACTCCTAAAGTTTCTAGTGTAGGCATACCGCAATACACAATTGACCAACAATGTCATAATAAGCAGTTTTACTCCCTTTTTGCAGCTAAAAACTCGGGGCAAATATTGTATTAGGTTTATAAAGGTCCCAAGTTAGTTGTATTGCTGAATGCATATTCAAAAGTTTGCAGGGGCACGACTTTTTTACAAATACAGCTTAAAAATTTCTGTTAGAACCGATTTTTTTAAAATTTAATTCTGCACTTGGCTCTACCCTTCCCAATTCATGCTACTCTATTCTTAAAATGTCCTTGTAATTCATTCTAATAGAACGCGCAAATAGGGTGTACTTACAAAAAATTCAAAGGATGAAAAAAAAATGGGCGCGGATAAACTCGGGCGTTTTAATCTGGGTCAAAATTTAGGGGAAAGGTACGTAAACTCGGGCGGTTTAATCCGGGGTTAATCCAGGTATAGAAAACATTGAAGAGGTCATTCAATGGTCGGCGACCTTTTTTTTAAACGAAATCAGGTAAACCCGGGCGCATCAATTTCATAATTATATTATTTTTGATCATTTTCTTAAAACTGGGAGCATTTTTTGTTCTTGATTCGCTTTATGCGGCTTTTTCAGGATATTTGTTAAAAGCTAAAATACTTGAATAAATTTTAAGATTCTGATTTGTTGGACTTGATCTGGAAACGATTTCAAAAAAAAATCCGTATCAAGAAAATATTGTCCAAACGATTTTAACAAAAATTTTGTGTCTAGAAAAATTTTGGAAACAATTTTAACGAAAATTCGAAGAAAAAAATCTGGAAACGATTTCAAATAAAATTTGTGTCAAGAAAAAAATCTGAAAGATGGTAGCTGCTTAAATTTCAAATTACGATTCGTTGAAGACTGCAGTTGAAAGTAGACTAATTTTCCAAAAAGTTACAGAAAGCGGTCTACTATCAACTTTTAGTAGATCAGGGGGTGCCGGAAAAAGGTCGACGAGGAAAAAGGTCGATAACGATTTTCGACCTATTTCCTTCGACCTTTTTCCTCGTCGACCTTTTTCCGAATTTTTAAAGAACAACCTGGAAAAAGATCGATTATTTATTTTTTATGTCGACCTTTTTCCTAACGCTAAGGAAAAAGATCGAATATTAAATTATCGAAATAATATAAAAATGGATGGGGAGAAGACATTGATTGAAGTAAATAATTATTTTTTTGTAAGTCGTAACATCAAGGAATCTGTGGGAACCTTGAAAGTAGTCAACACGGAAACTGGTGAACTTTTTCTTGACCAGTTTCCAGAGAAGTTTCCAGAGTTTCCAGTTACCAGTTTCCAGAGTTTTTAATTTTAGCCTGTTTGACTAGTGCATAGAGTAGACTTATAAGAGCCCCTCATTTACATCAAATTGAAATCTACGTAGATTTCAAATTTGATTTTGAAATTGAATTTGAATCTACGTAGATTTTTTGGGTGGAAATAATGTACACCCGTTCGCCAAATTGACCAGTTTCCAATATTTATTTCTCAATTCTTGAAAGTGGTCAAAATGGAAACTTGTCTCTGGAAATTGGTCAAGAAAAAGTTCACCAGTTTCCGTGTTGACTACTTTCAAGGTTCCCACAGATTCCTTGATGTTACGACTTACAAAAAAATAATTATTTACTTCAATCAATGTCTTCTCCCCATCCATTTTTATATTACTTCGATAATTTAATATTCGATCTTTTTCCTTAGCGTTAGGAAAAAGGTCGACAAAAAAAATAAATAATCGATCTTTTTCCAGGTCGTTCTTTAAAAATTCGGAAAAAGGTCGACGAGGAAAAAGGTCGAAGGAAATAGGTCGAAAATCGTTATCGACCTTTTTCCTCGTCGACCTTTTTCCGGCCACTCGTAGATCAGTTCCCCCCCCCCCCCCCCCCAAAAAAACTGGAAACTGGCCGGAAAAAGAGTAGACCATTTTCCATGTAGAACCACCAGGATTTAGATATGCAAAGTTGGCGACTCTCTTCTTTCAGGCTCTCTATAGCTCCCTCAAAATAAAAAATATGGCGTCGCCCACTTTAATTCTTTGACTTTTGGCTTGACCCAAAAACAAATATGAAGGTCGACATTTAATTTTCCAAATCGGGAAAACATTCTTAATATGACAAAATAAATATTTGTTAAAAAATGAAATTTCAAAAGCCCTCTTCAGTTTTGTTTTCAAATCGATTAAGATTTTTTTTTTCCCAATCCAAGAGAAGTACACTTCATAAAATAGGGTTATGTGAAATAAGCTTACATCCGATTTCCTTTGCTCATTTTTCTCCTCGCGTCCGTTGCCCTCCCACTTGTGTTCTTCCTTTTCCTTGTGTAATAGGATTTTTTTCTTACATCGGTTCGATGCTAATTTTTAATTTAGAAAATAAAAATAAAGGAAAAAAAAATTTTAAGAATCTTTTAAAATTCAACTTTCGATAAGTTTAGGAAAATGAAAATTCCGGAGAATGAAAAGTTGTAAAGTCGGTATACAAAGTCACCCCGAGGATATGGGTGAAGGAGTAATTTTCTCCTCCCCGTATCATCCTCATTGAGAAACGAGAAACCTATCGCTGGAATCAACCTTTTAATATATCAATTTAAAAGTTTGAAAAGAAAATGTTTTATTATGAAAAATTGAAAGTGGAAATCTGGTGGCAGCGGGGGATTAAGATTTTTGATTTTACAAACCGCTTGTCATAATTTTGTGAACTACTTTTTGGCCTAGCTACTTGAGCATCGGTCTCACAGGTTTAGCTTATGCCTCAGGGTGCCGCAGGGCTCAGTTGAGGCTCTTAATGGGTGACTTGTGTAGCAGTCTTTTTCAGTCTCTTGCTCGACTTGCTTTTCTTGAGCTTTTAATCCGCCATATTGCTGAGGTTTTTGGATATTTATACTTTATTAAAAACTCAGTATCCGCCCAGTTGCAATCCCTTTTGACGAAGGAGATCGGAACGGAAACAAACAAGATTTTTCAATCTCCCATTTTTAATTTTTTCGTGGGCTGAATATTAATTCGATACGGCCTCCCTCAACCTTTTCAATCCCACGGAAAGTAATAGAATTGAAAATCGTGAGGACAGGAGGCTGAGAAAGAGAGAGAGAGCGGGTGGTCTACACACTGCGCTTCCATCAACCGATGAGAGGCAATCAATAACATAGAGGTTTCAATAAATTCCATACATAACTCCTTGGAAAATCAAGTCGACGGGTAATTAAGCATCTTCGAAATCCCCGTGCCACAATTTCCAGGGAAATGACAAAATCGCCCCGGCAAACGATCATCAGCGTTAACGGTTTTTCATATTTGATTATAAATGAATAAATACGCTTAATTTGTTTATAAGAACAAATGTTTAGCGAGACGGGGTTAGATTTTATCACGAATTATCAAATCAAAAGTTTATTTATGGGCGTAGTCGATGTTTTTCGGAAGTTGTTCCTCGATAACTTTTCCGGAAATTGATTTTCCTTAAATGCCATTAAGTTCAGCGGGAATTTAAAGAAAAATGTTTTATCAAGATTTTTTTTCGCTTTTCAATAAATAATAATTACTAGAATCGAGGAGATTCTAGTTCGAAAAAATTCCGATAGATCGCGCTGGACTTGGATGAATATGGCAGTGGCATCTATGTCTGAGGAGGAACTTTGGCGGAGGCTGCGGTAAAGCTTCAGACCCTTTAGTGCCACCAGAGTAAGAGTTAGACAATCGTTACATAAAGAGAGAAAGAAAAAACTTAAGTGTAAATTCTGCGTGAGATTAAGCAAACTTTTGGCAGTGAAAGGAACTAAGAAATTTAAAATGTTGCGCCTACTATTCCTTTCTATTATTCCTAGTTCTTCCTCACCGCTAATGCATTTTTTTTTTTTTTTGAAAAATTAATGATCAGATCAAAAATTACAATACATCGAATTCGTTACAGAGTAAATCAAGCTGGAACTTCCGTTCTATAGTTCATCAACGTCATAGAATGCCCTACCAACTAAATAATCACTTAAAACATAGATAAACACTAATCAAAACATAACATCGCCATTTTTATCCAAAATAACCACTGAGCCAGCCTCGTGGTTTCCGACACACACTCGGGAGTTTATGTGTTCGATTCCACTTTACTGTTCGGATTTTTTCCCACAGTATTTCACCTCTGACCAATGTCACCTGCTTCGTGTGAACTTAATTCGAGGATTTGGAGATTCCGAAAAGGCGATTAATGCGTGCTGTCACTCGGTCTCACCACCCCCTGCAAGGCAATGGCAAACCAGCAGGTGGTAACTTGCTTAGAACAGCCTCTCTACTCAGCCGTCCCATTAAACTGTAGGTCCCTAGCTGTATCAACTCGAAACACACCAACCAGCTATATGCAGAGAGGTCGCCTACGCTCGAAAACGAGTATGGCACCCAAAGAAGATCTAAATTTAACTGAGGAGTGTTCGAAAGCATTTACTTCTGCACAATACTCACCCCGTTTTCCGAAATAATTTCCGGTTTTAAAATAAACCGATACCAAATTAACCATAGGGCGTTGTTCACAGCAAAACTCACAAACAAATGAATATGGAGTGTGGTCCTAGAGCACCTGAGTGACCTGAAAAAAAAAAAACTCTCCGTTATTTCAAAAAAAAAAAAAAAAAAAAATATTACCACCTGAAATAAGACCAAGGGAAAAAAATTTTATGAAAGTCACGGCGCCATTGAGAAACATGACACAATCTTGTTATTTCAGTGAAATTCGATACGTCTCAGACTAGAATACAAAGTATTTATTTTCGTACATGAAATCCTTTTTTTTTTTCATCCGAAAAAAAAGTACTTACTTAAAATAAGTATAAATTCCTAAAGAAGCTAAAAGTGCTATCAGCGAGATTAGATAGCCGGTTTCGTATATCGATGTTATTGTAATCCTCACCTGGAAATAAAAATAGAAAGTTCAAGTTAAAAAAAATTAAAAGGTTAAAGTTAAACAGTCGCTATTTATCATTTAAAAAAAAAAACGCGGGGAGGAAAAAAAGTTGAAAATGTTCAAGAGGCATTAATAATTCACGTGGTAAAAGTTAACATCACTGCTAACTGATACAATGCCACCTTGCATTATCTTTTTTTTTTTTTTAATGTACAAAAAGCGCACTTTGTTTCCCCTCGGAGGGATTTAGTAAAAAAAATTTTTTTTTTGTTCGGTTTTGTCCTAAACCTCAGTGTATAACTTTTTTAAAATTTTATCCGCTTCGGGAGTTGTAACGTTTAATTTTAGTTATTTTCAGACGTCTTTTAAATTTTTTTGACGTTGGGTTTTTGTGAAAAGTGAACGGAGGCGGAGTCGTGGAATTCGCACTTACGAGCAAGGATTTTAAACAAAAGCGAAAGGGGGGAAGTTATGGTTTTTATATTATTTATTTTACTTACCGATAAATCGGCTTGATCGATGCAGGACGTGTAATTTGACCATGATTTTTGCGTTTCTGGGTGTTTGTACCAACTGCCGTTCAATTCGCATTCTTTATGTGCAAATACTGAAAACAAAAAAAAGCGGGAATAGGATTAAAATACTAGTAAATTTTGGCAGCGCAACGAAAATTGGCAACCGCCTTCCTCAAGAAGAGGGAAAACTGTTATTCCATCATCAAGGCCATCCGGCCAAATTTACGGGTTTGGCAGGGCCAAATAAGGCCAAAATTAGAGTTTTCGGGGATTTTCTTGAAAACGGCTCGAACGAATTTTTTCATTTTTTGTGTGAAGATACCTGACCGTATAAGGAACAACTTTTCCCTTTAACATTTTTTCGTAAAAAATCGCCCTCCCCGGGAAATCCGGAAAAACCGAAAATTTTTAAGTTTTACCGCCAGGGCCGACATGGGACTCGATTTCGACTGAAAAATGGTTAGGGAATTGAAATTTTCGGTTCATTTTGTGATTTGAAGCCAACCCTGCCAAGTTTAGAACTTTGGCAGGGCCAAAAAAGGCCAAACAATGAATTTTCAAAGATTTTCTCGGAAACAGTTCTAACGATTTTTTTTATTTTTTGTGTGAAGATACCTGACCCTATAAGGAACAATTTTCCCCTTTAGCAATTTTTCGTAAAAATTCGGCCTTTCCGAAAAATCCTGAAAAACCGAAAATTTTGAAGTTTTACAAATAGCGGAGATATGGGACTCGATTTCGACTAACTAATAGTTAGGGATTTTAAATTTTCGGTACATTTCCTGATTTCAAGCCACCCCCCGACCTCCCGAGAAAGTGAGTAGTCCTCCCCGCACTGCTATTCCCCTAGTTTTTCTTTAAATGCCCGCTCCTCGTCGGAGAGAAAAATCTTTTTCAACTGACTTCTGTTGATTAGTGGTGACGTCATAAGTCTTCTACTGCGCGATACTTAACTTAGGTCACAGCCAATCAAAAAACAGCAATTTAGTTGGCCCCTCTCTCCTTTCAGGCTCTCTAGCCTCGTTCACTAAAATCGGTATGTTTTGATCACTATAGTAAACTCTCACAGGCTTTCTCTCTCACCCCTACATCGAGCACCTGTTTTCCATAAATTTTCCCTAAATACCCTTAAACACATCCCCTAATTTGACCGTAATCCGTTTAACGAAAACAAGCGAGTCTAAATATTTTCTAGTATTTATTACACGGATCCCCCTTATCCCTTCAAAGCTTTAAAATAACACGAAATCTTCCAAGGTTTTAATCGCTCTCAAAGGAAACTTTCAACCTTCACATCACTTGAATATTTCAGATCCGAAATCTTAAAACTCCATACTTTTCAATCTTCTTTTTTAGTTTTTAAACATTTCCCTCCCATAAATTGTTATCATAAGCTTCATTGTTTATTCTGTTCTCTCTATATATAAATAGGGAAGGTTCGATTTTCATTCTTCGTACTTTACCTAGCAGCGCATACAAAAAGCTGCAGTAAAGCTCCATTTATTATTCATGAATTTTTTCAACTTTTTTGTTTATTTTTTTTCCTGTTTAAAAAAAAAAAGAAGCTCTAAAGTATTAAAAACTGCGGCATTGTATTCTTTCCTTTAGAATCTTCCAAATCGTTGGCCTTTCTTAATTGTCCTGAAAAAATCCTCAACTTGAAAAGGTTTAAATTCATTTTCCCTTTGATCGACAGCCAACACCGTAAAAGCTTTCCTTTGAAATTCGACCTTATATTGAAATTAAGTCTTGCATTACGAATACGCCTCTAGCTCTCTTATTTAAATGATTAACGCTGATGTAATAATGTAAATGATTAAATTTTCTTCCCTTTTCCTTCCTCCCCCTCTTCGCGTACCTCGTACAAAAAAAGAAGCTTCGCAAAAGTTTGAATAAGGTTGTCGAGACTGTAACAATAGTCGGTTGTAATATATTAAACTTTTGCCTAATTCTTTTCCGCCTGAAATTAACAATGGAAAAGTTGTTTTAACTTGGAGAAAAGTTTTGGGCGAGGACATGCGCTCGATTTCGTTTTGTGGAATTTATATTTATGCGGATAGGTTAATTGGGATTTTGATGGATGTGTTCGGAGTTTCAAAATAAATTACCCTTTTGATTTTGCATGGGGAGAAAAGTCGTGGGAAAATGATTACCAAACGATGAAAGATAAATATGAATCGACCAACGACGGTGTTTGTTGAATAAGAGTAATCATTCGTGGGAATGGATTCATCTGGAATGGGAGGCCCTTATATCTTGTATGTAACGTAATTAGCGGCGCCTTACAGTGGTTTGATTTTCGTGACAATAGAAGAGTGTACAAGCAATAAGAGAGTCGAGACTTGCCCAAACTTGCAGAACTGTCTCGCAGTGACGCAAAACTCTCGTGGTTCCGCTTCCGCGAAGTCACGCGTCGCGCGGAGCTCTCTGGTCACGCAAACCTGTTTCACTATAACGCGAACCTGGTTTGCTATAACGCGAACCTGTCTCTCTATAACGCGAAACTGCCTCACGGTTTCGCGATCACGCGAAGCACTACACGAGCACGCAGACTTTAAAAAAATATACACTCATCATTACCGATTCCCTTTTCTCCTTAACTACATCAAAGTTCAACCTTGATACCTACATAATGAGAAAAATACGATCCATGATATCTTTTTTTATAACGTTTAAAATTTAGCGAAAAAAATTGAGTTTGAAATAAAACGGTAATGGCTTACGGTTATGCAAAAGTAGAGAATTAAGTTGTTTTTTATATCTAGCAAGGGGTAATAAAATGTAATTGGATATTACAATAAAGTGTAGACTTGGTGTGCCTTGACGACGCTCCTGCTTTTTAACGTTTATCAAGTCTCCAGAGGTTTTCCCATTTTATTCCGGGTGGCATATAACGCGTCTAACGACGCTAATGAGGCTTTACATCAAGCCCGCCACGCGTCTCCTTGACATTTTTTCGACTACAATGAAACCCTTCAATGGACCCCTTAACTCTAAAAAAAATCGATACGTCAATTGGGATGACCTGTAAATAACCCTTAAGGACAGGTTAATACGACAGTAAACTTTCCCAATAAATTTTCCCAGTATTCTCGAAATCGTTAATCAAACGAGCTTTAAAATTTTTGGATTTTTTAAAAAACAAAAACCATCTGGTTTTTTTTTTGAAGTGGAACTTCTTATGGATTGAGATCTGTTAACCCGGTGTTAACACGCAAAATTTAATAGCAAAATGTAAAAAGCCACATTTCGCCACATTATATTTTTTTCACATTTTTCACATTTTTTTACACATTATATTTCTTATGGATCATTATGTTTCTTATATATTTCTTATTTCTTATCTGTTAACCCGGTGTTAACATGCAAAATTTAATAGCAAAATATTATATAAAAATGGTTACATTTACCAGTATGAGTTTTTGTGGCTGTTAACACGGGCCCTTTTTTAAAAGGGCCGAAAAAAAAATTAAAAAATTGAAAAGGGCCGAAAATATTAAAAAATTGAAAAGGGCCGAAAAAAATTAAAAAATTGAAAAGGGCAGAAAAAAATTAAAAAATTGAAAAGGGTCGAAAAAAATTAAAAAAATTGAAAAGGGCCGAAAAAAATTAAAAAATTGAAAAGGGCCGAAAAAAATTAAAAAATTGAAAAGGGCCGAAAAAAATTAAAAAATTGAAAAGAGCCGAAGAAAATTAAAAAATTGAAAAGGGCCGAAAAAAATTAAAAAATTGAAAAGGGCCGAAAAAAATTAAAAAATTGAAAAGGGCCGAAAAAAATTAAAAAATTGAAAAGGGTCGAAAAAAATTAAAAAGGGCCGAAAAAAATTAAAAAATTGAAAAGGGTCGAAAAAAATTAAAAAGGGCCGAAAAAAATTAAAAAATTGAAAAGGGTCGAAAAAATTAAAAAATTGAAAAGGGCCGAAAAAAATTAAAAAGGGCCGAAAAAAATTAAAAAATTGAAAAGGGTCGAGAAAAATTAAAAAATTGAAAAGGGCCGAAAAAAATTAAAAAGGGCCGAAAAAAGTTAAAAAATTGGAAAGGGTCAAAATGAAAAGGGCCGAAAATGAAAAGGGCGGAAAATAAAAAGGGCCGAAAATGAAAAGTGCCGAAAAAAATTAAAAAATTGGCAAAGGCCGAAAAAGGAAAAACTTTCGGCCCTTTTCATAAAAATGGTTATATTTACGAGTAGGAGTTTTTGTGGATGTTAACACGCAAAATTTAATAGCAAAATGTGGAAACCCACATTTCTATTTTAAAAACGATCAAAATTTTCCGCGCCGCGGAAGTTCCACTTCCTTCGTGAGTTTGCATACGCGAGACTCCCGATCTTTTTTAAATAGAAGAGTGGCTAAAACATAAACAAAGGATTTTATTTAAAAAAAATATTATAATAATTTTATAAATAGCTTTTGAGAGCTTTTACATTCGGCTAATCCCTGAAATATCGTCTGCAATTTAAATGTTTTTGTTTTCCTAATAATAAGTCATCGGGGGCGTCATTTTTTTCTTTCAGAAAACTAATCAAAAGTCAACCGTGTTACCCCCTCCCAAGAATTAAGTAAACACGCCCTTGTAAGCCATAGTTCAATTGCACATCTTACTCAAGTTTCCACCAAAGACGGCTAATGCCATTCATTTTTCAAAGGGATTAGTTCCGTCAAAGTTTGCGGGAAGTTATAAGGAGAACCATCATTTTTCCAACTGTCTAGCCCGTACAAAGTTTATTGAATAATCAAAGGAGGAAATTTGGTTTAGGGAGAGGAAAAGAAGTGGATGGTTAATCAAATAAGAAAATAACCTCTTTGAACTTGTGCGTTTGGCAATTTTTATGGAGAATATAAGAACGTGCTTATGGAGTCGTCAATCACATCTTATTCATAGGGGACGAGTCGCAAAAAGGCAAAACTTTGCTTTTATGTAACTTTTGATCTTTTTTTCTGAAGAACATGAAAGTCTAAGAAAGGTTTCTTAAGAAAAAAGATGGCGGTAGGGAAAAACCAGCATAAAGAACTTTTTGAAAAGTTCTTTCTATTTATGTTTCTGATATACAAAAAAGATACGTGTGGTTTTTTGCCAACATGAAAAGCAGAAAAAAATTTTAAGGAACGGGGATTATTCGAATTTAAAATTAAATGAAAATGGATGTAGAAAGGAGGATTCCAAGATTCGGGATGTTTTTGCCCCTGCAAGTAATATTTAAGAGGATGCAGATATTGATGAAAACTGTCGGCCATTTTGAAGAGTCATCAAAAGGGATTTTAATCGGCATGAAACTTGGTATTTTTAATATGCCTGTCCATATTGCTTGGGATAGAAGGTTTACCAACGTCGAGCAGACCAAACTCGTTCTAATAGAAGAAAAAATAAAAACATATTTAATGAAGGAAAAAATTCTTTTAAATTGTAACGTTAATTCCCTTCACGCCTGTATAAGACGCCTAAAAATTTCTTTTTCAAAAAAAAAAAAACTCATTTCTCGGAAGAATTTCTCAATATCCCCACCAGAACTTTTACGTACGATCTAGCAAAAATTTTTATTATGTTCTCCCTCATATTCCACAGCAGCGGCTGCCAACTTAGTAAACATGTTTCCTTCAAATTTCAAAAAAAATTGACCTGATTTTATAAATTTTCTCCTTCCGCATTTTTTAATAGTCATAGTTCGTACATAACATTTTCTCCTTATCTCCCTCATTCCTTGACTGAGCCCTTTCCTTCCTCTCTCTCCCTTCCTCTTCTCCCTCCTAACTTGCATGTCTGTCCTTAATTGAATTTTTTATGTCTTTACTTTTATATCTGTTATTTTTATGAAGTGGATTACACGCTGGCAGCAGTCGGTTAGTTCCTCCGGCTTGAGTTATCTATATATCGATTCGTATCAGACTGAGAATTACAAAAATAAAAACGAGCTACCTGGGAAAAAAGAAAAAAAGCGAAACAAGAGGAAATTTTAAAATGTTATCATTAAAAGACGCTGAAAAACAATAAGTAAAAAAAGGAATATCGATTTCGAATCCGAGCGACGACACAAAAAAATTATTATTTTTTCTCTTTTTTTTAATTATTTAGATTTGTTTAGGTGGGACACGGAAAGTTGATCGCGGTGAGAAATCTCGTGATCGGAGAAGAGAAAGAGAGAGAGAGAGAGGAAAAAAACTCAGCAATGCTTCTTGAGACAAAGAACTTTCAATTTCATAAATATTCAACGTCTTTATTAAAAAGCAACATGAGATAGCACTCACGGGTTTATCTTAGCCCATAGTTTTTTTTAGTGGCTAAGAGGTAGGGATAAAATAAAAAAGGGCTTGGAAAAAAAAAGGTATATCGAATATGAATCGATAAAATCGGGAAAAAAAGTTACCCGTGTGTGTTCTAGAACAAACAAGGTTTTCTTTGAAAAACGTTGATTGACATAAATATAATTATAAGAGGAAAAAACATCGCGTCGAGTTCTCTATTAAAAGTTTACTCTCTGGGCTTTTTGAAAAAAGGAAATATGGACGAAAAGTCAAACATGTTTTTTTTTTTGTATGATTACAGGAAATTCCCTCCGAGTTTACTGTTTGCAAAAATTGTAGCCCCCCCCCCCCCCCCCCCCCCCTTCCTTTCCAAAGATGGTGCAGGGTTGATGTTTCTAAATGTTTACTGAAACGGCTCCCCTGGCAACTCAGGTAATTTTTCATGAACGAAAAAATGCAACATGACCCTTTTTTTGAATTTTGAGGTTAAAAAATGATTCTGGCTGCCACCTCTAAGCAACAGTTTAACAAAGAAAGAGACGGTCCTAAATTGATATTTTGGCTTTGAATCATAGCTCTATCTCTTTCTAACTCTACAAGATAGAAAGAGACAAAACAATGATTCAAAGCGAAAATATCAATTTAGGACCGTACTCAAAGTAAGAGCACTGACCTATAAATACAAAAGAATAAATACCAGTCAATTGTAAGAAAAAAAATTTTTGAATAATTTTTTCTTCATGGCCAAATTTTAATACCTTAGCATTTTATTGTCTTCAATTCAAGTTGACCAGTTAGGAATTTCCAAATTTTCGAGACTCTCGAAGGTCAAGTCTCGTATTGTCCCGTAAAATTTTGGTCTCGTCTCGTCTCGAAGCAATGAGTCTCGAGTCCCGGTCTCGAAGCAGTGAGTCTCGAGTCCCGGTCTCGAAGCAATGAGTCTCGAGTCCCGGTCTCGAAGCAATAAGTCTCGAGTCTCAGTCTCGACTCTCGGTCCCGAAGCAATGAGTCTCGAGTCCCGGTCTCGAAGCAATGAGTCTCGACTCCCGGTCTCGAAGCAATAAGTCTCGAGTCTCAGTCTCGACTCTCGGTCTCGAAGAAATGAGTCTCGAGTCCCGGTCTCGAATCAATGATTCTCGAGTCCCGGTCTCGAAGCAATGAGTCTCGAGTTCCGGTCTCGAAGCAATAAGTCTCGAGTCTCAGTCTCGACTCTCGGTCTCGAAGCAATGAGTATCGAGTCCCGGTCTCGAAGCAATGAGTCTCGAGTCCCGGTCTCGAATCAATGAGTCTCGAGTTCCGGTCTCGAAGCAATAAGTCTCGAGTCTCAGTCTCGACTCTCGGTCTCGAAGCAATGAGTATCGAGTCCCGGTCTCGAAGCAATGAGTCTCGAGTCCCGGTCTCGAATCAATGAGTCTCGAGTCCCGGTTTCGAAGCAATGAGTCTCGAGTTCCGGTCTCGAAGCAATTAGTCTCGTCTCGTCTCGAATCTGGGCTCGGAGCAATGAGTAGAAGAGTCTCGGTCTCGAAGCAATGAGTCTCGTCTCGTCTTGAATCTGGGCTCGAACCGAAGCAATGAGTATCGAGTCTTGGTCTCGAAGCAATGAGTCACGATTTTCGGTATCGAAACAATGAGTCTCGTCTCAGTCCCAAATCTGGTTTTGAAGCAATGAGTCTCGTCTCGTCTCGAATCTGGGTTCGAAGCAATGAGTTCGAGTGTCTCGAGTCTCGATCTCGAGACCAGTCTTGTCCAACCCTACAGAGAAATATGAGCAAGATGCATATCAACTAAATTCTTTTTGCAGGAAAATCGTGTATAGCCAATATCGCATTCATACGATCGTGTCTTTATAACAAAAAATTCCTAATTCTCTCACGACTAAACTCTCAATTTAAAAACCTTCTTCCTGAATATTAAAAAAAAATAAATAAATCAACAACACAAAACTTACAAAAAAAAATACTTCAAAATATTAAAACGTGTTGTTATCATAATTTCGAAGACTTGAGCAGGCATTAAAATCCTAAAGCCTCGAGAATAAAGCAGCATTATCCTTTTTTTTCCGCCTTTACCCTCGCATATGACAAGTTTAGCCATTGGATTAAAACTTTTAATACCGGATTTTTACCTACAAGCTTTCAATCTCCCAAACTTTTACTTTTTAACAAATCCCTCGTGCTCCTAATATTATGCGCCAACCTCCACAATAACAACGCCCGATCGCAGTTAAACAATCCAGGCAAAAGGTCATTCCGATATTTCAAGGAAAATCCGATAGTTAAATCGTGCCCGGCGATGTAATATATTTTTTTTCAATGTTACCTTTTCTCTCGTGACTGAAGCTTATAGAGCCAATTTCATCATAAATTTTCACTTTTCTCTGTTATGCTTATTACAGCGAAAGAGGGCATCATAACACGTGATTAAATAATGAAACGCCTACTTCCCAGTGGCGGAAGGGAGCTTTTATGAAAATGTTTTCTAAAAACTTGACTTTAGGCACAATTAACTACGAACGGAAATCCTGGACATGCAAAAAAAAAACGTCAAAAGCAGAAACAATTACCGCGTTCCATAGGAAGGATGTTACTTTCTACGGATTCATATTAAAAACAATACACGCTATAATAATTATTTAGGTAACGTGTAGAAGCTTTTTCGTATTTCTTTTTTTTAAAAGGCAAAAATAGTTTCTAGGATGAATTTTTTCTCGCCCTTACATTAGCGAAGAAAAAAAAACTCGATTCCGAGATTTATTTCTCCTTAACTGAAAGGTTATCTCGGAATGAATGATGATGGGAGGATGATCAGTTTCTTGTGCTGTAAACTAGATGACGTCACGATATCACGGCTTACTCGTAAAAAGTAAATCGTAAACCCTCTTTTTTATAACAAATTAGCAATATCAACTTTTATGAAAAGACTTGCCAACTTTTCCTTCTTTGACTCGCTGATAACGTTAATATTTGGGTCAAATTCGTGTGCGGGGAGAATGCAAAAAAAAAAAAAAATTGGCATCGGGAAGATTGATGTTGTCGCGCTTGACCCAAAGTTTTTCGATTAATTAGGTTTATACGGTGAGATGGGAAAATTTCCACGTCACGTATTCCTTACATTTTCCCGGTGCATTTAAATCAAACCGGATGATTAATTAGTTCTAAATGAAAGAATTGATAGTTAACATGGAAGGTGATAGGATTTTAAAGGTTAAATATTTTTGACGTGCTTCCGGGAAGAAGCTGCATTTGATTACCGTAGTATTATGTTCTCGATTGTTCGAGCTAAGGCTTTTAACACGCCTAACGATAACAGCGCAAAGCAATATCAAATCACATGGACGCTAAAATGGGGAAAAAAACTTACTGAATTATAAAAAACCTGAAACTACCGTAACACAATTTTTTTAAGCTCACTGTGTAACGATCAGAAAGTGACTAACAAGTCTTAAGCAGCGCTTTTGATTATATAGGAGGCGCTGGTATTAAACCGAAGACCAATAGGAATGAGTCAGAAGAGTTTATTGCAAAAAGGGTATAAGTGAATAGGAAACCATGTATATTTTTGCTTTTTTGCAAAAAGCATCATGTTTAGAACTAAAAATTCATTATGATGTATAAATATTAAGTACCGAATATTTAAATAAAAAATCATAAAGCCATATTTAGCCAGAAATAAAAACCGGAGATATAACCGCAGCGGTCGTTCAACAAAACAGGCATATAGCAGATGGCCTAAACATTGGAACTTCCGTCGCTTGGCTTAATCTCATAGAACACCTCGATCTCCTTATTCATGCAAGTCAATATTTTTGTATTTTTCACTTCCTTCCAAGAAGAAGTAGTATTTTAATACTGCAGTATCATGCTCTCTATTCTTCGAGCTTCCCTCAGGCTTTTACCGCCCTTAACGATTACAGCAGAAGTTTTTAAATAATGGTTCCCCTTGAGACCTTTAAACTGGGCAACTTCGATTGCATTCACTTATCACAAACGATATCAAAAATATTTGGGCAATAAAACTCGCCAAATTATAAAAATCTTAAAAATCCTGTAAAAAAATTTTTTATGCTCACTGTGCGAAGATCAGGAAGTAACTAACGCGTCGTAAGCAGCGATCTTGATTATGTAGGTGGCGCTGGTATTAAACCGACGAGCAATTGGAATTAGTCAGAATAGCTTATTGCAAAAAGGGCATAAGTAAATAGGAAACACCGTGTATTTTTGCTTTTTTGCAAAAAGCATCATGTATACTACTGAAAATTCATTATGATGTACGAATATTAAGAACCGAATATTTCAAAGAAAAATCACAAAGCCCTACTTAGCCAGAGATGTAACAGCAGCGGTCGATCAGGGAAACAGGCCCTTGAACGAGGATGTGGAATTTAAGGCAAACCATATCCTAAGCCAAGCGGCTTTCCATACGGACCTTATCTTCCATAATTACATAGCGCATGGCCAAAATATTGGAACTTCCGCCGCTTAATCTGATCGAGCATTTTGATCTCCCTATTTATTCAAGTCCTGTATTTCTCACTTGAACACTCCCAGGAATGTCGTCGACCCTACAGCTCCCTGATCAATGCCCTTTTCACATTTAATCTTCCTAATTCCGTTAAATCACCGATCGACCTAACACTTAACGATCCACCTTTAATTCTCGCATACCGAAACTCAAACCTTACAAGTTCCTTTCGCAAACTTCCGACCATTTGTAATACAAAACTGCCGAGATAAAGCGATAGGGAAGGGCAAGAGGGTTTGGGAATGACACTATAAAGTTGTGAGAACGATCGGATAATAGTGAGAGAGAAAGAGAGAAAATCGGGGTAGGTGGAAAAGGAAAAGGAAGAAGTCCTCGTGTTTTCAAGAATCTCTAAGATGAAATTTTCCCTTTGAAGTCACCGCCAGATCAAGAATATTATTTCAACATCACCGACTAACAAAAACCAAACAATAAATTAAAAAAGTATTAACAAGTTTTCTGTTCTGTTTATATTTAACGCTCCTTGTTTTTTTTTTCTTCTCGCCTTGTTATTTAAAGATTTTTGTTCATTTTTGAAAGTTAAGAGAAAAATAAGAAGGCAAAAAACAATAGGTTAAAAAAAGTTTTTATTTTTGTTTAAAAAAAACTTTTCTCCTATGTACTTTGAACAAAAGCCGAATGAGAAACAAAGTGAAATAACTTGGATTTTCGTTAATAATTAAAGCAATTGAATACATGCGCAGATAAATCGTTGGGATTTATATTTTTTTAAGGGTCGGATTTTTTCTCGGGGAGAAAAAGGAAGGTTTTAAAAAAATTATGAGGATTGAGGGAGTAATTTATTTGACGTGAAATAGTCACGGAGTAAAGGAATCGAAAAGGGACCCTTTTCTATTTTACATGAATAAGGAAGTCGAAGTTTCGAGTTTTCACCTTCAAGCAAAATAAACTTTGAGATATATATACACCTGTTGCACTCTTGGGGTTTTTAGTTTTCCTTTTCTAACCCCAGAAAAAAAGAGGATTTAGTTATCAGTTTTTGTCGACTTTCTCGAATTTTATCGGCGGGTTTGAATTAGTAATGTGTCGTTGGCTTTAGTTCTTTACGTGTGTTATAGCCAAGGGTGCTTTAGATTTAGAGTGGAGATTGGTGTCGATTTGCTTTGGGTTATATTCTCCACAGCGGATTTTGGATCTATTCACAGATGATTTTTGTCATGTCTGAACTAAAGCATAAAAATTTTTGACGTTTCTGCAAAAAGTTTTAATTTTAGAAGAAAAATATCTAGCTCAAATGCAAATTGACGCTAAAGCAAAGATAGCGGACGCTCAAGTAGAGATAACGGATGCTTCAGCAAAAATAATGGACGCTCAAGCAAAGAAAATGGACGCTTAAGGAAAGACAATGGACGCTCAATCAAAGACAATGGATCCTTCAGCAAAGATAATGGACGCTCAATCAAAGACAATGGACGCTCAAGCAAAGACAATAGACGCTCAAGCAAAGACAATGGACGCTTCAGCAAAGATAATGGACGCTCAAGCAAAGACAATGGACGCTTCAGCAAAGATAATGGACGCTCAAGCAAAGACAATGGACGCTTCAGCAAAGATAATGGACGCTCAAGCAAAGACAATAAATGCTAAAGAAAAGGTAATGAACGCTGAAGCAAAGACAATGGATGCTTCAGCGAATAATGGACGCTCAAGCAAAGATAATTTATGGATCTGATTATTTTTGTGACGTCACTGTTATTATTCTTCTAAAAGCTATCTCTGCCGAGAGAGGAATTACATTGTTCGGTACTGAGCCTTTCCCTAATAAAGTTATACAATAGAAGAAACACGTAACAAACTCAAGACACTTATTAAAGCTTCAAACAATTTGAACAAATAGAATCCCCACAATCCTGAAATTCGTATGCGGATTCACGGTCAAGTATAACACGCCTCATCCCACAAAGGTGAAAAAGTAATCGACATAACATCAATTTGTTATTCCTCAAGCGTTTCGAAACAAAAGACTATGGCAGTCGTTTCACTGCCCCCGAAAGGTGTCCGCAATCCCATTTTCGCAAAAAAAAAAAGACAAGAGGTCACCATTTAGTGGTAAAAATAGCAACACGTCCCTTGTCCGATCGAAAAACATCGGTAATCTCGTGCAAACTCAAGCGTAAGTAGAATTAAGATTCCGGTAACGTCTTGTCGTAGAACGAAGGACATGGAACAATGAAAAGCAATCAACAGAAAGTGGAAGAGTGTCGACAAAACAAAGCCGGAGAAAATAAAAGACTTATTTCCAGGGCCTTAGGGGTGATGGATATAACGTCACTCTTTCCAAGCTAAAAAGTTTTTTAACCCTACAAAAAACTTTTCGGGGGATTTTTTTTAAAAAAAAATTCCTGACCTAAGCCAAGGTTTTTATAGTTCAAGCCCAAACTAATAAATTTTAAATGTGATATTTTTTCTAACATGTTTATTTTAGAGGAACCCTTCAATCTCTTCTTGCTCTTGTGTACACTTTTAGGATTAGAGCCTTTGTTAAAGCTCGCAGGGAAATTACTTGTAAGCCCAGCCCCGTAGGCAGAACTGGATTTCTAAAGAATTTTTAAGGACAAAAAACGATTTGCTTGAAATATGCAGCAGACGCTTGAAGAAAACGGAATGCGCAGGATTCAGGGACCAAAGGCTTCAATGGACTAATCCTTTGGATAAGCTTACTTTTAGCTAGAGGACAAAATTTCCAGCCTCTAGTGAGAGAATGGCTCTTCAGCCTTTTGGCTGATCTCGTGTCTAGCTAGTGCCACAGCTTAGGTGGCTGACTAAGTCTTCTAAAACTTTTTGTACCGAGGACCATCAGATTGTGCATCCAGAAAAACTGCTTTTGGCCGAATTCTCTTTTCATTTCAATCCTCTAGAAAACACAAACGAATGACTCGATCCTAGCATCAAATGGCAAAAATAACCTAACTCCCGGTATTTGACTGAGTACAAAAGCTTCTGCAGCAGCCATTATAGTTGCAGCATACATGGTCCTGCAGTTCTAATGGCTGCTTTTGAGCAGATTCCTTTTTCCGAGGGCTCCATCTCGATCGAGACTGGTGACCACCGAGGCCAAAGGAACCCCAGTCGAATCAACTAAATTGGGTCTTGCAAAAGGCTTTTCCAACGCGTTCTGCATCTCAGTTCAGAAACCACACTCTTGCTATAACTCTGCCTCTCGCTATCTAGTAGTCAGCCTAACCATCAATTTTATCTTCAGCCTTAAACCAGAACTAGTAAGGTTGCTGCCCACTACCAGGAACATTTAACGACCTTCCGGTTTTAAAATGGTGAATGAGATCACCACTTCCCCACGCCAAAGCCAATCTAATTATTTTTAAATCCCAAAATCTTCTACTTACGTTTTGGATCAAATCCTGTTATAAACCCTGGACATGACGTATTAGCTGATGTACCTGCAGGTGTATCCGGCCAACAAGACCAACCATCAAACGTTCCTTCACAATACAAGCCTGAAAACAAAAAGAAAAAATTCCAGTTATAATAAATAAAACCGACGGAGGATTTTTTTTTTTTACAAGAATCTTAGTTTTCTTTTTTTTCCCCTTATTCTTCTCCTCGGTCTCAAACAATCAAAATGATCTTTACAGTTTTTCTTGCGTTAGTCAAGTTTATTTCATCATTTCCTCTCGGGAGCGAGCTTCTCACTTTGTTTTGTCAAAAAACAATACGGAAGGAAAAGAGAGATTTTTTGTGTCGCTTCTGAGTTTAGAGTCATCTCCTTTATGGAGCTTTGTGCTCATAACTCTAATGGCTGTGTGTAAACTTGGGGGAGGTTTTATGTAGAGAATGAAACAAAATTATGTCAAACAATTGATTTGTAGGGTCGTAAAATCGTATATTATCAGAAAGAATGCTTTCGGTAGATTACTGGGAAACTTCTGGTTCTGTGCAAGACAGTAAGTGACCATTTTCAGTAATTCATCCAAGTTTTTTTTTAAAAATGAGTCAAATATTCGTTTTCACTGTGCCGCATCCGTTTGCCGCATCCGTTTGCCGCATCCGTTTGCCGCATCCGTTTGCCGCATCCGTTTGCCGCATCCGTTTGCCGCATCCGTTTGCCGCATCCGTTTGCCGCATCCGTTTGCCGCATCCGTTTGCCGCATCCGTTTGCCGCATCCGTTTGCCGCGCTGTGCACAGCTCGGCAAACGAATGCGGCAAAGTGAGCTGGCATGTAGGCTGTCGGCCCGTAAAGAAACCAAACTTTCCCCTCCTGATCGGCGATTCATTCAAACATTTATCTCTCAAAGAGAAATAGTAAAACAATGAAATGCTCTCGATATTTTATCCTTTCCAAAAGCGTTTATCCCATTAAGCCTTGTAATTCCTTGTTGAAGAATTAAAGGTTTAAAAGAAAAATTTACCCAACCTTTTTATTATATAAATTACAAAAAAAAAATTCTAAAACCTAATTTCTTTTATTTCTACCGATAACCGACAGTTTTTTTTCCTCTTCTTCCTTAACCTCAACCTTAACAAAAGGAGATGAAAATTTAAATATTTAACGATATAATAGCTGCTTGGATTTTATATCATTTGCTCGAGCGCAAAAAAAAAGTGGGAAAAGAGAGAGAGAAGAATGAAAGAAGATAAGTGGGGGGCGTGTTTTTGTTTCGTAGGATCATTGTTCGGGATAATCTTTTGTTAAATGCGGGACGTGTAAAATGTATTAACAGGAAAATTTCCTTCCGGTTTTAATTGTGGATAATTTGCTTTTAATCCCGGTTTAAAAAAATAAAAAAAAATGTTAAAAAAATTCCGGGAGGTAAAAAATGTATTTCTTTTCTGCTTTCCACCTCGCAACCGCATTACCAACCAATCTTTTGTGAAATATTATTTTGTCAAATGATATCGACAAAGCTTGAGAGGGAAATCTGACAGGTGTATGCTCTTGTATAATAAAAATGGCAAATTGAAAACCATTTCCGTCCGTTCCTATTTCGTGGAAAAGTCGAAAAAATGTCACCGGATTTATCTCCGGTGTATTTTTTTAAAGAAATGGGCGAAATACAAGGCCTTTCGCTCAATCTGCTTCATTGTTAGGAAAAAACCTCCAGGGGAAAAGAGGGCCCTTAAAATATTTTCTTATCATCTCTTCCCATATTCATATTTTTCGTTAATTTAAAACGGGAAACGTATTGTGAATAAAATAATTTAGGCCCCTTGAACAATTAAAGGAGTAAAAAGGAAAAACTTTTTCATATTTTGGGAAAAGAGATTTAAAATATTAAATTTTCATTCGGGAAAAGCGCCTTTTCTGGTTTTGAGATGAAAACGCTTGAAAATGACCCTACGGTAAAAATCTATAAATAGATTTCCATTATCCTTAGACGAGGAAGATTGTTTTTTTTTTTTTGAAGGGAAAATTTTTTTGGTTAAAAATAAAAAGGGAAAGAATGGAAGCACGACGGAGAAATTTTCACACCTACGAGACTTTTACAAGAACAGGTGGGTGATATATTATGTAAAGGGATTTCTTTTATCGTTCGGTTGTGATGTCAGAAAGTTTTGTTTTCAAAGGAAATTTTTTTAATGAGAAAAAATTTACGGTGATGCGACTAAGAACTTATACTGATACCCGATGCAGATTCCAAATTCCTTGTAGAATTTTGGCAATTTTGTTACAAATTTTTTGTGCTAAAAAATTTTGTTACAAATTTTTTGTGCTCAAAAATTTTGTTACAAATTTTTTTGTGCCCAAAAATTTAGTTACAAATTTTTTTCGTGCCCAAAAGTTTTGTTACAAATTTTTTTTCGTGTTCAAAAATATTGTTACAAATTTTTTTCGTGCTCAAGAATTTCGTTACAAATTTTTTTCGTGCTCAAGAATTTCGTTACAAATTTTTTTTGTGCTCAAAAATTTTGTTACAAATTTTTCTCGTGCCCAAAAATTTTGTTACAAATTTTCTTCGTGCTCAAAAATTTTGTTACAAATTTTTTTCGTGCTCAAAAATTTTGTTACAAATTTTTTTCGTGCTCAAAAATTTTGTTACAAATTTTTTTTCGTGCTCAAAAATTTTGTAACAAATTTTTTGTGCTAAAAAACTGCGAGTTATTGGTATAAGGGCCGGAATTTAATATTTACTAAGCCATATCTAAAAATTCCGCTTTTTCCAAATAATCTTTGGCTCCAACCGGAGCTTTCAACCAACTTTTGCACCACAAATTAATCTTGGCTGATTCGACCAGCTGCTTTTAAAGTGACCATAAGAAAAAATCCTTTTTCAAAATTAATAAACGAAAGGACAAAAGCCGAATTAATCAAAAACTTATAATAAAAGAATAAAGCACGATTTCTCTCTCTCGGAAAAAAAAAAAAATGAAAAATTATCTGTTATCCATGACGTCCCTTCTTTGATTTTTTGATTGATGCTCATATGCTTCGCTATATAAAAAGCCCCGATGGGAATTTTTCAAGATGATTTTATTATTTTTTGAAAATCTATCGCCCGTGTGATTGCTGACGGAGAATAAGAGTTTACATGCTTATTTGAAAGAAATACGATTTTTCGTAAAATAATCCGGGGATGGGATGAAACGAAAGAAACAAGGTCGGGGGAAATCGTTTTTTGTAAGAAAAGGAAATCTTTTGGGAATTAAAATGGGGAGTCGAATTAAATATTCATATCAAATTATAAAAGGGATTTCGACAAAATTATCTTCATTTATAACTTCGAAACTATAAGTTTAATTCTACTGTTTTCTTACTAATGAGTTATTACTTTTAAGATTTTCGAATTCCGTTAATTATTGCTAAACTTTTTAAAGGGATTTAATTCGTTTTTCAAAGTCGTTTGACATTAATTTTACGATCGATTAATCGAATGAAATTAAAGGAAACATTTTAAGAAATATTTTGTCCTAGGCGCCATATTGTTTGATTTTTTTAAAAGATTAAATCTCATAAATCTTGGTTAAGCAAAAGTTACCTTTAAGTCGCAATTAAAAAAAGGGAAGTAAAAAATAATTGCAGAGATTAGCTAAAACCTTAAAAGTAAAAAAAAAGAAGATAATTCTTGCTCTTTGTTGGTTTGTTAACTTAATGCAAATTAGACTTGATGTTTGCTTGACTTTTTTTAAACTAAAAGAGAGAAAAAAAGAGAAAGGGACAAGAGGAAAGTAATCCCTTTTCTTTATTTACAAAACGCAAACAAAAAAAATATATGAGACCTCTTCAATATGTCCATTTTGGGCAGATTAGAAAGGTTAAAATAATTTTTTTTTTATCTCAAAAGCATATACAGAAAAATTTCAATGAAAAAAAAATCCGCACGATTAATTTTATAAAAATTTTTCAAGCTGTTGCTTGTTGTATATTAACTCGAGGAAATACATATCAAATAAACTGAAGGACTAATATTTATACTGAGATTTAACATAAGCGGGAGATGATGAAAAGAGAGTGTGAAATATTGACGTCATCATTTCAACTAGTATTTATTAATAATTGATTCGAAAGCTTTTGAAGATTGTTTTAATGGAAAAAGGGAATTTTATCATTGTTGAATTTTAAAAAAAACAGTTCTCTTTGTTGCTATTACTTGGAACTGAAATCTGGAAATATTGTGAGATGGAAATCAGCAAGGATTTAAATCAGAAAGTTGTATGAGGCTAGTTTGAACAGCTAAATCGTTTGAAAATTCCGAGAAAGCAATTAAAAGTAAAGCGCCTAGTCAGCAAGTGGAAAACTAGAATACTTACAGAAGAGAGTTGACTTCTGGGAAAGGATGTTAGTCTCAGGGAAAATAATTATGCTTTCTCCGTAAGAGGATTTTCAAAAAAGGTGAATTCCAATTATTTTAGTAAAGAATTTCTTTGAGTGCTCAGTCAAAAAAATATGGCCACAGGCAAAATTCGGGCTAAACCCTTGAAGGTTTCCCACTGAGTATAAAACTGAATACGAAAAAAATTAAACCGAATCTCCATTCCCCATTCATGAAAGGAAAAAAAATTAGCTTTAGAAGAAAGAATATTGTTTGCAGCTATTCCACGCTGAATAGGTATTGTCATCCCACTATCATTCTAGCCGGACAACGAAAGCATTAAAAGGAAAGTTAGTAAGAGGAAAACGTCTTAGAAATATACACAAAAGAAGAAAAACGTTGTTTGATTTGAAACAATCAAAGAAACCAATTTAGAAAGCTTCATATAGGAAGAGTGGGAAAAAATAAAGAATAACAATGGGGGGAGACACGTGAGATTTTACGTAACTTACTTGCTGGTTGAACACAAGGATCATGACGTTTTTTTTATTCTTCATTGTTTTTATCTTTTTTTTTTAGACCTAACGCATGCTGCGAGGTTAAAAATTTAGATGGAAAAAGGAAATTCTACGGCGAATTCTTTGGTATTTGGGGTGGAAAACATATATCAAAATAAAAATGATCTTTCAAATTCTTGGAAATTCCAATTACAAATTTTTTTTCTTTTATTAATTGAAGTTGGAATTTACGGAAATGTTTAATGAAACCGAGAAGGGTGGGATGAAGATATAATGATACGAAAAAAAATAACTTTTGTGATATACTAGCCTCATTAGGGGCTTCCTTTTGAAATATGAAGGGTGGCCATTCAGGAAAAAAAGGACTTTGAGTTAAAAAATATGAAGTCTTACGAAAGTTAATGCAATAAGTTGAAAAGATTGACAAAAGCTTCTTAAAGAATTTTTTTCTCATGAGCTCGGCGAATTCGCTTCTCTTAGTTTTACCGTTATAGGCTTCGTATCTGTTTCTTGATAGCCGTGTGGCCCAAAGCATACAAGCACCGGTTATCACGCTAAATCCTTGCAATCGTTTTCTTCTACAGTGCCTTCCAGCGACGGGAATTGGCGACCATCATGGTTAGAAAGCTTATTGCGGAGAGCAAGAATCGACTGTCTCGGCCATGATGTCTATACTTAGGAGCTTAATGCGGTGGCTTTCCAACACCTTCCGCATCGCAGCACAAGAGCCATACCTGTGCCTCCTGCTCAGAATCCAGTACTGGTAGGACTGCTGCCCCCTACTAGAACCCTTACCAGGTTGCTAACTCCCGGGTCAGAAGGAATCAGAAAAACGGCCCCATCCCGCCCAAAAGATCCCCATCTTTTGCGGCGTCATTTCGAGACACGCCTAAGTACTGTCCCCCCGGTTAGGGAGGTGCTGAGGAACTATGCCATTAAGCACCCGTGACATGCAAATCAGGTTCACCGTGGAAGCGGGCAGGTGCACCAAACCTGAAGCAGGACTGTCAATGTTCCCACCGACTACCCCATCCTCCTTGCAATAAATATCCTAAATTACCATGCGATACTTGCCTGAGTCTTTCTTCGCTAGTACGATAGCATATCAGGATAACACTGAGACTTGCTTGGCTTGATTATTGAATATCTCTCCTCCAGTGGCGTAGTAACAAGAGAGACCTCCTTACAAAATATTTACTCGACGCCCCTTTTTAAATTTTTTTAGTTTTTTTACCATGTGCAGAATTACTATCACACTCAAAAAGGAAAGGCCTACCCCCCTCAGCGACCTCGTTGCTACGCTACTGTCCTCCACAATTTACTTCATAACTCTTCATTAAATCAAAGTTACTTTAATCATCCTACTAAATATAAAATACTTCACCTAACCTCATTTCCCGATATAACCCCCCGATTATTTTCATAAAAGAGAAAGGCTCCCTTGTCGCGGAGCAAGAAAATGATGCAAGGCAAACAATAAAGTTCGAAGGTGTCGGGGAGCCTTGTGAGTATGTAATCCGACTTAAAGGTAAAGCCTATAAGATTATGCGGTATATATATATGAGTAATGCACGATTTACCTCTGTTTTACTTAGTCTTCAAGGAATATTACCCTCGACATTTCCCCGTCTTTATTTAACTCATGTTCGCATAAAAGGAGTCGACATCGACATCTAAAACCTGTGTAATGTTCCTATTCCCCCTAAACGCAGACACGGTTATTTTATTTCATAAAAAAGGATTTCTCTTTTAACGAATGGGATATACAAAAAAAAAAAACATCGAGATGAGCTTAAATCAGCTTCAAAGTTTTTCTAAGTGGTACAGATGGAAAAAAGGGAAGAGGAAATTTTTTTTTCCTCTCTTCTATTTTAGGAAAAGAAAAAGAAAACGGATTCTTTTATTTCTCATTAGCCTTTGCCATGATAATAACATTTGACTTTTTAGACACCGGGAACAGCAATTCAGTCTGTGACGGTTTATCCGAAAACATAGGCGCGTTTTCTTTTTTTTTTTCTAGGGCCCATCCCCTGAGGAGTCCAATTTTATCAGAAAGCTTAATTATCGAATTAACAGAAAATTGAATTGAATGCGACGTTTTGTAAAAGAGCTTTGTATGGATACGCCTTTGAGTTCAAGCATTATTGCTTACAGGCAGTTATGATTTTGTCGCTAACCTTTCGAGATTAATTAATTTGAAGTTTTGAAAGCCTCTATGATTCGATAACTGGTAGTTTCCCTTTTGCTCAGTTTGAATCGATAGTGTTCTTGTGGACAGTCCTCGAGCTTTATTTATAAATTTTTTTAATCTAAATCCTGTGGGGCACAGACATGGATCTCCACTCTTCTTCTTCTTCTTTCAACCTATATTCGTCCACTCCTGAACGAAGGTCTCTCTCAACCTTTGCTACACTTCCGTGTCTTGGGCTCTTTGCAACCATTCAAATCCCGCAACCTTCTTAATTCTCTATTTTGTGGCGCTTCTTCTCGATGCTCGAGGCCTCCATCTTACCGTCCGTGCTGTCCACCTATCCGGATCCTCCCTGGTGACATGACCTGCCCATTGCCATGTAGCTGTTGCAAGGCGTTGCGCAACATCATCGTCCGCACCCTTATTTCCTTAATGCGAACGCGGTCCCTTCGGCGTATACCAAGCATTGACCTCTCCATTGCTCTTTCCTCAAAATGAGCTGCTGAGCATGTCGCAGGATCTCAGGATGCTCAGGATCTCCACTGGACAAATAAAAACAAAGCTATTGCCGAGGGTTTTTTTTTTTTTTTGAAGGGGAAAGAATATTTGATGTAGAATTTTTTATGATGTAACAAGTGGTTGTTAAATAACACTAAAAGCAACTTGACTCGTAAATTAGAATTTGTCCGAAAATCAATATTCAAGAGTATGAAATTTATGATTCCTGTCAAATGCAAGATGTTTGATTGAATGAGTTGATTTGATTCCAATTTTTATGCGTTGTTTCTAGGAAGCCCCATTTTGTAAATGAAAGCAGATGCGATTTTGCTTGTGATCGTATCTCAGGGCAACATGGCGTACATCAGCCGTTAGGGTCCTTAATTTGAATAATTGCCACACGTTCAATTTGACACACGGCTTAATTTGATCACAAATAGGACTTGAGAGCCTCTACCTGTGAGCCGATTACTGTCCCGGTAGATAAATCTGCGCATCTGGAATACTGTGCTCATGTATGGCTGCGGGACCTGGGGTCTAACCGCGCTCGACAGAAGTAGGCTGCTCGTCCTCGAGAACCGCGTCCTGCGTATGATCCTTGGGCCCATGTTTGACAGCCGCGTCTTCGTAGCAACTGCGATATTCGAAATCTCTCTCCCCAGCCTTTAGTCAGTAATGTGATCCAAGTCTAGGAAGCTGTAGGGGGCAAAACACGTGGTGCGGGCGCCAGTGGAGAGGGGCAATTACAAGGCCCCGTAAGGCCAGCCACAGGTCAGACCCAGGATGAGGTGGATCGGTAACACATCAGGATGCTCTCTCCCTGGCCAGTGGATCGAGGCCAGCGGAGGAATTTGGTGGAGGGTGCACTAGGTCTTCAGACCCCGTAGTGCCAGCGGAGTTGGAGTAAGAGTGGCATCATTGTATCATTGACCCAGTTAATGAAAGATGAAACAGAGGTTGAAACTCCGGCTGTTGGTTTTCCGTCCTTGGTGAAATACTTGGTGCTGAAAGGTTTGGCATCGAAGCGTTTTCCGGTCCGCCTTTGCTGCCGTCTATCAAAAATTCCACAATGGAAATTTCAAACTGCCCATTCAATGCCTTAACTCCTTTCAAAAAATTAAATGGATGAAAAAAAATTAGCACAACGAAAAAGAAAAAAAAATCGGAGAAAAATACACATCTAAACAAAAAAGAGAATATCGGAACATCTAGGAACGACATTTTCGATAAGTGGCATTAGTCATTTGATATCTTCTTTCTCCCCCTTCCTCGTCCTTTTTCCTCTCCAACGTTCAAACAAATTTCGAGGTTTACATTCTGCAATAGTTAATTACTTTTTTCTTTTCCCTCAGAAATGCGAAACGTATTTAACACTCGATTTTTTTTTCAATTTTCCTTTTTTAAAAAAAAAAATTCGACGCCTCTTGAAAGTTGATTAACACGTGAAAGATAACTTCATCCTTTTATTTTTTTAAAAAAACCGCGAAAAATGATCTTTATCTAGTGAACATTTGAACAAGTGAAAAAGCTCTTTTTCCTTGCAAGATTATTTTCTTTATGATTTTTTTTTTTTCATTGTTAAAAACTTTTGAAAGCTTGTTAGAGACTATTATCCCGAAGAATATTTATTTTAAAGATGTCTTGAAAGAAACTTTTTGAATAAAGTTTTTTTTTTCCTTGACGATAAATCTATCCCATAATGCTGTATGTAAACAAGATATTTAAGAAATCTGTTTTGCTAAAAAAAAAAAATCGAAAACGTTACATGTTGAATGAAACGTGAAATATTATTTAAAACGGGGGAAGTTTAAATGAAAATAAGGTGTTTTTGTTTTCTTAAAGAGGTTTTTGAAAAACAGCTTAACGCTATGAATCTAAGCCCATTTCCTTTTTAATTAAACAAGACGGAAACCGTTGTTTTCGAACCTTCGTCATGCAATCCCCATTATACGATTTTTCTTTTTCTACCTTTTAACTCAAGTTTACGTTAATAGGCAACGAATTCTTCCTTCAGGTTATATAAATTGTTCGAAAAGTAGACAGTTTGTTTTTTTTTTTGCCTGCAGGAGAGAGAAAGTAGATGAAATATTGAAAAGTCGAAATTTGGCCACCAGGAATATTTTGAGGTAATATCGAAAAAATATTTCCTGGGGGATGCACGCATGTTTGTGCATGTGTAGGTGTCTGCGGATAATTGTTTTTCGAATTATCGAATTTTCTCAATAAATGTTACAAATTTTGTTAAATGAGACTTTAAATCTTCTCACTTATCTTCGGGTTTGAAATTTAATTCATTCTTTCTTACGAAAATCTTAAGGACAGGCCCATACTGGTTTTTCCAGAGGGCGCGAGTAAAATATTTCTCTAGTCTATACTTACAAAAAATAAAGCGCTACGACGCGCGATGCAATTTATTGCTAGTTTACACGACACACGATGCAAAATTATTGCTAATGCTTTTAAAGGAAAGCCTCAATGTACATACCTGAAATTTTTTTAACGGCTTACTGAAGAAATTACTTTTTTCGATAAGAAATAATTATTTTTCGGACCCTGGAGTCTCCCCAACGGGCTTACTCCTCGCGAAATAATTCAAGGAGTAAAAATACGCAAGAGACTAGAGAATTCCAATAGCTGTTTCAATTTATATAAAAAAAATTTGGTCCACATTATAAGAAGACGGGGTGAAGTATTGACTAGTCTATAAGTGCCCTGTCTTCTTAGAATTCGGGGAAAATTTTAATTTGCTGAATCAAACATTTCCAGCAAGAAGGCGCTTTTATTTCAGGGGCGTACCGTGATTTTTCCCGGTAGCCCGATAGGCCAATTCGAGCCTGCTTGAGGAGCCTTTTTCGGTATTATTCGGCATCCTTCACGCCTTGACCTCAAGCCTTAAATACTTCTTAGCAGTTTTATAATTTCATTAATTCGCTCCAAGTTAGCTTCACATTTAAATTCAAAACTTTCTTTAACTTTCCCAAACTTTCTTCACCCGACCTTAGCTATTTTTACGAATACGTAACGTTCTCAAAAACACTAGTAAGAAATTCATTTAGTTAAATACTCCTTTCCCGTGAATTCTACCGTATCGTTTGATCCAATGTATAAAAGGAATATTAAGTTTACAGCTAATGTTTTATACCTAATGAGAGCAGGGTTAATCAAAATCACCAAAAGCGCAACAAAACCAAGTGATGTTCGAAAATAAAATTTGTAAGATTCTTCCCTTCCTTTCTAAACAAACCTACAGCGGTTCCCCAACTTTCCATCCCGTCCAAAAGTGCCATCCTACACAAAATTAAGATAATCGGGAAAACATACTCGACGTTTCACACCCTGAGCTGTGAAAATTCAAAGACTCTCGCACCCTTCCCTTTACTTAATCAAAAACCGCAGTAGCTAACAAATCCTTCTACCATTCGAAATCAAAATTCCTGAGCTTTTCCATCCTCAAGAACCGCGGTGAGGATAAAAGATCCTCATTTTAAAATTAACATCCGGCTTAACGCTGGGGAATATCACTCTAATAACGGGGGGATAAAATCATTAAAAATATAATTTGCATTGAAGGGAGGGAGGTGGGCGGTGAATGAAATAAGGCGCGACGAGACACGCCAAAACCGGTTTTCATGGTTAAACTGCGTCTTGTCTTATTTTCCTTTGAAAACGCGGGTAACGCAATTAATTTACGATATCGCTTCTCCTTGCTGGAAATATCGCCCGTTTCTCTTTTACCTTGATTTTCTCAACCGCAACTGATAGCTTGTCCGATGCGAGTCGTTATCGGTTATTCTTCTCGTTTTTTAAAAAAATTTAAAAAGGGTAAAAGGTGTTGGAAAATTTGATAAAAAAAAAAAAAGTTGGAGTTGAGGGTGAATGGAGAAAAGGGAAGTAATTTAATAAGTTCTGTCAATTTTTTTTGACAAAGAAAAAATTGATTTGATTATCTGATGAATTTGTTTTTGGTTAATTTTAACCAAGAAAAACCAGTTCTTTTTTTCTGAAATTGTTTGCTATCCTCTCTATAACAATCCTCTTTTAAATTTTCCTTGAAAATCGGTTCTCTTGTCTTTAAATGATTGGCCTCTTTCCGCAGCCGTTATCACGTCGCTGAGCAGCATTCTTTGCCATTTTTCTTCGCTATTTGATTCCAGAAGTGTAATCTGAGCCTCGAAGATATTAATTTGAAAATTTTTTTAACCAGGTTTGGTTAAATCACCACGTGGCTACCATGTGCTTCGGTAGACAAGAAAGACACATTTAAGCCTGTCGAATTATTGGCCACTTTTATCTCCTTACTTTAAAACTACAACTTGAGCCTCGCTCTCGTCAAAATCGTGGAGTTTTACAAAAATGTTTAACCAGGTTTGGTTAAGTCACCACGTGGCTACCATGTGCCTGGGCATACAAAGAAACATTTAACGCATTTGTCTGTCGAGTTATAGCTCCTTACTCCAAAATTGTAGAACCTGAGCCTCTCTCTCGTCAGGACCGTCGATTTTTAAAATATTTCTAACCAGATATGGTTAGGTCAAAACGTGGCTACCATGTGACTTGGCATACTTTAGAGAGAAAGGAACATTAAAACGCGACTGGCGATTTTTAATCGCTTTTATAAGTTTCCGAGTGGTCCGTTGCTTTAGGGCGAACATCTCTCCTCTCATAAAATTTTTCCTCGATGTTTTGAAAAGTAAACGGCCTATCATATTTCTGTGTTCGCCACCGCTCTTTCGCACTTCTTGTCAAACCAAAATTTCTCCGGACATTCCCCCAGCTCTCCCATAATCTAGAACAAGTCACGAATCAAACCGCACATCTACACCATTCGAAATTTCAAAATTTAAAACTAAATAAAAACAACGTCAAAGAAAACGAAACAAAATTAAATATTTTAAAAAAAATATATAAAATTCCTCCTGGGTAAGTGACATTTCGCTGTATTGATATTATTCTCATCCCCGGAGTATATCGCCCACTTGAATTCTCCCATTCGATATTCATGCACATCTCTTGTTTATATCAATAAACCAAACCCGGGATTCATTACATTCCTATTAAAATCTATTCGATTGATGAATCTTATCCGCAAAAAGGAAACTCCGTTGCTGTGTGTTCACCTCCATAAGGAAAATGGGATGGGAAGTAGAAATTTCGAAAACCTGGAAACCCATATGGAAAGTTATCACATCCGGTCTGGTGTAAAAAAAAGTTTTCTACCCCAAGCTTCCTGCTTTGATGTTCGGTCCGATACCTTTTATTACATCCTCCTTTTTTTTCCTTTCTTTTCTTCCTGTATTACGGGGAAAGTTCGTTTCAAAGCAAAAAGCAAACGGATCAACAGACTTAAAATTGTCGTCCGGTCTAATTTAGTGAAGGGTTTCGGTATATTTTTTTCTTCCCTCGTTGCATTTACGACTAGGATTTAGTTTATATATCTTGCTTTTTCCCATACCACTTAACAAAAAGAGATTGATTTCCTAAAAGCTTGTTACGAACTTGCGCAAGGAAGTATTTCAGATAAGGTTTTTCTCATTTGTCATCCGTATGGACGTGGACAAGAGGAAAAACGGGGTTTTTATGTGGGACATTGCCAGAGTGAGCCAAGTTTTAAAAGTTCAAAAGTTTGATTGTTTTCCTTGGGGAGTTGGCTTGGCAAAAAAATCCAGAAAGAAATCTTAATATTTTTAAAAAATGTTTGTGTGTGGGTGGCTTTCAATTTTTTTAGTTTATTTAATAAGTATTTTTTTAATGTGGGCTTTTACAATGGAAATAAAAATTGATCACCTGAATGCCTCCTTTGGAGAAAGGGCAGAAGCTGCACTAAGGCCGAATACCTTATGAGGCCGCGGGCAGAAGGTTGGTGCGGCTTAAGATATTCTGCAAGTTATGAGGTTGTTTTTGGCAGGGGAAAAAGATCTTATGCGTGCTCTAGCAGAAGCTCTGGCCGAGCTGAAGACCGTATGCAAGTTCTGTGCTTCTCCTTGGCGGGGATGAATACCTTCCGTGGCGGAGGCAAAAACCTTGCACTTGCCCGAGTAGAAGCTTTGGAGAAGGTAAAGACCTTGTGCCTGCCCGAGCAGAAACTTTGGAGAAGCTGAAGATCTTGTGCTTGCCCGAGCAGGAGCTTTGAAGAAGCTGAAGACCTCGTGCTTGCTTGAGTAGAAGCTCTGGAGAAGCTGAAGATCTTGTACATGCTTCAGCAGAAGCTCTGATTGAGCAGAAGACCTTGTGCTTGCGTGAGCAGAAGATCTGGAGACGGTGAATACCTTGTTCTTGCCCCAGCAGAAACTCTGGAGAAGCTGGACACCTTGAGCTCGTCCCAACAGAAACTCTGGAGGAGAAGAAGACCTTGTGCTCGCCCGAGCAGAAACTCTGGAGAAGCTTAAGACCTTGTGCTTGCTTGAGTAGAAGCTCTGGAAAAGCTGAAGATCTTGTGCTTGAGTGAGCAGAAGATCTGGAGACGGTGAAGACCTTGTGCTTGCCCCAACAGAAACTCTGGAGAAGCTGGACACCTTGAGCTCGCCCGAGCAGAAACTCTGGAGAAGCTTAAGACTTTGGGCTTGCCCGAGCTGGAGTTTTGGAGAAGCTGAAGACCTTGTACATGCTTGAGCAGAAGCTCTGGTTGAGCTGAAGACCTTGCGCGGTCCATGTGCTTGTCCTTGGCGGGGCTGAAAGCCTTGTACTGGCTCGGGCAGAAGCCCTTGTGGATGAAAACTTAGGGAAGACTCGATCAGGACCCGTAAGGAGGAAATCTAAAATTTCCGTGGCAGAAAGACTCTGCGCAGATTTCGAGGAGAAGGGAGAAAATTTACAAAAAAGGAACTGGATGAAACGTGCCATTGCTTCAATAAGTTAAAAAAATTCCTCGTTCCCTCGCCATGTTTGAAGTGATTCCCATCGAACTATCCCTTTTTATTCTCTCTCATTTTAAATTATCTTCTAATTTTAAATCAACGACAAAAAATTTACTTCCGAAGAGCATCATTCAAATTCCACCCAACACCGACTTTTGTTCAACAAAAAAACAGACGAAAATTACACAGACAGAACTGAGGGAAAAGTTTTTAAAAAACAACCACTTCCCATTTGATTTCCGCGTTAACAAATTAAACCTTTTAAACCCTCGGAATTCCAATGAAGTAACAGTCGAAATCCCGGACGTTTCTTTTATTCAATTTAAACAACCTTAAAAATCCAGCACGTGGGTTGAGTGAGGGGAAAAGAGGAGGATGATGAAAAATGAAGTGGGAAGAGACGAAATCCCTTTCGAAAATCTGACAAACCAGGATTCAATAAAAATCCTCAAAAAAAAAAAAAAAAAAAAAATTCGGTGGGAAATCGAGTTTTCTCCTACACTAGCCTTAAAATTGGTGAATGAGTTCGATGGAGCGTGAAATCCGATTCCGGGATCGTGTAACGAGATAAACACACAAAACAAAAAAAAAATATTCTCCGATAATGCTCTTTTAAAGATGAAACAACCGGAAAATTGTACGAGATTTGACGTATAATTGGGGAATTCGGCAAATTATAAGCCGTTTGAGACTCAATTCGAAAATCCGATGGGCTTAAACCCGCTTGTTATTTTTTGTTTCGTATTGACTTTACCGGCATTAAGATATCAAATAAAATTCCTTTATTTATTTGATTTTTTAATTAAAATTTTTATGTGTCAGCTACCTGGATTCAGTTAAAAAAAAAAAAGGATCGTGTTCGTTTGATTTTAGGAAGAGCCGATTAGCGTTCATTCATATAAAATTTTAACGAATATATGACCTGACTAACCTTTTTTACCTTGACTTTTTTTTCTAGAGAAAAGACGGTGAAGTGGTACTTGACCTTTTAAGAAATAAAGCTTTAAATAGTATAATTGTAATTTAGATTGAGGAGGAAAAAAATATTTTGTAAAGATAATTGTTGGAACTTAAGGTTTTTTTAAAATATTTAATTACACAAAAAGGGAACAAATGTGGCTAAAAAATTTAAATAGTGGAAAGGAGTCAGACTTAAACATGCACCGACTTGTTCCTTCTCTAAACAAATCTCTCATTCTCATAGTTTTCTCTCAAAAAATTTTCTAACGTGGCCAAAGCCGCTTAATCCAAAATGTAAACGACATTCGTCTCCAATTTTCCAACTCATCTGGAAATGGGTACTTTGAAACGTTTTATCTTGTTATTGTGATGTGACAATTTCCCAGACGAAAAAAAAAAGAAAGAAGAATACGAAGAAGTAACAGATAAAGAGCAAGGGGTGAAAAAAAACTCAAAATGACCTTTAATCCAAATAAAACAACGAAGTAAAGCTTTTTTCTTTTTTGAATCTCCGACGCTTTTTCCCCAAGACCTGAACTATTTCAATCCACTCCTTTTTCTCAAAAGAAAATCGTAAAAAGACACTATTTCCCTTTAACCCGATCGGATGTAGGAGATTCAATCCGGCATCCGATTCCGTTTGGAATGTAAAGTCCCACGTATTTGATTAAAATTTCAAGCTTTCGTAAACGTTAAAAATAAACAAGAGAATATACCCCTGATCTTTAGATGGATTATAAAAAAAAACGAATAAAAGTAAAAAGATAGTTCGAGTAGGCCAAAGGTAGGAATCTCTTTTTTTCTTGCGCTAATATTTGTGCTTAAACAGAAAAAAAAAACGAAAGAAAAGGTCTTTTAAAATTGGCTCCATCGTAAAAGCTTTAGATTATTTCCTTTTTGTTTTTCATTTAAAACAACCTTGTCTGGTTTTTACGAGTTTTTGCCCTTCAGTAACGTAGGTAAGAAAGTCCCCAGGCGCCAAAGGTTCCAAAAGACATTAAATATGGAGGGAAATGTTACATGTTGCCTTTTTTTTTTGTAATTAGAACTTTTTCAAAGAGAAAAAGGTTTTTTCTTAATTATCCCGAGTTTCTTTCCTTTTTCATATTCTTGAGCTTTTTGATTTGAATGGGAATAGCTTGATTCGTGCAGGGGGTTATTTTCATACGTGAAAATAATTACATGTCGCTCGACTCGAATTTTAATTATTCAAGTTAATTTCTTTAATAAATAAAATGGGATTTTTTTTATGATTAATCTGACAGATTTAGAATATGAAGCAGAGTTTTTTATCTTTATGGTTTAATTAACTAATTCAAATTTTTCTTTGATAATTTTGTGTATGTGAAAAAAATTCTAAGATGTAAGAAGAAATGTTGTAGCCACAAGATTTTCTCATTTCTCCATTTGCAAAATTAAAATAAATAAACACACACTCCTCAAAAAAAAAATTATTTTTATCTGAAAAACTCCTTTTTGCAATCATCATTCCAAACAAATCAAAAATATCATCGAGTAACTAAAAAACTAAATATCCTGGCCATCATAATTTCCTCCAAACAAATCTGTTCATATAAATCCTACATATGAACATCAGACAAACGATAAACCATTTCATTTTGTTTATTCTCAAATTTTGGCGCCAGAAATATTCCTTCCAATTTGTAACACCCTGTAACGTTTCAAGTGTATAAAAAGTTTCCTTTTAGACTTTCATTCCCGTCCGTTTTCATTTATAAGTGGATTTAAATAAACACAAAACATATGTCGGTTGTTAAGCGAGGTTCCAGACGCACGAGCCCTCTCTCGCAACTTCCCCGTCGCACAATCATTCTCATTTTCTTAAAGAAACAATAAAGGCAAAGCAATATTTAAACAAGACCTAAACAACATTTGCCATAATTAACATGAAAAATTTTGAACGTCGGGAAAGGTTACATTATTCGGGAGTTAATAACAAACCTTAATGAAAAGGTTATTTATTACAGACGAGGAAGCCATGTTTTTCTTTTGTTTCAGGTTAGAACCAATCCATTTAATACTCGGAGGGGTTGGGAGAAGATATTCCTGAATTTCGAAATAAGTCAAATTTTTATCTCACGTTTATTTAATCTTGAATCCAATCTCAGGGTTGGATAAAAAGCTCAATTCTTTTCTCTGTTTTTTTTTCCCTTCGACTCTAAATTTAATCAATCTGTTGACGTTTCTACTGCTACACGTAATTCTGTTCTTTTCCTTTAATGCACCGTTCCATTTTCCTCCTCCATCTCATTTCAAATTTATTCTCTTCCCGTTTCAAATCGTCCATTCATTGGTAAATTTTTTTTTTGGATTTGAAAAATGCAAAAACCGCACAGGTGAAACTTTTGCCAAAGTCAAGTTTGTAATTGTCTTTATTTTTAGGAAACTTATTCGTCCGCACTCGATTCCTTTCTTAATTTTTGGGACTTTAAGGGTCTTTTAAAAGAAATGTTAATACCACAAATTTTTTTGGCCAAATTCTTTTCTTTTTTTTTTTCAGATTTTTTGGTTTTGAACAAATTTTTTCAGAATTTTTTCTTGTCGAACAAATCTGTTGAAATTTTTTTCATGTAAAACATCAAATTTTTCTAGTCGAACAAAAATTTTGAAAATTTTTTCTTGTCGAACAAATTTTGGATGATTTTATCTAGTGGAACACATCTTGATGATTTTTTCTAGTTAATCAAATCTTCTTGCTTTTTTCTAGTCGAACAAATCATGATGATTTTTTCTAGTCGAACAAATCTTGATGATTTTTTCTAGTCGAACAAATCTCTAGATGATTGTTTCTAGTCGAACAGATCTTTAGATGATTGTTTCAAGACAAACACATCTTGATGATTTTTCCCAATCGAACAAATTTTGATGATTTTTCCCAGTCGAACAAATCTTTTGATAAGTGTTTCTTGTCGAACAAATCTTTTGATTATTTTTTCTAGTCGAACAAATCTTTTGATGATTGTTTCTAGTCGAACAAATCTTTAGATGATTGTTTCTAGTCGAACAGATCTTTAGATGATTGTTTCAAGACGAACACATCTTGATGATTTTTCCCAGTCGAACAAATCTTGATGATTTTTCCCAATCGAACAAATTTTGATGATTTTTCCCAGTCGAACAAATCTTTTGATAAGTGTTTCTTGTCGAACAAATCTTTTGATTATTTTTTCTTGTCGAACAAATCTTTTGATTATTTTTTCTTGTCGAACAAATCTTTTGATTATTTTTTCTTGTCGAACAAATCTTTTGATTATTTTTTCTTGTCGAACAAATCTTTGATCTGCATTTTCATTTTTCAGTCCAATAATCTAATATTTTAACAATTTTAAAGGTTTCCCGCAGCGACTTAAAGGGTGACCACCCAGCAGTGGCGCTATTTCACCAAAATCATGGGGGGGGGGGGGCAAAAGCATCACCCAATACTTAGCTTATGGAACAAAAACTGCCCCCATGCTACCCCTAGACGGCGCCACTGAATTCCAGCACTCTCAGTCGCACCTTATATACCCTTGAACTCGCCTGGAAGGCAATCCGCGACATGTCTTAGGTTTCTGGGAAGCCAGATAGTGACTCAAACTAATATTCTTCTCGAGGTCAGTTTCAGCGCCAATTCGGTGAATCCATCAATACTCCTTTTTGTTATTGCCAGAAGCTTTCACCGTTGTAAATCGAGAACCCATTCTAACGATCTAATATTTATCAGACTATAAAAGAGACTTCACGTTAAGACATATCAAATTCTAAAACCGGGGGAAAATATTCATATGTAGGCTTTAGTATATGTGTAAACATTTACTTTACTTCTTTCATGTTTACTCTTCGAAATTCCTTCCCTTCGGTTGCGTTATTCCCTCTTTATGAATGTTTTCCGCCTTTATTACTTCATCGGAGAGATACTTCCTCTTATTTATAATTGTCATTTTTGATAAAATTTACAAATTTAAACATGGCTTGAAAATGCTAATTTCTGTGAACTCTAATTAATTGTTTTACGGCTTAATTTCACGGATCACTTGCGATTGAGAAAAGGGTTTTAAATTTTAAGTGTGGAAAATCATAATTATGATTTTCAATCTCGGGCTAAATAATTTACTTTTATTTATTATTATTACCTCAAAAGAATTTTTTTTTAAAAATGATTTTCGATTACAGAACGTTACGAGCTGAACTAGAAATCGATTAAACTTTAGCACAAGGATGTTCAATGTAATAAAATTTACAAGGACATTAAGGCAGATTAAAACCGGCAACGGGATTGCTATGTTATGGCTAACGGAAAAATTCAACGAGAATTTTTTTTTCGTTATTTAGCGCCCTGCACTATCCATTTAATTTTTTTTTTTACTTTCCTCCCCAGACCGCAGCGCTGTTTTTCTAAATTACCATGATTAAATTCATTTTAGAGTTGATGGCTTATCATAGCCTAATCATAATTTATGTGACTTAAAAAAAATAAAAATTAAAAGCATTTTTTTTGTCTCATTTCTGAATAAAGAAAATTATTATATATTTCATATAAAGAAACGTGCCAGATAAACATGCGTTAAAAAAAATTTTGTTTTTTCAAAGACATTTTATTTTTGGCATTTGGAAATAAACAATTTATTCAATAGGTCAAGTTTCGTCTTTTATAAAGCCGAAAATTCTGACAATCTTTTAGATTTTTTTTACATTGAAACTCATCAAAAAAGAGCGAGCCGATAGTTTTGAATCGGTTTTTCCTCTTTTAAAAAGGGAATTCTTGTTTCTTTTGCCTCGAAAAGATCAATTAATCATTTTGGTAAACAATAGAGCTTGGTGAAGAGTTTTAGAAGAGGAATAACAAAACAACACCTTCGAACTGATCCTTTTACCCTAGTCGAAACACGATTTGTTTTTTTTCCTCAGGTTTTTTTTTCCTCTCGCCAGGAAAGGTCAAAACAACACTGAGTTTGAAGATTTCTTAAATAAACCTTCGGCAAAAATCGTTCATTCGTGCTTCTAGATTTTCATTATTTAATTTTTGAGTGACCAAAAAATATATTTATAAAACAGAAGTTTTTCCTTGAAACTTATTGTTTGCTTTCATCATTAATTCTGACTTTTAAGTGTCATTTAAAGTATTTTAAAAAGAAAAGGGGAAATATACAAAAATAGGCAACTCGCATAAATATTAAAATCGTGAATTTATTAATATCAAAACCCTTTGGCTACCTTTTTTTCCCGCTCCTATAAGAAGCTTAAATTCCGTAACAAAATACAAATATCCCGATGGCGCTATTGCCCCCCTGCCCTCCCCGGAATTTTTCGTTCCATAAGCTAAGCATTGACTGATGCTTTTGCCCCCCGTACGGTTTTAGTAAAATGGCGCCACTGAAATATTATATTGAAGTGCTAGGCCAAGCAAGTCAGACAAAAATACTGAAACTTCTAAATCAGGGGTATGGAACATGTCGTGCATCACTACATGAAATCATTGAAATCGGATTTTACTTCGCTCCAGGGAGTCTCGGGGGTAGCTATAGTTTCATATATGAGCACGGAATTCCAAAATCTTGAAGAATAGGCCCGATTAGGCGGCCTATTTCTAAAAAATTTTACAATTATGCAATATGTAAACTCTTGTGTATCGCCGGTGGCATAACCGTATTTTGAGGGGCCCATTTTTAGGGAAATCTTCATTTTAAAAAAAAAACGACACCCAAACGACAAAGTTTCTACGATATTTTCATCTTTAAACCCGCCTCCGACCCCCCCCCCCCCCCCCCCCAAACATATAAAACCATCATTTTGCGTTATACATAAGCCGGTAGGAAAGCTGTTAAATCTGTTGAACCGAGGGCGGGATTTAAAAACCAGGTTTTGGAATCGGGTGCCTTTTAAAAGCTGAACTTGAAACCGGTTAAGTAAACATTTTCTTTCCTTCCCGCGAAATAAGAGTCGGGGAGGGGGGGGGGGGGGAGAATGATAAAATAACACGAAGTGAACGAAAATAGACGTTCTCCTGTTGTCCCTTCGTTATTGAATTCTCTTTTACTTCGAGCTCCAAGACAGTTTTATTGAGATTTTAATGTCCTGTTTTAATTTCCTGTTTTATTAAACGCATTAAAACACATCGGAATGAGATATTGTTGATGATTGGAGACACCACCGGCATTTTAACTTTTTTTTCCCTTTCTCTTTTTTTTTATTATTTAAAGAAATAAGATTTTCTCGAGGGAAAACGACATCCGCATAATATATTCTAATCAGTATTTTTACAGCAGGGCTATAATTGGGACTTGCGCTTTTTTTTTTTTTTGTTGGGCGCTTTAGAATGACTAAGGATGACTTCCGGTTAAGGTGCATTTGAAACGTTTTCATCGATTTTTGATTTATCACGGATGAACCCTCGTAAAAAGAAGAAACTTTCTAAAAACATTAAAAACCGAGTTCATGCGGTTGGTCTATTGGTCAAGACTGTTTTATTGTCTCTTTTTTTTTTTTATATTCCGTGATCTTTATTATCTGTTTTTTTATTACGGGACACGATTATGTTTTAAGGGAAGAATGCGGGAAATCTGCAAGGGTAATCGGAAATGAGGATGAATGCTTTTTAACGATGGAGGGGATTAAGGTTTGATTAAGGTTTTTATTTTTAGAGCTTCCGTTAGAGCGAGAAATTATCGCGGTTGCCCAAATTTTACGAATAGAGTATCTTGTTCTTTTTGAACAGATAGATTCAGAAAATTTGGAAGAAGAAAACAAGCTTTACGGTCAAGTTAGGATTTTAAAGCGTGAAGATACCGCTCAGAAATCGTATAGCAGATTAAAAAAATGCGTGAGTCCCGCTACGGAGACTCAGGGTAGAAGTGAAGTGAAACTTCTTTAGGCCTAAGGAGCACAAACAGTCACACCGGACGGGACAAAAAAAGAATGATTATCATATCTTGTATATTATTAGATATTTAATTTTCCGCCTTTTAAAATTTTTTCAAAAAAGCCATTTAAAAAAGTTAAACTCGTTCCCAAAAATATTTGCTCTAAATCGCGGTAAGTACAGTAATTTAAATATTCATCAAACTAGTAAAACTCGACAAAAATGTGTGAAAACTGAATTAAAATGTCTTAAATTTTTGTAAAAAAAAATAGTATGAGCAAGAGTTTAAGGGTCATATGAAAAGGGCCGAAAATGAAAAGGGCCGAATATTTTCGGCCCTTTTCATTTTCGGCCCTTTTCATTTTCGGCCCTTTTCATTTTCGGCCCTTTTCATTTTCGGCCCTTTTCATTTTCGGCCCTTTTCATTTTCGGCCCTTTTCATTTTCGGCCCTTTTCATTTTCGGCCCTTTTCATTTTCGGCCCTTTTCATTTTCGGCCCTTTTCATTTTCGGCCCTTTTCATTTTCGGCCCTTTTCATTTTCGGCCCTTTTCATTTTCGGCCCTTTTCATTTTCGGCCCTTTTCATTTTCGGCCCTTTTCATTTTCGGCCCTTTTCATTTTCGGCCCTTTTCATTTTCGGCCCTTTTCATTTTCGGCCCTTTTCATTTTCGGCCCTTTTCATTTTCGGCCCTTTTCATTTTCGGCCCTTTTCATTTTCGGCCCTTTTTATTTTCAAAATGTACAAAATGCTTACCTGCAACAAAAGAAATTTTTTTTAGTAATATTCTATTTAATGTCAACCATTAAGCAAAGAATCACCTCAGCAAGAAGCTTATCAGACTAAATCAAAATAGAAAACAAAACAAACGGCAATGCGTCTAAAAAGAAACACTCAATGAATATTATCCCAGCACATTCGAAACGAGAAACTCTCTCCCCAATTAATCATTCTAATTTAAATTGCTAAAAAAATCTCCTCCAGAATTTTAAAAGGGGTGTAATCTTTCGGAAATTCGAAGTCCCTTTTTCCGCTTTGTTTTATTCTCTTTTTTTTAAATAGAGTCCATCCTTCCTCTAAGAGACTACAAGTCATTAGTCACACGCGGGAAAAGAAAAATCGATTTACCGCCCGTGAGCCGTTAATTACAAGGCACAAAAATTCTCTTTCAAAAAATAATAATAATATGATGTTATTACTTACCGGGAAGGGTTTGCGTGCTTGTGGCGTTTAGAAGAGCCCAACATTCTAACTCGCGACCCCTGATAATTTCCGCAAAGTCACTCAATTCCGGGCTCGCAGTATCGTTCGATGACATCTGAAATTTAAAAAAAAGGAGAGTTAAGTATGCAAAATAATCAGGGGTGGCATCAATAAAAACAATTTTCGAGCTTAAAATTTTTTGGTGGCAAAATATTTTTAGAATTTTCTCATTTTTTCTTGATAATCTACTAATTCATAATTTTTCTTCTTAAACTCATTTCTCCCTTTTTCTAAAAAAAAAACTAAGTCACGGTCACTTTCCAGACTCTTAATTCGTTTCCCAACATTTTTCTTCTCGCATCATTTGATCAAATATCCCATACGGACAATTCGTTTTTTTTTGCTCTTTTCCATCATCAATTTTCCCACGTAGCAATCGCATCACGATTCATTTAATTTCCCTTCAAACACTAAATTCCTTCTCTTAGCGATGAAAAATAGGGAAAAATAGTAAGCACCCCTTAACGATCATCGATAAAAAAGGCAAAAAAAAAAATAAACGATGATAATAATCGAACACGGGGCAATAGTTAAAAGTGCTTATTTAGCTGTCAATTGATATTAATCTTTTTTATGATCCTATACTTTTGCGTCTATGAGCTTGACCTTACACATTTTAGTACCAAAGCAGGGCTGGCCAAAAACCCGCTTGGCATTATAATTACAGAAAAGAGACTCGCATGCACTATAAAGCTAAGGGCGAAACCCGTGTAAGAGTTTTCGCCGAGCCGTGAGGGAATTCGTGGAGGTCAGCACTTTCATTAAAATGCTTTTCTAACGAGTCTTCCCATCTTGTAAACTCAAGTTTTTCCGGAAACTTTGTTTGCTCAAGGAAGAATTTTGGATTTCATGTTTTTTCACATCCAAAGGACCCAAAAAATTAAGGCAAAAACTAAAAGACAAAAAATGCCATTCATTCAAAATTTTCACTAACAAGCAAGTCTCAATTCGACGTTTTTTTTAAAAACATTTTAACGAACAAGAAAATATCTAAGCGGATTTAAGTAAAGTTTAGAGACGGGGAAAGCGTTCGAGGACATTCAACATCATTACCGGTTAACCCAACGGTATATTTTTCAATTAAAGGAACAGACCTTTTTAAAGCCACATATGTAATGTAGAACAATATCCCTCGTCACGATGCTTTTCCTCTCGAAGGACGATTTATACTAAGATCGATTTTCACAATATCCGGTTTTAAAGTATCGGAAGTGACCTTTAAAGGCTATTCGGTATTAAGAGCCCTAAATCTCACCGAGGCAAACGAACCCGATCGTGTACTTCCTTTAATTGGGCTGTATATCTTACTTTTAGCGAAATTAACAATTTTAGAAAGTTATTGTGAATCTCTCGTTCAATGATAAATGCGTCTCTGATCGATTTCATTATTAAAGGAGATAATTTCTTTTAGTAAGTTCTCTCAGTTTACTTTCTCTGCTAGGTTTTCACATCTTATCTTGAAGATAAAGTTTGATAATAATTTTTTAACTCTGGAGGTAACATTTTAGATCTTTATTTTTGATACATCGGCTAATTTTTGTTACAGCTACTAAATTTTTACTTTTGCTGTAAAGATTAAATTAATTTTTATTTTTGCTACAAATAAATTAATTTTTATTTTTGCTACAAATAAATTAATTTTTATTTTTGCTACAAATAAATTAATTTTTATTTTTGCTACGACTAAATTAATTTTTATTTTTGCTACAACGGATAAATTAATTTTTATTTTTGCTAGAACGTACGGAAGCGTAGAAGGGCCACCAATATATTTCTCGTATAAAAAAAAAATTTTTTTTAATATAATTTTTAGAAAAAAATATTTTTTTATTATAATTTTTAGAAAAAAAATATTTTTTTTATTATAATTTTTAGAAAAAAATATTTTTTTTAATATTTTTATCTAAAAAATTTTTTTTTTTTCGTAAAAAAAAATATTTTTTTACATAATTTGAAATAAAATATTTTTTAACATTATTTTCAAGAAAAAATATTTTTTTTAAAAATTTTTTTTCAAATGCCCGTGAAAAAAAGGAAATACATAATTATGTATCTAAATTGGCGGAATGGAATTATGTATTTTTAAATGAGTTTTATCTATTTTTGCTGATAATTTAATAAAAAAATATTAAATTTTGAGTCGTTAATTTTTTTTTTTTATAAAGAAATACTTAAAAACTTACCAAAAAAGCATAAAAATACATGATTCCATTCCGCCAATTTAGCCACATAATTATGTATAAAATAGGTAGGCTTTTTTTTCTCGGGATAATTATGTATCTAAATTGGCGGAATGGAATTATGTATTTTTAAATGAGTTTTATCTATTTTTGCTGATAATTTAATAAAAAAATATTAAATTTTGAGTCGTTAATTTTTTTTTTTTATAAAGAAATACTTAAAAACTTACCAAAAAAGCATAAAAATACATGATTCCATTCCGCCAATTTAGCCACATAATTATGTATAAAATAGGTAGGCTTTTTTTTTCTCGGGTGGAAGGTCACGATGGTAACTTAAAAAGACACTTACCATTGGTAAGTGTCTTTTTTTTCCCTGTCTATTTTTCTACATTTTAGCCTGGATTAAAATGACTTTCTTTTGTTTTAGATGTTCATGGGTTTTTTTATTTGCATAACAGCATTCTCAATTATGCTGCAAGTTTTTTTTAGCAATTGTTCTTCGGCATTTATTTTATAAACCCCTCTTCAACAGGAGTTTTTTTGAACAATAAATTTATTTGTTATTCATTTATTGATTTATTTATTTACACAACACAATTAACATCACTTGTAAAACACCAAAAATTCCTTAAGAATCCGGGGCTAAGTTTTTCGCGAATAGCACGGACGTATAAACAGACCTACGTGTCTGTACGAAATTTTCATTATCCTTTATTTTATTATATCTAGACTGGAAACTCCCACTTTTCCGTGATACCTAAGTTTCTTTGATTCTGCTTCCGCGGTTCATTTGTTTAAGTTTATCTTATATAATAAGCAAAAATCAATCGCGAAGACCAAAGTGAAGGTTTTCGGGTATTTTCCATAAGCGACCAGGGCTGGCCCGGGCCAAAGAAATCTCGAGCGAGATATCGCAGTACAACAGTTTCTACCGCGAGATATAGTTCGATATTACTTTGGCCCCGGCCGACCCCGGCCACTTATGGGAAATATACCCTTCTTCTTTGTCCACATTTTTAACATGGGAGGATAGGGACGTTTTCAGTCTGGGTAATAAAATAGAGGTCAATGAAAATGTTACAGCCGTAATACGGCTGTGGTTTGGTACGTACAAGCGAAAATGGCGGTCCGATTCCCTCAATTAAAAAAATATTTATCGTCAAAAAAAAAATTTTTTTAAATATTTTTTACAATTTTTTTTTTTTTAAATTTTAAAAAATATTATTTTTAAAAAAAATATTCAGAAAATTTAAAAAAAAAATATTTTTTCTTGAAAATAATGTTAAAAAATATTTTATTTCAAATTATGTAAAAAAATATTTTTTTTTACGAAAAAAAAAAAATATTTTTAGATAAAATATTAAAAAAAATATTTTTTTCTAAAAATTATAATAAAAAAAATATTTTTTTCTAAAAATTATATTAAAAAAAATTTTTTTTTTTTATACGAGAAATATATTGGTGGCCCTGCTACGCTTCCGTAAGAACGACTAAATTAATATTTATTTTTGTAGCATCAAATAATTTAATTTTTGCTACAAATAAATTCATTTATTTTTGCTATACAGCAAATAAATTAATTTTTTTTGCTACAACGACTAAATTAATTTTTATTTTTGCTACAACGACTAAATTAATTTTTATTTTTGCTACAATGACTGAAGTAATTTTTATTTTTGCTACGTTAACTTTTATTTTATTACTTTTTTTTATTTTAAATTTAGCAACATTCGTTTCACTTTCTTTTTTTTTGACATTTAATTCGACATTCCTCTAATAGAAATTAATTCAGAGGAAAAAATTCACTCTGCGTTGAAAAATGAATAAAAAAATCCCTTTTTATACTAATCAAATTATTCCATTTTATAACGAAGTGTTGAAACGATTGAGTCATAATTATGCGGGGAGTTATACGGTTGATATGTCACTTAACTCAAACTGTTTGCATAATTCCATAAGTTTAGGTGGCTTTCCTCTCGCTAACAAATCCCGTGGAAATCAACTTCGAAAAACAATGTCATGCATAATGCAGTTTTCAAAAAAAAAGGGGGGGGGGAAAGAGGAAAATCCAAAATAAACATAATTACGTGCCACTTTTTGACGAATATTTGTAGCCCGCATTGGTTTTTATTTTTTCATTTAATTTATTTACCAAAGTCCGGGTTAAAATAGCAGTCGGCTTGATCAGTTTTTGTGACGTTTCAAACAATGCCGACCGAATACATAAAATGAATTTTAAAACACAAAACTAATTATTGACCTTTTCGTTAATGAAAATAAATTTTTCCAGCGGAATGGGGGGTGGAAAGTTACAATTAGCTTAATAATATTTAGCGAGCATAAGGTAATTAGTATCAATATCGGTTGTAATAAGTATTTCTAGTTAATTTTATCGATATAACTGACCTTAGGGTTTACGTTTGACTTCACCGAGGGGTTTGACAGGATTTCCACATTATAATGTCATGTACAAGTTGTGTTTTCTATTTTAAGTTTTAGTTAGTGGGCCGGTAGGGGTTAATTTTGCCTGGCATCGCAACGTTCTAAGAACTTTTATTTTTAAGCTTAAGGGTTAGTATATCGCTATTTTATCGTGCGGAGCGCCAAAAATGAGACCTAGAGGATTTAGCCGATAACTTCCCTAGTTGAGGACTTTGCCTTAACACGTAAGGAACTTGTGTAAGACCCAATTTTTTCAGGCTCAGACTGGCTCACCGGGCTACCGGAAAAATTCCGGTGCTCCCCTCAGATTAAAGTGCCTTCCTGCGTTTTCGAGTTTTCCGATAATAATAAAAAATTCATCCGCATTCTAAGAAGACGGGGCGCTAATTTACTATCCAGTACTTCGCTCCGTCTTCTTAGAATACGATAATTTTTCTTTTAACGAAAATATAAACTTACGGAAGTTTTGAACCACCATTTAGGGTTATTCGCTTGCATTCTTTCAAAGAGCAGCTCTTCAAAGTTGCAGCGTGGGCTCACTCACTCCCAAATCCCATCTTGCTCTCGCTCTTACTTTTAAAACCTAAAATCTTAACCCCTAAGCTAAAAGGAAAAGCCTAGCCCCGTAATTAGTGATTTGATGCTTTCCAAAGGTGGAGAAAACGATATCTTGAGTGTCCTATGTGGTTATGTAATTACCCTCGCTGTTTAATCCTCGCTAACGAATGGACTTTATGCTAATGTTTTCACAGGCCAAGAACACCCGATGAGGTCTTTCGATCCCGGAGAGACTTCGGGCACGATATATGTAAATCATACACACAGAATCAAATTTATGTCTCGTCGCGTATAAGACGACGCTCTTGTTTTTCCATTTTAAAAAACCGTCCACGATCAATAAAAACTCGTATGTGGGACGTTTCCGTATATGCAAAAAGAAAATTTTCCATTCAAACAAAATACGGAATATCCTTATTAATAATTTTCAAAGTGCTCGAAAAGTTTAATGAATCCGTATAACGTCCGGTTGTGTATAGGTAAAGGTTTTCAGATCCCTAAAATCTTTGATTCGAATAATGAATGTCCTACGAGAGCGGAAATTACTTTCAAGTTTAACTTTTCGGCTTAAACCGAAATTTACGATCCAATTATACTCAAGGGAACGTTTTCCTCAATTATAGACGTAAAAGGAGCCATAGGCATTCGATCAATCAATCACTCATATAATGTGTTTTAATGAGGGAGAAAGTTGGGCAGTAAAAAAAAATTTATTTCCGCGTTATGAGCCATAAAAAATCATCGATCTTTAAACATTTTTAATTGAGATTTCGTAAATTATAATTACGTCATAAACAGCTATCATATTAAAAATTTTAGCCCATTTATTATATTTTTTGAATGCGGGATAATAAATAATAAAATTTTCAATGATTATTTATATTTTTTTCAAATAAGATGAGAAATGGGTAAAGCAGCAGGGGTGCTGGCGGATGAAAGGCAGCTGAAAAATATCAGTGGCGTGCCTGGAAATGTAAGCTACGTGATCGGTTATTTCCGGGGAAATGAAGTGGCATTCAAAGCACTTCAAAATTTTTAAAAGTCGAGCAGTTATAAATCCGAAAATGAGATGGAGGCCAGGCGCTCGGGGTCTAAGGAGCCCTTGTTCTTTGAGTAGGAAAGTAATTCTGTACCAGATAAAATGCTGTACGAATTCAAGAGAGGTGCCTCGAGTAAACGTTTTACGGGGTGGCTTCTCAGGTCTTATACACCTTCGACCCTGCGACTCTGTTGTAAGAAAATCCGGACCAAAATCGCCGAGCCAAAAAGCTTAATAAAATCAATCAGCAATGTTAATTTCCCGGTGCCATCTCTAGTCCTCTACCCCCAAATTCATTATGATCTGTGGAAAAAAACTCCGGCTATATCAACATCCTCTCTATTTCCTCAAAAAAAAAATTTTATCAAGATAAAAATTCCACTGCTGTGGAATCCGTATAAATTGTTTTAGCAGAAGCCAATTAAGTTATAAACAATGTCTTTATTTTTTCTCAATCCAATAAAGAGAGCGTTGATGTCAAAATGAAATTTCCTCAGCTTCCCTTTAATAAATAAAAAACGAAACTCCCCTTTGAAGAAAATCTTATAAGAAGAGTTTTTATAAAGAAGATATACGCCTTTTAAGTTTTTAAAAGTAAAACGATTTAATCAATGATGTGCTTAAAAATTCATTAAAATAACAAAAGGTCGGGAGAGAAAGAGAGTGACGTCGTTTAAAACATTATTTTATTCTTCATAGTTCCGGTATATTAAGCAAAAACTCTAAGATGATAAATAATAATAAAAAGATCATGATTAAGAAAACAAAAAAACGAAAAATTCGGTAATTAATCTTTGTCGCACGAAATTGAACTTTGCTCTGTTCTCCTGGCTTTGTACAACTTGTGGCCCCGTTGCAGTGTCAACTTAAATCTCAAGGTACGCGTCCCTTTTCTCCCAACAATGAAGATCCTACAACCTGGGCCAAGCATGAAAATATTCCCGATGCTTGTCACAGATCTTCAGAACTCAATAATCGAGCTGTTGCATGAAAAAAGTCTCACAGGATGTGGCAAAAAAATTCTTGACCCTCAAGTAAAACTTTTTCTGAGTTAAAATCAAAAGAATAAAATAGGAACAAAAATCTCACACGTCTAAACCGCTAAAGAACCCGGTTTCCGTCAATCCCTGACATGTTTATTCAATGTTGTGAGATTCGACTATTGAGATATTTACAGCATTCTCGTCATCACGCCACAGCTATATCATTCTTGATCCCCGTATTCGATCCATTTCCAAAAATCAATTGATACATTCGAAATCGTTGAATATATATAATAAAATCAAATTAATCGGGCATGAAAAAGTTGAAATAATAAAATTCGAAAAGGGAGAGAGAGATGTATACATATAAAACAACATTATTAGAGGCTGTTTTATTTTATAAATGCTGAGAGCACTTAAAATGCAATTACAATTACTGTCATAATGCATTTAGTACTTGAAAGCTACATTTAAATTAGAGAGCGAGATGGGAAGAAGGATAATAAAGTTTATTTTCTTTAGAGCTATTCGATGTAGCAAAAAGAGGATTTCGAGAATGGGATTTTCGATATGTATGATCCTGCATTGTGACTTGTTGCGACCTGCAATGCAATGCGCAATAGATTTAGAAGCTGTCTGGAACTGGATTCAACTTGAACCATGAATCGGCCTTAAAAACGAAAGGAGCTTAGTTTGGGCCTCATACGGCTTTGCTAAATTCATAAATGGTGGCAATGGTGTCATTAACTTTCAGCTGGTGCCAGCAATTGCTGGCTTCAGCTGAAATTAACCCACACGGGGAAAATGTATATTTTTTAGTATTAATGCTAAAATTTTTGACTGGTGGCAGCGGTGCTGAAATATTTAAAACTGGTGGCAGTGGTGCTGAAATATTTAACTGGTGGCAGCGGTGCTGAAATATTTTAAACTGGTGGCAGCGATGCTAAAATATTTTAAACTGGTGGCAGCGGTGCTGAAATATTTTAGACTAATGGCAGGAGCACCAACACTTCTGCTTTTCTTAGAGCGTGAGACTGTGTGCTTGCATTTTTTGCATGATTGCTAGACACATTCAGGAGGGGTGGCACAAAGCAACGCATCGTGATTGTATTGATAAACGTCATTAATTCAAGATAAACAAACCGATAACATCTATAATAGATAACAAATTAGACTATCAAAATCATGTTTTCAGCACCGGCACCATTTTCCAAATTCCATCACCATTAGCATTATTCTAAATAAGAGAAAATTCTCGTATTATTCGGAAAACCCAGAAAAGCAAAAACCGAATAAATTAAATGTAAATTAGTTTGGGTCGAGCTGATTTCATAGGAAAAGGCTTGAGGTTTCAGATATGTTTCGATGGAAATGAATTTTCCACTAGTCCAAACTAACGTGAATTGACGTTTTACTTTAAGAACCTTAGAAATACGAGCTGGAAATAAATCGCAACCTTTAATAGATGTTTTTTCCTAGAGAAAAAAAAATATTTCCTCTTAAAATAAAAAGAAAAAAATAAATATATTTCTCGCATTAAATCTATCAAATGTATCTCCTCTAATAAAGCTACCATAATCTTTAGTTGTTTGTCGGGAGCTTTTAAAAAATTAGTATTTCCGGTCACGTTTCTTTTAAAAACTTTCTTTAGAAAACTTTATTTTTTATTTTTTAATAATTACCTTGTTTTACAAGTATCCGGCTTATCCGATTTCTAATTTCCTCCCGTTCGGGAAATTGATATGAGTTGCTGGAGTTGAAAATTTCAACCTTTATTCATGCGAGGTTTTATTTTTTTGTTACAATCGATGAACTAATAAAAAGAAAAAGGAAAGGGGTAATAAAAAAAGAAGTAAGGGAAAACACGTGCCCTTGACGTAAAAAGCGAACACATGGCAAGAAAAGAAAGCTTAAAAATCTAGGAGCATCAATCTCTTCAGCAATGGACAATTGTCATTCGTTTTCATGAACTTTACAGTTAATAATCCTTTTTTTTATCTGGAATTTTCACCCTTCGATAGATTTAGTTTAATAACTGTTGTTTATGGTGTAATTGTTTCGTGAAGATTGGTAATCTCGTGCACGAGGCCAAAGAGTTTTTATTATTTTCAGATTTTCTTTCTAGAAAAATAAACGATTTAATAAGGAAAGTTGAGTTTAAATAAAAAAAATATTTTAATAAAACTATGACACATTTTGCGATATTTTAGAAAAATATCTCATGGCTTGTGGCATGAAACTTATTAAATTTTGAAGATTGTAGATTTATTTAAAGCGAATACGTGCTCTAGATTCGGTTTCTATCTAGCCAGCAAGTTCTAAGCCATAATCGATAAGTTAGATGCGCTGCCACCAGATTTCTGACCTTCCAAAAACGAAAGTCGGTGCTCTTGGCAAGAAATCTACCTCTTAGTTGGTGACTCAGAAGAGCTGAGAACTTGGCCACGACCGACTGAGGCTGGCTTCGTAAAGAATGATCCGCCTAAAAGGCTGATGGAATTTTTCTACTACTATTATAAAATGTACAGCTTTCCAGAAACCTTCATACATTTTTCATTTCTTTCTAAAACCTCTAGAGATCCACTCTTCATACTATTAAACCTCACGGGCACAGAGCATTAGACGTTTCAAAAAAAAAAAAAAAAAAAAAAAAAACCATCGCTTCATATAGCTAATTCTTAATTCATAATTTTCAACTCCGCCAATTCCGTTTCAATTAAACCGATCTAATATTTTTTTTACAAGTTTCTTCTTGCAATACGATTCCCGGCTAACATTATCGGTTTCGGTCATTAGCAATGTTTACACACGAGCTTATGCATAAGCTCATCTCTGACAGGAGATAATTACAACGGCGTATAATCTCTATGTCAAAATTATGACATTTCAGCTTCAGTTGATTCTGACAACGGAATGAGAAACTTTCTCAGGGTAACATTAGACAAATGAAATTTGATTGGTTCCGTTCTGATCTCACCAATAAAATTCAAGTTAGGCCTAATATCGGTATAAGTTTCATCTAATTCAAACTTGATGTCGATTTCATTTGGCTTCAACTTAAAGGAATCAATATGTACCCATATTAAAAAAACGAAGATCTCCTGGCCTTTCATCCTTTTATCATATGATTACCTTAGGCGGTCTTACGTTTCCTTTATCAAGAGGGAAAAAAATTACATCTTGTGCTTTCTCTTTTGTTTCCCCCCCTTGGGAGGCTTCCAATGAATTTTTCTGAATAACTCGTTCACATTAAACTCGGGACCTACGTTTTCGCAGGAGAATTGAACTAGTGTTCTTCTTTTTCCTGCCAGAGCACGCACTGCCCTCAAGCCATTGTAAAATTACAAGGGAGACCAGGTAAGAAAAAGTTTTTTTTTTAAAAAAATACTAAAAGTTTCACATTGTTATCAAAAAAAAATAACCGACGCCAATATCAGTGATAATAGCTTTGAAAGTTATAATGGAACATCTGATCCTAATTTTCAAATATCTCCTGGAAACAATCCAGAAAACATTATTGTTGGCAGCACTTGGGGGAAAATCATTTTTTTGCTCCCCAGCGCAATAAAAGTTTAGTTATCCGCGGCCTGTTTACAGAATCTGTCAGCCCGGAAAACTTGAATGAATATTCATAAAAGAAGTTGATGAATCGTGACGTCATTCTTTGTTTGCCATTCATGTCCTTGATCATAGTGATTATGTGAACATGCATTAATTATTAGACGAAGGAAAAAAAAATGTGACTAGAGGAGACACCTTTCGAATGAGTTTTTAGATCTCTGTGCTTTGCCCTTTGTTAAATCAATTCTTTTAAAATAAAAAAAACTCTTGAGATTAATTGATCTGGAGGGAAATACAAGGATGAAAAATCGTCTAATGGATAGCGAAATGTTTGAAAATTTGTTAACAGAACTAATTGAAGACGGGAAGTCCTTTAAGTCGAGGTAAATTGGTACTTGAATCCCTCCCGTTTAGCTAAGTGTTATCGTTTTAGAAGCAGTCGGGAATGTTTTAAGTCCGTTGCTTTGGATTTGAGATTCGGATTTTTGTTATTACTCGTTGAATTCAAAGGTTGAAATAACAAGCAGGAACTCGCTTTTCCAGAGGGCGCAGCGATCTAAGGCGATTACAGAATTCCAGTATGTGTTTTTATATATTAAAAATAATTTCGCTTGGATTCTAAGAAGATGGGGTGAACTATTGACTAGAGCGTAAAGTGCCCTGTCTTCTTAGGATGCTGGTAAAAATATTTTATTTAAAAACTGAAATTTTAGAGAATTGTAGAATTCTTCTGTGAAGAATACACGAATCCCGCTTTAATTTTTTCATTCAAAAAAATTGACGAAAATGGGCAAATAAATCAAATATTTCAGTCCTATTTTTAAAAGCTGGAGGAGCAGAGGGGCTTTCCCGGTAGCCCGGAGGACCAATCCTTGCTTGTGAAAAGAGGCAAACTAGTTAATATACTCTGGATGGCCCTTAGCGTCGATGAAAGGATTCGATTGGTGGTGCCCAACTAGTATGAGGCGGTCAGGATCAAGCAAGAGAAAGCTGATTGAAACCTGAATTCTCTCTGCCGTTTAGAGTTCGGCTCGTTTAAAATTGCACACTTTGTGCAGGTATTTTACACCGTGAGAAGCCTTAATTCCTGAACGGCTGTAGGCTTTCATGATATGAAGCGAATCTTGCGCTTTTTTCCATTTTTTGAATTTTTCCATATCGGGGAAACATTGGATTGCCTATTTGGGACGGGCAAGAGTGGAGAAAGGCATTTACAAAGCCCTGTACGGCCAAAGGACAAGCCCAGGATGAGGTGGATCAATAACGTTCGTCCGTATGCTTTGTCCCTGGGGGTCAGGGATTCGCAGATTACAGCCTTGGATCGCGGTCAGTGGAGGAATTTGGTGAAGGCGGCGGTAGGGCTTCAGGTCATAAAATAAATTCAATTGCAATGAAAAATGAAGCAAACATTTAGAAAAATGGTATTAGGATTATTAGCTTCCACCAAGCGGCCGTGACGCAATCATCACATAAGGGGATAAGGGGATATGGAGTAAGAATAACCAACATGGCACAAATCGATTCTTCCTGAGCATCGATATTTTTCACCAACGACAATATCGAATTCTTTTTAATCAAAAAAATAAATCGAGTTTTTCCTCCCTTAGTTAAAGGCATCAGAAACAATGCCATCTAATCAACACTGTGTCTCTCTTTCTCCAAAAAAGAAAGGGAAAGCCATCTAATATGATATATCAAGACGAAGGGAAAAAATAGGTGAGTAAATATTTTTCTAAAAAAAAAAAATGGTTGAGAGCTTGGAAGCTGGCCGATATCAGATCTGAATCAGCAATTTCGACGTAATTTTTGATAAAACAAAGGGTGAAAGCTGAGATGCTTCTGACAACTTTCCGGCATATAGATTTCGTCCTTTCGCACGTCTCACAAAAATCCAGCAATCCCAATATATCTTTCACTTCCTCACAACTAGGTCAAAAAAAATTTTTTCAGCTTCGTTCCTTTAATCCAACTAGCCGATAAATCCAATTCTAATTAATCATAGAAAACGCGGACCTAAGCTAATTTTCGGATTTAAATCTAAAATTTAAAAGGTTTAGAATTTTAGGCAATCAATCATAAAATTTTAAGGGTGACGTACGCTACATTATTTTAAGGTAATTTCCCCAGCACACGACAAGCGTTTATTAAAATAATATTTCAGCCCGAAATGTGAAATAATTTAAAGAAACATGATAAGCTTGGATGCGGGAAAGAGTTTGACTCTTGTTAGGACGAAATATAATAATAAAAAAAAGGGGTGGGAAACAGTGAAAAACAGCCGGGGAGCCTCATAACCAACATGACATTGACTACATAGTAAAAGTTTTCACGCCGCCTTATTTTATGCATTTTTTTCTTTCATGGCTCGAACGTAAAAAAGATTTTTCTGAAGGTATTAACATTTTGTATGATGCTCTAAAAATATCAACTTTTTCAAACAAGGGTAAATATGATTCATAAAAAAAGAAAATTCATTGTCATTGAAATTTGCTCCTGGCACCAAAATCGAGGGAAAACATTTTCTTCATGCGGTGCATGTACCATCAACATTTATGATTAACAGGGAAAACAATAGCGTGAACTGTAGAATTAGATTTCATCTCGTTTTTTTTTTAAAAATTGAATACGCTTCGGATACGCTTAGCGATTTTTTCAATTAAATTCTCAGAAATTAATAAAAGTAGCGAAGTGGTTCATTTGATAGGTGCTGCAATAAGGTTGATAGGAGGTCCCTGAATTATGTCCGAGCCTGAAGGGATCAAAAGTTAAAATTCGGACTAAATAGGGCTGGATTGGATCCGATCTCCAAGTGCAATAGAGACAGCAACAGGCTCACACCGGTAATAAAAAATCCACAGCCACGGTGGAGTGACGCAGGTTCCATATTGCACCACTGGTACTACAGTGCCTGAGGTCTTACCGCCGCCTCCACTGACCGCGATCCAAGGCTGTAATCAGCCAGGCAGGTCATGTCGCCAGGGAGGACCTGGATAGGTGGACGGCACGTGCGGTAAGATGGAGACCTCGAGTGTCGAAAAGAAGCGTCGGTAGGCCACAAAAGAAATGGTACGACGACCTTAAGAGGGTGGCGGGATGAGATGGTTGCAAAGAGCCCAAGACAAGGAAGTGTGGCAAGGTTTGAGAGAGACCTTCGCCAAGAAGTGGACGGGTATAGGTTGAAACAAGTAGAAGAAAAAGAATCAGCCAAGGGCATTCTAAAGAACGTTATCGATCCACCTCATCCTGGGCCTGCTCTGTGACCACCGACCTGCATCACATGTCCTGCCCACCGCAGCCTTTATCACACTAGTGATCAGGCTGGGCAGCGAGATTTCAGATGTCGAAGTCAAACCAAGGGCTCAAGTATCATAAGCAGGACGCGGTTCTCGAACACGAAGAGCCTACTTCGGTCTCGCGCGGTTACACTCTAGGGACACAGCATTCCAGATGCGCAGCTTCGTCTGCCGGGATAGTAATCGGCTCACAAGTAGATGGCTCACTCCGTACAGCCTAAATGGCTTCTGCACACAGAAGTCTGGTCGTATTTTCTTGGGACAGATTGCTGTCGCTAGTGAATTGCGCCCCAAGTCCTTTGAGCCACAGGTCGCCTACGTGAAGCACCGCGTCACCCCCGGACATTGTGAGGAATCCCGCTTTTCCGCGAACACTAATACTTTCCTGGCACCATCCCTGATTCCCAGACCAATCAAGATGGTATTTAATATCACTAGTTTGCTCAAGACAAAATCGATAAGTAAGAAATTCGAAACTCAAATCTTGTCAACGACTTTAACCTTCGCCACTGCCACCAGTTTGCGCCCAAAACATTACAAGCAATTCATCTCCTATTTATTCTATTACATCCCACGTTTCAAAAAAAAAAAAAAAAATAAACAAGAAATTGCTTTAAACCATTGAAATGATCCTACTTAAGCATGGCGCTTCAACGACCGATGAATGCACACAAAGTATGAAAATAACTTTTATGAGTTTTGTCTGGCCATCTGGTGACAACACGAGCTTGCACTCATCTCATTTCCTCAAAAAAAAAAAAAAAAAAAAAAAAAAATCAACAATTAATTTCCGGACTTTTCACCCCGAAAACAATTCTACGCCAATTATTTAAGATATTCTAACAACCGCAGAGAAAATAAATTAGGCACATTAATAAATAAATTGGAATTTGAAAACTAACCGAGCTCATTAAATTACGATTATTGTGATTAATAATGTAGAACCCGATTTATTTCCATATAAACTCATCGGAAATAATCCTTTACGATGATTAAAAACATGTTTACTAACATTATAAAATATGCAGACGGAAAATTAGTCTGCCATCATTATCGTGGTGCTCCGTGTTTTTCTCCAATCCCGTGCCAGCACTTAACAATGCATCGATGCGTCTCTTTGCCGAACACTTTCGCAACCGCTTCGTTATCGATTCTTGTTTTGTTTTGCACCGGAAGTGGATGGAATATGTCAAGTGAGGCACGGGTGGATAGATGGGGAAAAAATGATGGAATCAATGCAGTTTTTTGATAGCAATGACGAGTCAATGATAACGGTGCTCGAATTGAAAAACCGGATGGGTTCGAGTGGCTCTTCACTTCCGGTGCATCTGGGTTGGTAGTTCATGTTACAAGATTATAGGCCATGGTTTTTTTTTTCAAGCAATTCGGGGAATCCTGGTCAACGTTGATCAAATTTTGCTTCATTAGGGGACATTATCTTCTTTGAACCTTTTTCAGCCCACTCCTGATTTCTCTTCTCGAGGAATCCACACATTTCCAGCTGTTTTCCTTACATCATCCGCCCAAAGTTTTTGTTGTCTTCCGTTGTTCTTGGCCTCCAGTTTAGAGTTCTTTTCGCCCATTTTTTATCGTCCTTCCTCGCAACATGGCCGCCCCATCGCCTTTTACCGATCGCTCCACCACGTCCTCCACCTTCGTACTTCTTCTCTTCGTTGGTGATTTGATCTCTGAGATTAATATCAAAGGAGAAATCCTTCTTCTTCTTTAAATGCCCGCTCCTCGTCGAAGATTGGCGATCATCATGACGATCCTAACTTTAGAGGCTGCCGAACGAAAAAGAGACACTGAATTTTGGCCGTACCAGTCTCTTAGATTCTAGAGCCAGGATGTTTTCCTCCGACCCGGTCTACGCCTGCCTTTTTAGACAACCTGGCTTGCTCTATTCGAGCCTTGACTTCCTAGCTGTAATCCCACTTCTCATTCAATAAACACCCCAGATATTTGTACGAAGCAACACGCTGTCACCCTCTGTGGCTCTCAATCAAGTCGAATGGGCGGTAACTGCGGCAGTAGGACTCCAAGTCCTGTAGAGCCATCAGAGTAAGAGTAAGTATTGTTTTTAAATTCTTAAAATCACATCAGTTTCTCAGCACGGCAGAAATTACAATAACGAAATATATTCAAATTTTTATTCATGAATAACATAATCTCCACATTTTCATAAAAAAAAAGGGTCTGGTTCCTCGTCAGTGAGTGTTGATGACAGAGAATGACATGAATATTATAATACACCACCGGGGCACATACAAAACACCGAAATTGGAATTCTCAACGTCAATCTTATCTTCTTTAAGAAAAAAGAAATCAATCCCGTTCTGTTTCAAGAGACTCCTGCTTCAGTGAGACCCCTCAAAATCGCTGTGCGGCTCTGAATAAAATTCATTTCTATTCAAATCAAAGTTTTTTTTTTCGCCTTCCGCTCCCCTTTTTTTATATTAATGTAAAATTCCGCGATTCCGCTTCCCGCTTACAAATCTTTACCTTTAACAGAAAGGATGTTTTTTCTAGTCTTATCATTTCAGGACCGTATACAGCAGTTACCAGTTTAAAGAAAATTAGTTGAATAATGGCGTTTATCATATCATTTGTATTCACCCTGAAAACTGTTTTGCGAGAAATCTCTCGCCTTTATTTTTTTTTTGTCCTTCCTCTCGTCGTTGAAAGCTTTTGTTTTTTCTTTGCCGTCTCGGATATCTGTCACCCCTAATCATTCAAAAATCTTTGTTGATGGTTTTCCCGAGAACGCGCCGTCTTATATTGCAGTATAATAAACTATGTCAATTTCTCAGAGATTTTCGAGTCGGGTAAATTTTCCTTTTCGGCTTTATTTGAGCGTTGTGTAAGATATTCACACGGTATATAAATTAGGATTCTTATACGGTGATGTTCCCGGCTTTGCTTTGCAATGACTTGATTTACGTTCACATTAATTGAGTTTCTGTAAGCGGCATGAACAATATTAATTACAAATCTTGGGTCTCAAGACATGCGAGATTGACCTTACTCGCTTGGCCAGAGACGCTTTTCATTTGAAGTAAAGAAGAATATCAGAAAAACGTGCAGAACAGCCGCTGATCACTAGTATGATCAAGGCTCGTCAGCTTTAGTGGGTGGGACTTGTAGCGCGGGCGCCCCCGTCTCGAACGATAAGGCAGATCCTCGACGGACGCCCTACAAGTCAAAAACCTCACGGTAGACGGCGCCTTTGTTGAGAGGACAATGTATCGAGCCGCTAAAGCTAAAAGATGGGAGGCGCACGGGCCGAAATTTTCAGGCCCGAGTCCGGCCAGACAACAATGTGGTCCGAGTCCGACTGTGGTTTCCAAATTCTCTTCGGGTCTTCGGACTTCGGGCCTCGGTCCGGCCCGGTGCAGGGCTCTATCCTGAAGAATTATTGGAGATCAGCCAGGAAATCTCGTATAGAGCGCCTCCTCAACCAACTACTGAGGACATTAAAACGAAGGAGTTATTGCGGTTCAGACACGTCCAAAGAATGGCAGAGTTTAGAATCCCCAAGCAAGTGTTTAAGTGGCAGCCTTTGGCGAGGAGGAGGCAGGGTAGGCCGAGAGCTAGTTGGAGGAGTGGTGTGGTGGAACCTACAATTTGAGGAAAGAGAACTGTCTAAACCGGAAGAATGGCGCTTGGCAGTCGGAAACCGGTTTGTGTGTGTATCGAGGGATGCCGGTTAGTTAGGAGTAATCGACTGGCAGGCCATCTGAACGGGAATCTGCCATGCGGCGATAGAGCTTCAAGCTCTGTAAAGTCATAGGTAAGTAGACAGAGACGCTGGCTTTCTTGGTCATCTCCCCCGAGCATCTCCTCCCAATTTTCCTACTGACTACAGCGATGAACTTGGTCTCTTGACACAGTCTAAAGTCGCGATCGGCTTCTGACTAGCCTTAGAGCGAATGTGGAATTAAGTCTGGTATATTCCTCTTGATCAGAGACGCTGACTCTCTTGGTAATCGAGTAATCGACTGGCAGGCCATCTGAACGGGAATCTGCCAAGCGGCGATAGAGCTTCAAGCTCTGTAAAGTCATAGGTATGTAGACACAGAAGCTGGCGTTCTTGGACCTCTCCCCCGAGCATCTCCTCCCAATTTTCCTACTGACTAGGGCGATGAACTTGGTCTCTTGACACAGTCTAAAGTAGCGATCAGCTTCTGACTGGCCTTAGAGCGAATGTGGAATTAAGTCTGGTATATTCCTCTTGATCAGAGACGCTGGATCTCTTGGTCATGCCCCCTAACTTGGCCCAGCCCGGCAGCCGTCGCAACCTCGTCTATCTCAAACTTGCAATCACTGCTAAAGACAGTTTTAGTAACTCTTGCTTTCCTTCACTTCATCCTCAGCCCCACTCTTTTAATCCCAATTAATCCTTTCATAATCACTCTCTATTTTAAAATCTTAGTATCCATAATTAATACCTTTAAATAGAAAAAGTTACGACTGATATCCTGTTAGATGGGATATTATTTTCCAAACCAATGAATAATATATTGAATTTCCATTTCATCCTTTAAATCGCTGGGAATATTCCACCTCGCTAAGAATATTGAATGGCTAATGTCTCTTCAATACTCCGTATCACTTTTATTTTCCCCCGATATTACATTGTGTAACAATAAAAAAAATTCAAATATTTCTTTCCTTTTCATCGAGTCTGAGAATTAAAAACTTTGATTTGATGGATCATTACGTGCAAATATTTTAAACATAAAAGATCCAAGATCGGAATAGAAAAGTTAGCGGGTGAAGTTGATAAAATCCGATATGTAAGGATGAGGGAAGAGTGGGATTTACTTCGAGATTTTCATTTTCACCCCTCGAGCGAACCGAAAAAGGCCTTTTAACACTGTGAAACTTCACATGATTTTGCTATTGATGGCTTTTAGAAATTATAACCTTACTTCTGCATGTTAATGTAAAATTAGAAGCGTAATTATATTGATTCATAACCTTGCCTTGTTCGGATTACAAAGTGTTTAAACGTAAAGTAGGGCATCTTGGCAGCCTGCTGGGCTATATTTTGTGGTAATTGTCAGGAAAGCTTGATAAATAGGGTTAATATGCGGGAAAGAGCAAACACATCCATTCTAGTTTTTTTTTTTAAATTTTTGATAGTATGAGATTTTGAAAATGAATTTTTATGGGAAAAACTGACTTTTGGGTGCTTGGAACCTGAACCTGAGTTACTTTTGAACTTTAAGTCCAATCTTCTCCGCCACTGCCTTCCATCTCAAAAAAAAAATATTTCCTTTAAATCACAAAAATCAGATTTAAATCAAACAAGGAAAAAATATTCCTTTTCAAAATCATCAAACCATGAGCCAATATCACCCAATTTTTTCTTCGTCTCTCTCTCCAAATTTTAATATCCGCAATCGAGAAAGATTACAGACCCAGCTGACATGACGCAGCATGATAAACTTACTATTTTAATATGGACTTGCCTCCTCTATGCGCTTCCCAACCATCTAGCCTTTCCTTAAACCCTTTTGCATATATATTTACAGTTTAATGTCAAGCCTGAATGAAAATTCGCAATATCCCATACGCGGGGCGACTTTCCTTATTTATCGACGTATTACGCGTGAGGTCTTCTTCATATTAAGTCATATCCGTCTAGCATATATTCATCGTCTTGTGGATCTAAAGAATTTGGCACGGATACCGTAAAAGCCATTGCATCTTTTTTTTCTTCAGGGAAATAGGTCACTCGATAAATACGGGTTTATGTTTTTATTTCTCAAGGTCAAGGCCTTGAAACTCTGCTTAGCTAGTCGGGGGTTTTTTTTTTTATATAAGGGAAGATTATATCCACAAAACATGAACGGTGTTTTGTTTTAGTTAAAACTTTCACCGATCTTTTTTATAATATGAATTCATGTTGTATCTTGTTTTGTTTTTATTAAAATTTTCTAACGTAAAAAATTAAGGATATCAAATCAAGTCTTATAAATTGTTTTTTTTTCTTTCTTGTTTTCTTCGAGACTTCTTCTTTTTCGTATCTCGCGTGAGTATAAAAAAGTCGTAAAAAACAAAATGTAGTATACAAGATATTGCAGAAATTATTTTTTGTTCGAAGCTTTGGATTTACTTGTTATTCAAAAAAAAGGGCTAAAAATGGTTTTGAAAAGATTGATGAGTGAGCATCATCGCCAAATGTTTCAATGTCAAACCTTGGTATTAGGTGGTTCCATCTCCACTCATCTCCAAAATCATGTTTCATTAGCTTCCTTGACATCGGTCAATGATACAATAATGTCACTCTTACTCTGCTGGCACTACAGGGCCTGAAGCCCTGCTTCCACCTAATTCCTCCACTAGCCTCGATCCAAGGCAGTACTCTGCCAATACCCGACCTCTAGGGAAAGGGCATCCTGCTGGATGTTATCGACCCACCTAATTCTGGGCCTGCTCTGTGGTCGCCGACCAGCCGCCCATTTTTACCCGTACTCCATGTTCTGCCCACCGCAGCCTCCTAGACTTCATCAAACTAATTTGAGGCTAAGCATTAAGATTTCGGACATCGCGGTTACTGTCGGGGTCAAACGAGAGCCCAAGAATCATCCGCAGGACGCGATTTTCGAATACGAGGAGCCAACTTCGCCTACTTACTTCCCAAGCGGCCGCCAGCTGCAGTAATTTTCTTGGCCAATCCCACTAATTTCGAATAAACATTCATAAAAAGAACGAATGAGAAATGCAAATCGATCCATTACTTTAATCTCCATCACTTTCCGGATTTTAAAAACCCTTATTTAAAATTTTTTTTCGCTACAACTTCCCTTCAAAAAAATTTATTTCATGAACAAATAAATTCGTGTCATTTTTTTGCTTACAAAAATTTTTTTCCTTCTCAATATTAATCCAGCTGGCAATCGTCCACAGAACGGTATCAAGGGTTTAATTGGTATTGTCAAGTCAAAAGAACAAAAAAAAAAAAAAAACACAAGAAAAAAGTTTCACTCGGCTGGTTTTATGCGATAAGTTCAAAACCACGACAGGAATAATAGAGAGAGAAAAAAAATTTGAAGACTTTTTAGAATATCATTGTCGTTGTAAAACTTTCGCCAACTTTATTCAAAGGAGAAAGATAAAAAAAAGGTTTCGATAACGATTCTTTTTTTAGGAATTGATTTTCCTTTTGCGGCTTAACGCTTTTCATGAAGAAAACATTTTTTTTGTTTAATGTCTCCCGATGGGGGGAAAAAAACGCGACAAAATTTCCAGGTAACGGAAATTAGTGCATACAAAATTCATTGTTGATATTCTCTGACACCGCATCAAAACCTGTCAGACTCAAATGCGGCTATTACCTCCAGCTAACATGAATAATTACCAAGTTTTTGACAAACGATCGGGTCGAACTTGAAATTTCGTTCCCTTTCCTCCGGTATTTACCCGCCCGGGAAAAAAAAGCAATGTTTAATTGTCCGTGCCCAGAAACTTAGACCCAAATTATTCACGTCAGGAATTGTTATTCCTCAACTTCAAACTTGAGTACAAAATCAGCATTAATTTTTTTTTTAAAAAAATACGTTTCTCTGAGAATAAATTGTTTTTTATTTTCACCTCCCGATATTTTTTTTTTGTGAAACAAAAGAAAAAAGTTTTCATGTACTTGAGTGAAAATTACATTTCTCAAGAAGCAAAAAATACAATATTTTTGTTTCTTTCTTTTTGTGTTTTCGGTTTTTCTTTAACTTTTTTTTTACAACTGTCATTATTTTTATTAGTACTAATCAAATCTTTCATATACGAAAGTTTTTAATTTTAAAAGCGAAGGCTTGAAATATTGTTTAAAGGGAGAAGAATAAAATGGAAATGGGTTTTCATTTTAGATTTTTTTTTTACTAAATGCAAAACGATCATCTACGGTATTGATTCCCAACACGTTTCTCCGTATGCTAAATTTGCTCACATGGCGCGAACTAATTTGCATTATTTACATCACGCGTTCAACTTATGTTTTACCTTTTCTCGAAACTTTGGTGACGGTTAAATCTTTTCCTCTTATTTTTTTGCTCTCACCACATCAAAATAAAAGATTTAATCGTTCAATAGTCTTTTCAAAATTGCCGTAACCGCCATCTAGCAAGCGGTTTCAAATCAAGTCTTGAAAATAAAAATAAAAGATTTAAAATTCGCGCCAAAAAGCATCTTACACGACCGACCAATGAAATTCAAGGCAATTACTCAAGGTCACTTGACAACCAATGAAATTCAAGGACGCGTACAAGGTCACTTGACAACCAATGAAATTCAAGGACGCGTATCAAGGTCGCTTACAAACCAATGAAATTCAAGGACAGATTTCAAGGTTATTAGTGAACCAATAAGATTCGAGAACGTACATCAAGGTCATTTGCGCGCCAATAAGATTCAAGGTTAACAAACTTGATAGTAATTTCAGTGGCGTAGCAATGTTAGGAGAGGCCCTCCCACATAACGTTTACTCAAGGCTTCTTTCTCAATTTTTTACAGTTTTTTATCTAACATGGAATTACTCTCCTACTCAAAGAACGGGGGCCCCTTTCGCGACTTCTGGGGTTGCTACGCCATTGAACAATTCTTTATACCAGCATTACACAAAACCATCGCCTTAGAACTGTTGACTACAGGGGTGTCTTGAAATTTCGGTCGATTTAGACTCTGACCATGATCAAAAAATTAAAAAGGGGGTGACTTCCCTCTTCCCAAAAATATGAGTTCCCATAACACTGCAGAATATTTTTGCCCCTCTCAAAGTCGTAGAGTGTTTGCCTTCCTCAAGACGCCCCTGAAATTAGCCAAATATTTTTGCTAAACTGGCTAAAATTTTTACCAACGGAAAAATTCTCCATGATTTATAACTTACAAAGCATTACTTACTGATTGTGTCATTCCAACTGCCAATATTAAAAAAAATAATAATGAACGGGTCAATAGGCAAACAAAAAAATAATGAAGTAGGCAAGTAAATAAAATAAAAAAAGGAGAGGGAAAATATTTACTTTACTCTTATGCTTGTTTAGTTTGCTTTTGATATATACGGGCATTATTAGCTAAATGATGTTTGAAACGCGGTTAAGACCCACAGCGCTCCTAAAAATTTAATTTTTACAACAATAAATAAACATTTAACCCAAAACTCAATTTTAATTTCGTGAAAAAAAATTTTTTACACCAACTTCTCCTCTCGGTGTCAAAGTTAATATTACAAAATTTTTATAATAAGAAACAAAACAAGGGACATTTTTCCCCGATTAAATAAATTAATGAAATTCGCGGATTCATGGAATCGACGTTTGCTATATTAAAAAAAAAAAAAAATACGAGGGTGAATGCCAATATTACTAAATGAAGTTTTAAAAGGGAAAAACGAGAAAACTGTCAGCTACAATTTTCCTTTAACATTCATATTAAAATTTACAACAGAAGAATATCTACTTTGACATGTAATCGGTTTTTCCGAAAGAATTAAATCGGATTGCTTCAACTCTTCAAGGCGGAAAACATCTCACATGCTCGCGAAGAAAATAAAATGCAGACGACAACGAAGGGATTGAAACTTTCACACATAATTTCACATTTTCAAACAGGGGAAATTTTATAAAGATTCACACATTCGTAAGTGTTTTTTTTAGCCAGATGACGGCTGGTCGGCTAAAGTCGGCATAACTACATACAACTTTAACATGTAGATCTCGGACCAATCACAGAGCTCCGATTTAGTTAGCGACTCTCTGATTACGGGCTCTTTACTAAGACTATATGTTCAGCTTATGGCTGGGGTCAACCTACTCGATGGAGGTGGAACCCTCTAATATTGAGGTCGCGCATTGTTGTGGTAACAAAAATTACTCAAGAAGTCAAAGACGACTAGTTTGCTGGACCCAGACTAAGTGCATAAGTATTTCCTTTCAGCAAAAGGAATTCTTTTTTTTTGGAAAAGACTTCTCACAATCCGGAAATTCCAGGAGACGCTTCGGCTATGAAAAAAAAATCGAATAGTTTGAATTTTCCCTTTGGGTTGTGAACTATGTATTGTCATCCTGACCGCTAAATTCAATCTTCCCACGACTTTCGCCAACTTTTGAATTAAGCTTAGAATGTTTATACAAGCCCTTTATGAATTTCTGGAAGTTACCTTACAATGCGGTTTTGTTAGTTTAAGATAATCAGGAGGAGAATAATACAGTCGGTAGCTTTAGCAACGCGAAACATTTTGGAAAATAAAATCATCCATCATGGAGCATTCCACACTTGGAGAGTAAATATACTGGAAAAAAATTTAATAATAAAATCCGTCAGAATTGTATTTTCCCCTTTTTTTGTCGGCTGCTTTTTTTTCAGCTGACAAAAGTCGTTTTAAAAGGGTGAGTGAGGAATATTTTTCAAAACATGACAGTAAAAATTTCAATTTCGTGTTAGAATTTAGCTAGGCTTCACTGAAGCTGAAAATGTGGCTTCTGAAAATTGTTACGATCCGCCCCTGACTCAAAATTCTAACACTTTTTAAATTTTGTAAATGCAGATGTAAACAGATGTCGGGACAGATGCATAAGTTTTGTCCTTTTTTTTTGTTAAAAACAATTCCCCGTCAAAACCAAATCCTCTCCCTTTTTTCCCTTTCGCGAAAATCCCTTGTAAAATTTTTCGGGAGGGACGAAATAGAAAAGTTACATTGTGTCTGTTGAGTTCCTTACTACAAGTCCCCTCAGTTTTCAGCTTTCCTTTTTTTTTTTTGTTTTATTCGGTCGTTTATCCCTTAAGACCTTTTTTCTTCGTTTTTACTGTCATTTTATTTTGTATGTCGCCGACATCATTTCATTCTTCCCGAATGCATTCCAAATGAAGCAGAAAAGTGATTCCTCCGTTAAGCCCTTGATTCGGCAGATTATTTTCTTTTTTTTTCTTTAGCCGGAGTTAAAATCGGGAAAAAAGTAAAATACGCAACACCGAATAATAAAAATTCTAGCTTATTTAAAGCTCGTGGGAGATACTACATACCCTGCTTACTCACACTCCGTACTCGGGGAATTTCACGGGATATTTATACGTTTTCATATCTCAATAATCCCTAAGGATATGAACCGATAATGAAATACGGTTCGCATATACTTGGACTAGTGGAGGTATGTACAGATATCTCGCCAAAGAAAACAGAAGGATTTTTGACTACAACCACAACAACTTTTACCTGCCGGCGAGGAGGTTCAATACGCGGTAAATAATGACTAAGCAAAATTCTGTACCTCAGAGCTAGAACGTCGACTTTGAAAACCCCAAAATAGCCGATTTTCATCTCGGTTTTTTAAAAAAGGTGGCTATAGTTGGAACTTTGTTGTCGCCTTAGTGCGCCGCTTCTGATATTTTTACCTGTGCCCTCTGAAAGAGCCAGTCCGCGCCTGTTGCAAATAAAGCAAAAAGATCGTTTTCGTGAGAATCTCAGCTTGGGAAAATAATATACGGGCACTAAGAGAGTTAAAAGTCAATCATTTAGACGTTTGGGTTGTTAATCAGCTAAGCAATAAAGCAATTACACCATTTTCTTTTCTGATCCTCCTTCGAGCCTTAGAGAGAAAAGGAAAAGTCAAGATATATTCAGTCGTGATTTATGGGAAAGATTGATGTTTCTAAAAGTTGGATTAGCGAGTAAATGATCGCTATCCCATCCGTCCGTGATAGCAAAAATCGGCTTCAGGGTATCCGAGTCAATCCAACAACTTTTCTCGAAATTTAAGTGCCATCTGCGCGAGTTTCAGATGGAATCAGTGGCGTAACTAAAGTTCCCCTGCAGCCACCGCGGCGCGGGAGGGGGGGGGGGGAGGGCACTCGAGGGCAAAAATTAGTAAATATAGTTGCAAGGAAAAAAAATTTTTCCCCCGGACATCAAACAGGATTGCCGGGGGCACAAAAATTTTAGCTACGCCACTGGAACACCTTCAGTTAAAACCACTACATTAGCTGGGACTATATTACGTTAAATGATGACACCACTAGTGTGGACAACCTGCTGAGGAATATTGCGGACTTGAAAACCTAATTTACGAGGTTGGAGGCGGAAAAGACAGCGGAAGACAACGTGCAAGGCGTTAAGACGGATGTGAAGGAAAAGAGCGCCGAGGAGGAGAAATCTCCAGAAAAACCGACTGAAAAGAAACAAAAGGCGAAGACGAGCAAGGGACCATGCCTCAGAGTCTAGTCCACTTGGGACTGGATGACAACAACCTTCAATGCTCATTTGAACATGGTGTCAACCTTCTCAGTCAACCTTCTCTAATAATATTAAGGTCTCGAGCAGAGACATATGGACCGAACATGCGGACATGGTGTCAACCTCTTCAGTGGAGATGGAACCTAACAATATTAAGGCCTCGAGCAGAGACAATTCAAGCCATTCATCGACAATCCCACTGATCAGAATGCAAGAGGGGGCGGCAGTGACTAGCGTCGTGTTCCTTGCACCCGGGCCGTGTTTCACGTGATACCTGGGCTGCGGGATCCGGTCCTCACTAGGTGGCTCTTCATGTTGCCCGGAGTAACTGCAACACGTCTGCAGGCTAATTGTAATGGACCGCACCGTTCGCCTGGCCTGGCGTTATTTCAAACTTACCTGAAAAAGAAAAACAATGGTTAAATAAAATAAATACTTCTGATAACCACAATATGTTAAAAATAGTAATAACAAATAAACAAGCAGAAGACCGCCATCTTTGGAAGTCCTGCTACCAACTTTATCGGGACGTGGCAATGGTCAAATGCTTCCACGTCGGAAATTTAAAACTTTGTCGTGTACGTTCCATATATGGAACCGAGTCCTCAGGAGACCGAGTCTCAGAATCGAATGACTTGCTCGGCGCTGGGCGGTTCTATTTATATATATAAATAGAACCGCCCAGCGCCGAGCAAGTCATTCGATTCTGAGACTCGGTCTAGATCGGATCAAGGAAAAAGCGGAAACAAAGCCAAGAGCGGCGTCGAAGGGAAACCATTCGTACAAGGAAGCGAAGTAAAATAATTCCGAGAAGCAATTATTGCAAAACTGGTCACTCATTCTGGCCCCGAACTTGGTACTTGTGCGAGACCCCATGCTCTGGCACGACTGCCTGGATGGGTAAGCAGAAACGGCGGTGGGTTTCTTCTTCCCTTCGGGGAAACAGTGATCAGAATGCAACTCGACTAAAAACCAAAAAAAATATTACATCAGTAGCTTCTTACTCTTGATAACTTATCGATTTCACGATGGTTCTGCCTCTGTCCTTCACCCCCAAACTTTACTATCCTACATGATTAGATTTTTATCGCTTCAAAATATAAAATATTATATATTAAACAAGATTTATAATGGACGTTGATTAAACTAACATTGCGTTGAACGGAATCTTAGCTAAGATATTTGGCAGATTGTTTTCGAAAACGTCCATTTGTTTACATCTGAAACTTAATATTATACACACGACTGACACCATATGGAGTGGCACCGTCATGGCTAATCAACATTTTGCTCTCTCCATTTTACAAAAGCGAAAATATGACACGTTCCTGATTTTTGCTGAATATAGCTCAACTGTTGATTAAACGGCTAAAAAAAAATCTCGAAAAATAAACCATCGATCAAAGGATGTAATCGAAACCAGACATGCCAAGGAAAAGGAAGAAGAAAAAAATCTTTTTTTTTTTTTTTTAGGAGAAGACGATATTTTCCGTTCATTGTCTCAGACTTGACCTTATCACCTTGTTGAGGTCAAGCACTAATTGGCATTTTGGATCGATTATGGCTCGACTATTTTTGTATCCGTTGATGTGTTCTTTGATATTAAAATCAAAATTTCAAAAAAATTTTTTGTTTACTCGTGATTTTAATTTTTCTCGGGTCGGCTTCACTTGCAAGGGAGAGAGTAAATTACAAAAGTTATGTTTCAGGTTAAATGTTAAAATTGTGGCGGGAATATTTTATTTTTCTTACATAGAGGATTTATTTTTTCTAAAAAAACAACATGACGTCAAAAACAATGAAAAATGAAAAATACGGCGTTGAAACTTAATAAGAGAGAGGAAAAGAGAGTTGAGTTTTTAATTTTATCCCGTTAAGTTGCCTGTCAAACGTCTGAAAGTGCAAAAGAATGATTTTGAAATCACGTGCAGATTTTTTTCCCCCATTATTTTTATAACTTGTCGGAAAATTTTTAAAATTTTTTTGAAGACATTGATATGTTTACGGTAGGTATAATGGGATTAGCATTACAGATGGAGAACTCAACTTGGAAAAGCTGGGCTTGCTATGTGGCAACATCTCAAATGTCTTCTCGCGAATTTTTTTTTTGCAGAATCTTCACGAAATCCAGAAATTCATCTTTACTACAACATGCAATTTTTTTCAAGAAAACAATTTATCTGACAATAGTAAAGAATATATTTTAATAACGAGCCATTTTCCGAGAAATCGTTTTCCTCGAGCCCAACAAAATTCTCTCCCACATACAAAAATTTTATTCTGTCGCCAACAGTTTCAACAATGCCAACTTCTTTTTAGGGGAGAAAATCGAAGGAGTCAAAAAAATTGTCAGCACAATTCTACCAACAAACGAAAAATATAAAAAACAATTTCCCTTTTTCCCTCAAAAATGTTTCTAAAAAAAAAACAGGGAAAAGTCACGTGATTGTGAAAGCCTCGAAGACAAAAACAGCCGGTAATTTTCCGACCTTACGGCATCTGTAGCAAAAATAAACAATAAAAGAAGGAAACAAAACATAGGGAAAAAAAAGCTGGCCGGTAAAAGAGGGAACCCGAAATCGCATTAATCCGAAACGTGGAAAATTTTTCGGCGGAAAAAAAAGTAATACCACGGAAGAGAGAATTGAAAGAGACGTGACCGCTGACCTCCGGATAATATGTAAATAGATTCCCAAATCTAAATTTCCAATGTAGTGACGATTTTAATGAAAAAAAAAAAAAAAAAAGGAAGTCTGTCCTTTTTTCTTTTTATTTCGGTTATACGTTTTTTGTCAGACGTTGTTGATAAGAAACAATTTGATACACTTATTTTTTTCCCTGTCTGTAATTTTCTTCCCATCAAAGAAAAACACGTTTTTATTAGTCTGCTCTCCAGGAAAAGTCAGGGGATCATCTATCATCTGAGGAAAACAATACGGAGGAATAAGGAAGTTGTAAGAACAGGAAAGGATAAGAGTATTTTACAAACGTTTAACCATTTTCTTTATTGGTTTTGCTTAGTTAAAGGAGAAGTATATAAACCTGAGAAAAGAATTTTTCTCGCTCGAATTGTTCAGTTTTTCTTTAGAGCTTATTTTTCAAAAATTTTCTAGTCAAAAAAATTTTTCCTGGAATTTTTTTTTGTGGAAATAAATCTTTTGAGAATTTTTTTTGTTGAACAAACCTTTTAAAAAATTTTCCTAGTCGAACAATTTTTTTGAAAAATTATTTTGAGGAACAAATATTTTGATGATTTTTGGTAGTCGAACAAATCTTTTGATGATTTTTGGTAGTCGAACAAATCTTTTGATGATTTTTGGTAGTCGAACAAATCTTTTGATGATTTTTGGTAGTCGAACAAATATTTTGATCATTTTTTCTAGTCGAACAAATCTTTTGATCATTTTTGGTAGTCGAACAAATCTTTTGATGATTTTTGGTAGTCGAACAAATCTTTTGATGATTTTTGGTAGTCGAACAAATCTTTTGATGATTTTTCCTAGTCGAACAAATCTTTTGATGATTTTTCCTAGTCGAACAAATCTTTTGATAATTTCCTTACTTCAAAGAAAAAAATTCCAGCTCCTGCTTCTAATTTTAATCTCATCCAACAAACAGGTCAAAAATATTACTTTACATAGCTTTAAAATATCTTAATTAACCAAATAACAAATAAAAACTCTTTCGATTTTCAGCCCCTTTTATTTACAACGAAAAACCGAGTGAGTTATTAAAATCGTGCGCAAGAATATATATCGAAGGAAATTTAATATTTAAACGGAAATAAGGGGAAGTAATTTTCATTGTAGCCAATATATTGTTTCAATTTGGTGATTTTTCATTTTCCATCTTCTCCCTTAATTTAAAAAATCATTTTTTGTTTTTTTTTTCCAATTCCTTTTTCATTTATTAAAATTCTGTTCAGAAAAGAATTTCATTCTCCAAGTGATCGCGTTACACTTATGATTACAACCCGGCTTAATGAAGGTTAATTAAGTTAATTATAATAGCGAATTATAAATCCTTCAAAGAGGAGATTACAACTGTTAAAAAAAAATAAGGGAAATTGGGAGATTTTAAATATTTGATTTAAAAAAGGGTTTAAATTTGAATAGCATATGAACTCAATGCTATAGTGAATAAAAATTGTCAAAACTAACTGCAACCATTAAAATTTTCCCCAAGCAGATTTCTACATCATTTCTAGGAAAACTGGGAATCCTAGACGGATGCCTGAAAATCCGTACAAAGGAAAATATTGTTATTTTCCAATTATAGATACTTGTTAACTCTCAAAGTATTTTCCCTTAATCTCTTGTAAAATGTAATTAATTTTAGAAAGATCCATTTTAATCCATGTCATTTTATTTTGTATCTCCCGGAAAACGTGACCGCCGAGAATCCACTGACGGCTCAATGTTTTATTTTTCAGCAAGCAGCGTCAGTTACAAAGCGGTAACTAAATTAATGCTTAATTTTATAAATTAAAACTTCAGAAAAATTTCCGACTTAAATTTACAGGCCTGGCTGACTTGGCTCACATAGTTGAAAAAAATTCAACACTGCCATTTTTCTGATCGGGTCTGATTTTTCGCAACGCAGCCAAACTCGGGTTTATTCGCCATAAGTTTGAAAACTGAGTACGATGTTTAAATACTCACCCGCTCTCATACTTGCAGGTTTGAACTCGCCCATTAGTCTGCAGCCAACCAGAATTTTATAACATTCTTGGGCATGCGCTTTAAAGTACAGCTCACAACTTTAAAATCGTTAAGCCTACAGCACGTTAAAAGTGTAAATATAAACGGGAATGATTAATGCACTAAGTCGTAAAAATAGTATACAAAAATAAATTGCAACAAAGAGATAATCAGTTTTGCGGGTTACTACACCCCGAATGTAAACAGGAAACACCTAAAAACTCTTTTCAAGCTACCGCAGATATAGATTCGATTTACGCTGTCGAATAAATGCAAAAAGCAAAATGCAAAATACAGAAACCGTGAAAGCTTTAAATGAAAACATGTAAATAATGTTGTTGCTTCATTTTCTAATATTAATGAGGAAACAGGAGCGGAAATGAAAGAGGATTTGATGAGAATCATGTTATCAAACGGTGCACGGTAAAGGAAAACTATCTGATTTGACGAAGATCGTTAGTAGAATGGTTTATAAAAGGTGATAGGTATGTCCAGGACGTTGAGAATAAAATAATGTTTCGCATAAAGTCAAGATTATCCACGCGAGGATGGATAATACAACTGAAGGCCAGGTAGAACCAGCAAGAAGTCACTGAAGGCCGATGAGAGTTGGTTGGAGACAGCTGTAGGCTACTGAAAGCCTGTTGGTGACAACTGAAGGTTTTTGAAAGCCAGTTTGAGACCAACCGCGATATCCGAAACCTCACTGAGCAGTCGTGGATAACGAGCGTCGTGAAATCGCGGCGGTTGCAGTGGGCAGGTCATGTGGTGCGAGCGCCGGTAGGGCGGGCTATTGTCACAGCGATGAATGGGAGGGTGAATGCTCTGCGACCGACGGGGCGGCCTAGGAAACGGTGGTCGGACAACGTAAGGGAGGATGCCCAACGCCTGGGGGTAGGAGATGGGCAGAGGGTGGCTCTAAATCGAGTCGAATGGAAGGCGGCGGTAACTGCTGCAGTAGGACTCTAAGTCCTGTAGAGCCATCAGAGCAAGTAAGTAAGTTTGAGACCAGAGAAGGTCTTTTTGAGCCAAATGAAGACTGCTTAAGGACCCTCAAAGCCACCTAAAGGCCGTGAAAGACCACTGAGAGCCAGCTGTAGGCCACTTAAGGACATTTCGACCCAGCCAGAGGCCATTAAAGATTCTTGAGAGCCAGCTGAAAGCCGTTGAAAGTCATTCAAAGTCTTTGAAAGCCAGCTGGATACCGCTGAAAATCCCTTGAAGCCAGCTGCAGGTCATTCAAGGTCCTTAGGAACCAGCTGGAGGCTAGTGCAGGTCCTAGAGAGCAGGTCGGAAACCGTTAAAGGCCTCTGGAGGCCATTAAAGGTCCTGTAGAAACCACCTAAGTTCCCTGGATGGCAGCTGGAGGTTACTGTAGGACCTTTGGAGCCAGTTGGAGGTCTGTGAAGGTCCTGGAGAACCGACTAGAGCCCGTTAAAGGACCCTGAAAACCAGTAGGAGCCATTGAAGGCCACCCAGTGAAAAATTTTTATACCTTTTCTTATACATTCTTATATCATTTGAATATGAAAAAGGGATATAAATTTTCGACTATCTTGTTTTTATACGAAAACGAAATTAATTGAATATTGAAATCATCATTTCAATACAAATCAATTATTATTTAATGATGTCTTAATATTTATATCATTTCGTGTCGTATGAAATAAAGTTCAGATTTGTATAAAATAAAGTTCAGATTCGTATAAAATGAAGTTCATATTCGTATGAAAAAAAGATAGTCGAAAATTTCTATCTTTTTTTCATATTCAAATGATATAAAAATACTAAAAGATATAAAAATTTTTCACTGGGCACCAAGAGGTGCATGACCTCTTCAGTTGTACCGTAAACTCTACAGAGACACAACTGAAGATTATAGAACATCCTTGAGAGTCACTGGAAGCCATTAAGGTCCTCAAAAGCGAGTTGTAAACCACTAAAGGACCTTGGAAGTCAACTGAAGATTAGTATAGGTTGAGTAATGCCAGCTGGAGACATTTGAAAGCCACTGAGAACTAGCTGCAGACGGTTGAAAGTTCCTGAGTACCCGCAAAAGACCATTGAAGGCCTTCGTACACAAGCTAGTGGCCACTGAAGACCCACAAATAACTGACAACAGCTGCTACTAACCAAAAAATACCATCTACTTAAGCCAGCCTTCTTTTAGCGAATAAACACCCTCACAAAGTACTTTCAAATCCTTCGAAAACAAATCCAAATCACCGAATTACAGAAAAAGACAAAAAAATTCCGACACTTTTACTTTTAAAACTGTTTTTACTTCATCTCATCCGGCAAATTAAAATAATCCTTATTTAATGGCAAGTCGATGAAATCCGTGAAACGATTTCCTCCCGAAGATAAAAATGATAATGAATGCAAAAAAAAAAAATCTAGAAAGCCGTTTAGAAGATATAATTAAATTGTTAGTCGGCGAAAATCAATTATACGTCAAATTAAATAAAAAAAAAAGAAAGGAAAAGAGATTTTCGCCACTCACTGAAGAATTTCTCACATTTAAAAAAAAAAAAACGCCAAGAAATTTATACATAATTACCTTCCCTCTATACAGTGTTAATTAAGCATTGAAAATAGGATCAAATACTCGAATGGATATATTATAATACCGCAGAAATGAGAGGGGAAGGGAAAAGGATAAGGGATGAAAGTAGCGGGGAAATTACAGGGAAATTATTACGAAATGAATTACTCTCCGAAAATCTTGTTGAGCTCTCCCAATAATAATTATTATAATTATCGAGACCTTTCGATTAAGTCTTCAAGCTTAAAATGATAGTAGGCGTGACTTGTCGGTGATGATTTTACCGGAATTATCGGGATCGTTTAATCTCGGAGGGAAAATTTCAAAACTAAAATTTAAATGGAGCCAATAAGCTTTTCAAGTGGCAAAGGTCTTTTAAGTCCTTTTGTGATGGTTATAACGTCCTTCAAGTATCCTTATGGGGCAGGGCATATTCTATGAATTTAAATGGGAAGTTTGTGTATTAATCGTGAAAGGACGTCCGACTTGCATAACTGGACATCAATCTGATTTATGAAAGTGTTTTTTTTTTTTTTTTTTTTTTTTTTGAAATTAATATTGTATTTATTTTATAGTGATCAAACTATAAATTTTCCAAAATTTCCAAAGGTTTGGGACTGTAGGGCCTTCTGCAGGAAAAAACAAGAACATTTCATGGTTGGAACAAATCTTTTGATAATTTTTTCTTGTCAAACGAATCCTCTCCATTTCAATTCTGTCTATTAAACACTTCTAACGGGAAAAATAATCTGCCCATTTCGGCTTACAATGGCTTACAATGGCCTCTGGCTGACTCTTAGTGGCTTTCAATGGCCTCTGGCTGGTTCTCAGTGGCCTTCAATGGCCTCTGATGGCTCTTAGTAGTCTTTAATCGGCTCTGGTTGGTTTTCGGTGGCTTACAATGGCCTCTAATTGGCTCTCAGTGGCCTTCAATTAGCTCTGGTTACTTCTCGGTTACCTTCAATGGCCTCCGATTGTCTCTTAATAGTCTTCAATCGGCTCTCATTGGCCTTCAATGGCCTCTATTAGGCTCTAGGTGGCCTTTAATGGACTCTGGTTGGTTTTCGGTGGCTTTAAATGGCCTCTGGTTAATTCTCGGTTGCCTTCAATGGCCTCTGATTGCCTCTTTACTGGCCTTCAATCAACTCTGGTTGGCTCTAAGTGGCATTCAATGGCCCCTAGTTAACAATTAGTGGCCTTCGGTGGCCTCCCGTTTGCTCTCAGTGGCTTTTAATGGTCCTAAGCGGGTTTTCTTCGGCCTTTTGTGGTCGTTTCCCTTGATGGCCTTCAATGATCTCCAGCTAGCTCTCAAGGGCCATTAGAGGTCTCTCGCCAACTCTCGGCAGCCTTCTGTGGTACCTACCGGGTCTTCTAACAAACAGCCATTTTGGCTCATAATGGCCTTCGCTGGTTTTCATTACCCTGAAAGGTCTCAAGTTAATTCTCAGTGGTCTGTAGCCCTCTCATGATATCCTTTAAAGATCTTTAACTAGCGCTCAGTGATTTTCATCGACTCTGTTGTAATTGAACCATCAAATGCAAAGTTACCAGCTACAATTGCAGATAAACAATCATTTTCAACCTCTGCACAAAATTTCCTCTTACTTTCCCCATTAAATACTCATTATCAATTTCCTCTTTTTTTTCAGTAATCTCTCCCAAAATTTTATTCATTGCTTCTGCAGATCCATAATGCATGAAAATCGTCCGCTTATACATTCATACTAACCCCCCTCCAAAAAAAGAGCATATTCCGATGAAGAAGATATGCATGCATGAATAATTCAAACCTGCATAGTTGAACATGTAATAAAAGTCATAAAAGTGTCAGCAAGGGGAAAAAATATATATCAGGGCTTCAATAGGTTACTTATTGACTACATTAAAACATACAGCTTCCATAAATACTGATATCTGCTCCGAGAAAATCAAAAATATTTACCATAAACCTGACGATTTTCACTCGAATAAGAATTACCTCATTCAAACCATGATATTTAAATGATTTGCACTCAAAACATTTTTAGGGCGCAATTTTCAGTAAACCTCCTTAATAAATAAAATATTTAATCAATGTTTTTCTTTAGACTTAATTCGATGTTTTCTCTTCGATTTTGCTCAGAAGCTTAATGGTTTCCTAGAAGAACCGACTAATCCTTGTTTTGGTTTTATTTTCCTTTCACCTTAAAAAGGTTAGCACGTTTTCGGCTGATGATCAACAAGATTCATGATCACAACCTTGGTTTACAAATATATACAATGGAAAACACCGGGAATAGTGTAGACATTGCCCGTCTAAATAGTTGGAAAAAGGAAACGAAGGTTTGTTTTCGGTAATACGAAATTCGTAATCGCGTAATTGTCATTCTGGTTAAGTTCGAAAACCGGTCAACCGTGTGATTGAGGATAATCGGGAATCTATCCCACTAAACTTCAAATTAGGAAAAAAAAGCTTTTTTGTGATTTTCTTCTTTCTTTGTTTTTTTTTAAAGTCTTAAAATGTTAACGTTGGAGAAAAGAATGAGGGATTAAGAATTTTCTTGTGCTCATGTCCTGGGGGTTTTTTTTTTAGAAATATTTATGAAATGTTACAAGCTCTAAAAAAATTGAAATGTTGGCCTATAGAAGACCAGACCAACTGAAAGGCCGATAAAAAGTCAATAGGAAACGCAAAATGTCGATAGGACCGTAAGCCGATATTAAATGTTTCAGACAATACAACAAGAGGCCAATGAGATAGCTAAAAAACATTGAAGATCTTCGTTAGCCAGCTGGAGGCACTGAGAATCAGCAAGAGTCTGAAGGCCATTAAGAGCCAGCTGGAGACCATTGAGGGCCAGTAAGAACCAACTAGAGATTATTGACGGCCTCAGAGAACTGGCTGGTCACCATTAAAGGCCACTAAGAACCAGCTGGTGACCATTGAAGGCGATGAAAACCAGATTGAGACCATTAAAGGTCCATAAGAATCAACTAGAGACCATTGATGACCTCAGAGAACCGGCTGGTGACCATTGACGACCTCAGAGAACCGGCTGGTGACCACTGACGACCTCAGAGAACCGGCTGGTGACCACTGACGACCTCAGAGGACCGGCTGGTGACCATTGACGACCTCAGAGAACCGGCTGGTGACCATTGAAGGCCATTAAGAACCAGCTGAAGACCATTGAAGGCCATTAAGAACCAGCTGGAGACCATTGAGGGCCAGTAAGAACCAACTAGAGATTATTGACGACCTCAGACAACTCGCTGGTCACCATTAAGGCACTAAGAACCAGCTGGTGACCATTGAAGGCGATGAAAACCAGATTGAGACCATTAAAGGTCCATAAGAATCAACTAGAGACCATTGATGACCTCAGAGAACCGGCTGGTGACCATTGACGACCTCAGAGAACCGGCTGGTGACCACTGACGACCTCAGAGAACCGGCTGGTGACCCAGTGAAAAATTTTTATATCTTTTAGTATTTTTATATCATTTGAATATGAAAAAAAGATAGAAATTTTCGACTATCTTTTTTTCATACGAATATGAACTTCATTTTATACGAATCTGAACTTTATTTTATACAAATCTGAACTTTATTTCATACGACACGAAATGATATAAATATTAAGACATCATTAAATAATAATTGATTTGTATTGAAATGATGATTTCAATATTCAATTAATTTCGTTTTCGTATAAAAACAAGATAGTCGAAAATTTATATCCCTTTTTCATATTCAAATGATATAAGAATGTATAAGAAAAGGTATAAAAATTTTTCACTGGGGACCACTGACGACCTCAGAGGACCGGCTGGTGACCATTGACGACCTCAAAGAACCGGCTGGTGACCATTGAAGGCCATTAAGAACCAGCTGAAGACCATTGAAGGCCATTAAGAACCAGCTGGAGACCATTAAAGGCCACGAAGAATCAACTAGAGACCATTGAAGACCTCAGAAAACGGGCTGGTGACCACTGAAGGCCATTAAGAACCAGCTGGACACCAGTAAAGGTCACTAAGAATCAACTAGGGACCATTGACGACCTCAGAGAACCGGCTGGTGACCACTGAAGGCCACTAAGAACCAGCTGGAAACCATTCAAAGCGACTAAGAACACTTTATATATTGCCCGAAGAGAAGAAATATCCACTTTTCGTCACATGGTTCCTTTTTAGAGCCTTTCAACCTGCGGAAGACAGCGGCTGGATGAAAATTGCTGGAGATCATAGAAAGGACAGTTAAGAACCGGCTGGTAATTATTGAAGACCAGTAAGAACCAACTCAACACTACTAATGACCTTTGAAATCCAAAAAAAAATAATTGAAAGTCAAAGTCAACCCGCTTAAGATAATTAAAAGCCGCTCAAAGTCAACTGGTGACCATTGAAAGCCGTTGAAAGCCAGCTGGAAGCCATTGAAGACCAAACCTTCCAGAACCCCTGAAGGCTGCTGAGACTTACCAGAAGCCGAAACTTAACTAGAGATACTTAAACCATTGGGATCGAGCAGCAGATCATTGGATCATTGGAGGCAGCTGAAACTTAACTGGAGGCGACTAAAATCCTTGAGAACAATCAGAGCTGAAGACATTGGAAGCTAGCTAGAACCAGTCGGAGGCCACTGACGTTAAAAGCCACTCAGAATCTCCTAGAGGATATTGTAAATAGGCTGAAGGCCACTAAAAGCCAATCATAAACCACTAAAAGGTCACGATTTTCAAGCTGGCAACATTTCTCAATTTTTATCAAAACCCGAATAAAAATAAATTCTTAAACAAAATAATTGAAAACATCGCCATATTTCAAAAGACAAGATGTACCGGTTGTTATGATTACCATCCTTTATTCTTAAAAAACAAACTTTTTATATTTCTTTTTATCTACTACGCTTTTGGTCTTGGGATATATAAAACTCTTGTAAATTATACATAAATTTTTGCCTGGTGTTTTCTTCGTGCAATTTAACTTTTCCTAGCTTGGATATTATTACAAGATAACGCTTTCATATTTTTCTCGGCTTACTCTCCCTCCCTCTCTCTCTCTCATGTTGCTTCAACTTCGGAAATATATTATCCTCAGCGTAATAGACGGTGTCATCTATTGTTAGTTGGAAAACTTTTTGTTTTGGCTCCCTCTTAGTATATAATCGTTGAAGCGTCGAGCTATTATTTCCAACTGTTAATGACATAAGAAATTCATCGTAAAAACAAGATTTGGCCCTGACATCTTCACACTTGATTGTCTACGATCAGGGCATGCTCATGATAACACATGCAATTAAATTCCTCATAAGGTGCCATAATCTTTTTTTTTTTAATAATTAAGGAAATTGATTTTGAATAAATTAGACGATTCAATTAAAATAAAAATCGATGCCACCCAGGTAAAAACAAAAAGTCATAAATTGTTATCAGACGCATGCGCTGAATTATAAAATCTTGAAATTATATATACTCTTCGTGTGCAACAAGGTGACGATACGTAATTTATTATGGAAGTAATTAATCGTTTAATTAACACTAAATGTCAATCAGAGAATTATTTTACTCGTCGATAACGAATTCGTAAGTGATTTTGCTAATTCACTCGAGTAATAAATAAATTTACGATGGGAAATTAAATGAGGAGGGAATTATGATGTACATGCGTCCGTTTATGTCTCTTCACACGTACAAAGTAGCCGATTTCACGTTGTTAATATCCTCACCTTTTGACTTTTTTTTTTCACAATAGATTTTGTCACTAATTATTATTCTCGGCAATAAAAAAAAAAATGAATGTGCTAATTAATTATTTTTTTATAACCGGCGGTTGAAATATTAAAACTTGTGGAAATTTTGTATTCATGGAAAGTAGTTTCCCCGCGACCGTAAAATACTGTCACGTGGTATTTCTTAATTATGGTTTAATTTTTCTTTAAACGAGAATAAAAAATTCTAATTTATTAATAATAAATTTTGTTTGCGGGGAATCTAATGACGTCAAGGTTTGGCCCTTAAACGGATTTTGACCTTTTAGAAAATTAGGTGATTATCTTTCAAAAAAAAAGAGAGTTTATGAGGGTTTGTTTAATTTTTTAAAACGTTGTGGAAAGATAAAGGTTTGTAATTATGCTGATTATAATACCCAATTTACTTTTAGGCTCATTTTATTGTGTTTTCTAGGAAATAGTAAAGAGAATGAATAAGAAAGAGCATATGAATCTTCCTAATTATTTTCAATCTTAAAGAATTCATTTTGATTTTTTTGAGAAATAGCAATTTGTAGCTTGAAGAAACTTTTTCATGGTACTAAAGAAAGCTGTTAAGGAACAGCGTGGCCCTGTTGGGAATGAAACTCTATATCTTACTAAAAATTTTCTTAAGGAAAAAAGCATCGGGGCTACATTAATAACTTGCTGATCGACAGTGGTGTCCAGCTAGATTAAAATGGCTTTCAGTGGTATGCTACTAGCACTCAGGGGCCTAAAGTTGTCTCTACTGGGTTCTCAGTATCCTTCAGTGGCCTACAGTTTCCTCTTAGTTATCTTTAGTGGTTTCCGGCTAATTTTCAGTAATTTAATGACCTCTACCTGGCTTAAAATGGCATCTGGTTGGCTGTCAGTGGCCTTTAATGGCCTCTGGAACAAATGTTTTGATAATTTTTTCTTGTCAAACAATAAATCCTCTTCATTTCAATTCTGTCTACTAGATACTTCGAACAAGAAAAGTAATCTGCCCATTTTGGCTCTCAGTGGCTTACAATGACCTCTGGCTGACTCTTAGTGGCTTTCAATGGCTTCTAATTAGTTCTCGGTTACCTTAAATAGCCTCTGATTGGCTCTGATTGGCTCTTAGTGGCCGTTAATGGCCTCTATTCGGCTCTCAGTGGCCTTCAATGGCCTCTATTCGGCTCTCAGTGGCCTTCAATGGCCTCTATTAGGCTATCGGTGGCCTTCAATGGCCTCTATTCGGCTCTCAGTGGCCTTCAATGGCCTCTATTAGGCTCTCACTGGCCTTCAGTGGACTATGGTTGGCTCTCGGTGGCCTTCAATGGCCTCTATTCGGCTCTTAGTGGCCTCTATTAGGCTCTTAGTGGCCTCTATTAGGCTCTCAGTGACCTTCAGTAGACTCTGGTTGGCTCTCAGTGGCCTTCAATGGCCTCTGCTTGGCTCTTAAAGGCTTCGTTGGCCTCTCGTTGGCTAGCAGTGGCTTTCAATGGTCCTAAACGGGATTTTTTTAGTCTTCCGCAACCCAGTTTGCTCTTGATGGCCTATAATGGACGCCAGCTGGTTCCCACAGGCCGTCAGTGCCTTATAGCTGGCCCTCAATGACCTTCAGTGCCCTCTAGTAATTTTTCAGCAGCCTTTAACGGTCCCCAATAAGTTTCCTTAGCTCCGTAATAGCTTTCAACTGGTTCTTAGTGGCCTTCAATGGTCTCTAGATAATCTTCAGGTGCCTTTATTTGTTTCTATCGGGTTTTCAATAGCCTCGTGCCTCCAACTAACTCTCAGCAGCCTTAAATGATCTCCAATTTGTTTCCTTTACCCTTTCATAATCTCAAATTGGCTCTCAATAGCCTTCAATGGCCTCCAGCTGGCTCATAGGCTGTGAAAGAAGTTACTGGCTCAAAAGATCGTGCTATTAATAAAACAGTAATTACGCCAAAGAGATATCTTTTTCTTTGAGGAAAACAATTCTCCATTCCAGTTTTGCATTCAAAATTTTCTGAACATTGGTTACATAACTTCAAAATCAGTCAACCACTATTTTGGCTCCAAAAGATTTTTTTTTTCATAACCCTAGAAAAAATTTCTAGAATCTACCAAGACTATCTTGAGCCAGAACACCTTTTCTCGGCTTGAGGCTCATTCTCTTTAAAAATCCTCTTCGGTGGCCACGATGAAAAAAAAAAAAAAAACTCGACCTTCCAAACCCGTCAACTTCATCAACTCCAACGTCAAAATTTTTCAACCCGACGCATCTTATTATACCCCACATCAAATCTAAATGTAAATCTTATTATTTTGATTCTAAAGCTCGTTAATGTGTAAATGGTAGAAATTTGAAATCCTCCTCAATAAATCAGATAAAAAGATTTTTCCTTGGATTAAATCGGCTTTCGTGTCAAATCCCATCATGTATCATGATGCGCTATCTTTCTTCAAATTAAATCGAGCTTTCTAGATTGAAGAAGAAGAAAAAATACATTTTCCAAGGTTTTTTTTTTCCCTCTCGGAAAATCGGGTTTGATAAATGAACGGCTTGAAAAGAACCTTAAATAGGGTGCTTTAAAAAAACATAACGAGTAATTAAGGGCGTTTCTTTCTCCCCCCGACAGATAAACTGGAAAAAATGTTACCCATTGACAAATTATGCATCGCTTTTATTCCTATACAAACTTTTCATGAATGGATATTGTTTGCAGATAATTGACATTAAGAGAACGTGACAGGTTTAGCTCTTCATGATGATGACTCGATTATAAGTTTAAATAATTTTGTTTGCAGTTTTTATTTTCCGGAATGTAAATAGCCAGGCTTACTTTTTTCCATTTTTTTTTTTTTTTTTTTGTAAATGAAAAGATTGAAATTGTAGGCGACTTCAAAAGTAAATATACCATTGTTTTTTATAAAACTAGATATCGTTCACGCTTTAAAATTTTTTTTCTCCTAGCACTGCAGCTTTGGTAAACATGCGGCGACAATGATCATTGCTTTTACTTTAATTAAAAAAATGAACGAGGAAAAAATTTCTCGGTTGTTGAGGTAGTAAAAAATCGGGAGCCTAGCTTTACACATAATTGATAAAGAAAAAAAAATGTAGTCTGCTGTCTGCTGTTTTTTGAATTTTTTTTATCTCTAACAAGCGTTTCTCTATTTGGCGCTTCATTCTTTTGCCATTTTTTATTTTTCAAAGTGATAAGAAAAAAGTTTCCTCTTTGTCAAAGAATCTAAGATAAGGGGAGTATTTCTTTGTCAGCTCAAATATTACCAAGACTTCACAATAGAAAAAAATCTACGTGGTTTACTTGTTGTGAAAATAAGCACAATAGGAATATAATCAAAAGAAATTATAATTTTTGTCAAAATCATTTCAATTTTTTTAAAAAACTTATTATTAATTCATACATTGACGAATATTAATTATCGATCCCCTTTTCTCTTTTGAATCATTCACACGACTCAATTAAAAAATAAATAAAATTTCATTTAATCGGATGAAATTTTTTATTCAAAAAATGAATGTAGCAGTAATAATGGCTAAAGGGAAATAAAAAGGATGAATGCATATTGAATCTACATACATTATCAATTGATCAAAACTTTGAAACTCGAAAACAACGCTTTATACTTTTTCACTCAGCTTGAAAGTAAAAACATTGCTAAAATCTTCTCTAGGGCCAAAAAAATTTTCCATAGGACGAAAATTTACAGCCCCGAGTAGATATATTCACTTAAGAGCAAAACGTTCCATTCTAGAAACAGAAATCTTTATTTAAACGCAAAATTTTTCACCTTAGCAGCCGAAATCTAGTCAGAGTTTGAAATTTTCGGTCACATGTCCAGAGATAATTTTTTCTCACCCTGAGGGTAAAAACTTATATTTTTGTTCGACAAGAAAGTTAAAAAAAATTAGTTTGACAAGAAATAATAATAAAAACAAATTGTTTCACAAGAAATTTTGAAAAATTTGTTGGACAAGAAATTTTGAAAAATTTGTTGGACAAGAAATTATGAAAAATTTGTTCGGCAAGAAATTTTGTTGGACAAAAAATTTTTTAAAAATTTGTTTGACAAGAAATTTTGTTGGACAAAAAATTTTTTTAAAATTTGTTTGACAAGAAATTTTGTTGGACAAAAAATTTTTTTTAAATTTGTTTGACAAGAAATTATGTAAAATTTGTTGGACAAAAAATTTTTTTAAAATTTGTTTGACAAGAAATTATGTAAAATTTGTTGGACAAGAAATTATGAAAAATTTGTTGGACAAGAAATTATGAAAAATTTGTTGGACAAGAAATTATGAAAAATTTGTTGGACAAGAAATTATGAAAAATTTGTTGGACAAGAAATTATGAAAAATTTGTTGGACAAGAAATTATGAAAAATTTGTTGGACAAGAAATTATGAAAAATTTGTTGGACAAGAAATTATGAAAAATTTGTTGGACAAGAAATTATGAAAAATTTGTTGGACAAGAAATTATGAAAAATTTGTTTGACAAGAAATTATGAAAAATTTGTTGGGCAAGAAATTATGAAAATTTGTTGGACAAGAAATTGTGAAAAAGTTGGACAAAATTTTTTTTTAAAATTTGTTTGGCAAGAAATTATGAAAAATTTGTTGGACAAGAAATTATGAAAAATTTGTTCGACAAGAAATTATGAAAAATTTGTTCGACAAGAAATTATGAAAAATTTGTTCGACAAGAAATTATGAAAAATTTGTTCGACAAGAAATTATGAAAAATTTGTTGGACAAGAAATTTTGTTTGACAAGAATTTTTAAACTTACTTTTCAGCCAAAAAATTACGCTTCCAAAAATGTAACTTCGGCCCTGCTTATTACCTCAAAACATCAATTTCAATTATCCACACCCTAATCAATTTTTTTTAAATTTTGAAAAAATTGAAATAATCAAAAGAAGAATAGGAAAATATAATCGAAGATGGATTATAGCCAGATCAAAAGCTTTTTTTCCCCCGATTATTTTTTTTTAAATTTTCCAATGGAGAGAAAAACGTCAATCAAACTTGTCTCGTCGACAATTATTACCATCATTTTTTTTTTCAAACTCCTCCGAATAGCATTGACGTATATATGCGACCTAATAACCAATTTTCTGTCATCTCATTTCCCCATTATGATGTCATCTTTGAATCTTGTTTAATTTGCTTTTCTCGGGAATTCACTACACTCGTTAGAGGAGAAAATAAAACCAATCGAAAAAGGCCTTTTCCATCGGTTATCGATATCCGATATTTGTTAGAAATATCAAAAGTCTTTTGTTGGAATACTTCAACTTGCGACAATTTAGCTCGTCGGCGCTTAAGTATGTGTGTGCTATAAATTTACATAATAGGGAAAACATTGTTTCAAAAGCGGATTCAGTAATATACAGTCAAATTCATCAGGCTTTTGAAATTTATTCGAGCTGATTTTTCAAGGTTAGCGTTACGTCTTGCATATAATGTAATAAAGAGTAAATAATTATAAGTTTCAAGGTTGGGCTACAGCAGTATTGTCTTTTCTTTTCAGGAAAATACAAAGGTGCTCGTATCGAAAACGAGGCCGCAACTAATATTAATATTTTTACTTGACGAAATTTCCTATAGTGGTAGATATTTGGTCTGCTTAGATTTTGGAATCATAGCCAGTAAAAAGCAGCGATTGAATTGATTTCTCTCTCTTTTTAAGTTTCCTAGTTCAACCGGTTAGAAGGCATCATTTGAATAGTCTTATTGCCGATTCCATTAGAGCAAAGCAAGGTAAGTACGATGAAAAATTTTCCATTTTAAAATATAAATAAATGATAAGACAAGCTCTACATCCATTACATTTTTGATATGAGATGACGTTACAGTATTGATTTCTTAAAATAGGTTAGAAGAATAGATCTCTAATATTTTTCAAACAATGATACAAATAAAAATTCAATGTGTTTTATTTTATCTTGGGTTTTGGAACTTAAAAATTAATACTTTTTTCTCCTTTAACTTACTTTTTTGTAAGTTCCAAAACCCAAGCTAAAATAAAACAGATTTACAATCATTGGAACGAGAAAAGACAAGTTTAAAAATTCAATGTATTGATCTAATTTGGCTTTGAGCAAATTTTTTCAAAATTTTTGTAGTCGAAGAAGAATTCTAAAAATTTTTGTAGTCCAAGAAGAATTCTAAAAATTTTTGTAGTCCAAGAAGAATTCTAAAAATTTTTGTAGTCCAAGAAGAATTCTAAAAATTTTTGTAGTCCAAGAAGAATTCTAAAAATTTTTGTAGTCGAAGAAGAATTCTAAAAATTTTTGTAGTCGAAGAAGAATTCTAAAAATTTTTGTAGTCGAAGAAGAATTCTAAAAATTTTTGTAGTCGAAGAAGAATTCTAAAAATTTTTGTAGTCGAAGAAGAATTCTAAAAATTTTTGTAGTCCAAGAAGAATTCTAAAAATTTTTGTAGTCGAAGAAGAATTCTAAAAATTTTTGTAGTCGAACAAGTTTTCTCAGAAGTTATGTAGTCGAACAAGAATTGTAAAAATTTTTTTAGTCGAACAAGAATTGTTAAAATTTTTGTAGTCGAACAAGAATTGTAAAAATTTTTGTAGTCGAATAAGAATTGTAAAAATTTTTGTAGTCGAAGAAGAATTCTAAAAATTTTTGTAGTCGAAGAAGAATTCTAAAAATTTTTGTAGTCCAAGAAGAATTCTAAAAATTTTTGTAGTCCAAGAAGAATTCTAAAAATTTTTGTAGTCGAAGAAGAATTCTAAAAATTTTTGTAGTCGAACAAGTTTTCTCAGAAGTTATGTAGTCGAACAAGAATTGTAAAAATTTTTTTAGTCGAACAAGAATTGTTAAAATTTTTGTAGTCGAACAAGAATTGTAAAAATTTTTGTAGTCGAATAAGAATTGTAAAAATTTTTGTAGTCGAACAAGAATTGTAAAAATTTTTGTAGTCGAACAAGTTTTCTCAGAATTTCTGTAGTCGAACAAGTTTTCTCAGAATTTTTGTAGTTGAACAAGTTTTTTCAGAATTGTTACAATAAAACAAGTTTTCTCAAAATGTTTTCCAATCTATTAATACATTTTTCTTGTCAACCAAATTTACTTACTGACCGCTAAATTTTTAATTTCCTTGAGCTACAAAGCAAAAGTTGAACCCCTAGCATCTTAAAATTAAACCATTCAAACAAGTTTCAACCTGCTCAGCAAACACACAATCCAAAATAACATTAGGATCTTCCTTTGTCAATTTCTTTTTATTTTTAAACTCTACTATAATATTTCCTCTATGGCAACTAATTCAATATTGTAAACAATCTTCCCCGAAATCCGTTTAACAATTTATATTTTTTCCTTCTTTCAACTCGACACAAAACTGACGTCATTTCCTTATTTCCCCAAATTTAAACAAGGGATTTTTTTTTTAGCATTCGGTTGAGGAAAACCGTTCCCCCATTCCTTAAGTACCAGTGACTCGTTTAAAAGAATTTTTATATTAAAAAATAAAGGGAAGAAATCTCTTTGAAGTGCACATAAAGCTCACGTCTGTAATAAAATAAAGTCATTTGAACGAAGGAAAAGGAGAGCGAGAAACTGAGGGATGTAAAGTAATGGAATTAAAATGCGAAAACTAATTAAAAGGAAGCAAGTATACTGGTTTAAATCATTCGTCAAGACAAAAAAGAAAAATTGTCATACATATTTTAAGCTGACTCTCACTTTTTTTATTTTTATTTATGAGAAGAGTAAAAGTTTAAAGGTGAGTTTTGTCACAGCTCAAGAGTCTTCTCATGTTCTTCCTCATTCTTCCGTTAAGGTTTTCGGCTTTTGCCTAAGTGGCTAAGCTACCTGCCACAGGGGAAATAAGGGGGGGCCACCACCTAAACTAACCACTTAAAATTCTATTGCCACGCCATTGAAAGTTACAGATGATAAAAAAAAACACTTCATACAGATTGATCTACAATATTTTAAATTAATAATCAGGTTTATTTGAGATGTTTAAAAAAATTAATTCCGAACGTTGCACTGCTTTTATACCGAATAATTAATTCTAAATTTAATTACCAAAAGACATTAGAGACTGAGGTATTATTTTTATTTAAATTAGTGTTAAAACAATGGAAAAGTTTAATGTTTCCCGATGAAAACGGTGAAGCAACCAAATAAATTAAAATTGTGATTATCTTGCAGCCTTTCCTCCCCCTTCCAAAAAAACAAAGTGCTATCAAGTTTCGAAAATGTTCGACTTCTAACATGTGCTTTTGAAATATCTTTTAACTTTTTACACGATTGTCGGGTTCAAACATAATTACAGAATTTTTCGGGAAATAAGGACCAAGTTCTTTACTATGATCTGATTTCTAATAGGTCAATAATAATCCTCAAAAATTTCCAACAGGCAAACAACGATTTTTAATGGCTTAGCAAGCCCGGACTTGCTCTTCCAGACGGCGCGGATAAAAAGACCAGAAACGGGGAGGCGAATTTTAGGGGAAAATTGTTCCTAATGGGTTTAGATGTGTTCACACAAAAAATAAAAAAAAATCGTTAGAGCCGTTTCCTAGAAAATCTTTAAAAACTTATTCTCTGGCCTTTTTTGGTCCTGCGAAAGCCATAAACTTAGCAGAGTGGGCTTCAAATCACGATATGAACCGAAAATTTGAAATCCCCGACCATTTTTTAGTTGAAGTCGAGTCCCATGTCGACGCTGTCAGTAAAACTTAAAAATTTTCGGTTTTTCCGGATTTTCCGGGAAGGGTGATTTTTCACGGAAAAATACCAAAGGGAAAAGTTGTTCCTTGTAAGGTCAGGTATCTCCACACAAAAAATGAAAGAAATCGTTAGAGCCGTTTTCGAGAAAATTCCCGAAAACTCTAAATTTGGCCTTATTTGGCCCTGTCAAAGCCGCAAATTTGGCCGGTTGGTCAAATCGCCTTTCTAAGGAAAGCGGTTGCCAATTTTTGTTGCGCTGGTTCGTTGATTTTGAAAATACGAAAGTGCTCGAACAGACGAACGGACATCAGCCCAAAAACCATTTTTACGGTTATTTCTCGCCATTTCACGGCAAAATACGCAGTTTGGCGATATTTCATTTTTAAGGCAATAATTCCTCGCTCTAGGCAGCTCGAAAATAAAAATTGGCTGACACTGTAAGAAGACAGTGTGAACTACAGACTACTCCGTAAGTGCCCTGTCTTCTTAGAATTCCGATAATTTTTTTTATTTAAAAATAAAAAAAATATACCAATTTTTTTCGTTATCTTCAATCAAGAAAAAATCACAAAAATTTTGAGCAAAAAAAATACATCAGCTGCATTAAATATTTCAGTCTTACTTTAAAAAAGACTGCAACAACAAAAGGGCTCGGGCCAATCCTGTGTAATAGGCCATTTCATTTCCGGATTGAGTGCGACAATAATACAAGCCGCCTTCGTAAGACACAACATCAAAACATCATGCAACACATCAACACTTGCGTAAGCAAGAGGAATAATAATAATAATAATAAAATAAATGTTTCTCCCAAAAGATCCATAACATCGTTCAACTTGAAAGAGAATCAAAAAGTTAATAGGTAAATAATAACTTGCTCAAGTAAACAAGATTAAAAGCTGAAAAACTGTGTAAACATTTAAGTGGAAAGGTTTTTCCGAATCGATGCAAAAAGAAAGATGTCGATGGTAAAGTTTTGTTTAGCGTTGCGTGACGTTGGAATGGAGGGGGAAGGGGACCCTACGGCAACAACCTGTTGCACCACCACCGTTCATTATCGAATTATAAACCCCCATACCCCCACTTATATACTTTCCTACCCCCGCCTATTTTAAAAACATTCTTCCCCTTTTATTTTAAACTCGAGAGTTTTCAGTTTTTAAACTTTGAAAAAAATTGAAAGGAATTTTCATTGAAAAATTATTGGAAGCGATCAAGGTCGAGTATATGAAAGATATATGGTCTTATTATGTTCATTAAGAAACGTGGCACGAGACGTTTGATTAAGTGTAAGGATGTTTCCGGGCATGGCCTAACCTTGACTTTTTTTGGGGGGTTATTACTATTTATTAAATTGGGAATTATATAGTAAGAAGGCGAGTAAGACTGCCCTGAATGAGATAATTATGAATCTTGGAAGAAAATAAAGGTAATTGGTTGTGTTGGGCAAAAAAAGGGAGTAAGGCGGGCTTTTTGTGGCGGTAAGCTCAACAGAAGTAATCGATAAGGAAAAAATGTGGTATAGACCCATTTTGCGCAATACGATAATGCGATAATTGGTATCAGGAAAAAATTTAATTCATGCCTGATCGAGTGTAGTTCTTATTCAGAAATATCTTAATTAATTTGCTGTTGAATAAATAATGCCGACAACAACCAATAAGCCGAAAATCATCAACAAGCGGAACTTGTAAACCAAAAATGATTTAAAATGACCTCCGCATCCAAGCCAAAATTAGTTGTTTCCTATAAGACAAAAATTATCTGGAATGAAGACGCACTGAGTTTTGGACGGAGCGCAGCCATCGGTGACTAAATTTTTTAAGAAAGCCACAACTGATGGAAATGTCAACAGCGTGAGGGTCTAAAACTCTACACTAGCCACTAAAGCCCGGATCAATAATTTTATGATGTAAATATTTCAATGAGAATTTTTCTGTTGAAGATCGTTAAGAAAAAATTTCTGCGGTCGACTTGGTATCCCTGCACAAGGTTAAAGCATGAATCACAAGTAATTCACCTAATCGCCCTCAAGAAACGCCCCAAGGAAGCAGTCTAACCAGAATAACTTCTTTTAGACGTCGAGATGACGTCGTAGACTTAATTTCGACGTCACCAGAAAACCCGGTGACTCATCAGGAAACGCTAGAGAATCTGTTAACCCTTCAAGAAGAGCCGGAGGACCTGGTCACCACCCAGTAATAATTTGGATTATTCACTCCTAAGGCCCATAAATATTGATCCTGCATCAACTTAAATCTGACCTTGCTCAACTTGGCCCAAAGTGAAGTTACAATATAAATCCAATTTTTGATTAAATTTATGAATGAGTTAAGTAAGCGTGAAGAACTCGGGTTTAAAAAAATAAGCGAATCGGGCATTTTACTCGAGGGAAAAGCAGTGACTCAGAAACGTGTTAAAATCCTACGGCTTAGAGTATTTTACAGCTTTTTACTCGGTTAAAAAACATCCCTTTATGAATTTAATGGGTTATGAAAGGAACCTATAGAAATCTTGCAGGGTGAAATCCTTCAACCCCTTTCTGAAATCTCAAAACTATCTCGAATAATTAATTCTAAAAAAATAAAAAAACTAAGATAAAAAGTGAAAGATTTCGTTTTGAAGATCACAAGCTACTTGAGTATTTCCTTTCTTAAGATTTTTTTAAAAATAATCTTTTCTTGTAGGAAGTGAAAGATAATGAGAAAAAAAATCACGGTTGTTGAAGAAAGGGCCGGAAGATTTATACAACGGCCCACCTGAAACAAGTCATAACTGGTTCCTGGTAGTAATTTTTCTTGGAAAGAAAGTCTTCAGCCAAAATCATTATTTTTGTCTTTTTTTTTTGTCTGAGTAAACAAAACGAATGTGAGAGTCATACTGAAGATTAAATTAAAAGCTAATCGAGTCACGGATTGTTCTTATCTGAAAGAATAAATTGACTTTGCAGGTTTCATCTTGTGAGATTTTATATTAAATCAAAGCAAACATTTTAAATGACAAGTTCATGGCCTGATTTTTTTTTTTTTTTTTAGAGAAAGATGATTGAATATTTTTCACTGACCTCAATATTTAATCTCAGTAAAAATGATTAATAGCTGAAATTCGATCGAATAAGTGTAAATCATTCCGGTTGTATAACCTGTAGATTTTTTATGAGGAAATCATGATGGGACAGGTAACAAATAATGCTTCATGCTTCTGCTATAACGTTTTTTGGGTGAAAATTTCCGGATAAGAAAATTTTATCTCCTAAAACTGTTCGTCGTCCTTACTTCTACATCTACATCTACTTCGGCTGAGATTGAGCTCAATTTTTCCTCAGATTTTGGGGACTTAAAGGTCTTCTAAGGGAATAAATGAGGAATTTTCAGGGACTTACTGAAACCAAAAAATTTTCTGAACAAATTTTTTCCAGATGTTTTGTCTTTAAAAAATTTTTTTCAAAATTTTAATAGACGAACAAGTTTTTTTCAGAATTTTAATAGTCAAATAAGTGTTTTTCGAATTTTTATAATCGAACATGTTTTCTGAGAATTTCAGAAGCCAAACAAGTTTATTTAAGAATTTGTACAGTCAAACCTCTAGATTTACTTTAGTTAACCATGTCTAAAGTTTACTCAAGAGTTTGTACAGTCGAACAAGTTTTCTGAGAATTTCAGTAGTCGAACAAGTTTTCTGAGAATTTCAGAAGTCGAACTAGTTTTCTGAGAATTTCAGAAGTCGAACAAGTTTTCTGAGAATTTCAGTAGTCAAACAAGTTTTCTGAGAATTTCAGAAGTCGAACTAGTTTTCTGAGAATTTCAGAAGTCGAACAAGTTTTCTGAGAATTTCAGTAGTCAAACAAGTTTTCTGAGAATTTCAGAAGTCGAACAAGTTTTCTGAGAATTTCAGTAGTCCAACAAGTTTTCTGAGAATTTCAGAAGTCGAACAAGTTTTCTGAGAATATCAGTAGTCAAACAAGTTTCCTCAGAATTTTTCTAGTGAAACAAGATTTCTGAGAATTTCAGTAGATGAAGAGTTTCTTCAGACTTTCAATAGTCAAACAAGTTTTTTCAGAATTTCAATAGTTGAACCATTTTCTTGAAATATCTTTCTTGTTGACCAAATCTTTTGATGATTTTCCCCTGGCAAAATCAATTTTTCAAGGGAAAACAATGAAAAAAAAAAAAATTAGAGAAAAAGCTAGAAAGTTTTTTCAATTTGATTTAAGTTTAAGCTTAGCTAGAAAATTTTTTTGGCTTGAAACGAACTTAAATCTGAAATTCACAGATTTGACACTGAATCGGGCCTGACTGAAATTATTTAAAGGCCCAAGCTGAATTCAATTAGCAATTATCAGTAATTAATGTAGAACTTTAACTCTCAGAGAAAAAATTCAGATTTTTCCTTTCTAATATCGAAAATTTTAATTTCCTGCAAATAAAAAAAATCTATCACTTAGACAATGACCCACGACGTTCAAAAATCATTCCCCGATTCCTAAAAAACCGAGATCTCCCCAATTTTTCTTATTTTGAGCCCGAATGCAAAATCTCTATCATTTATTTCTCTAGCAATTTCACAAAAATCTCACTTAAACAATCAAAAAATTCAATCAGATAGCATCTGCAATTATTTTTCCTGAAAAATGAATCACAAAAAAAAAAATGCCGCCGAAATTCAAACCACTCACATTCCGTCTACGAATTAAACAAATTGCAATAATTACATCATTTATCCCAAGAATTCAATTTACCTTGAAATTTGAAGACTAGGCCAAACAATGAGTACCAATTTCTCAAACGACGACCAACGACATTTTTCCTTTTTTATCTCTAAATCTTTAAAATCTAAACAAAATCACAACGTACAATTTTCCACATTAACATTAACATTATCTCCATTAAAAAAAATTTTTTTTAAACACAATAAATACGACGAATTAACACGAGAGAAAATAGAACCCGGTCCGACAAGCTTAAATGTATACTTGAATCGCCGACAGGAAAACAACAACTGAATCTAAAAACCCGCCAAGTTTGCTATCATCAAATGTAGCGTCTGCGCAAAAAAGTATATGGACGTATATTCAACTCTTATGGTTCGGAAAGGGAGTGTCTTTTAAGTTCCGATGAAAATTTAATTATATTGCTAACCACGAATTTCGTTCTTTGATAGATGATATTAGGATAGATCCATTTATGTGTCGCATTTTCTTTCTACCGAAAGAGAAAGTTTCCGTAATTGTCTGACATTTAAAATTTCCCTCCTCTTTTTCTTCAGTCTTTCCACCTTTTTGCGGTTTTTTCGCTTTTTATTCATCCAATTTATTTTCTGTTTTTTAATTGGATTTGCTAAGTGTTAAATTAACGTTACCAGTATAAATTACTTCGTCTCATTCGGGATTGTGGCCAAAAAAAGACCTTGCACAGGAAAATGCTTGTTTGATTTCAATGCTCCCTGTAATCCAACAGATTTGCTGCAGCGAGATCAAACAGCTCGCTAATAATTTTCAGCACACAAAAATTAAAATCTGAGTTAAAACACTGATCTTAAAAAAACTCCATGTAATATTTATTTATATCCAAAAATCATAAAAAATTTTTTTTAAAATAATCAATCAACTTGCTTTTTTAGTTTGACCTCAATCATAAATATTGCACTTAAGTACTGCTGTAAATTATTTTTAAAATGTATGGGATGAGTAGGATTTGGCAGATGCTCCAGCAATAGCAGAAAACGACATCAAAAAATTTTCTCCTCTCTAAACTTCATGTTAAACTCTTGATTTTGACGACAGATCCTGATGAGCTCAATTTGTTGAAAACTAACCTGATTATTATTTTTAAAATTGCCCAAAAAAAGTCTAGCTGGACTTTCTCAGCCAGTAAAATCTCTTACTCATCTACTTTTTGAACGCACATATAAAAAAAATTACTCACAGTCAGCTTCTGCAGTAAATGCAATTTTAAAACCCAGCCCTAATCAATTTGCCCTTTAATGCAGGTTAAAACTTGTCACACTACAGATGATTATGATGAAATGCTAAGCTGACATTTTCAGCTCCCAGCTCTTGTGAGAATATTGACAGACATTAACATACAATCATCTTACAAATAGGTGCTAACAGGTTTATGTAAACTTTTTTGAAAATATACTCAAAACAATTTATAAACAGGCTTCGTTCAAAACATAAAAATCTTGATGTGTAGATAATTTCACTGCTTCAAAAGCTTTAAAAAAATCAGCACAGAGGAAAATAATACCTCTAAACACTGCTTTTGCAGTCAATTAGTTAATAGCTTACAGTAGCACTGTGAAAACATCAATATCGGTCAGAGCTTTTAGAAAAAAAACTCAATTTGCAAAACGGACATCAAAAAAAAATTATTCACACTTACCTCTGCATTCTTAGCAAAACATATTACAGGTAAATCAGAATGTAAACAAAGCTATTACTCCCTCAACTGTTTTCAGCTTCAATATACAGTCACACTGCATAATCAAAACCTGCTCTGAAACTGCTCTTGCTGCTGTAAAAAAACTGGAATCGAACCTGAAATCACATTAACTGCTATCAAATGGCATAGGCATGAATTCCACTGAATTCTTCTTTGAACTGAATTTCACTTAAAAAATAGAACCTGGCTTCCTCAGTATTTTAATGCTAAAAGGATAATGCAATGTCATTTGTAAGTGTAGCACTAGCACATGGGGGGATCACATCCATGATTAGCAGTACGATTTCAATATGGTTTTATATCTAGCTTCTTGGGTCAAAACAGGATCACGTTCACATGATTGCTAACGAATTGGAAAACACAAAATTCCTAATGCAATCATCACAACACAACGGTAATATTTTTAAAAAAAAAATGAATCTTTAGATTCACCTTATGGCGTCCAAAATGGTAAAATGAAAATAGGAAAAAACTAACCTTTAAATGGCTTTAGGAAGATCATCTTGGCCACTCGTGTTTAATATACGAACGAACGAAACACAATTTAAACATTTTTTTAAAATATAATCATAATAATCACTAATATAAATCACAAAAAAAACACCAAAAACGCGGACAACTTAACCGAAGCCATCTAGGCAACTACGACTGCGTTAGATAATCACGTGACCTTAACTCGAAATTTTTGAAATAATTTTTTTTCAACTAGATTAAAATAAATATCATTTAAATAATAATAATAATTATGATTATTTATAAGCCAGGAATTAAACTGTAATTTGTCAAAGCCGGCATAAAAAGTAAAATTGAAAAAGTTTCCACACAAAAGTTGCCATTTTGATTGTCACTAGCCGACTGCAAAAAAATTCAATTTTTTTATTTATTTTTGCATCTGATTTGATGTAATTTTTATCAAGAATTCAATAAATTAATAATTTACGATCGAAACTGAAAAATGAAGTTATAAATGCAATTGTAACAATAATAAAACGATATACTCATGAACATAACCTAACCTCTTCACACTTTACATTTAACTTATGAAAAAAAGGTTTTATAACGATTTAACGATCCACAAACGAAAGAAAATATCGCTGCAGATCATTGTCCGTAGCGGGGAAGCCTACACTTGCTTTTGGTGCAAATACCGAAACCTAAACTAAGATTTTCAGAATTATCGAAGAATTTCTTTACCTCACAAAAATTTTAAGAACTTGCAGCTTTGCTGTTTTTATATCAAAATATCTCCCTGAGTTTTCTTATCCTCCTTTTACTTTCTTTTTTGCTTCATTTGAAAACAGGGGAAAAAACAGGAAGGAATGAATGAGAAGAAAAAAATTATAGGATGAAGACATTAATAATTCAAAAAAAGAAACCAGTATAACACATCATTATATATTTCATTTCATTTCATTTTTCTCATAAAGATTATATGATATACATAGTGATCTCGAAAATTTGAGCTTCTTAATGATAACACCGGGGGTTTTTCGAGATAACCGTGTACACTCAAGCAATAAAGTATACAGTATACATGCAGTTAGGGATGAAAAAAACATACTTTTTAAAAAAAAATTGAGATTTAGAAATTCCTGCTTTTCAAGGGGAATACAGTCATAATACATTTACATCTCGACGGAAGCGCCCACAATTTTTTCATTTTTCTTTTAATTTTAAACTATTAACTTCTAAGATTCCAAGCAAAAGCAAATATTTATTTCATTTTCATATACTTAAAATACCCGGGTAATTTTATTTTTTTTATTTTAAAAGTATATGAGATAGATTTACTGCGTCGTTTAAAATGACTAACAACGTGTTTCGTATAAACCAGATCTCCCGATGTAACGAACCCATTTAATAACATCGTGATCTGAATAATTGAGTTTCGGCTCGAAAACTTTTAAATATCTCACTTTGAATCCTGACGGTGCAAAGGGCACTTCGAAATTCATCGAAATCGGTGGTCTGGTCCATTTCTTTTTTGTATCCGTTTCGAGGAGTTCGATTTCTGCTGATAACTGAGTTTCTTTCATTCCTGCCATCCGTTTGATCCTGCAAAAAAAAATAAATATTATTTTTTTAGATAGGAAATTTTAAAAAACATTGAAAATTTGTTTCACTCACTTCCAAACGATCGCGTTTTCGGAAGCTTTGTATTTCGCTTTTCCTTTGAGGCAAATCAATTGAACGCCGGAGGTGTTTAACGGAGTTGGAATTTTAACTTCGATTTTCTGGCCGAGGAGAGATGGTTTAAAGTTTGATTTTAGTACGACTTTTACTTCCATTTTAGTTCTTCCAACTTCGCGGACTAATGGTATAACACGAAATGGTAAAGAGATGTCTTTGGTTGTGCGATAACTGAAATTTAAAAAAAAAAATTTATCTATATTTAAACCAGAAAAAAATTTCAGTGCTCAGTTTGACTTTCAACTAAAATCTTCTACTGCTGAAGCTCAAAAAAATTTCTCAGGCAAGTTCAAGTTTGCTTTAGCCACTAAAAATATTTTCTTGTCAATATGGAGCTTGACCTAAGATCAAAAAAATTTTTGAACTTGCCCAGATTTTTTTAAAAAATTTTAGCCTATTGAGTCAATTTGCAGTTGATAATTCAATTCTAATTTAATTTTATCAAATATTTACCGCATAAGTTCAAATTCCCCATCAGGTGGAATGAAACTTATAGAATGCTCTGTTTCAAATTTTGACAATTTCACACATTGATGAAATTGGCAATCATCAATAACAACTACAGGTTTTCCAGATCGTGCTGCGTCATCAGAACCGGCTCCAATTCCTTTCCCTTTAGCTTCCATAACGATTTTGTCATTGATCCCAAATTTACATTCAGGCATTCCTGATAAATATGATTTCATAACAACTTTACCAGCAACATGAGCAGAGAGAACTTGTCCTAAAATTAATAATAATTAATCAGCAAAAATTTTAAATAGTTTAATTTTACTAGTTTAAAAAAGATTTACCTTGAGGACTCATGAGTAAATTAACATACTCCAAAACATCCAAAAATAATTCATTTCGCCTGTACTTGATACCTTCTCTCCTCCATCCTATTTGACCAGTGACCTGAGAAGTTATTTGGGCTTGTTCTTCCTTTGTTTGGGATTTTATACCAGTTTGAGTGATAAATGTCTTAAGAACGCCAGTATCTGAGTTTTGCGGGTAGCCAAAATCTAAAATTTCTGCAAAAAAAACAAAGAGTTAGTTTCCGAAATAGCTTCTATCATTTATCCTTCAAAACTTACCATCTAAGAGTTCATAAATGAGTACAAAATTATTCTTGATATTTTCTTCTGATATCTTTCCAAAGTAAGATTGCATAAGATCAATGATTTTTAAGAGGAACTCGAAAACCAAAGCAGCATTGACATTTTGCTTTGTAACTGCGGCCAGCCATATATTCGCTCTCTGTTTCAGGAAAAAAATCATTATTGATAACATATTTCACTGAAATTTTTAAAAGAACACTCACCTTTATATGGAAGAATGAAGTTCTAGCTATATTGGTCACAGGGCTTCTAACCTGCTGCCTAGCATGTATAACATTTACCCTAAAAGCATCAACCGCATTCCTTCCAATATCATCTCTATAAACTCTTGATATGAGTACTTCACCTTTGTGATTATACACAAAAAGCCCACCAATCATATTGCACACCTATTAATGAAATAAAAACGACAATTTAAAAATTTAAAACCAGAGGAGTATCCAGTCAGCAATCATGGCCGCAGTAGGCGTTTTCTTATTGATAACCCGAACGGATTTATCGTTGTAATTACAAAAAAAAATGAGAACGGTTTCTAACCTTTCGTGTACAATTACTCCACCGTCATCAAATACAAGTAAATACTCGTATTTGATTAAAAAATCTCCTCAACGAAATCAATAAACGTCAAAAATCGAGATCGGCTTACTTGCAATCTCGCCGAACCGGAAACGGAAAAAAACGTGTCAGCAGACAAAAAACGCAACGTTGCGTTGAATTTCCGTTGATCCTGTCATTTGTCAAAAAAAAATGTAAACAAAACGTATTCAGGGATGAAATGTTTCTTATTTTAGTAAAATATGTGAAGTATAAGTATTAATTACGTTAAAAATGGATGCTCCTGTTGTTATACCGATCACGTTTTGGAATGGAGTTCTTCCTACGCAGCAAATATCATGTATTTCAGTGACTCCAAATATGAAACAGATTGTGACTTCCAGCCATAATGGTCAATTATGTATTTTGGATTTTGATGTTAATAATAAGGAGATAGTTCCTAGGAATGTTTTAATAGCTCATGAGGATCCAGTCATGTGCCTGGTATGTACAAATGATTACGTGGTCAGTGCCTCTGAGGGTGGTGAATTGTGTCGATGGAATTTGGAAGATGGATATTGTATCAAAAAATTCAAATCAGTTTACATTCATAAATTTATGAAATTGTTCAAAAAATCTCAGGATGAGGAACTGATTTTTACATGCGGGTATTATAGTGAAGTTTTTGTGATACATCCATACACACTACAAACTATTTTTGTTTTAAATTCAAAGACTGATTCAGATTGGATATCATGTTTTGAAGTTATTAAATCATTGGAATTGAAAAGTGATGTTATAATAGGGATGACAATAGGCGGGAGGATTAAATTATGGGACGTACAAGAAATGAACAGTGAAAATGTATATGAAAAACAATCAAATTTGTTACCAGTTCAAAACGTAATTGATCTCAAAGTTAATATTAATCAGGATAAATTTTTAATTGTTGGATTAAAAAATTGGTATATTTTTGATTCTAAATTTTTAAGGATGATTCATTCAATCGAGGAGAAAGAAAATTTAATAGCTGGGAATTTTTTAAATGAAAACATTGTGGTCGCAAGTGACTGCGGGAAATTTTATTTATATGAGATAACTGATGTTGTGACTTTAGGTTGTGTTTATTGGGATAAAAGTATTAAAAGGATGTTGGCTGAGCCTGCTGTGAATATTTTTAATAGTCAGTATTTTTTTTATGGGGATTTTAATGGGAATTTGAGTATTTGGGATGTTAATAACGATAAAGTGAGTTTAAAAGCAAAATTATTTGATGATTTGGCAGTTAAAAAAAATGGATTATTCGAAAAGTTAATAGTGAATGAAGTTACTGCTTGTATTTATATATATAGTTTGGATAAATTCATGATTGGATGTGTTGATGGTGCCATAATTGATCTACCTGCATTCGAGACTGTTTTATATTATTACTTCAAAAAAACTACAAAGCCATATTTGCATGTATTGACAGGACATTCAAGTAAAGTAAGTTGCTTGATATATCCACATGAAAAATATTCACATTATCCTGATTCGTATTTAATAAGCGGGAGTAGAGATTTTTCAGTATGTTTATGGGACATATACAAATCGCAACTACTCCACAAATTTTGTGTTCATAGCGGTGAAATAATTAAATTAATAATCCCACCTGAAGACTGTAAAGTTCGAATAAAAAATAGCATTTGCAGCGTCTCAGCTGATCATTCCGTCGCTTTATTAAATTTAAAAGAAAGGAAATGCATTATTTTAGCAAGCAGGCATTTATTTCCTGTAATTACGATTAACTGGAAACCATTAGATGATTATATAATTGTTGAATGTTTTGATGGAACTATTTACGTTTGGGAAATGGAAACTGGTCATTTGGACAGGACGTTAGATGGTGCATCAGCTCAGGAAGTATTATACGCTTGCAATAACAACAATCAATCATCTGTTGCTAATTTTTATATAGAAGATAAAATTTTAGTTGGGAGAGATTATTTAAAAAAGAATATTTTACGATATGAAGAAATGAATTCTATAATTTCCATTCATGATTTCGATAAAAATCATTTGATATTGTTTAATTTAGAAAACTTATTAAAGCAAATGAATACAATTCCTTTTATAGATTTAATGGATCCGGTTATGAATCAGAAAATTTATTCCTTGACTCAGCCTGTTAATCCGGACGTGCAAAGGAAGATAAGTGAATTATTGGATAAGTTAAAAAATGATAATGCGCAGGAAGTTAAGGAGGAAAAAAAATTTTTATCAGTCGAGGAATTGGCTAAATTTTTGATTTCGATATTACATGATTGGGGGAAGGATTCCGAATTGGATTTGATTTTGGGAAGTAGATTGAAATTACAGAAACCGGATACAAGTCCTGATTTTGCAATCATGGCTAGAAATGGAATTTTCACTTTGTTTAATAAAAATTTTAAGAGTTCGAGCTTGGTTGCTTATAAATATATAGCAATGTTCGCTTTAGGAAATGTATTGGGAGTACCTGAGATTTGGAAAATATTAGCAGAGAAAAATAAAATAAATTTGGAAATCTTAGCCAGTTCCTGGCAGAATTCATCATTCGTAATTAGAAATGTCATAAGGAAATTATTAACGTTTTATTTACAACACTTAACTCCTGAGGAATATTCTAATTTGTTAGAGCACTGGTTCAAATATTTACCGCATTTTAAAATTTTAGACAAATCGTCACGTGAAAAATTCGATTTCGATAATAGAGACATTAAAAAAATCGCATTAGTTATATTCGGAATAATAGGCTCGGACTTAAAGTTCAAAATGGTGGACGTGAAGCTTCAAGAGAATTATACATTCGAAACATGCGCGTCTTTTTTATATTTATTACATCTTCCTGAAGAACATAAATCTTTATTAAATGAATTACAAACGATTGCGATTGACTTAATTGGAAGAGGATACACTGTCTGGGAGCCTTATTTGAAAATAGAAAAAATATTACTCGCTTTGCTTGATATCTGCTCGGATGTTTACAAAGTTAAAAATTCAACTGATCACGTGACTCCTAATGTTGATAAATCTCTCACTGCGCATGACACTTTGAAATCAATCGCGCTTGCGCGTACTGATAAATTTATTATTTATTTAATGAGTGAAATTAATCAAATGAAATCTCAATTAAAAAACGAACATAATGTGATTGATAAATCCAAAACGGAAATTATACTGATTTTTCAGTTGTTATTGGAAAAGACACCATATTCGATGCTTCAATATTTAAATGAAACCGTCACGATTTTATTATATTGCATTTATCCGAGTCAGCTAAAACAAGATGACATTAAGGAATTGATACCGATTTTAAAAAAATTTGATCAGATTCATCATTGTGTGCAATTTCAGAGAATAGCAGTGGGACAAATTGATGGGCTGATTACGATTCATGATTTGAAATCAGGAAAAAGTCAAGCGATTCCGGCTCATGATGATTCAGTTAGTGCTGTTATGTTTTCTCCTGATGGAAGGTTATTGGCATCGTATAGTTGCTTTGAGAATAAAATATCATTTTGGCAAGTGTCGAGTGGAATGTTTGGTTTGGGTCAACTGAATGTTAAGAATATTAAATCATGTCCGATGCCTGAATTGCATGATGAGGAAATTACTAATCATTTGGATATAGCAAGATTAATGTGGATTGATAATAAATCAGTGACGTTGAGGTTATGCGATGGAAGTGAAACTGCCTTTCATTTGTGATTGTTGATGTGCCTTTTTGGGTTTTTGATTGTGAGAGGAGGATTACGCTTTTTTGGGGGATTTTAACTGAGCTTGAGAACAAAAATATCTGCATTTTTCATATTTCTATTTTAACTGGCCAATTTTCTCACTCTTTTTTTGTAGAAGATTTTTTTAATTATTTAAGTTTGTTATTTGTAAAATTTTTATAAAGATGTAACTAAATATACATGAATTATATTTCATTAAATTTTGTTCATTTGTCTTAAAACTTTTTAGATGTCCAAAAAGCTGTAGTAGCAGCAAACTGAAAGAAATAAGGAATTGACATCTATGAGTGGCTTCCTACCCCTGACGAGATTTCACAAGAACATTAAGGGCTTTAAAAGGGGAAAAATCTGAATCAGGTACAATTTCCATGACTCCAAAGAAATTTCAAACTTTAGCTAGAACTGGCTGCAGCAGTAATTTTAGCCATAGCTTTAATTTTCAAACCAAGAGTGAAGAAATTCAACCTGAGAACTTTCCAAATCATAAAAAAAATTTCGAACTAGAGCAATTTTTTTTAAAATTTTTTTTATTTTTTGTTTCATCATTCATTTTTCCAAATTTTTCGCTTAAATTTAAGGTCCTTACAAACTATTTTTTTCTTTTTTTTTTCTTCAATTTTTTCTTCTTTTTTTTTTTAAACTAAACTACTTTTTTGATTCTTTTTTTTTTTTCATTTTCATTTCATTGTAAATCTAAGTGTTTTTTTTGGTCTATTAGTCTACCTTTTTTTTTTTATTCTTTTTAAAAAGCTATTTACAATTTTTTTTTAATGACAAGCCGGTTCAACAAAATAAAAATCCGCGGGAAGTATATAAAGATTGAAAAAAAAACTCCTAAACGTCGACGAAAAAACAATCTAATAATATTTTCATTTACAAATAATAGCAATAATCATAATAAAAAGCAAGAGATCTTCTAGAAAACAGTTCGATCTTTTAATTTACTAATAACTTTTTTTTTTAAAGTCTCGAAATTTTTTTTAAATCCCATTGAAAAGTACCATTTTTTTTATTTTGTATAAAAAAATATAACCGACAAAAAAAAACAAGTCGGTATCAATTTTTTTTTAATTATAAAGACTACAAGACTTTTTTTAAAAAAATTTTTAACTTTCATTTAATTTTTTTTTTTTTTAAATCGGATCAACACTAAAAGTCAACAAGAGATCATTCTATAGTTAAACAAAAGTTGACTTTAACTACACTAGCGGTTATTTTTTTTAAAAAAAATTACATATAAACTAGTGCTTGAAAATTGTTTTCCTTTTCCTGATCCTTTGATTTTTCATCAAACCGAAAATGAACTAAAGAGCTTTTATAACCATTGTCGCCATTTATTCATGTTGTTAATTATTTTTTACTACCGCTCAAGCCCAGCATAGCAAATAACATGGTATGGCCTCAATCTCAAACACCTCAATAAAATTCAGGTTTAACCAGATTTGGTTAAGACTATAACCTCGGATCTGTCAATCTGTGGAAAGTTCCAGTAATCTCGCCTTCGCTGCTTTTTTTTCACGGTGAGTAAACACTTTCGAGTATTTAAAGTCAACGAATTTAGGTTAGTTTACTCGGAGATATTAAATTGCAAGAAAATTCTAATGATTAATCCGAATTTTGATTAATCATAGGCAGCCATCTTGGATTCTTAAGTGAGATAAAAAATCCCATTAAGATAAGATTATAAACATAAGCAGCGATCAAACGATCATGTTTAAGAGGAGAACTATTAATTTGGATATTCGTGAGATAGTAAGCAAAGCCCTTGTAATTATTAACAATGCATTCGTTTCGTCACTTCGGAATAAAGCCGGGTCCTTAACAAAATCGCTATTTCCAATTAAACAATTAACTCTACAGTCTTACCGTGGCATTTTTTTAAAGCGATAAAGATTACTTTTTCCCATTACAATGAAATTCTTATTCGAAAACAAGAATTCCGCACTAATAAATACTTTTTTCGTATCTCACTTTCACCACAGACAGAATGAATGAAAAGCCATTTTGACACTGCCATATAGATAAGTGAAAATATCTAACTGAGAATTTCATTAGAAGGCGGTGACTTGATTTTTTATTTAAATTGTCATCAAAATGGCGCCCATGAATCACAAACTCGATATCTTCCCGTTCCTGGATATAAAAGCTCTTCAGAATGAACAAAAAATTAATCAACGACTATTTTTTTATAAATTTTTAAGGCAAACGGGTATTTAAAAAGATTTTTTTCTCAAATCGGGGAAACGAAAAGAATAAACGAAGAATGTAAAAAAATGATGCTTCGGCTTGCCAAGAATAACAGAAAAAAACCATTTCTTTAATTTTTTTTTCATCTCATTTGTGTTTTATTTTACAAATTTCACTTCGGTAGTTTGAACTACATTTTTTTTTTTTCACTTAAAAATTCTATGCTTTTTTTTTCAACTAAGCTATTTTTCTTTTTTTTTCTCTTTTGATCTTTTTTTTCCCGTGAACGGAAAACAAAAAGATGAAAAAAAAAAATGATACTATAAGACATAACAACTAGGATCACTTTTTACACGCAGTTTTTTGTTTTTGTTTCTTTTTTTGTTTGGGATTTTAGCAAAAATCCTTTTTTTTAAAAGAGACATCTACGATATACATTTGTGAGGAAATTCCTTTATGACTGACAAACGAATTTCTCATTACACAAGCTGTACAAAAAATTTTTTCTTTGCTCAACTCTCCCCTCCCCGGGAGTTTTCGTCCTTTTTTTTTTAATAAAACGCGGAGAGTTGGACAAATATAGGAAATTAATTTAGAAACAAAGACCGAAGGGGAGAGGCGATCGAGGGGCGGAGGGGTAAAGGAAAAATCCTATAAATATTTATATAAAAAAATTCTTCTATCTGGAACCGATCAGTTTTTTTTAGACTCCTTGTAAAACATACAGAGATACAGTCTTCGTTTCTAAAAAAAAATTATATAAATTTCCCGAACGGAGGTTTTTTTTTTTTTTTTTTAATCTACACCGCGTTCGGGCAGTCAAAAAAGAAAAAAAACTTGCGGCAAAGAGACGTTTTTTACGCAGTCATTCCGCAAAAAAATTCATTTTTCTAAAACACTTAATTCTAAAAGGGTTCTATCTAAATTTTTTTTTTATACTTTTACCTAAGTTTTATTATTTTTTTTTTTTCATTCATTTAATTTAATTTAAATTTTTTCTTTTTCTGTTTTTTTAAATTTCTCTTTCTTACATTTTAAATTTCTTTTCAATCCGATTCGCCGTTAATATATTAAAAAACCGTGTCTCGTTTTTAATTATTTCTTTTTTGGCTCCGAATATTTCAAAGAATAATCAAGATTTTTAAAAAAATTTCTAGAAAAAAGATGGCGTGGCCACTTATGGGAAAATTAGAAAAAATAAATAAAACAGCGAAAAAATAAACGCTTTGACTTCTTCGTTTGAGATGAATTGAAACTGGATGCGAGGGAAGCAAACGAGCAGGTTCGTTTTTTCTTGGAAAAATAAATAAAAAAAACAAAAAAGAACGTCCTCGCAAGCTTACCGATAATAAATAAGTATAAATTACGTATCAAAGCTGGAATAAATTTTTTTAACTGCAGAATTTTGAATAATGTAATTTTTCAGGGTTGAAAATTAAAACAAATTCGGAATCCTGAAATTTTAAAACGGTTAGTTGTCACCATAACAACGCCTGGCGGATGCTAGGCAACGTTTGGTTGTTACTAGGCAACGCCTGACCGTTGCTTGGCAACGCTCGACAGTTGCTAAGCGAAAGTTTTAGCGAACTTTCCTTCTTCCATTTATTTTTAATCAACGTTCTTATTCCAACTCTGATAATCAATCAATTACAATAACAATATTTTAATCAGTCATCATTCGTATTTTAACATTTTTTTAACTGCCGCCATACTTTCATTCAGTTTTATTTATCAAAATAGGGTTTTACAATTTTTTCATTTGTTTTAAAATGTCAGTTCCCTATTTTAAACTTAGGCGCTTTCTTAACTCCAAATATATCGTCGTTAAATCGAACTAACGATTTTCGATTATTTCACAAAATCCATTTTGGAACAGTACAATGTTTCATCAAAATCGGGAAGCATTAGTTTTTTTTTATTTTTTTAAATCGTTTAGAAAAGAAAAAACGAGGTTTTTCATCATCATCTTCGATAATAATAAATAATAATTAAAAAATTAACTAACGCAGATAGATCACTTCGAATAAAAAAAATTACAGTATCCATTTAAATGTAAATAATATCAAACTTTTGAAAAATTTCATTTTAAATATTTTTTAAAAGTCAGGAAAGACTGTAAATTGAAAATAGCAGCAACGCCGAGCAGGGAAATAGCTTTTTATTTATTAGTTAGCAAACTCTGACGGTCACTAGGCAACGCTTTCGGTTGCTAAGCAACGTTTAACTGTTACCAAGCAACGATATCGGTTGCTAGGCAACGTTTACTTGTTACTAAGCAACGATATTGGTTGTTAGGCAACGTAAGACCGTTAGTTAAAATACTCTCAGCTCTCGTGGCATTACAAAATCTAAAATAAATTCTTTTTTCATTTTAATAAGCTAGATCCTCTTTCTAAAAAATTTCTGGCATCGCTGCTAAGCGAAAAAATCGTGTTAAACTAATTTTAGGTAAGGTTTTCGTTATTTCATTTCTTTAACATGATCTTCAATAATCTTTTAATAAATTTAATGCTTAATGCCCTTTTTCTTTAAAATTAATTTCGTTCGAACAATAAGAAATTAACTTTTAGCGTTCCATTTTGCTGTTTTCACAACCGCTTCGAAAGAAACCTTCATTCGATCCCATTTACCTAAAAGTAGTAATAATAAAGTGATTGAACACGGGGAAGGAATAAGGCAAATTTCATTTACTTATTTATTTTTTTTTAAATAATAATAATAAAAAAAAAAAAAATAGAATGTAATAATAATAATAATAAATTCGCTAGTCGAAAAAAAAATAATAATAACAAATTCAGAATGAAACGTGATCACAGTTGCGATTTTTCTCAGATTTCGAGAGGAACATTAACCCCGTTAACCAATTTGTTTGTTAATTTGATCTCGTTATCAGTCAAAAGAAAAGAGCTACGGCAGGTTCGTAGCCAGAAGGGAGCTGGAAAAAATTCTGAGCTCCCCTGAAAATTATTATAAGGGTATCTAAATTTTTTAAATAGCCCAAATAGAAAGAAAGTCTTGGTGCGTAAACTGGCTACGGGCCTGAGCTACGGTCGAATCATTTAAATTAAATTTTAAACACCACTAATTCCGCGATTTTCTCGATTCTATTTAACAAATTTCTACTTCAGCTAAACATTATTTATAAATTATATAATTTCCTTTTACGGTGTTACGTCAGTTCATTTTTCTTAAATTTTAAATTAACAACGATTTTTCGAATATCCGCTATGCAAAAAAATCCTACATCCGGAAAAAGCACAACTTCATGAATTTGTCTCATATAAATGACCAAAAAAAAGGGTAAAAGTTTTTTTAAATGTTGTATTTGTTTACTGGTTGCTAGGCAACGTTTAATTGTTACTAAGCAACGACATTGGTTGCTAGGCATTGCTTAACGGTTGCTAAGCAAATTTTAGATGACAACAAAGCGACAAAAAAACTTTTAACCTGTTTTTCCGCGATTTTTTCGATAATAAGACAAACCACTTTAAAAAAAGATAAAAAGAAATAAATAAAAAAAATTCTAATTAAATTTTTAACTCCGCGATTGAAAATAATTCAATAAATTAAAAAAAAAGAAAAGGAAACAGAGCTAAGGCCTTTTTTGACAGTACATATAGATTTTTTTCCCAAAAAATCCGTTTAGCAAAAAAGAAAAAAAATATTAATAGAAAACGACGAACAACAGAAAGACATAAAATTATAAAAAAAAAATATATGTATCTCTACAGTAAAAGATTTATTTTTCCTATTTCTCGAGTTTTCTTTTTTATTTTGTTCTTAATATTCCTCACCTATTATTTTTTTTTAAATTTTTTCATTCGATTAAAAAAATTTAAGAAATCCCTGAAAAAAATTCTACAAACAAGCATGACTCGTTTATCTTTTTTTTTTTTTTATAAAGGCTCTTTTAAAGTAAAATTTTCCCAAAACAAAAAAAAATTATACTTGGTTTCGTTTAATTAGTTCGAAACCTAAAAACTGGTTAATCGCTGTCAAGAAGAAAAAAATCGGTTGGAATGATTTTGCGATCGAGAAGAGGATTTGAAGCAAATTTTGAACTTTACTTAGAACTAGTTTCTTTTTTTAATTCTTGGAAGACAAATGGGGGGACAAAAAAAATAAAACTGGAAAATTGAGGAAAATTCCAATTAAAACTAGGGAAGCGAAAAAAAGACCTGCAAATGATATCGGAGGCAGCTGTCCTCACTTTGCAGCCAGAAGAAGCCAAATTTTTAAAGGGGTTAGCTGGATGGCCAAAAAAAGATTTCTATTGAAGTTAAGAAATGAAAAGAGGCCTTTGAATAAAATGAAGTGAGTGTTTGAGGCCAGTGCGCAACTATAGAAAGCCGAAAAAATCGTTTGGGCAATAATAGACCTCAGATTATGGCCAAAAGATCAGGAAAGGCCTCTAAATGTGCTAAAACCTTTAGCTCACACAAAAAAATAAATTTTTTTTATTACAGCCCTAAATAAAGAACAAAATTAACTTCAAATCTCCTCATCTTTTCAAACCAAAAACCTTCACGTTATCTCTCCCAAAAAAATCGCGATCGAAATTTCATAAATATTAAAAAAATATCATCAACCCATCGAATATCTCCCGTTTCATTTTTTTTTTAAATACATCCCCATTTTTTTCAATCTAATTTTCCTCCCCAGCGATGATGAAAAATTTTCATAATCATATAAAAAAAAGCGAAAACTAGTTTTCTTTTTTCTTTTGTTCAACACTACTATGCCTAACAATAAATTAAAGAGAATACAACTTTTTACAATAAATAAACTCTGACAAGATCTGACTGGAAAAAAAAAATAAAAAAAAAAAAGACGAATACAGAAAAGGTGAAGAGTCCGGGCAAAAACATATACATTAACAATATAGGATGCACTTTTGTGAGGAAAAAAAAATTCTCAGTCAAATATTTTTCAAAAAAAAAAAAATTGTTTAAGTATCACATGCTTTTATAACATTTTTTGGCAAATCCAACCCTGATTTTCAGTTTAAACAAAAAAAGTATTTCATTCCGTTTGAGCTAAATATAGTGCATCCTTTATCATGCAACTGAAGCTGAACGAATAAATTGCTTTTGAGCCATTAAACAAAAAAAGATTAAAGCTTTCGTGATTAAATAACATTTAATAAATAAATTAATTTTTAAAAAAAAAGATTCTCTTAACAAAACGGAGTTTTTTTTATCGGCGGAATGTTTTTTAAACTTTTCTAGCATTCCCGAGTCACGAAAAATATTTAGTGATTTTTTTTAAATAATTTTTTTTTTTTTTTTCATAATATAATAAGCAGGCCCACTCGCAAGGTTAGGAACTTTGCAGATAAAACATTGGAACGTGGCAAGTTATGTCGTGTCAGCTTCAATTCATCCGAATGAAGGGCGAGGGAAAATAAAAATAGAAAAAAAAGAAAAATTCAGACAGAAGACAGAGACAAGAGACAATGACGAAGATACGGAGACGGTCGACACTACTTTGGTTGTTGATAGGCTTGGTAATTATCGTCTGGAGAAGCTGTTGCTGAAGCTGGTTCTGCATCTGCTATTGGCACAGCATGGATGACGGTAGGCTGAGGTCCAGCCGTGTAGTAAGGATACGGATGCGGGCTTGCGATGTACTGGAAATATTAAAATATTTATTTTTTTCAGAGCAGGGGTAGAACTAAATTCTTTCCCTCATGTTGAGGACTTTTTAGAAATTTTCAGATTTCTTGTCGAGCAAAATCTGAGTTACATGTTAAATTAAATTAAATATTCTTCAACGAAAAATTGAGTGTTATCACTCCAACAAAATATTTCTTGGCCTAAATTACTTGTTCGCATTCCATTGATGTATCGCAACATTGCAATATTTGCATTTTACTAAGTTCCCAATAAATTTTTAAAACTCGCTCGGCTGCCGCATTTAACTTCATTCTGTGTTTAAGAAAAGCAACTTACAGCCGAACCAGGAGTTCCTATTTGTAACGCGTTCATGTGTGTTGTTAATTGTGGTATCATCGTACCATACTGGACTGGACTCGGATCACTGCTCATCATCTAAAAATCGCAAAAAAAAAATTAGCCATTTCTCAAATTTAAAATTTAATTTAAAAAATGAATACTAACCACAGATATACCTCGAGCAGCATTATCATTTTTATAACTGTGAATAGCGGGAGTGGCAAGTTGGCACGTAAACTGGTCCTATAAAATCAAAACAATTATCAAAAAAAAAAAAATCCAACTTTTTTCGTTATTAAAATTTAAAATTGCGTACATCGACTTGAGTCATATGAGGGTGAGGCATCACAAACTGAGGCACCCAACTAGCTTGTAATGAATATCCCTGAACAGTCTGAGTTGCACCATAGTGACGTCCATATTGACTTAGAGCCGCCGGCAATAGATGCTGCGTTGTAACTCCATTTTGGGTCATGGTATTCGGGTCAAAAGTGACAGGAGCACCCTGATGACAAAAAAAATTTTTCTTGAATTTCATAACTAAAAAAAAAGAAAAGAATTATTTTAAAAATATTGAACTTACGGTTGCAACTTCTGAAGCATCTCTCCAGGTTCCTCTTTGATCGGTTTTATAAAGGGTTCTTTTTTTATTACCTCCATCAGCGAATTTAACTAATAACGGTTCTTTCGAGCCGGGTAGCGGTCGTCCATTAAATAATTCGATAATTTGTTCACATTTATCCTTTGATTCCATTCTGAAATTTAAAAAAAAAAAAGGTCAATAATAATTTTAAAAAAAAATTCTAACCAGTTTAGGTTAGGTGAATTTTTTTTCTTTTAAGATTTGTCTCAGGACTCTTTCTAGTGCTTACCTAGCAAAACCTACTCCTTTACTTTGACCATTAGTATCCCTAAGAATTCTAGTAGAGATAACCTGCCCGTATTGCGCCAACATAGTATCGACATCATTTTCTTTAAAATGTGTAGGAAGATTGGCGATATACAAATTAGTTGGATCTTGCTCCTGTTGCTATATTTCCGAATTAAAAAAAAAAAGAAAGAAAGAAAAATATATAAATTTTGTGAAATAAAAAAAAATCAAATAAAAAACTTATAAACTAACTATGAATAATTTATTTCAAATGCGGATTGAGAAAATTGAACGGGCTGCTCAGGGATTTAAAAAAAAATTTGTATCCAGTTTAGGTTAGGTAAAATTTTTTTCTTATAAAATTCGCTTCCTCATCCGATCTAAGGATTCAAAAATGAACTTAATGACAAAAAACACTAAAACAACACTATCGATTGCTTGTGAAATTAAAAACGACTGTAGCGCTGTGATACGACCATTTAATGAACTAAAAAAAATGTAAAAACGATAGTCATAGAAAATCCTAGCGTAAAAACAAATTCAAGTATTTTTCAACCAGGTAGTTTTCAACCAGAAATCAATTTTTTGGTTGTTAAAAAAATTTCAAACTAAGTCTGTTAGTTTTTTTAACCAGATTAGGTTAAGCAATCCATTAAAATCTCTCATTGGCTCAATCCGCCCCTGAATCGTTCTTATTTTATAACTTTTGAATTAAATTCAGTCGAAAAATTATTTTCAAAAATCATCTTACGATAAATCAACTTCCCAAACTCTGAAAATCAAAAAATTATCATTTTTTAAAATTAAACAAAATCATCCCTTTTTCAGTATTTTTCCATTTTTTAACTCAAAACTTTTTCACTGAAAAAGAAACTCACCCTTAAAACTTTAAATCTATCTAATATCATTCTAAAAACGCTATTTTCCAAGAGATTCATTTAAAAAAAATACATTTCGTCCAGTGTAATAACCAGCATGAAAGACGCATACTAAAATTACTTTCATAAGAGAAAAAATAGAACACGAAACTTTTCAATGGCCCACAAGTACAATGAATGAAAAAAAAAAAACCAAAAAATCTCCAAAAAAGAAAAATTAATCTACTCCTAATAAACAGCTTTCGTTTCCTGCTTTGTTAAGTCTACGATATTAGCTTTTTCAAAAAAAGAAAAAAATTAACGAACAATCCAAACTCTTGCCTTAAAAAAAAATCCTAGCAAGAATTTGGGCGAGAAAAAATAAAAAAAATCTACTACAGAATATTTTTTTTATCCAATACTATTAACTTTCAAATAATAAAGCATGTCATAGATGAAGTGATGTCACTACGATACCAAATAAATAAATGAGTTAAGATGAAATTCTCTATCACTGCTAATAGATGATAAGTAAAATAAAAATAAATAAGTGTTTGGCTACTGTTATTCAGATCAAAGAAAAATGCGAAAAAAATTTTTTTTTTCTTCCCTTAAGATTTTTTTTTTGTTTATTAGACTTAAAGTTCTAATACTACGAAATTGAGTTCTGTTTTTAAAGCGTCTAAAATTTTTTTTTAATCGACAAAAGTTAAATTTTTATGAATTATCCTTGTAGCCAGAGAAATAAAAATGATGAAGTGTCTTGAAGATTTTTTAGGAAAAGTCGTGGAAATTTTTTATATGAGTCAAGCTTGGTTTTCAAAAAATTCGCCAGGTGTAAATAATTTTAATTCAGATTATAGCAGTTTAAAATTTTTTGAGAACATTTTTGTCTTGTCGAGCAAATTTTGTCTTATCAACAAATTTCCTGATTTTTATTCAAAAAAATTCTCGTGGCTAATTGGTTTTAAACAGAACACTTATTCATTTATAATCACTCCCAGCCCAATTTTTTGCTTGCAAAGTGTTCATCATCAATTTCACAATTACAATCATCATGGCGACCAAATAGCTTCGCTTAAAAAATGAAATCCTTCCCTCTCCCTATCTTTGCCTCCATCCTGGCTACAAGGCTCAAATAAAATAAATCTAAACAAGAACTCAATTTAAATCAATACTACTACATCGGAAATCTAAAATAAACATTTCATCACTAAATCTCAAATCATCGCAAAATTTAATTTTTTAGATTTCCGCCAAATTCGAATCAAAATTCAATTTAGTATTAGCATCTGTACTTACTAGTTAAAGAAAAAAAAACAACTCAACATACATTCCAGTGAATGAAATCCAAGACAAGAAATTTTAGTTATTTTTTTTTATAAAAAATTTCCAGTACATGTTTCATAAGTACAGAATTCATTATTTCGATCTCTTTCATTATTTTGGCATCCATTTTCCAACCAAAAAAAAAGAAATTAACAAAATTCCAAATTTTCTACGTAATTTACTTATAAAAAGCAGACGACACGTTATGTGGACATTCAAATCTACTGCGATTAATCATGTGCCATCTAATCATAAAAATAATAAAGCTTTTTTTTTTTTTAAATTTAATTTTAAATTAATTATTGAGTGAAGTTTCCATTTATTTCTTGTTCGAGTTTTTACGAGTGAGAAACATCAAAAGCCAAAATAGCAATTTTAAAAATAAATAAAAGAGATAGAAACAATGGATAGAAGAACTGAGAAATATACTAAAGTACTAATAGAGATAATTAAAGAGTACTGTTTACTCATGCAGCACAAACGTACACTGGGCGCATTTCTATGCAATGGGATACCCACTTTGGCCATTTGAGCTTGAATGCCTTTTGATTGTAAGGCCCTCACCGCGCCTTCGGCAGCTTGCACGCTCTCAAAGTCAACAAACCCGTAACCTGAAATTTTAAGAAAAAAAATTAATTAAATTGAAAGATTAAAGTCTTAAGTATGAAAATGTGTGGCCTAACCCAGAAATATGGAAATACTTTTAGTTAAACAATATTCAAGATGGTGGACCCTCCGAGCAAAGGTAAAACAATGGTTTTTTTTTGTTGACAGGCCGAAACATGAAGAAAAATTCGCTAAATGATAAATACAAAAAAAATAGGTGAAAATTTTTTCCTAGCAAGAGCTGAACTTTCAAACTCGATTCGGCGGCTCACTTTCGTGCAAGTCAAGCCTGAAATACACTGAGATCTATTTTAAAATATCCGTTATTTATTTTATAAAGAAAAAAAGATGGCATCAACCCATTTGAGGGCTGAACATGACCGCCTGCTATCAACAACAAAACTAGCAGAGTTGAAAGTTTCCTTCGACGGGGCACTTGTTGCAGATATCCATGCCGACTGAGGCAAATCTACTCAAAACCCTGCTTAAAATTCAAAGCTGGGTTCGGTCCTGATCCAGGTTTTTAAAAACCCTCCTTACGGCCATGAAAAAATTAATTCATCTCAAGACCCCAAAACAAACGGTCATCGATTTCATTTTCAAAACTTCCCTAACCCTAATAAATAATCTTCACCTTCATAAAATTGAAGCTTTTATGGTTTTACGTTTCAATATTTTTTAACGATTAAATCGATATTAAACAATAAAACCGTTTATCTTGTTAGCGACGGAAAAATTCAATTCAACCGCCATTTTATGTTTTCATCGATTTCCAGCGACATGAAAATTTAGGCTCAAGTAGACGTGGGCGCGCTTTTCGGGCTATTCTTAACTTCCCAAATTTTCTTCCACAAAAAAATATTCATTAAAAAAAAATAGTCTTAAGGGAAAAGACAAGTAGAAAAAATTTTATGAGTAAAATCTTCAATAAAAATTAAAATCTAATGTAAAGACGCCTAAGGTCATTGCCCCCAATATCAAACTGCCTTTGGCCATCCAATAAATCCCACTTCCCTTCTTAAAAAAAAATCGGCGAAAAATCCTCACCTTTACATTTGTTTGTTGTTTTATCCAAAATAGCTTTAGTTGAAATAATAGTCCCGTACCTGTAAAAAAAAATAAATAAAATTATCAATTAACAAACCATAAAATTAATACACTAATAAAAAATTAATTTTTTTTTTAGAAAAAATTACTCACTGAGAACAGAGTTGCACCAAATCCTTGTCCGTTGTATTTTGATTAAGTCCTCGTATGTATAAATTAGTCTTTGATAGTTGCTCCGACGAATTAGAGTTAGTGGTCGTGTTCGACACATTATTCGATAGACTAGTAGACAAAGTGCCGCTCTGTGAGCCTGTATTTGAACTGGAACTGCTATTTGTGTTGCTGGGGGAAGCAGCCGTCCTGCACCCATACTACAAATAAGAATAAAAAAAATTCAATTCATCTTTACAATACAGGAAGACTTGATTACATACAAAAGATCCTAATCTCATCCAAGACAACCTTGACCGTGATAAATTTATTATAATTCGCTTAGGGAAAAAAAAAAATATTGTCAAAAGGAAAAAACTTTACTCGAATTCTTTTTAACTTTATGGCTTATGCGCACAGAATCCTTCGTTTACGAATTAGCCATTTTGTAAATGACTTGAGAAAAAAATCAAGGTCATAAGATTTTTAACTTTAAATAGAGGTTACATTATTTTTTTTTTTTTTTAAAAATTAAAAAAACAGAATTCTTCACATTCTTGTTTTTGTAATATTGTCTTGTTTGTACATTCATGGATTGTGTATTAATTAAAACGAGTAATCAAGGTCATCATTCCAATAAAATGTGTAATACGTTTATTAAAAATCATCTTTGGAAGCTTTTTTGTAACTCGATGATTTTTAAAGCCTTTCAATTTTCTTAGAAGCCATATACAACAATCATTGATTTTCTTTTAATTTTGTCGCTTACCGAATTATGTTGTGTGTACTGCTGAGCAGTGTACGGTGTGACAGGTGGATATCTCAGAGATGTCGTGTAAGTCTGGGGGGCGGGGGCTTGCTGAGCAGGAGGCCACGGTTGAGGTGCCCTATACGTTGGAGTAATCGTTTGCATTGGGGCCCTCGGAGTTTTCATAGTCTGCTGCTGTTGTTGATGAGGATGCGAGGCTGGCTGTGGCTGCCCAGTTACTGTATTACCATTATTGGTTGGAGTGTACGTCGGTCTCGGTCCTGGCGTGCCCTATTCAAAAAAGAAAATTACTGTCTTAAAAAACAAAGGAACAGATGTTAGATAAGAAACATGAATCAGTATCGATTCTCTTAAGAGATAACATTTCACTTAAAACGATGATAACTTTTGCCATTTTAAAAACAATATCGATGAATTATATTTCCTCATTTAGGATATTGCAATTTTTTTTTTATTATCGCAATGATGTGAAGTCAGTGATCTCGATTAAAGTGTGAATGAAATCAATTACTTGGCTAATTTTCATTTCATCAACTTGAGAAAACTCAAAAAAATACTCTTTGGTCAAGTAAAACAATCAAAATGAATAATAATCAAATCATTGATGACACATATGGTAAGTTTCCAATGTTGTCAAAAAAAATATTGCATTCATCTAACAAGGGTGGGGTCATTATATTCTTAGTACTAAAAACACCCCCAACTTAAGATTAACAGATTAACCGTATGGCACGTCGACAATACGAAAACAAAATGAAAACAGCCATTTCGACAACGGGAGAGGAAAAACTCATTAATCAAAGGAATTTCTTTTCCATTTTTTTCTTCTTCTCTTTATTATTCCCCTCAAGAATAATTACCAGTGGTTTGTAGTTTACTTTCCTCGTTGCAGTTGTAGCTTCCATTCTAACTGCCATACTACATTCAAGGTCAACCGTTTAAAAAAAATTATTAACGGGGATAAAAGCGAAGAGGTTAAAAAAAAAAATTTGTTGGCCTAGAACGTACGTCTTGACAAACTAGGGGTGTGACATGCTGATGATATTACGTTTCCATATGAAAATACACTTATAATAATAAGCGACATTTCATTGTAATTATAAATTAATTAGATAACAATCTCGACTATTCTATGCTAAAGACTTTGATTAAAATTAAGCACTAATCAGTTGTTAAATCATAGCTATACATTCGAAACTACGAAACGTATCGTCCCCGCCCGATCAGCCGACATCTTTGAACTAGGGCTAGTTGAGAATTTTGCCGCTAACAGCGCTCGCGTCGTCGCCGTGATGGACGTAGTAGTGACTGTCGAATTTAACGGATATATATACGGATTTTTATTTTTCGATGAAATTCATTAATTTTGCTTTCTTTTTCTTTAATTTTACGGCCATTTACCGGTTTAATCGGCAATAATTTAAATGAAATTATCAAGAATAAAATTTAAAAATGACACAAGCTTCAATGTCGGCCATATTGTCCCAATTTTATAACTCTGGATCTCGGTGCCCCAAAATATGATTTGCTCATCGGCAATGGCATGGATTTTCGTTATTATTCCCTTTCTTACCACAAAAAGATAAAAATCAACCTTTTAAATTCTAATTTACATGAAAATATTGGCTAAGTTCACGTTAAAATGCATTTGATGACGTTACAAGCAAGTTCGACAGGCGAAGCTTTTTTAAACGCAATCAAAACAAAATGGCCGTCTGAATTTTCACTTTAAAAAATATTTAAAAAGAATCTGAGAAAGTTAAACCCTAAAACGTAGCTGATTATCGCATAAAAACTGCCGCATTATTTTCGCAGTCTTCCCACATAAATCAACCCCCATTTTTTTCAAACAACTTACGGAAATTTATGTATAAATATCCGATAAATATACGCAACATGTAAATACTTGCTTGTCATTTATTAAAATACCGATTTCATCACGTAAATCGTCATTTTTTTACCATTTCACAACAAAAACCTCACCTCTTATCAAAAAACACGAAAACGGACGACATAAAAAATTTTATAATTTAAAAACCGAGACGCAAGGATCTTTATTCGATCAACGTAGTTTAGTTTTGAATACGATATGACGTCACACCAGCCGGTTCCCCAATCAGCTGTAGCCAATGTGGGTGGAGTTCATCTGATTTAAACGAATCAAGTGTGGAAGCACCAGACAATATATTTCATTTGTCGTGAAATGTGGAAAAGATTATTAATTAAACGCTTCCCGGCTGGATAACTAATTTTTTTTTACACTTCCTTCCGGTTTGCCGTCTTAAAGATCCTCTGCGACATTTTTTCTCCGTCCCTTTTTTTTCCTTCTCGTCGACTTCCTGTTGGCATAATCCCTTTTCCGGTTTTGATAAATTTTACCCGGGGGGGAAAAAAGAAGAAAAAAATCCTAAACCGAAAAAATGATCATCAATGGTTTTTCCCAGATTTTAAGAGATTTTATAAGTGAGAGGAGAAAACACTATCGATTGGGGGAAGTGGTCACGTGACGTCACTGACAATGCCGACGCCCCGAATCCCTAAAGGCATACCACGTTTTTTTAACCCAGTCTCGGCGTCGACCCCCTTTTTCACTCAACCCCCTTTCCACCCCCAGGTTTTTTTTTCACAATTAAGTGCGTGGTAATTAACGAATTGTAACGTGTGGAAAGGAGGGAGAGAGAAAGATGGTATAACAAAAAAAAAGACCGATTGATTCGCTTTTTCCCAGTGGGAAAAATCAAGAATAGTCGGGGCGTCGGTTTCCTATATGCGGGTAGCTAATTTAAAGTCAAATGAATGAATGGGACGAATCACCAGACGGTATATTCATTTAAAAAGCAAGGAAAAAAAACCACAATAAAACTTTGATGATCCCCAAGAGTTATTTAAAAAATAAAAGAAGATTATTATCAAACGTCGGGTCAAAGAATCCGGTCTGGTGACACGACAAATGCAAGTTTCGAGTCTTACATTCTTTTTCATTTTAAATATTTTCGCCGATGAGTATTTTATCTGGTGACAATTATCCACCCAGCCCTGTAGCCACGAAAATTAAAAATAAAATGACATGGCGACGTATTGGAAAGTCACGATGAGCCGCCATTTTAAAAAAAAAGACGACCATAACTGTCTGGTTTAATGTAAACGATTTTTTTTTTTTACATTTAGCGGTAGAACAGGGATAAATTCTGTATATTTTAAATTAGATTTGCATTTAATTAAAGTTAACATACGTGGCATTGGAACATTTATAAATTGTTAGGATAAGGAAAAATAGGTCAAGTTCGAGATTGTTAAAAAGTCGAATTGAAGCAGAAGATTTTTGGATGCAAAGAAAAATGAATGTGAGTGTAGGGGGAATGATATTCGGTGAATTTGAGTCAAGGGGGAATGACATTTGGTGAATTTGAGCAAAGAGGGAATTAAATTGGATGGACAAGAGCCAAGAGTGAATGATAGAACTGAATGGAAATGAGCCAAGAATGAATGGGAACGAGCCCAGTTCAAGGATGAATGAAAATGAGCAGAAATGAGCCATGGGTGAATGGAAATGAATGAAAACGAGCAAAAATGATCCAAGAGTGAATGGAAATGAGTTGAGGGTGAATGAAATTGAATGGAAATGATCCAAGAGTGATCGAGACCTTGTACCTCCTAAATAAGCCTACTTCGGCTAAATGTATGGTGAAGCCCTACTTTAATTAAGTCAGACTCCTCTTAGGTTTCACACTTACAACATTTCAGAGAAAATTTCTGGTTTATAATGCCTTCCGGACAGAATTTTTTTATTGTATCAGATCTTGGGCTTTGTAAAAGAAATAATTTTGGAGAAGTCGAAACCTGAAACCTAACATTTATTCTCTGACTAACCAGGTCTCGTATAATTGGCCATTTAGCCAATTAAATCTTAGATTTGTAACCAGTTGAGGTTATATAGCACTGCAAAAAGAACAGGTCCATCATAATGTCAATTTTAAAGGCCAAAGGTCGACGACTACTGATTTCAGGCTCTCTTTAAATTTTTTGAATGCAGAAAAGGACAAAAAAAATATGAGATTTAGCCTGGATCTTGAAAAATCATTTTCCCCAGGTTTTCCATTTCATGCACGAGTCGGATAAATACGAATTCAGAAAAAATAAATTATGAAGACGCCTGCACGTCTAGAAAAGCATTCAGGCGCTTTGGGCCATTCCCAAGGAAAAAGTCCTCGGGGACTTAACAACCAATTCCAAAAAAATTAAACCTGCTCGAATCAGGTACGTACGAAACCTACTGCTGAACGCAAAACTATTCTGACTGCTTTTCCCCTCAAGGCAAAAAATTCCGAAACGAAGATTTAAATATATACAATTAAAATACCTTCGACCTTGTCAGTTTTACTCGATTTAAATTTTTAGTTCTTAGAAAAAGTTATTTTTTGAAAAAAATTAAATTCCTAAAAAAATAGAACAATCAAGATATATGTCGATCGAATCCAAAAAGGGAGAAAAAGTGATGAAAAAGATATCTAGCTACTTTTAAATGAACGAAAAGCAGGCACGCTAAGGCTAAACTTGTTTCATGAATGCAGTTCATGAGGTCCTTGACTTTCTTATGGTACAAGTTCAAGGCTGTACCTTAGGACGATAATAATATAATTATTAATATGCCTTGCTATAAGTCAAGCATGCCAATTTAATATCAATACGCTCGGTCCACGTAATAATACAATTCTTTTTTAAATTCTAGAAAAATAAAAAAATTATTGAGTACTTACGTTTGCGTATCCTTGCGTAGGAGGGGGCCGAGCCGGCCTTACGGGTGTTACTGGTCGGTAGTAGGGTTGATTGAACACTGCAGGCGCGGCCTGAACTAGGCCTGGAGCCTGCAAAACTGCGGGCTGCATTACCTATGGAAAAAAAATATTTCAATGGATCGATTCATCGTTTTTGAATGGTGCGATAATTAAGAGGTTCAATGTGTAAACCATCCGGTTTTAAAAATGCGTAATGTACAAGTTGAACATAACTGTACCTGGATATACGTTGGAAGAGTTGACCAATCAAGGTCGTCAGACAATCACGGGGTTTTATTATAAGTAATAAAAACTCACATTCTTTAACTTTGACTTTTTTTTTTCTTGCTAAAAATTTTAGATGCTTCAAATTGATTTCCTTTGCTTAACAGGCGCAAGAAAAAACAATTAAATGTACACGCATAATAATTATACTAATCACATGGTAATAATAATTGTAATATTTTCTTATTAAGTTCATTCCCCCTTTTTATTCCTATTGCAAAGTCTTTGCGAGTTAAAAAAGCTTTACAAATCTCACTTGTATTAATTTTTCATGAGAGGCGATATACTTTTCAATGGCCACATTTTTAACAATCATCACGATTTTTATCCAGACGATTGAAGGGGATTTAAGAGCAAAGCTCGATTTGGATTCAGGAGTAATTTTACAGCTCTTTCTTTTTTCTCTACTTCTTTCCAGACAGAAAATGAACTCTCTGATGAATCAGATTGCTTCCATGCAAGGCAACCAAATTACGTCCTTGAAATTTGTAAAAATCATGCCAGGAAAACTGAAATAACTTCAACTTTCCAATTAATCTGTATAAGGGCAAAAATATTTAAATTTACAAAAAAAAATTGGGAGATTCAAGCAAGTCATCACAAAATCTTCGATATATTCCCCCAACACGAGCAACTGCATTCCTTTCGTGTTTTATGAAAAGAAATCACATGCCGGCATATCTTAATATGCATAATTGAACGAAAAGATCAATATCACGCATTTAATAAACAAAAAGCATGGGTAATTGTGCTCGCAATGAAACAAAATCAATTCGAAAATCTCCACACCCTACAACCACCATTTTGAATTTTCATCGAAACGTCAAAAAAAGGAAAAAAATAATTTTAGACGGAAGGAAACTCACCAAGTTTTCATGTTACAGTAAAACCTTTGACTATTCCAATAAAGGCACTATATTCACTATCTCTACGATCAAAAACATACACAAAAAAACACCTTTTATAACATTTAAATATCAACGGTATGAAAAAGTGAAAAAACAACTTGATTTTTTTCACACACGACACGGATTTTTGACACTCAGCTGCTCAGCGCCCCTCCCTATCTGAGCCGCAAGCGCAATATCTTTATCGAATTTAGGTGAAATATTTACTTGACACATTAATAAGTCTTGAATGAAATTATTCCTAATTTGAATTAAATCGATTATTCAGAATAAAAAATGTTTGAAATGTTTTTAGAATGAGAAAAATCAGGATTTAAATGACCCTCAACATATGCCGGATTGCGAAGTTTGGCAACACTGCATTGAAAGTTTTTCAAAATGGCGGGCAATCAAATCGAAAAAAGTTTGCTTCGCAATTTTTACGAATAAACAAATACACTTTTCAAAAATCACTTAATTTATCCTTTTTTCAAAATTCATTATCTGTCTCAAATCTACGAAATTAATTCAGTAGGTCAGATATGTTTACAAAATACATCATTTTCCTCATTGCAGATGCCGTGTGTTCATCAACATTCCTGATAGATCAAAATACTTCGGTTGAAGAATTAATTAATGAATTTCGACTGGGAATTCTGTAGAGTGTTAAAAATTAAGAAGATTTAGGATTTTGAAACGTTAATTACCGTTATTATTTGTAAAAAAAAGTTGCAAAACAAACTTTATTCGTGCGATTGCAGCACTCGTTGTGTGCGTCAGCGAAACTAAAAAAAACGTGGCATTAGAATCTATGACGTCAATTTGTTTTTTTAAAAAACGTCTAATGGTTTTCATATAATCAGTTCATCTTCAGCTTTCCTCTAGTTTTTCCGTGTTTTCTCTTTCACTTTACAAAATTTAGTCTGTGTTATTACGTGTTATTCCTTTATAAATAATTTACGCATAAAATCTCAATTTACGTCAATATTTAAATCATTTTACGAAATACAAAAGCATTTCTTTTTTAAAAAAAACCGACAAAAACGGTTTTTTTCATTTGTGAATTTTTTTAAAGAAGGAAAAACGATCAGGAAACCAATAGGCTATCGTCCTACTATAAACAAGGATCTAAAGGAAACCGCTAAATACGTCAAAAGGTAAAGTCAATCATCTATTTTCTTTTTATGGAATAATCCAAGGTCAGCCTTGTCAATATCAAAGACACCGAAGTCTTCTTGATTGTGATTATTAAATCATTCCTTCCAGGCTTATTTTTAAATTTCATTTTCCAAATACTGGTTTTTCAGGTTAGTTTGTTTAGGTGTAAGTTAAGACCTTTTAAAAAAATTTTTTAGTAGCATTTTGCATTACGTTGGATGTTAAGTTGTTTAAAAGGATAATAAACTCTACGTTTGTTCTGTTAAGCTTCTTTTAGTGTGTTTGCTGCTGGTGTTGATTTAATCCAAAGTTATTATCCTTATCAGGTAAAATATGGGGTTCAACAATGTTGAGCACTTTTTTTTTTATTCTCTAGGAAATGTCAACTTTGCTTTATACAGCCTTGGAGTTAGAATGCTGGCTGGCTTATTGCTGGCTAATGAAAGATTATACTTGTAAGTTAAATATAGATGCACGATGAGTGTAAATATTAATTGGTTTAGGTACCTTCATACCTTGTTATCTCCTTTTTTACCTGAGACGTAAAACATTTAGATAACATGGTTAAAAATTTCCAGTTAATGTCATTGTTGTACTTATCGTACCCATTTTTTTTTTTCGTTTTAGACACAATGCCATAAGAACACCATTTAAATGTCATTTCTTAATGCACATACCATTTGGACTGCACTTACCATTATTTGTTTTGTTTAGCTGAATCATTTCGGTAAGTTTGAAAAAAAAACATTATTAGAAAAAATCCTGTTTTTTTTTTTTGATAGAAAATTTATGATTTTTTTTGTTTTTAGTAATGGAAGGATTTAAAGCAAGAGATATTAGCCTAAGGGCGCAAAAGAAAATATTAAGTAGGATGGCAACGAAAAATGTAGCGAAGGTTTTTATAGATGACACATCTGCAAATATATTGGATAATGTATATAAGCTTGCAAAAACATATGTAAGTGTTAAGTTTTATTGGTTTGTGGTTGTGATACTTATTTTTAATGTGGACGATTTGATTTTTCAGACTGGAAATAAGAAGGAAGCGGAAAAACTAGTTAAAAACATCATTAAAATCATAATAAAACTTGCAGTGCTGTACAGGAATAATCAATTTAGTAATGAAGAGTTAAAACATGCGGAAAGGTTTAAAAACAAGTTCCATTCAGCTGCAATGGCTGTCATAAGCTTTTATGAGGTAATGTTTTTAATATTCTAGCTGGAACATAAAATTGAGTTTTGTGTACGTGATCAGAAAAGAAAATGACTTGGCAGATAAATATAGAAGATTACATACTAGACAAAGGAGGTCATTGAAGGCTCAGTCGTGCCAAAGCCATCAGTGCTAATATTGACTCATACTACAGTCATCAGAGCTTCAGTAGACTTTTGCCTGAGGCACATTCGAGAGGAACTAAGCTTAAACTGGGGCCACCAGGGCTAAGCTAAGCTAGTGCTAGAGCCATCAGGCTTGAGTTAAGTTCATGATAGAGCCGTCAAGGCCGTGCTAGGTTCGTGTCTGAGCCATTAGGGCCAAGCTAAGCTTTTCTAAAATTATCAAAGTTAAAGTTGGTTCTTGCCAGAGTCATACAGGACTCATTATAGCTGGCTAGGTTTCTTCCAAACGACTAGGTTAACATGAAATCGTGCCAGAGTCATCAAGGCCAATGTAGGTTCATCCTGAAGCCAGCACAGCGAAGCTAGACGTATTCTGAGGCTATCAACACCGAGCTCAGCTCGTGGCAAAGCCTAACTAAGCTTGGGATATGATTCCCAAGCCACTTAAACTTGTGCCAAAGCCATTAAAGCGGAATTAGGTCGCCTCATGAGCTATTAAAATCTCGAGATCCGAATTAGAGCTGTCATGGCTGAGGTATCATCTTATAAGAACCATTAGAACTGAGTTTGGCTATTGCTAAGGGGATCTGTGTCCGCTGATGCCTCTGTTCTAAAGCCATTTAATCTAATCTTAGCTTCAGTAGCTTCAGTATTCTAATCTTAGAATGCTGCCCTCATTTTCTACCCCTAACCAATTCCCAATTACAAAATTTCTTCTTATTTCAGGTTGATTTCAGTTACGACAGGTCATACCTCATCAAGCACCTTAAAGAATGCTCATCGTCTCTTCACTTCATCGTCCAGAGACATTTAACAGATAAATCTCTAAATAGGATCGATCACGTCTTCGATTTCTTCTCAAATCCTCAATTCCTCGACACCATATTCAAAAAAGATTCAAATTACCGCGAGATTCTCGGGAAAATAGTCAGTGATATGAATAAAGCGTTAGATACAGGAGGGCTCTAATCTCAAGTTTTAATAACTCGATTGCTCAAATGAAATTCGGATTGTTACTATTAATAATGAAAAAAAAGCTCAGTGTGCCATTAGTCTTGCCATTTTGTAAAAAAAATCACATCAAATTTATTTTCGCGCAAGCGTCGCTTATACTCTCTTAGATAATCACTCGAGCTTTACTTCTCTTAATTATTCTCTATTTATTTAAATTATTTAGAAATTTTAGTTCGACCCGGTGTTTTTAAAAATATTTTTTTTGTGGCCAATTTTACATTCCGAATGGCTACATTCCGGTTTTTTTTATTTTCTTTGCACTTTTGTGATTTTGTTTGCTTTCACGTTTTTATATTTAAATATTTGTACTTAGAATTTTTTTTTAGGATTTGATTGTTTTAGATTTTAAGGATAGAATCTCTTCATCGCACTCTCTTGCCTTTTTTATTTAGAATTAGTATTTTACCTCATATTGATCTGAAGGATTTTTTTAATCCTAATATTTTAGTCATTAAAAATAGAATTAATGCGTAGATTTTTCAAGTCATCGCCTTTGTATAGTGCTTGCCATTTATTTTTTAATTTTTATGCCAAAGCTTGCCAGATTTAGATCTGTTGTTTTTTTTTTAATCTTGGAAATTAATGTGATCATTTGAGATAAGTGCACTTACTAAAAGATCTAATTTAACCAACTCTTGTCATTTTGGTAGATTTTTTTTTAAAAAATTAATTAATTAATCGTCATTGAATATAGTCATTGAATATAGTGCTTTCTTATTTGTTTTTAGTACTGAAGTTTTATTTATTTATTAAAAAAAAATTGTTTATCCTTAAATGAGTCCTCAGAATAGAATTTCTGGATAAAAAAATTCTCAGAAAAAAAATTCAAAAGCAGCTACAAGAAATTTTTTCTGGGAAAAAAATTTCAAAGAATTCATGAACACTCAAACTGCTTCCCACAACCAAAAAAATCTGCCTCAATAATTACTTAACCATAAAAAATCTCCTGGTCGCCTTCTTAGCAAGAAAACTGAGCCGCTTATGCCGAGGTAAGTATTTTAGCACACGGAAACACTCTCGTCTACTTAAGCCCCACCCAAAATTTCCCTGTGACCAAACTTGACTTTATTTTGACAGGATCTTGTATAAAAAACTAATTTTTTTGAATATTTGGTTTTGTGTTCGTTTATTTTACCATATTGAACATTGACCTAGCTTAATTGTAAGTTACAACCTAAAAAACCTAAGTTAACATTATTTTAATATGTAAAGATTAAAGAGGTTCAGAGATAATCATTCAAATCATAGCATCTGGAAAAAAAATTTCATTCAAACTGAACATGTAAGTTTTACATATGATAAAAATTAGAAAAAAAAGAGAAATCTTTTCTGCTAAGACCACTAATACTGCTTCACTCAAGAGAAAACTAAAAAAAAATTATCTTGGTATCCCGTTTCTTTCCCAAACACTATGCTAATTACTTTGCCGTTCAAATGTAGCATTGTTATCCTTTAAAATTTAATTTAATTTAACTTCCAAGTAACTACAGTGATTAATAATCTTAGCTTGACGCTATTCATATAATAATAAAAAATATCAAAGCAGAAAAAAAATGTTTTTTTTTTATTTGAGAGCATACACACCAGAATTAAAAATTTTACGGATTAAATCTTTCGGAACGGCAAAGTGCAAAGAGCTCTGCATTTAATTATAAAGACAGTAAATTAAAAATTTTGTATTTTATTTGTTTATTGACTCAAACCTGAACCTCCAGTTTGCTCTTGGTAAACCTCAATTACATCATCGTTTTCCATTTCAAGCTGCAAAAACAGAAAGCAAATTAGTATCACAGGAAAAAGCATAATTAAAGCAAATTTTTGAGAAGCTCACCTGTTTTGGTGTTTCATCATCATTAATCCTCTTTCCATCGAATAAAAATCTCAATGATGTTACAGGTACACCTACTCTCTCGCTATAGGATTTTTTTAATTTTCCCATCTGTGTTGTCATTTTGACTCTGAAGTGGATTTCATTTGAGTCCTTTTGAAAACAGAAACATAATATTAAATATCATGCGTTCAATCAAATATGCATTTGAAGCTTTGTCAAATGGTGTCCACAGTGCTAATTGTCAACTTATAACGTGAACACCAACATTTCACGACAGCTTCCAACATCATTGTTCAAGAAAAAAAATGTATCCAGGATCCAGAATTATTACAGAAAATATGCATAAACAAAACCGCTACTACGTCTGATTACCATAATGCGACTGTAAATTGCAAAATATTACATAGGGCGAAGCCACATGTGAACGAGTTAGGTTTTTGTGTATTGACCTTGAAATTTCTACGATTCTAAACAATGCTTTTAAAAATTATTTTCGAAAAACAGAAACTTGATTAATCGCGGCGTAAATTGATGATATACTTACATTCCCAACGACTTTCAATTTAATGTAATCGCTACTAGCGTCTCCTGGACCTGAGTCAGGCTTCTGTAAATTGGAAAAAAAAGTTTCCGTTATTATTACCCCTGATATTAACGGATCAATCGCCACTTCACATACATAAAAAGATAACGTGATTATTTATTAATTAAAATAAAACGATAGTTACCTGGCTATCACCCATTTTGGTTTAAATTTGTAGATTAAATTAAAATCTTCTGATAGATTATAAGCCTTGTGTCCAGTCAAAATGGCCGACCGGCTTCCCTACCGCGGAAAGTTGACAATGGAATCGTGGCAGCAGAATGCTTGGAGACCATTTGCCGCTTTTAAAATCGATTGTGTGTAAAAATGGCGGTTAATTTGATTTTATTTTATTCAAACAAATAATTTGAATGATTTTTTAGTTTTCAGGAAATTTATTTGAGATCGTATTCTTTTATAAATGTGCTTAGATTATCATTTTTTGGACACGATCACAAAAATTAAATTGATATTTTTTTTAGTTGAAAACGATAATGATTATTTCATTGAGCTGCGGTTAGATATTTTTCAAATAAAAAATTACAAAAGTTAAATTCTTATAATCAAAGAAAAAAATAAAAATCGTCAAAAAACAAAATTACTAGATCTGCTGTAGCAAAAACAAAATTTACTCTGAAAATCATCTGTTCCTATTTATTACTACCCTTTCTCAGCTTTTTTTCTTGTGCTAATAAAATGAATCAATTCTTGATCATCAAATTACTGCTAATCCTTTTTTTTAAAGTATGATTCATTCTACTATTTGCCGAATTATTCTCACAGCAACTTTTCCCCCAATCATGATAAAAAAAATTTTTTAAGTGTATGAGAGCTTTTGAAAATAATATAAAAATAAAGAAAAAGAGTATCAAAGAGAAAAAGAATGAAAAAAACTAAGTTAGAAAAAAATTAACAAGTCCAAAAATAGTAGAGGTGACACAATATTACTAGAAATAAACTAAACTTGTTAGATGTCAATGCTTTTGCTTTTCAATGAACAACCAATAAACCATATCTACCCACTGTCACTGTCACTGCTACTGCTACTGCTACTACCACTGTCATCTGAATCAGAGTCTGATGATTCTGATATCCTTTCACCAGAACTTCTACACAACTTAGTATCATTCACTTTTAATTTCTTGACAAGAGATGCTGTACTATCAGGTGTTTTTTCATTGTCATCCTGCAATAAAATTTTTAATATCAATATTTACATATTACATACCTAAAATCTGCAGAAGCAAGACGAAAAGTTTATACATTTGATCGTTTTTTTGATATTTTTTTATTATACTTTAACTGCTCTTCTAGTAACTTATTCATCAGAATTAAATCTTCTATTTGTTTTTTATCTGCATATTTCTCTCTATTCATTTGCTGCAATTCTTTAGTCTTCTTTATGTTTTGCTCTATTAAAGCTTCTGCAACTGTGCATAGCTGGCTTATGGCAAATGGTGCTTTTTCCAGTTTTAAAATCATGGTTGATGTTCCTCCAAAGATTCCTTTTATTAAGAGTTCAGCTCTTAAAACAAAAATGTATAATTAAAAATAAAATTTATCATTTTAAAAAAAAATTACGTAAAGGTTACCAACCTTTCTAAAGCACTTTTCATTCCTTCATAATCTTCCTCTTTAATTTCGAAAAATATCTTGCGAATCCTATTCTTAACTATTTTAACCCCACATTTTGCACAGGTCTTCATAGTTTCAAACCTTTTCTCAAAACAGGCACTATGACATAAATGCCCACATTCTGTAGCAATTACAGTTGATTCAGGACTAAAATGGCCTTTACAAATGCTGCAATAGGTGTGCATAATGGTGGTAGTCGTTTTAAAAGCACATAAAATGATAATCCGATAAAATAACCAGATTCACCTATTCGCCCGGCTTGCTCTTGAATAATTTCATCGTGGCAGCAGAACCCAAGCATCATTTGCCGCCATGAAAATTCAACATCATAACATAGGCAAATAATTATTCGCAAATTAATTTGAATAATGACGAATTAGATCCAAAAGCATCCACCATTTCGAAACAGAAGGGGTTAAACATATGCAGCTTTCTTGCGTTTTATACAAACTGTTAACGTATGACCAAATCAATCGCTGACTAAAACAGCGGCTCAGATGGTTTAATCGTAACAGAAACCGGAACAGCCTGCATAGTATTATGGCTGGGGTTTAGCTTTAGGTTTTTTAAATGAAAGACAACGTAAAGCTGAATCGATAATTTAATTACGAAAATATCACGGATAACAAAATAGGGTTTTTTTTTACAGTAAAAAGATAAATACCAAAAAAAACTTTGGAAGAATTATTGTGCTGTCATTCTAAATCTATTTTCCCCTGAAATAAAATTTGACACGATGTACATGTTACCATTAAGGCACCGGACGGCCTTGAAATCAGAATTTTTGGAAAAAAAGGGTTTTCTCATTACAATATTATATACTGCTAATATTCTTTAATGCTTTCCAATTAATATTCAACACGACAGAATCTTTTTACTGAGGTTTGCGGAATGATTTTCCAGCATATTTAGCATTGGCTCCAAGTTCTTCTTCAATGCGCAAAATTTGATTGTATTTAGCCAAACGCTCGGATCGGCACGGAGCACCAGTTTTAATTTGTCCCGTGCTCAAACCGACGACCAAATCGGCGATGAATGCATCTTCTGTCTCGCCAGATCTGAAATTAATTTAAATTAGACAAATTGAGAACAAACATAAAAGTAAAAATTATTTTTAGGGAAAAAACAAACCTGTGGGAAACCATGGTACCCCAACCGTTTGATTTAGCCAATTGATGAGCTCTAATGCTCTCAGTCACTGTGCCAATTTGATTAACTTTCAATAAAAGGCAGTTGCAAGCCTTCTTTTCAACGGCAGTTTGAATTCTTTTTGGGTTGGTCACTGTTAAATCATCACCGACGATCTAAATGGAAAAAAAAAGCAATAAATTAATTTCATAAAATCAAAAAAAAATTTTTTATAATTAATATTTTCTTACTTGAATTTGGGTCTTGGCAGTAATGTTAGTCCATGCTTCCCAGTGATCTTGATCAAAAGGATCTTCAATGGAAACAATAGGGAATTCCTTAATAAATTCTTGGTATAAATCTGTAAGCTTTTCATAAGAGAGCCATTGAGATTTATCAGAATTTGGATTTTTGAAATCCAAATCGTATTGTCCTTCCCTGAAAAAACAAAAAACCACAATTAAAATTGTTGTGCTATATTATATTAAAAAAATTTTAAAGCCCACTTACTTATGAAATTCAGAAGCAGCTACGTCCATCCCAATTTCAATTTTACCAGTGTACCCAGCCTTAGCAATAGCTTCATTGATTAACAAAAGAGCATCTTTGTTATTCAAAATATTAGGAGCAAATCCACCTTCATCTCCAACAGCAGTTGCATCGAGCCCGAATTTGGTATGAATAACTTTTTTCAAATGATGATAAACTTCAGATCCCATTTTCATAGCTTCGGTGAATGACGAAGCACCAGTTGGCAAAATCATAAATTCTTGCATGGCCAGCTTGTTACCAGCGTGAGAACCACCATTAATGACGTTAAATGCAGGAGTTGGGAGAATAATATTTGAATTTCCAGCTAAATCAGCAATGTGCCTAAAACAAATTTTTTTTTAGATTAATTTTGCTACAATAAATGTCATTTAATTTATGAATTCCAAATTACTTGTATAATGGTACACCCTTATTGGCAGCACCAGCCTTGCAGACAGCCAAAGAAACTCCAAGAATAGCGTTAGCACCAAATTTTGATTTATTTTCAGTTCCGTCTAATTTAATCATGAATTCATCAATCTCAACTTGTTGAGTTTCTTGGAAGTTTTGTTTAAGAAGCTCAGGTGCAATAAGGTTGTTGATGTTTGCGATTGCTTTGGTGACACCTTTTCCATGATAATTTGCTTTGTCGTTGTCTCTGAGTTCTAAAGCTTCATAGATTCCAGTACTTGCTCCTGATGGCACAGCAGCTCTAAATAATCCTTTCTCAGTTGTAAGATCGACTTCGACCGTTGGGTTTCCACGAGAATCGTAGATCTGCCTTGCAATAATTTTTTGAAGAACCATGTTTGATGTATTGAATTTGTCAGAGAAATATCTGGAAAAAAAAAATTTAAGTTTGACACTGGTTAACTTTCAAGGTCATTTGTAAGGAATGTGGTAATTATTACACGGAATTATTAATGTAAGCTAAAAGGAAATAACCTTTTCAAAACGCAGAAAGTGATTTCACTCCTTAAAAGATCAAACCGCTTCATAATTAATTAATAAATCGGATGAATTAATATTTACACTTTGCAGGAGGGGACATCGTAATAAACCGGCTTTAAAATTTTACATTTCTGCAAGAAAATAAAAACTAATATAGCCAATAAATATGGAAAGATAGATCTCGGAGGTTAATGAATTAATTTCGCAGCTTTCAATATTATTTTACGCGTGTAATATAATAGAACAAAATGTTTTAATTACCTGTAATTGGAAAAAGTGCCCCTTATCGAATAATCACAAGGTCACAGTAACCTTTGAAGGGCAATCGTTTTCGTTTGCCGCGTCTGCTGCCGTGTCATCAGAAACAAAATTAAGATGGCGCTGTGAATAAAAAAAGAACTCAAGAAGGCGGTGTCGTGATTGTTTCTGGTGTGTTCTCGGGCGAATTAATTTCGGTTATAAAAATTGTGATAGTACTTGTTAAATTATTAAGTTATTGTCACATTTATGAATTAGGAATAACCAATTAAGGTAGGTTAATCACATAATACGTTTAATTTTTTTCGTCCCTCGTCGGAAATGCGTGAAAATGAAGGATTTCCGTATTTTTTTTTGTCAAGGTTTAGAAACAAAACATGGCTGCTATCTTTTTTTTTTCACCTTGCTTCCCTTTGCTTTGGTTTATTGATTATTCCCCGAATATGATTGAATGTATTTTTTATTGATAAAAGCTCACGCCTTTACGAAGATGGTATAATATCGTAATGGTTAATTCGTTATCCATGTATTTTTTTAACGACCGAGGAGCGTTTGAAACTCGTTACTTCTATTCATGGTTTGATGTGATATAATGTTATTGATATTGCATAACCGGTTTTGGAGCACGACATCTTTATCGATTTTAAGTAGTTCAGCTATGAAATATTGATTTTTGTTCAAGGACAAAAATCAATATTGAGGATTTTTTAAAAAAAAAAATTGAAAAATTTTGAGATCGTCGTGATACCGTTTTGTCTTGTTCCGAGTTATCAAGAGAGTTGTTGATGATAATTAAAGCATGAGTTTTTTTTATTGAAAAAAAAAAAGATTTCATTTCATCAAATCAGAGGATTCCGTTTATTGTATTAAAGCCCTAGGAAAAATTCTTAATTGAATTCTGAGAATTTTTTCTGTTACAATGAAAAAAAAAATGCCTATAGGCTTACTAGACTTCCAGACTTGCTTCCAAAAAGTAAACGACCCAGATTTTACCATTCAAAAAAGATATGAAGATGGGCTTTGACACTAGATTAAAAATAGTGATAACTGACGATATGATTAAACAAGTTTCTCAACTTTTTTTTTAGTGATTCAATTTCATTTACAAAAAATAAATCGGCCACTTTGCAAATTGATAAATAAATAAAAGCTAATCCGACTTTAATAATAATGATTATGGCCCATTATCTAATTCTATTGACACAATTTGATGTAGTTGATACGTTTTGTTTCCTGGATCGATTCCAATTTACAATTTTAACATGAATTTTCATCCCTAGCCATAAGAATTTGAGAGTACTTGCTGGAGCATTTCAAATTAAAAAAAAACCTTGACCTTATGTCTAAACGAGTTATTGTTATGGATATGAAATAACGTCCCACAGCCAAACTATAGCTCCCCATTTTTTTTTTCTCAACCTCCCCATTTGAAAAATTTTCTCATCCTTTTTGTCGACTTTTATATATTTTTTTAAATGTCACAATCCAATCTCACTTACCTGGACTTAATATTTTTTAAAAAAATTTTAAAAAAGGGCTCATCTGAATGAAGAAATGATAAAGTAGTGTGCCCCTCTACGATTTAAATCGACCATATGTTACGTCTCCCACTTAATTTTACAAGTAGGTGGACTGACTTCCCATTTGGCTAAACATAAGCGATTTCATTTCACAATTTTTCAGTTTCCGTATCCTTGCCAGACCTACACGCTCATGAATCAAACTTTCATGTTTGACTTACGGGAATCAACAGTTTCGTGTGTCGTTTGTCAATTTTTTTCTTTCGGTTTTTTTTTTTTTTGTAATATTTTGCCAGTTTACGATCGCTTCGTGAACGTTGAAGTTCGGGTTTTTTCGGGGTTTCTTTGCTGATATTTTGTTTGCTTTTTGGGGTTTTGTGCGTGCATGTCTCGTTGATTTTTTTACTTTGGATTATTTCAAATGACTAAAAGGTGAGAAGGAAAATCTTCGCTCTTAAAATTCTCAGAAATTTTTAATTTTTACAGGATTTTTATTAATTGAATTATTAGTCATCGAAATCATTTAATGACGTAAGGGAAATACAGGTATGGTGTAGCGTGGTGGTGTAATGTGAAGGCAAAGGATCAAAATTGAAATGAAAAAAATAGCCCACCTACAATATATGACCAGTTCTGTTTTTTAATCAATTTTTTTTTTTTTAACTCTATTGTCCGAACTTGTTTTTACAAGTATGATTTCATGGAATGAAAAGCTCTTGATATCTTGAATGATAGTCATTGTAATGGCCCAATTGATCGGTGTCTAAGTTGAGGATGTTATTGTTGTAGATTCATCGTTGTTATTGAGATTTATTGAGAGTTAAAATTCGGTGATTTTTTTTTGTTGTTGAAAGGGGAGGAAATTGTAGGCGGAACTGTTGACATTTGTGAGTAGTTGGTCTGTGTGTATGAATAAAATCGATCGCGGTTGATAAACTTTTAGTGGTAAGGTCATGATCCGGATTTTTCGTGTCGAACTAAAAGATCGATTTATCGATTCGGGGAATTTTTTTTTTAGGTTTGCTAAAGTTTATCAGATTTGAAGGATTTGAATGGAGAGAAGGTTAAAGTCAAGCGAAGGAGTTTGGGGGAATTTTTTTATGAGAGGTTAAAGAATGAGATGACTGTTGTTTGATTGATGGGAAACGCGATTAAAGGTAAAGAAAATTTGAGGATGATGTTGAAATTGCTGTGTAGCCGAGAAAATCGTGACTGGAGAGGTTTAGGATTTGCATGAGGTTATGATGCTGCCAAAAGGTTATGATGCTAATCAGATCGCACATTGTGGAGATCTTGTCTTTAAAGGCACCAGAAATGTAGAGAAGTGTCCGTGGCAGATATTGAAAAAAATTGCAAACCTTTTCTTGACAACACATTTTGATAAAATTTGCTCGACAAGAAATCTTGAGAAAACATTTGCTTGACAGGGAATTTTGAGGAAACACTTGCTCGACAGAGAATTTTGAGGAAACACTTGCTCGACAAGAAATTTTGAGAAAAAATTTGCTCGACAGGGAATTTTGAGGAAACACTTGCTTGATATGAAATTTTGAGGAAACATTTGCTGGACTAGGAATCTTGAGAAAACATTTGCTCGACAAGAAATCTATAGAGAAAACATTTGCTCGACAGGGAATTTTGAGAAAACATTTGCTCGACAGGGAATTTTGAGAAAAAATTTGCTCGACAAGAAATTTTGAGGAAAAATTTGCTCGACAAGAAATTTTGAGAAAAAATTTGCTCGACTAAGAATTTTGAGAAAGCTTTTGTTGGACAAGAAATTTTGAGGAAGCATTTGCTCGACAAGAAATTTTGAGGAAAAATTTGCTCGACAAGAAATTTTGAGGAAGAATTTGCTCGACAGGAAATTTTGAGGAAAAATTTGCTCGACAGGAAATTTTGAGGAAAAATTTGCTCTACAACAAAATTTTGAGGAAAAATTTGCTCTACAACAAAATTTTGAGGAAAAATTTGCTGAACTAGGAATTTGAGAAAACACTTGCTTGACATGAAATTTTGAGAAAACATTTGCTCGACTAGGAATTTTGAGAAAACATTTGCTGGACAAGGAATTTTGAGAAAACATTTGCTCGACTAGAAATTTTCAAAAAATTTGCTGAACAAGGCATCTTAAGAGCCTTAAGTGAATAAATTCTTAAGCAACTCTTCCCAATTTTTTCTCACTTCAATTCTCATTTACAACCAAGCCCCAAAAACCCAAATCTAGCACTCTCATCTTCAATTCTCAATCATAATAATTGCAAATTAATTTAATTACTATAATTTCCTAAAAGCCCGTTTGTTTAAATCAAGATTAATCTTAATCTTAATTTTTTTTTTTGTATTTAATTTTTTATTAATAACTCGGGCGCGGTGTCTTCATCTTTGCAAATTAATTTTTTTTTTCTGATCTTCTCCGTAAGTTATGATATTGTAGGTTTTCGTTAGCAAAACATCAATCAACTGTTTTTAAATAGTCCCAAGGTTTTTTTCGTTATTGGAATAAGATAGAAGTTAGTGTGTCAGACGTGCCTGATTAAACGGTTGTGTAGGTTTCCTTATTATTAGTGTCCCTGAAAGCTTTTGTTTGATTGTGGCCATCTTTGATTTATTTTTATTTTATTTTAATCTGATTTCGGACAGGGCGGGTTAAAATATTTCAAGCTCCTTTGGTCGGCGACGGAAAATTTTTAGCCCGTCGCTTACTCTTTTTTCTAATGTCCAAGCTGCTTCACTTCCAAAAACTCCCCCGCCTAAAAAGTGAAAGGCGCGGTAAAAGTAGCTGACATAAACATTTTCACATCAATAATTATTTAATAAAAAAAAAATTCTCAGTTATGCAGAAATATAGTTCAAGGTTACAACGAGTTTGTTATGCCTCTGGTCAATTATATGTAGATCGATCGGGATCGAGTATCAATTCATTTTGATTGATGTTATCGAAATAAATGGTCATTGAATTGAAAACCACCAGGGGAAAATAGCGTATGTATAACAGGGAAAATGAGGTGTGTTTTATTTGTTATCTAGGTTTTTGCCATTAAAACTCCCTTCCATTTTTTTATAAAAAAAAAATTTTCACGTAGCGGGTATACTATAAAAACAAATCCCGATCGCCAATAAATCGTAATTACAGGTCGTAAGTAAGATTATCAATAATGGCCCGGTCGTGTTGGTTGATAAAACGTTACAAACCGCGTCTGAGTCTCGTACTAAGCAATCATGCACAAAAAGGAAAAGGTATAATGATAGCTCTTTTGTTTGTACAGAAGTCATAATTATGTTTTAGCTTAGCCTTCTGCCCAATTTTATATTCCCTGATGATTTTAAAAAGTGTTTTAAATAAACACGGGAAATCGTTAAATTTAAAATGGCTGGAGAAAGTGAAGAGTATGAATCGCTGCCCCTAGATTTATTTAAACTAGTATTAGTGTTCTTTAGCTTCACGGGACCAAATCGCTGCCTCCTGGATTGATGTTAGTTGCACCGTGCCTAAATCCTTGGCCTATATATTCATGAAAGGGTGCGTAAGACCGAATTTCCATTTCCTAAACTCGTGTAAAATTGATCTGCGCTGAATCGCTACCTCCTAGATTCATGTGGAACTGAATCGCCGCCTCCTAGTTTCATTAAAGTTTCATAGGGCTGAATTCCAGCTTTTTAAATCCATTCGGAGCTGTTCTGGGCTGAAACATTGTCCTCTAGGTTCATTTAAAGTTGCCCTGGATCTGAATCGCTGCCCCCTATATTGATTGAAAGTTGTCTTGGTACAAATCGCTGTCTCCAATCATCATAGGGCCGCAATGCCTTTTTTAAAATCTATTCGAAGTTGCTTTGGTCTGAATCACTGCCTCCTATATTTAATTACAGTTTCATGGGGCCATAACGTTGCCCTCTAGATTGATCAAGAGTTGCTTTAGACCGAATCGTCGCCTACAAAATACATTTCAAGATTTTGCGGGCTGAATCGCTTCCTCTTGCGATCATTTAAAGTTGCACTGGATCTGAATCGCTGCCCCCTAGATTTTTTAAAAGTTGCATAGAGATAAGTCTCCTCCTCCGAAATCGATGTGAAGGTATTTTGAGCTGAATCGTTGCCCCGGGTATAAATTGCTGCCCCCTAGATTCGCTGAAAGTTGTATTGGGACAAAGCGCTGCTCCAAAACCCATTTGAAGCTCCTCTGGGCGGAATCGTTGCCCTCCAGATTTATTTAAAACTGCTTTGGGTACGAATCGCCGCCTCCTAGAATCATCTTAAGTTGCACGGATCCGAATCGCCGCCTCCTAGATCCAATTGAAGATGCATGGGGCAGAAACGCCGCCTCCTAGGTTCATTGAAAAGTACTTGGACTGCATCGGGGCCTCTGGGATTTATTGAAAGTTACATTAGGTTGGAATCGCTGCCTCCTAGATTCATTTAAAGTTGCCTGGATCCGAATCGCTGCCTCCTAGATTCATTTAAAGTTGCCTGGATCCGAATCGCTGCCTCCTAGATTCATTTAAAGTTGCCTGGATCCGAATCGCTGCCTCCTAGATTCATTTAAAGTTGCCTGGATCCGAATCGCCGCCTCCTAGATTCTCTCCAAGTTGCATTAGGCCGAATCGCTGCCTCCTAAATTAATTTAAAGTCATCTCAAAATTCGTTAACTGTACAAAGCGGTCTGAGCCAACACGCGGTTGCTCTGGATTAATTTAATCCTGGCGATAAAATTCACATGCGTGATGAACCGCATGCGCATAAGACCATGAATCCACATTACGAAATTATATATATCCGTATTGGCTAATGTACTTCCTCCCTGTTTAATGATTTGTACCGTGCAAAATAGCCTAACGGTTCTTTTTTACTTCTAAAAAAAAAAATTGTCGCATACGATATTTTCGGTTTAAGTGACATGGTGTCGTTTCCTGCGCGCACACAATGAAAATATAAATATTTTAAAAAGATAAGCCATGTTTACTTTTAAAAAGAATCTTTTCTTTTTTTAATAGTAAATTAAATATCACTCTTCTGGGTTCTATGAACTTTAATAATTTTCATTTAAGTTTTTGTTTTTAATTTAAAGTCTTATTGAATTGCGTTTGATGCATGATGCTCGGTCTTTGATGTTATCAAACCAGATGGCCATTTCCGTGATTTAGCATCATCTTTGTTGGTTTTTTAAAAGATAATCAGGAATGCAAATTGAAATGTTCGCAGGGATTTGTTATACAAGTGTAAACTTGTTTGGGGATTAATCCTTTTCATCTTGTCACAAAAATATTAAATGTCGTTAAGCGGGTTAGGAGATTTTGCTTCTGAATTGAATTTTCATAGATCTGGTTGAATTTTTTTGGCGAAATTAGCTGGAATCTTGGTCCCGGTTCAAATAGCTCCAAAATCTGGCCCGATCGCTTTTTAGCTAAGATGTGCTTGTTAGGAGCCTTAGGGCACCAGGTTTAGGACACGGAGAAAAGCACTGCAGAGGGCATTTCAGTTGCCCACGTAGAATTGAGTGACTTAGAGAATATCAGAGATAAGATAAAATAGTTCGAGAGGGCACAAAGTCAGCGTATGCATATTTGCTATATTGCAAAACTTTTGCAACCATTTAAAATCTTGTAGAAATGACGTGTTCTTTTTTTTTATGAATCTCATTTCTTTCGATCGTTCCATTTCAGTTTAGTAACGATTATGTTTTAATTATTCTTAATCCTCTATTAAATTCTAATTAGCGCAATGTTGTTCACGTAATAATATTGCACCATATACTGGAATTAATAACTAACAGGAGTGAAGATAAAGTCTTTCACTAGATTTTCCAGTGATCAAAATTATTGAAATTTTTTAAAAGTAGTACTGGATGTGAATCGCTGCCCCCTAGATTCATTAAAAGCTTCGTTTAAGCGGAATCGTTGCTCTTTAAATTCATTTAAACTGCTGGTTGTAGATTCAGTGCCTCCTAGATCTGCTTAAAATAACGTAGAAACGGACTTGCTGCCCTTTAGATTCATTTAAAGCTGGCAGGGGGCCGATCCGGTGCTTCCTAGATTTTTTTAAATTAGCAGTGGAACTGAATCGCTGCCCCCTAGATTCATTTAAAGCTTCACTTACATGCAATAGTTGCTCAAATTCATTCAGGGGCCAATTCAGTGCCTCCGAGATTTGCTTAAAGTAATCTGGAAGCTGAATCGCTGCCCCCTAGATTTATTTAAATTGGCAGTAGAACTGAATCGCTGCCTTCTAGACTCATTAAAAGCTTTGAAGCCGAGTCTTTTCTCTTTAGATTTATTTTAAGCTGCTAAGAGCCGATTTAGTGTCTCCAAGATATATTTAAATTAACATTTGATCCGAATCGCTGCCCCCTAGATTTATTTAAAACTTCTTTTTGGTGGAACCGTTGCTCAAATTCATTCAGGGGCCGATTCAGTGCCTCCTAGATTTGCTTAAAGTAATCTGGAAGCTGAATCGCTGCCCCCTAGACTTATTTAAATCGGCAGTGGAACAAAATCGCTGCCCTCTAGACTCATTAAAAGCTTTAAAGCCGAGTCGTTTCTCTTTAGATTCATTTTAAGCTGCTCAGAGCCGATTTAGTGTCTCCAAGATTTATTTAAATTGACATTGGAACCGAATCGCTGCCTCCTAGACTCGCAAAGTTTTGTCAATTAGATCTTAAAGAATTGTATTTACAAAATCAAACCATTTTTATCTCTGACGTTTACAACTCTGCCGTCTAACATCATAATTCGTGAAACTAAAAAGAATATCTACAACAAAATCCACTCGAAACGTCACATTTCCTTTGATTATGCTGCCAATCAAAAATCATGTTAAAATATATCTAAATCGTTAAAAATTCTGCGTCACGTCTTTGGTATCCAAAGGACATTTTAATTCCGTTATATCATAAATCCTTTTAACATGATTTCCCCTTCAAACATCTTTATTAATATTTTTTCGAATCGTCATCTCAATATCATAAACATTTAAAAAAAGAATAAAGGAAAAAAAAAATTCCCTTGATCATCATTTCTACGAGGTCGATCCCCTTAAGACACCCGACAATCCAATTATCAGGGTCAATACTTGGATGGTGGTCTTAGGTCATGTCTTTAATTGTTTCAATTTTAACCCGTAAAGCGAATGACCTAATATTCGTCTTAATGAAAATCCTAGACTTTACACTAAAAAAAAAAAATTAAGAGCATTTCCCTGGAATCCAATTTCAGAAAATTAGTTCTTCTGGCACTGCAAACCTTTAATTTTCCAATAATGATGAAGTGTTGATGATTGTTTTTTTTTTCGACGGTCCATTGTTCCAATTGTTTAACGATTCCTAGAATGAGGTAATTGTATGAAAGAAAAAACTGACAATGTGTCATTCACTTTTAATTAAAATAACGGAAATTAAGGTGTGATACACAAGGCGACAATGGAAGTTTATTATTATTACGCCTTTAGAAACTTTCTAATTTTTCGTTCGCATCTCTTTCTGTTTGAACAAGACGTTTGGTGATAATTCTTGTGATGGCTTTTACAACGTTTTCTTTGGAGTACATAAGGAATTTCTTTGTTTTTAGGAGCGGCTAATAAATTCCCTTTTAGTGATGAGGAGATTTTGATATTGGAAAATCGGTTCTTGCGTGTAATTCTAGAAGATTTGTAGACTAGATTTGTAGATTCGGGCTGGATCTTTTAAGGGCACAAGGCAGAAACCGGAAACGGTGAATCAGAAATTTAAGAGTGCATATTTTCATTTTTTTTAAAAAATTTGTACTCTAAGAAGACGGGGCAAACTATTGATTAGTCCGTAAGAGCTCCGTCTTCTTAGAATTCGAGTGAATTCTTTTTTTATTGGAAAAACTGAAAAATGCAGAGGGCACATTAGTTTGATGAGTTGGATGATGAGTCTCGACTTCTGGAAAGGCCGCGACTCTAGAGATCATCAGTGAAGAGACAAAATAAACTTTTTTCACTGAAGGGATCAAGGCAAACCAAGTTCGGACTGGCTCTTCTAAGGGCCCAAGCCAAAAATCAAAAACGGTGAATCAAAAATTTAAGAGTTCATATTTTCATTTTTAAAAAAATTTTATACTTTAAGAAGACGGGGCAAACTATTGGTTAGTCCGTAAGCGCTCCGTCTTCTTAGAATTCGAGTGAATTTTTTTTATTGGAAAAACTGGAGAATGCAGAGGGCGCATTAGTTTGGCATTAGAGTGGCAACTTGGTTTGCCAAACAAGCTTTTTTCCGAGCAGCTTGGTTGGCGGACAAGCTTTTTTGACTAATGGGGTCTGGGCACGGCAGGTTCGGGCTGGCTCTTCCAAGAGCTCAAGCCAAAAACACGAAACGGTGCATCAAAAATTTTTAGAGTTTATATTTTCACTTTTTAAAATATTTTGTTACTGTAAAAAGATAGGACAAACTACAGATCAGTCCATAAGAGCCCCGTCTTCTTAGAATGCGAGGTATTTGTTATCATTGAAAAACTAGAGAATGCCGGAGGGCGCTTGATTGGCCAGTCCGGGCCTAAGGCACGATACTTGGTAAATCGCCCCTGAGTTGGATGATGAGTCTCGACTTCTGAAAAGGCCGAGACTCTAGGGATCATCAGTGAAGAGACAAAATAAACTTTTTTCACTGATGGAAGTCAGGTTCGGGCTGGCTCTTCTAAGGGCACAAGCCAAAAAATCAGAAACGGTGGATCCGAAATTTAAGAGTTCATATTATTATTTTTTAAAAAAGTTCTTACTGTAAGAAGACAGGGCCAAGTACTGAGTAGTCCATAAGCGCGCCGTCTTCTTAGAATGCGAGTGAATTTTTTTTTATTGAAAGAAGGCGCATTAGTTTTAGACAGCTTGGTTGGCACGCCAGCCTAGTATACCTGGGCCCCTGAGTTGAATGATAAGTCTTGACTTCTGGAAGGGCCGCGACTCTAGGGACCAAGCTTCCTTTCTACTCCTTTATTCCTGCTACTAATCTGAACTTAAGGAAATCGGATGTTTCTCTAAATGACCACGAGTCCTTGCAGTTTTTTTTTTTCAATTTTTTCATCTCGTAATTCATGCACGATTTATATAAGCTTAATCCATGATTAATATGCGCATAATGGTTTCATATCTGAATAGTAATTCTTTAGCATCATTATACCCGACCATGCATGCCAAAAATAATAATTTATAGCCGGATTAAATTAGGTTTAATTACAAATTAATAAATGAAATGAAAAAAAAAAATTAATTTTTTTCTACCATTTCTCTCCCTTTTTTGATTATTATCGACTAATTATCGATAATAATGGATGATTTTCATCAGATGTGAAAGTGGGAATTGTTAATAATATCGAGACATAAATAGAGTTTCCTGATTAAAAAAAATCTAGGCATTAATGTTTAGCCGCAGTGGCGTCGCTACCGTAAGCCAGTCTGAGGCAAAGCCTCGGGACTGATGGGAAGTTGAAATAAAGAATATATTTTTAGGGCCTCTTCACAATTTTCGCCCGAGGCCCCAAAATTCTTGCTAAGCCATTGTTTAGGCCCTTTTTTAATTCTTAACTAGTTCGAATTTCCCAAATTTTCTCTTGAATGGCCAAATAAATTTTCCTGAAAAAATATTAGAGGGAGCTTAAATCATTAAGTTCCGTGCACATTTATATTTGAGACAGATAGTACCCGCTAAGGCCTTAAAAATGTTTACTGACCAGGTAGTAGTTTGTGTAAATAATACTCCCAATAAAAATATTCAAAGATCGTATAAAAATATCGAACCACAACCTGTAATCCCAAATTTTCGCGAATAAATAAAAATTATAGTAATTAACCTAAACTCGACATTATGAGATATATTATTTCCATCAATGTTTAGCAAAATATTTTTTTTTTACAGGCAAGTCCTACTAGATTATCTCATTTAATCTGATTCTTTTTTATACTTATTTTATTTTAGCCTTTGGCTAACGAATTGATTACGCCTAATTTTTCGCAACTCAATAAAAAAAAATTTTTCAATGTAACAATATCTCCATTCTCCAAAAATTTATTATTCACGCCGGCGATGACTTATTAAAAATTTTTATTTTGTTCATTGTTTATTTTACCCGCTTGAAAAAATTTGTCTGTGAAAAGAAATTGCTGGAATATTTTTTCTCCGGTTGTTACAAACTGGTAACATCGTAACCATCGAACAAACAAAGCAGGAATTCCCCCCTTTTGAGATTCAACTGACTTGCCCGACACCGGAAACAATTTTTTTTTCCCATTCTCTCTTCGGATAACGTGATTAGATTCTAATTTTCTCCCCCAAAGAAGTTCAAGGACTTAATAGTTTTCGCCCACGAATTTATATTAGGAAAAGAAAAAAAAATTTTATATTTTATTATTAGCCATTGTGCTATATTTACTTTTTAAAAAGTCGCTCAAATTACCCCTTTTTATGAAAGATATGTAGGTTTGTATGACGAGTTCTTTTGTCAATTCACTCTATGACAAAATGGCGAAAATTTTTTTCTTTAAGTATTCGCATTATTAATGTCTGATAGTCATCGAACGTAGGTAGTCAACCTCACTTCATCTCCTATTGCGCGGATGTAGTTACCGTGCAGACCTGTCAATCATTTTGGCCACCAACGGGAACTGTATTCATCAGAGGGAAAAAAAATCGAGACCAAACCACACACACACATTTATTTTAATGATCACACCGGAAGTGAAATAAAATTTTTTTTACCGTTAATTGATTTTTTTTTTCCTTGAAAAGATGATTGGTCCACAAGGAGTCGAATTTGGGATACAGGGAGGTTGGTAATGCGCTGGCAAAGTGAAGGGTGGTCATGTTTGTGAATATAGCCAAGTGGGCTGTCAAATCCTTGGCCAATCCTCTGTTTAGCTTCAAGCATACCTGACCGCTTGAGGCAAGAAAAAATTATCAAAAAGTTAATCCGAAAAGAAATAATTATCAAATTCTGAAAAAATTCTTCAATTCTGAAAAGATTTGTTCGACAGCAAAAATTCTTCAATTTTAAAAAGATTTGTTCGACAACAAAAATTCTTCATTTCTGAAAAAAATTGTTCGACAACAAAAATTTTTCAATTCTGAAAAGGTTGGTTCGACAACAAAAATTCTTCAATTCTGAAAAGATTTGTTTGACACCAAAAATTCTTCCATTCTAAAAAGATTTGTTCGACAGCAAAAATTCTTCCATCCTGAAAATATTTGTTTGACAACAAAAATTCTTCATTTCTGAAAAAAATTGTTCGACACCAAAAATTCTTCCATTCTGAAAAAAATTGTTTGACAACAAAAATTCTTCATTTCTGAAAAGATTTGTTTGGCAACAAAAATTCTTCAATTCTGAAAAGATTTCTTCGACAACAAAAATTCTTCAATTCTGAAAAGATTTCTTCGACAACAAAAATTCTTCAATTCTGAAAAGATTTCTTCGACAACAAAAATTCTTCAATTCTGAAAAGATTTGTTCGACACCAAAAATTCTTCCATTCTGAAAAAAATTGTTTGACAACAAAAATTCTTCATTTCTGAAAAGATTTGTTTGGCAACAAAAATTCTTCAATTCTGAAAAGATTTCTTCGACAACAAAAATTCTTCAATTCTGAAAAGATTTCTTCGACAACAAAAAGTCTTCAATTCTGAAAAGATTGTTCGACAACAAAAATCCTTAAATTCTGAAAAAAATTGTCCGATAAGAAAAAATTCCAATCTCTTATTTTTCTTGTCGAAAAAATTCTAATCTTAATTTAATATACATGGAAACCATTTTCCCTTTCTCTGAATTTTCACACTTTTAAAAGGAAAAAAAGGAAAAGTAACATGAGTTTTAAATTTTGCCATTCGATTAACAGCACGCTTGGCCAATTTCGTGATTACGTGAACCGACATTTTACAAGATTAGTATTATTATTATAAAAAAATAGAAAAAACACTTTAAAAGTTCGACACGACCTTGAGACGCGAGCTCGTGTTTCAAAGTAAATCCCTCCGAAAAAAAAAGGGCTAGGTCCCCTCCCGGATGAGAGCTTTAAAAAGAAACAAAGGATCGGCCGCGACTTGATAGTCACATCCGACCTTTAACCCCTTTGAATTATCATTTCACGCCATCTTCATATCAAAACCTAAAAAACAATGTAGAACTCGGGCGGCCTAAGGGTGTCGGACATTAATGAATGCAATATTTTCAAATCACGATCACTTCACCTTGAATCACGATAAGGAGAAGGGAGGGAAAAATAATAATTCATATTTTTCTTTTTTATAAACTTGAGTAAACAGTGGCTGGTCATTGCTCATTGACTTGAAACTTGCAACTCCAACGCAGTTTTTTTTTTTTACAAGAGATTATGATCAAGGTCTATGACCGCGCCGGGAATAAAGGAGTCACGCAAATTTGTGTAATCCTTTGTTGATGTTACAGCCGAATTGCGAAATGAAGTGAGTCACAATTAGACTGGCCATATCGGTTCATTAATCTTTGTAAATATAAATTAGCTGGATAAAATTAAAAGGAACGAGAGTTAAATGATGTACGCAGGGTAAATTAGTAATGGTGGTATTTATTGAGGAAGATGAAAAATTTGGTTGCTAATTACCTTTTTTTGAGGATTGCGTGATAAGTATTGTCATTAAGGGGATTTTTCGCATGGGAATTGGTGTCAAGTTTGGTCGTTTGTTTAAATCGCCGAAATTAAAGAGTTATTAATTTATCATTTTAGGTGAGGCATGTTTTGTCTTGCTCAAGGAATGGCGTCCTTGCCCTGTGGTGAGATCCCTTCTCAGGGTTATGAGTTAGTGGAGGGCAGCAGCTTTGCTAATACTGACGTAGGGCTGAAGATGGTAGTAATCGGCAAGGCCTAGGCTGAGATACCGGGAGGCAGAGTTGGATCAATGGTATGGCTCCCGTAGTGCGATGTGGAAGATTATGGAAAGTCACCACGTTATTTGATATTCCTAGTAAAATCATCAATGGTTGGCCATGATGATTGCTAATCTCCGACGAGGAGAAGGCATTTAAAGAAGAAGAATTTATCATTTAAGTAATTTACACTTTGGAGGTAGTGGGTTCGAATCCGCATGGGTCTCCAATTGCGAGGTCCGAATTTCCGGATCGTCCGCCATTTTCATCCAGCTTTAAAGCCACCCAGCGCCATCTGACAAATTAAAACAACTTTCTCATTATTTCCTGAGCTATATTAAATTCGACTGTAGCTCCATCCAGCAACTATGAATCGTACCACAACTACCGCTGCTAAAACTAAATCTAAAATCCTCTTTCTTCACTTACTTACCGCGATTTTTATCCTTGAAGCAAAAATAATTGGAAATTATTATAGCGCCCTATAAAAAACTCCCGGCCAGAGTTTATCTAGTCAAGTGGATATTTTTAAGCAAATAGATATTGTGTCTATAGGAAGCCTTGAACAGAGCTAACAGCGGGAATTCTATTCTTCTTAAAAATAGGACCACGACCTTGCCCAATTCATTGAGTTTAATTGAAAACTAAACGTTTTTATATGGATAGTTGATCATAGTTGTACAGAGTGTAAAAAGAATGAATGGCTTTCACCTGGGGGGGAAATTCGGAAAAATGACATCAGTACGACTGCATTATATGCGACTAGCCGAATTCATCGCCCAACGGTCACTTATGACTGTGAGACGTGGAATCTGGCCATACATAAGAGGTTGTTTGTCTGGCTTTGCGTCGGATTCTGGGGCCGAAGAGAGATCCGTTGACTGGGTGGGTAAGAATGCGCTCTGCTCTAATGAGGAGATCCGAAGGCTCACTGAGCAGCCGTTGATTACTAGAGTGATCAAGGCTCGTAGACTTCAGTGGGCGGGACTCGTAGCGCGAGAGCCTCCGACACGAAGGATTCGGCAGGTCCTGGATGGACGCCCGACTATCCCTAGAACTCTAGGAAGACCGCGGCTTCGTTGTGTCATTGATGCGGGACGTCTGCGGATCCCTGACTGGCGAGCCACCTGCCAGGATGGAGCCGCTGGGCGCAGTATTTGTGATGCGGCGATAGGGCTACTCGACCTGTAGAGTGTGTGTGACATCAATTTACATCAGGGCAAAAAAAATCAGACTTCTTGGAGAACTTAAATCTAAGATTGCCTCCGCCACCAAACCTGGCACCTGCCCACCACCTTTGGACAGACTAACCCACAGAACCCTTCTGCAGCTTAAACGCTTGGCTTGGCTAGTTGTAATAATTGGTGGGCTTCCACCCCCTACCAAGGAATGATTTTTAACCTTCCGGTCTAGATCCGTAGAGAACTGCTACACGTAGCAGTTTGTGGCTCCTCCAACCGCTACGTTCTTGGCAAGGGAGAGACTGAGGTTCCTTTTAGGCAAATGTAATCGCACCACCTTACCCTGTGAAGCAATGAGGACCCGTGTTAAGTCGATCCAGGGCAAAGGTGCTACCTCTACTCCTTCACTTCGACTGTCTGCAATGGATTTACCACTGGGCGGTCAATCGCCAAATCCCGACGCCATCATTTTTTAAATAATAAAACCAAAATAAGAGGACTTCTTGATCAAAATTCAGAAATTTTAATGGCCACGCTTAATATAAACAACTAAGCTCGATACTTTGAAATTTTTTCTTGAAGTAGCCCATCTGGCTGCAGCTCTTATCACCGATTCAACCAATCCTCCATTAATTGACCATTTTCACAATGAATACAGTTCCTCCTCATAGAAAACTACCAATCACATAAAATTAACGCGGAAGTATATAAAACTCGAAATGACTCGAAGCTTCGATTGCCATTACAACTTCGAAAATGACCTTTAAAATAAGTAAATATAAAATGACTAACATACAAATCTATATATGGTCATACACGATCGACTTTATACGCCACACATAAGCCTTTTTTTCCTTCATTTCGCGCGCTCGAAGATTAATCATTTTTAATTCTTTCCCGTAATGATATTTCGATTAAGTTATATCCTTTTTAAAAAATATAAATCGAAGCATCATCAATTAGAAAGTCATGACGATGATGATGATGATAAACGACAAAGATTACCCACGAGAGAAAATGAATAAGGTCAAAACGTGAAAACTGGGGACGTGAGACCTAACTGAAAGAGACCGAACCTATAAGAGCGATTTTTTTGCATTCGATTGATAGTGGCTGTAACACGTGCGAACTTGAAATTATTATTCATTGTTTCCGTGAATTAATACGATCAACGCTTTAAGGCGATTTTTTTTTTATGAAATGCGGAGATATTAGATTTATGAGAAAAAAATGAAATGATGATGATCGGGTTGGGTTTTGAGTGCCCGGTGGCTGCGTTAGTGAAAACTAGGCCTGTTTGTTTGAAAAATTAATAAGTGGCCATATTCGGAAGTACGCAATGTGAAAAGTATTATCGCAGTGGGGCGGATTTAAATTTTAGTGTGCCAAATATCTAATAATGAAGGTTGTGACTTTAGTTGGAAATTGCTTTAGAGTGGCAAGAAAAGATTTTGTCGGAATTATTGCGCCAGTTTATTAATTTGTCGAGTGGTATCAAGAAATATCAATTTTTGTTTATATTTTACAAGAAAGCAGCGGGTTTTATCAGCGACTTCAAAAACTTCCTGGAGTTAGATTTTTGGCCAAGTTCCTGAAACTAGAAATTTTTACTGTACGAAAAATCAAAAAATTCCCCTCCAGTAGATTTTCCAATTAAATCTTTCAAGTTTTCCTGCCGCCATCTTAGATCTACCATTTTGAATTTATGAAAATTGATTTCACCTACCTGGATACTTGGAAAAATCCCGGTGCGCTTCTCAAATAAAAGCGCCCTTTTCCTTTCGCAGTTTTTAATAAAAATAGGGCTGAAATATTTGATTCAAGAGATGTAGTTTTTTGCCCAACAATTATGCGATTTTTTTTTTTTTTTGAATAAAAAATGTTGAAAATATTTTTCAGAAAAAAATGCGACCACTTTCTTAAATTTCAATTTTTTAAATAAAAAATTTTTACCCTCATTCTAAGAAGACAGGGCACGTATGGACTTGTCAATAGTTCACCAAGTCTTCTTACAATGTGGGCCAATTTTTTTTTATTAAATAAAAACGGCTCCTACTAAAATTCTGCAGTCACCTTTTCTGATATTTTTACCTGCGCCCTCTGAAAGAGCCAGAAACATCTTTTTAAGCCAATATTTTTAGATTTTAAAATCTAGATCCGAAGAATTTTAAAAAAATTAGTTTGCACATTAATATTGCGATTAGATTTTTTTCTTATTTATAATTGGCATATTGTCACCGTCCTTGGTCCTTTATTACCATACATTAAATCCTATCTATCAACATTTTGATAATCAGGTAATGACGAATTAATTGCTTTGACAGCGGAAGGGAATAATAAACAAAGGCTGTGATTATCCATTAGTGCAGGCTTATTGCAGTAAGTAAGATTTATGACGTTTTTTACACTTGCAGCAACTAATGCAATTTTTTTTTATGGACTAAGTTCCCAAATTCCTATGGACGAAAACATTTCATTTTTTCAAATTTTTCGCTCGTTGGGCTCTTTATTTCTGTTCGGGAATCTTCGCTGTTCTTCGGGGCTTTACGGTTTCGCTTCGTTACTGATCGAGCGTCTTCGTTTCCGTTCGGGCCTTTTCGTTGCTCTTCGTCCTACATCGCTAGAAATATTTTGCAAACAACTTCAAAAAAAAAAAAAATTGTTTTTACTTTTTATTTTTTTTATTATCTAAAAGTCCGAAGTATTTGTTGGCAAAAAATTTTTAAAGCGAGCTAGTCTGCTATCAGCGTGAAATCCAATCTTTGAAATGAGCCATAGGAGAATTAGGTGCCATGATCGATTTAAATACCCGATATCAAATAAATATCTTAACAGGCAAATAATTTTAATCTCACGTGATTTACATTACAAAGGTTATTCGAGACCGATTAATAATTTTTTTTAAATAAAAATTAGGCTTGTAAATTATTCGATTGATCGCTTTTTCGATTTGTTCTCGCTCGATTAACGTTCAAATCGGTTGGTTCGTTTATTACGAAGGACATTTTTAAAGGTTTTATCGATTTAATTGCATCATCAAATATCGATATATCGTTTTTCGAGGAAAAAGAAATTGAGTCATTTTAACAGTTTATTCAAACAGGATATGAAAGTTTGATAAACGTGTGTAATAGGCTTAGGAATTTTTTAAACAGAAGCTAAGGCTAAAAATTATCCATAAACCACATTTGCCTAACAAAGGCACTAAGATGAAAAATTTTTATTTATTCAGTTGGCTGTTAACAATCTTCTGCTTTTAAGAAACATTGAGATAATAACGTAATAATCGATCCGCAATTAAATAACGATGAGTAGCTGATACATCATTGAAGAGGAAAGTGTATTTTTTTGTTAAAGTATGAATGGTAGTTTTTTTTTTTTGTCTATTTGGTTTAGTCATTGTATTCCTTGATTCATGACTTCTTGATCAAACAAGAATCAGCACGTGCTGGTTACGGATTAGGTAGAATAGATTGCACGTTGTTTTAACAAATAAAAAAAAATTTCTTTGTGAAGAATCAAAGGGCGATTTTTTATAACATTGAGAAAGATGAAGATAGTTTGAGTTTCGAAATTTTATTTTTGAGGAATGAAGTTTTTGCGAGACACTGCTTATTTCGATTTTCGTCCTGCGTATGACAGAACAGCCGAACTTTGTAGCGACTGTGACATCCAAAATCTCACTGCCCAGTCTCTATCTGCGATGCGGTGATAGAGCTTCAGGTTCTGTAAAGCCATAGATAGATAGATAAGAGTTTAAATGGTGCCTAAAGTATTAATGGTAAAAACATTACAAATGTAACAAAAATCACGAAAGGTTCGAACATTACGAATGGCACCAACTCAACAAATGGTAGGTGCCTTATCGGCACTTGGTGCACTACAGTATACCCTTGTTCTAATTTCATGAAGAACGAAATCTAAATCTTTGCCGTCTGAGTTTAAAGCAGCGGAACGTCATGTCCGCAGCTCGGCTTGCGGCCTCCGCATTCAAAAACCGCAGCGTGCCCCTGAAGCAGAGAAATCTTATTGCATTTTGTTGTTTCTTTCCAATAGTCAAAATCTCGAGCAGGTCAAGGCAAATAACGTCTCATTTTCTAAATCCACTTTAAAACTGTTATTTCCTGAAGTTTCAGGAAATAACATTCATAAAACAATAAATAAAACAGTTAATGAAATCTTGGTGTTAAAAAAAATGAAGCGATATAGAACTGGATGTGACATATAGCTGCAATCTACGCCTATGCATTTTTTAAGATTATCAAAGCAATGCGTGGTATGAAACTATGAATAAGGTGGATTGTTAACCTCTTTTTTACTCCACGCAAAAGCGCCTACCGATCAGTCAAAAAGAAAGATAAAAAAAATTGCTACGCAGTTTTTTTTTTTTTTAAAAATCATGATCATGTGTCACATTTGATTAATTAATCAACCGAATACCGTTTGCCTCCAAAGACGAATTTTTTTTCTGGTTTAGTCAATTGCCAACCATTGCTGGACGCCTCTTAATCTTTTCTGCTTCCAGAGGTTCATGACATTCATGGCCGCGTGGTAGTGAGATCAGTTAACTCTACCTAACTGGGGTTGTAGGTGCTTCCTTTGTTTTCCTGTACAGAAGCTGTCCTACTGTTTATCTAGGCACCGCACTTCCCTGATAACGCCGCACCCAATGAATAAAATACTTCTTCTTCTTCTTAAATTAGGCCTGAAGCCTGTATTTTCCAAATTATTCCTGGGACGTGGAGGTCCAGCTATCGACCCATCTTTTTGGTGGTTTTCCGACGGGCCGGGTGGTATTAGGCTTGTTATCTCGATACGCGGGAGCTGGTCATTCCCCATTCGCCATTCCCCATACTCTTGGAACCATTATTACTCTTGGTACCATTTATACTCTTGGAACCATTTATAATTTTGGGACCATTTATACTCTTGGAACCATTATTACTCTTGGGACCATTAATACTCTTGGTGCCATTAGTATTCTTGGTACCATTTATACTTTTGGGACCATTAATACTCTTGGTACTATTTATACTTTTGGGACCATTATTACTCTTGGTACCATTTATACTCTTGGGATCATTTATACTCTTAGAACCATTATTACTATTGGGACCAATAATACTCTTGGTACCATTTATACTCTTGGGATCATTTATACTCTTGGAACCATTATTACTATTGGGACCATTAATACTCTTGGTCCTATGTATACTCTTGGTGCCATTAATATTCTTGGTACCATTCATACTCTTGGGGCCATTAATATTCTTGGTACCATTCATACTTTTGGGACCATTAATACTCTTGGTACCATTTATTCTCTTGGGATCATTTATACTCTTGGAACCATTATTACTCTTGGGATCATTTATACTCTTGGAACCATTATTACTCTTGGGACCATTAATACTCTTGGTGCCATTAGTATTCTTGGTACCATTTATACTTTTGGGACCATTAATACTCTTGGTACTATTTATACTTTTGGGACCATTATTACTCTTGGGATCATTTATACTCTTAGAACCATTATTACTATTGGGACCAATAATACTCTTGGTACCATTTATACTCTTGGGATCATTTATACTCTTGGAACCATTATTACTATTGGGACCATTAATACTCTTGGTCCTATGTATACTCTTGGTGCCATTAATATTCTTGGTACCATTCATACTCTTGGGGCCATTAATATTCTTGGTACCATTCATACTTTTGGGACCATTAATACTCTTGGTACCATTTATTCTCTTGGGATCATTTATACTCTTGGAACCATTATTACTCTTGGAATCATTTATACTCTTGGAACCATTATTACTCTTGGGACCATTAATACTCTTGGTACCATTTATATTCTTGGGACCATTAATACTCTTGGTCCTATGTATACTCTTGGGGCCATTAATATTCTTGGTACCATTTATACTTTTGGGACCATTAATACTCTTGGTACTATTTATACTCTTGGGATCATTTATACTCTTGGAACCATTATTACTCTTGGTACCATTTATACCCTTGGGACCATTAATACTTTTGGTACCATTTAAACTCTTGGGCAGTACCATTTATACTATTTTTAAAATTCTTACTGTGACGGCAACGTTTCTCCACCCGCAGTTTAAAATTTCGTACGCTGACACCTATTCTTAAGCTTCACAAATAAGCTTTAAGCGTTTAAACGCTTACAAACCACGCCTGATCAACACCTTGGTTTGATTAACACTTAACAAAAAATAAATCCATAATATTTTAATTTGTATTCATTACCTATTAACTAAGTTGTGAAACACAGACAGTATGAAAGTTAGCTTAAGGGGGAACACGTTTAAAACCATACTTGGTCCATTTGTTTCCATTTGAAAAGGTCATTATCACACGTTCTTACGCACTTTTCTTTTTCACTAACAAAGATGAAAGTTTATTTGATGAGTTTGCCATGTTCTTTATAAACGAGTCTCCCCTATCTAATTAATGGTTCTTTATCGATATATTTAAAGTGCTAAAAAATGGCAAGGATTCGCCACGTGATTTTTTATTAGCTACCAATCTGCCGCAGTGAAAGTAATTGTAATGGAATATTTTTGTGTCGTATAATCAAATTTAGGGAGAAGCTTTGAAATCGTGAGTAGCACGCTCTTTTATTAAAAAAAATCATAATGGGCAAATAATACGTTTGCAAGACTTTCTAGCCGAATTTTTTTTTTTTTTTTTAAAGACAAAGCTGCCAGTTTCCATTTTAAGACTTTGATCGTGTCATTGACTGCATGGTCTACTTAACTCGATTGCGTCTGATCGTTTCATATGATTCATTGTCACATCTATTAAAATCCCCTCATTGTTTTTTTCCTTTAAAAAAAATTTTTAATCCGCGTAAAACGTGCCGAAAAAAGAAATGCAATGACGTAAATAGCTGAATTCGAAACAAGTTCAAGGTCTGTTTGAGCTCATCTTGGACACCGCGAATCTCGCGGAATGATTAATTTGTACAAGGCGACGCGAATCAAAATGATTTTTATACCTACACCCTGACATTTTTTTTTTTTTTGAAAAATTTATTTATTAAATACGTAATACGTCATTTAAAATTAATTTCATTACATTTTGTAAAAGATTTAATCTCATTAAAATCTCATCTGCGGTTTCATTTTTTTGTTGTTGATGCGATAGGAAGGATGCTAAGTGCACTTACTTCATTTTTTTTTTCTCCTCAGAGAAACGTAATCATTTTTCATTTTATATTTCGTAATGTTTCTTGATTTTTTGGCATGTGCTACGATTTGCTTTTTTTTTTATTTAAGTTGCTGACATTGTTGTCAGGCGACTTGATAAGGAAACTGTGTTACACTTTTTTTTTTGTTTGTTTTATGAAAGGAAGGAAAGTGGTTAGGTAAAGATTGAAAAGTTGTAGAGGAAATGTTGGAAGATATTTACTCGGAATGATTATTGTGGCTTTGTGTGAAGGGAATTTATCATCGAGGATTAATTAAGGATTTAAAATGAAGTGATAGTAAATTAAATTCTAATTTGCGGTGGCGTCGTTAGGCTAATTCGCTTTGGGAGGGATCAAAATTTTTTTTGATGAAGTGTGATTTTATTATTTTTTTTTTTTGATATTTTCTTTTAGATATGGGTAATTCTAATTCGACCAGCCGAGTGGCACTAGGTTTCAGATTTGGTTGGAAATTTTTTTTTTAAGTAAGGCTACTAATAACTAAAAGAAATCCATATAATTTTCCCCCCGGTCTCATGTAACACCAGAGGTAGGGGGTAGTTTAGTCAAAAATCGGGAGGAAAATCGTTAATTTTAGCTACATTTTTCATCCTCTATAACTTTTTTGTGACTTGATGGATCGGATTGAAATTTTTACTGTAACTCCTCTTTATAATGAAGTTTTAAGTGTAATACCGGAGAAAAAAAAAATTTCTTCGTTAAGGGGGTTAAACAGACATTTTCAATTGGGACCATTTTTAGCGAAAAAAAGACATTTTCGCCAGGCTCTGGTACTAAAACGCGCAGACGAAAAAATTTTTTAATTGGCCTTCAGGGACTTTAGGTCAAGTACTTACAAAATATTAATACAGTTTTTCAATTTTGGTTTCGGTGTCTGGGGCACAGGACGTGAAAAATTCGAAATTTCGAAAATTTTCGGATTTTGCACTAACGCCCAGCAAAAAGTACTCAATTTAAAAATTTGAAAATTTTTGTGGAAGTACCCCTCACTAAGGACTATTTCAGGAAAAAATTTCAACGGCGTGTTTTGCGTCGTTTTTGAATGGCAGCCACTTCAAATTTGGTCATAAGGGGGTATCCAAAAACTAATTTTTCCTCACAATTTTGATGCTGCCTATCCTGCAAATTTTTTTCTTTTGATATAAAAACATGGTTCCAAATTGGGAAAAAATATTTTAAGCCGTTAAGCCTGAGGCCAAAAATAGAGATTTGGCAGATTTGGGAATGTAGCCACCACAACTAATGCCTACTAGGCTTCCTAGCTACAAATAGCTTGATGATCGCCAATCTCCGGTGCCAAGCCAAAAATTGCCCGCAGGAGTGACATGTAGCAATATGTTAAACTTAAACTGAAAATGTATTCTCCCTCTCCTTTCCAAAATGTGCGATTTCGGTCATTGATCCTAACATATACAACAATAAGACGCTCCAACTTAATTGTATAGTAAATCGGTCTAGTTTCTATCGCGTGACAGCAATTTTAGCAATTTGCGCACTTTTCTCTTTGTGAATATTTTTTTTTTTTTTATTCACAATTGTATGATAATTGAACGGTGAATGGGCCGTTTTTTCTAAGGGTATGGATTTTTATGGAGTGAGGGCAGCATCCCATCATAATAATTGTGAGATTGCTATTATGAAAAAAAAGATCGGGTCAGCGTAACTTTCTTTCCATTAAATTTTTTGATGGGTTTGCTAATGAAACGAAACAAAAAAGTCATCGTTGTCGATTTCAGTTGATTAAAGAAGAAAAGCAGGTCAGGTTTCTTTTTTGTTTTTTTTTCGTTAGGTCGGTTGAACCTGAACGAATCTCCCGCAAAAACCGCTACTGTGCGTTCGGGGACCTTCAAGCCTCGTGATTTCTTTAAGGCATGAAAACAATGCAATTTCCGTATCGTTTCATACGGAAAAAATAACATAATTTTTTACGTGGGATGATTCGTGTAAAGTCTCGAAAGTTATTTTTTTTTAATGGCTTAGCCAACGTAGGAAGCTAATAAACTTTTAGCAGACATGATTTTTTTTTAAGTACGAGTTTTTTTTTTTCTGCTAAAAGTTAATTCAACGGAATATTGAGGAGTAATTGTTTTATTGCCCACTGGTATTTTCATGTTTTAATTTCCATTTAGAAATGTTTGTTGTTTTGTTTTGTCTCTCTCGTGGATAAATGCAACGAGGTTTTTTTTGTTTATATTTAATTTGGCATTGAGGATTAGCTTACAACAATGTATACGTGTTGGAATATCTTGTACCTTAATTATTACTTCATAAGCTACTTTCAGTTTTAGGTAGCGATTAAAAATCAACGCCCTTTCATACAAGATGATTCATGCGAATGAAATATTTTCAGTGCAATCTTCCTTAGGCGCTAAAAAACTAAGTCCGCTGTCCATGCTAATAGTGCAGCAAAGGCGAGGCCCAAGCAGAGCTGCACTGAGGCGACTTTTTGGACTGGAACAAGTGGCCAGAGAATATCTTATCCCATGTGGACCTGACGCTGTTCGGAGCTAGAGAAACGGCGGAACGTATCCTCTGTTTCTGCGAAGCTGCCTCCGCATGCCGGCTCAGAATCCTTGGGGAAGCATTCCCCTCACCTTCCGCCCCTACGAAAGTCTTGGGACTTCTTTAGTGAACTCCGACTTAAGTAGTATTAAGCATTAAGGGCATGGCACAATAGACCACAAGATGGTTGCAGTGTCCAGGCGGGCATCATAGGTCCCCTACCCTCATTTTAGGGGAAAAAAAGGCTGGACAAAACTTATGTTGTTTAGAAGATGTGAATTTGCTTTGTGCTACTTGGGGAACTACCTTTCTTTTCTCTCCGAATTCGACATTGACTCCGACATATACATAAAAATCACTTTGGCAAAAACCTTGTATAGCATTTTTACAAATTACGTTTTCGTGAAAAATTGGAAGCAGACTCTTACATAAGATCCTTCCAAATTGAAGATATAATCATGATGTAAGCATTAATGATAAGTATACGGAGGGCACACGTTGTAAAAAAGTCGGATCAGAAGCAAGTTTATAACGAATTTTTAGCACACGATACGTGTCATTATCATTGTACGTGCTTCTTTATCTTTAGACTCCTTTACCATTATAATTTACGATATAACCTTCAAAAATTGTTTTTTTTTAAGAATGGCAAAAAAAATTGGTCGGTTTAAGACAAAAGAAGGGAGTTATGAAAAGGGCCAAAATTGCTCCTTCCAAATTGCTTGCCTAATCCTAGGCAAGCGGATTGGGAGAAAGGCCTTGATACAATGGGTTCGATGTTCAGCAAAATGTGATATCCACTTGACTAACATAGGCACAACCCCCACAACTCCGTCAGCTAGGTAGGAGATTCAAGTTGTGTCACAAAAAGTTTGATAAACACCTGATCCCAGGCAAGCGGATTGGGAGAAAGGAGACACCTGACACAATGGGTTTGATGTTCAGCAAAACGTGGGACCCACCTAACTAAACATGGCCGCTATCCATATAACTCGATTAGCTAACTAGGAGGAAATTCAAGTTGAGTCGCAAAAAGATTGACAGAATGCCTAATCCTAGGCAGGCTGATTGGGAGAAAGGCCTTGATACAATGGGTTCGATGTTCAGCAAAATGTGATATCCACTTGACTAACATAGGCACAACCCCCACAACTCCGTCAGCTAGGTAGGAGATTCAAGTTGTGCAGCAAAAAGTTTGATAGAAAATTTTGGGCGTTAGACCAATCAATTTAGGCACCTTTACCATAACCTGCAGGTTCGGTGTCTGAGACAAAAATTTACTCTTAGCTAAGCCCAAACTTAAGACACCTCAACATGAAATTTCCAAAAGGTGAATCCGATTTTCAAAGAACTTTTAAATGAAATACATAACATATGAAATGTCTTCATATACTCTTGAGTGCTTATTGTGTTCACTAATAGGGAGTGGACACTTCGATGAGTCGTCTCCTACATTTAGGTGTATGCCATTTTGAAAGCTGCAGCTGGTATTTGGCGACCACCATTCTCGCAGAGAAAAATCTGCCAATCGTGCTTATAAAGTGCTTCCTAGAACATTCTTACTGAATTTAGTGTCTACGTGATGCTTGACAGTTAGTGTTCGAGCAAATATATTTATACAAAAATATAATGTATAAATATACATAAATTTACGTAAATATATTTATTTTAAATATACAAAATATACGTATTTTTTTGATACCGCGTGCTTTTGTGTTTACATTATGAAATTACTATGCGGTTACTCAAGACTAATAATTTTAAAAAAAATTCTTAAACTTTTACGTGTTCTACAGAATTTTAAAAGGAAATTTGTTAACTTAAAAATTTTTAAAATGAAATTTAGGCAAAACGATTTTAACAATCATTTCTTTTTTATTCCTTTCTTTCCTGTATTAAAAACAGCCTAAATGACGTATAAATTTAAAAAAATAATGAATCTGAACTTATTTTGGCAAAAATTTGACCAAATTTCAAAATATACAAAAAATATATATATATAAGTAAATATATACGTATATTTATACAGTAAATATATTTAAAATAAAAATATGTATATTTATCGAACACTATGACAGTGCCTCGATGGCACCTAAAGCACGTGGACGTTCGCAATTCAAAGCAAGTTCATCAAAACCAGCAGGTCAACCAAAAGATCAGAGATAATCATCCATTATAAGAGTGAAATACGTTTACACAGGAAGCGGGCCCGCTTTCGATTTAACTAGACGAAATATTTCCACTCAAAAATTAACGTCGTTATCAAAGCATAAATCATGACCGTAAGCCGGGGTTACCAAAAGTCACATTTGATTAATCTTTTAGCTGGATCTGTTCCTCTGGTCATCACACTTTTACCCGCCTTCTTTCTCGCAAGGTAGTTAATATCAGAAAGTCTCTTTATATATAAAATGAATAGTCTTTTAAACGATAAAAATCATGACTATTATGTTTTACGATCTGAACCTTGAACTTGAATCGTCGTGACCCTAATAACGAAGACATGACCGATTGCATAAATCCATATATGGGCGAGGTTTACCCGGCGAAATTGCATATCGGGAGAGAGAAGGCTCGGCCGAATAGAAAGCTCATTAATTAATCGCCACCTTGTAAGGTGGGCCTTTAATTATCTCTCTCTCTAGTAAAGACCTGCACGGGCCGAAAAATAACGGCCCGAACCCGACCCGAATTAAAATTTCAAAACTCGAACCCGACCCGAACCCGACTCCAAATTTTTTCCTCAACCCGAACCCGACCCGAACCCGACCAAGCCGAACACGAACCCGACCCGACCCGACGGTTCGGGTCGGAATTCGGGTTGCAACCCCAACTGAAACCCGAAACTTTCTCTAGTTTAAAAAGTTGAAACTTACTGAATGATTAGTTATTAGAATGATTATTTATCGTTCCCTATCTTCCGCTCAAAACTCTGGCCCGGAGGACTTTTTTTTAAAATTGCGGCAGAAATTGAGTAGAAAAATCTAAAATATGAAATTGAGAGAAAAATCTCCAACCCGAACCCGACCCGAACCCGACCAAACCGAACCCGAACCCGACTTCAAATTTTTTCCTCAACCCGAACCCGACCCGAACCCGAAACCCGAACCCGAGCCCGACCCGTGCAGACCTTTACTCTCTAGCACCTTTTGTGTGTTTAACTGTGACCCATTTCCCTTATCTCCCTGCACTATATTTATCACACGCCTAAATGAAGAAGCGACTCATGTACAGTTATTACTTCCGTTTGTATTTACATGTAATTAAATTAGTCATATAAAAGCGTTTGTTTTGCATTGCTGGATCGTGAGAAATTTCGCAACAAAATGCTTCTTTGGAGAGTTAATTGCATTGGTGAATGAGTTCGAGCTAATGGGGGGGGGGGGGATTGTCATTATACAGAAAATTTTAACCGGTCTTGTTTACTTTATTCCTTTTAAGTTACATCTTTAAATTTTTTTTTATATTAAAAAAAAATCCGTTTTATTATAAAGCATGACATTTGCAGACGATATTGAACCTGAGGGCGGATCCTGAAAGAATATTTTTTTTTGAGCCTGGTGAAAAGGTCACACAAATTATATTGTATTTTTTGTTGTTGTTATGGTGTCATGTCCTTGTCGCGCAACCGAGAATGAACATAATAGAATTAGTGTAGGATTCTCCCATGTTATTGTGATATTTTGGGATGAAGGGAAATAGTTTTGGGAAAGAGAAAAATTATTTTTCCAAGGGAAATCGTGTGTTTGTTCATAGGTGACTTGTCGTTTTAATGATGGAAAGAAATATCTGAGAGGATAATTTTTTAAAAAGTCGTATCCTCTCACGCTGGGGCTCCTCCTACGTTTTGATGGCCGGATACGGAAATTTTATAATTTAAATGAGATTTATTGTTCCTTATGTCTCCCGAGACTGTTTTTTTGCTTTTTTTTATATATTGCGAATGTTTTCGAGACCTTTGAGAGTCGTTTTTGTGACGTAATATGTCTTGCTCGGTGAAAAGTTCACGTCATGCGTCAAGAGTATATAAAGAAATTTTGTTGGTGATGTATTTGATTGAGAAATATTTTGAAAATTAGAATTGATGTGCACGGTCAGGTGAATGTAAATCTTGTTCTTAGACACCAATACGAGAACCCGTATCATCCGTTCTTACGTCCTCCCTGTTCTTTTATATGGGCATGAAGGGCGGACATTAACAAAAGTGCTGGAAAAGAAGCTGGCAGCTTTTGAAATGTGGATACATCGCCGCATGTTACGAATTCCGTGGACCGCACGGGTAAGCAATGCCGAAGTCTTGAATCGTATGAGCAAGGAGATGGAGGTGCTCTTCGAGATCAAGAGGCGAAAGCTTGAATATTTCGGCCATATTATTCGTAACGGAAAGTATCGCCTTCTGCAGCTGGTGATGGAGGGGAAGATTGAGGGCAGGAGTAGACCGGGTCGGAGGAAAACATCATGGCTCAAGAATCTAAGAGACTGGTACGGCCAAAATTCGGTATCCCTTTTTCGTTCGGCAGCCTCCAAAGTTAGGATCGCCATGATGATCGCCGATATCCGACGAGGAGCGGGCATTTAAAGAAGAAGACACCAAACATGCAGATTGTAATGTATCTATTGTTTATAGTGACAATTAAAGAAGAAAAATTAAGAATTATACTTCGAATTAATGGAAGCCTAGTTTCGTTACACCCCCCCCATCTACCCCTACTATTGCTAGATGCAGTAATCCTCCTCAATCGAGACCTTTAATCTTCCTACTTATCAATAAACCGAAGATAGGACGACATCATAATAGCTTCAAGCTATTAGTTGATGAAGCTCTTACAAACAGTTAGTATTCTGTGAATGGGAAACGACCATCACCAATCTCCGCCGTGAAGACGAACAGTTAGGGCCTCAAAACCCGACCCCTACCTTCCCGTGGTGAGGCCTGGTAACCATGGGGCTCCATAACCCCGTGGGCTAAAGGGGCAACGGTGCATGGAAGACAAGGTGTATCGTGCTGAAGTCTGAATGGTGGAACGTGTCTAAACTCACCATCTTAAGCGATGTTCCCCCTGGGGCACCAGGCAACACCCCCTTGTATTGAACGCCCTGTGCTCGTATTGGGGGGCTCTGCGGGCATCGACCTACTTCCCACCACTCGTGGGAATTGTGCCCACTGGGGCATTTCCAGGTGAAGCAACCCCATCCCAAAAACCTCAGTCAGAAAGCCAGCTCAAAAGCTGAGGGTACAGCTCGGGAAGAGACAGGGGCCGAAAAACCCCGACTCAGGACCGAGTGACCCAATAAAAACACCATCAAACTCTTCTTCGGCGGAGCAGATGGAAACAGATGTTCGACAAGCGGCATCAGGCATAAATAGGCTACACCGTTCAGGAAAACCTACAGTGTCAGGAGCCCAAAGGAGGAAAAATAGCCACCGCGCGGGCAAGAGAACGTGGGGAACCAATAAGACCCCAAAAGAAACCTGCAACTGGCAAGAAATCGGACTGTTCCTTCAAACAAGCTAAGCAGAAGGATACAATAAGCTTGTAGCTTCTGTGTCGGGCTCACGAACCCTCTTCTGCTTATCGTAAAAAAAAAAACGAACAGTTAAAAAAACGAAAACCGAAAGTCCAGTTTATTGCGAACAAAAAATCAATGACTAATATTGCTCAATAACAGGCCCAAACTTACACCTACAGAAAATAAAGTGACGTCATGTTATCACTTCACCGAAACCCCCGCTGGAATTGATACAAACGTGTTGTCCCATACTTTTTATGCAAATTACAAATATTTTTTCAAAGAAAGATGCGTAAAGTGAAATTATTACAAAACATATCGCAGTGAAACTCGCCAGGCACCTTTCGAAAAAAATCCCGACAGCTTTATTTTAAAAAAAAAAAAAACACTTTCCAAAAGACAAAAGAAAAATTAAAAATAAATGAACATCGAGTTGGTCCTTATGAAAATACTTCAAGTTCCCCCACAAGTGTTTTTAAACATGTTAATACGGGAATTCGTTTTATGTATTTTTGGGTTCCCGTTAACGACTTTTGAAGAAATGAAAATTGAGAGGGGCTTCAAAAAAAACGAGGAGATGTATATTAAAAAGATGAAATCAAATCCAACACCTCCTTCGACTTTCCATATTAAGAACTCTACCAAGGCTAACTTCCGTAAATGGGTTATTATAAATAATGCTCGTTTGGATGGCTAAAGACTTGTACAACTTTAAAAAAGTTTGCCTAATAAATGAACATGGTCAGTAATTTTTTTTATTTATTAAGGGAAAACCAGCAAGTGGCTAAATTCTTATAAGTTTCTTTATTTGAAATAAAATAAATGATGTTTTGGCCATCAATAGCTAGGAAGCTTTATCGTGAAATGTGGGATGATCAAATAATAAGTTATAGGAAGACATGTTAAAACTGAACAAATAAGAACGAGATGCTTAAGATAAAACGATTGATTGATAAATAATAGGGATATTAATGGTTGGTGATCGTAATAAGGATCCTCCTCTGTGTTTTATCCTTCTTTACTGGTGGATAATTTATTTCTTCAGATGGAGATGTATACATTTTTCATATGGCCTGAAGTAGTTCTCAACTTTCCATTATTTAAAAAAAAATTTAGCAGGTGTGTGAAACCACTCTCAGGTGTACCCGCATTATTTTTAATACCAAACAAAAAATTCTTCAGGTGGAACTTAAAAAAAATTAAAATGTACAATTCTCTTCTTGATTGAACACAGACTCCCCAACAAAAAATTTTAAAATAAAATTATGCAAAAGAAGCTCGAGAGATTCCAGAACAATGGTCAATTTAAAAAACAACAATAAACATCAATAAACATATCGTAATAGAAATAAGAGAGCAAAGATAAAGATAGTCAAGACAGACAAACGTTAAAAAATAAAATAAAGATAGAACATATTTTGTAAGAGCCCAACCACTGAGAAATGACACGTGAAAGTTTTATTATAATCACTTTTATATTGAGACTTGATATTTTGAGAACATAGAGTTCATCTCGACTGTTTCACACGTGACAACACACGTGTTACTTTTCCGTGCTGATTGTCTTCTTTTGGGGTCATATAAAAAGGGCGGAAATTGGAAAGGGCCGAATTAAAAAGGGCCGAAAATGAAAAGGGCCGAAATTAAAAAGGGCCGAAAATGAAAAGGTTATATGGATAGCGGCCATGTTTAGTTACATGAGTCCACGTTTTGCTGAACATCAAACCCATTGTGTCAGGTGTCGCCTTTCTCCCAATCCGCTTGCCTGGAATCAGGTGTTTATCAAACTTTTTGCGACACAACTTGAATCTAATACCTAGCTGACGGAGTTGTGGGGGTTATGGGGGTGTCATGAATTAGAGGGATTACTGAACTGCTATAGGTAAATACCAACTCTCCGCCAATGAGTACACAGCCCTACCGACCAAAAATTCCAGTAGGTGTGTGCCAAACCCCCTGCTACCCCTTTTAGCTGTGATATTCCCGGAAGCTTGCTAAAGAGTGATGCACCAGCATAGCACACGCCCTGTTCCGCTTTCCTTATAGTACTTTTGGCGTTCGAAAGTCGTTCATGTTCTCGTACAGTATGCCTATGTTAGTCAAGTGGATATCACATTTTGCTGAACATCGAACCCATTGTGCCAAGAGTCACCTTTCTCCCAACCCGCTTGCCTAGGATTAGGCATTCTGTCAATCTTTTTTGCGACGCAACTTGAATTTCCTCCTAGTCAGCTAATCGAGTTATATGGATAGCGGCCATGTTTAGTTAGGTGGGTCCCACGTTTTGCTGAACATCGAACCCATTGAGCCAGGTGTCGCCTTTTTCCCAATCCGCTTGCCTAGGATTAGGCATTCTGTCATCTTTTTGCGACACAACCTGAATTTCCTTCTAGTTAGCAAATGGATTGTGCCCATGTTTAGTTAAGTGGGTCCCACATTTTGCTGAACACTGTGTCAAAAATCGCCCATCTCCCAATCCAACACACGGCCCCATTTCCAGAATCAACTTTTACACTCCACTTAAACAAAATCCCAAACAACTCAACGAGTCATTACCCTCCCCATTTATTTTTATCATTTCCCCGCAACAATAATTCAAAAAGCGTGCCGCGTAAAGTCATCAACATACATTACAATAATTTTTCAGCCACATGTTCCGATATTATGAGCAATAACAATGTCCCCACCAACGTCAAGATTTATTCGGGCTTTAATTAAATATATATCTAACTAGGACGCAGGAAACGTTCCATTGAAATAAATTATTAACCTTTATCAATCTCGTATATGACAAATCACCGGTAATCTATAACAAAATGTGAAAGAGACAGAGAGAGGAAAGAAAATGAAAAAGCACAAAAAAAAAAAAAACATTTGCATTGTCTAATGATACATCTCAGGACATAAACATTTTTCACGGGGCATCATAATTTAATTCTTTCGGTATTTTTTTCTTTATTTTTTTATATTTCTTGACGTGCGATTTTAAATTACCGCCCATTTTATAGCAATCGCCTTGGTTTTTAATACGCATAAAGTACCTACTTGAGCGAATCATTATTTTAAATTTAATGCCTTGTTGTTTTTTTTTTTTTTTACATTATTCGCTTGTAATGATGATTCTTTTTGATATTATTTTTTCACGTTGACTTTCGCTAATTTATTATTTTTATTGTTTCAGCGCCGTGATGGTGGACTATTACAAAGTCCTAGAAGTAAACAAGAATGCAACGACCGCAGATATCAAAAAAGCTTATAGGAAATTGGCATTAAAATGGCATCCCGATAAAAATCCAGAAAATCAAGATGAAGCGAATCGTAAATTTAAAGAAATTTCGGAAGCGTATGAAATATTATCAGATGGTAAGTTTAGTTGCTTATTTGTTATTTTTTACAAAAGGGGCTGAAGATGGTTGTAGTGTTAAGTGTAAGAGTTTCAGATGAAAGTTACTGTGCGGAAAAGCCAAACGGCTAAAGATACTAATTAGTTCGCGATTTAAGGCCCCGCTGCCGCCATTTTTGTTAAACGAGTTACCATTCATCTTTTTACTAAATCGAATCCCATACCGCGTTTTCCGGTCGAAGTAAAAATTCGAAAAATTGTGGGTGGTGCTGTATCCCAAAATGGACTAAAAATTTGAACTTTCCGACCATATTTTAGTCGAAATCGAGTACCATAACCGTATCCGTAAAAACAAAAAAATTTCGAATTTTTCGGATGCCGGTATCTCAGAAAAACGGGATTTCTCGAAAAAGTCACAGAGGAAAAACCTGTAGGGAAAAGTCTTAAGTTTTTCATTTACCAAAAACAAAACAGATCTCAGATGCCATTTTCCAGAAAAACCTGTTACAGTAATTTTCCAGCTGTCACTCATTATTTATCAAATTTTTTGGCACCGTAACTTTTTATCTGAAACCCATTCCTATTCACTACTTGACCATTTTTCTTTAAAGTTTTGTGTCTAGTTTATGTATGGCAATGCATTTTGCTACTGCAATGATGCTGAATGGATGTAGATGTAGTTTGTTGCTTGTTAATATGAAAATTGAAGCATTAGGGCCGGATGGGGAAGAAAATAAAAATTTTTTTTTGTTGTAATTGTAGCCTGTACAAATGTAATTATACGAAGTGCTATTTAATGAAGTAAATCGTGGCAGCATTTCATGTGAATAAAGATTTTAAAGATCGGGGATATCGAGTACCGTGTTTCATTTTTAAGTTCACGAATTGAATGTAATGATTTCTAATGTCACGTTTTGTGAATAATAATAAGTATAATTTTAAAAAGCCAGGTGACAACGAAATTCGGTTAACACCCATATACGTTTAGGAAACGAATAAGGAGGTTATTTTAGAATTTTTTTTTAAGGAGAGGATTTTGATGAAAGCATTAGAATGGATAGTTATTAAAATAGAATTAAGTGCGGAATGCAAACAATTAATTTTGACGGAATAGTCATTGAAGTTGCTTAAAATAAAATCGCGAAGAATTTTGACAGGTCTCAAGTTGAAGGGCGACTATATTGAGGGACGTATAAATTTGAAATTTGTAGTAGCAATAGTGATGTTCTAATATTTGGCGGCTACACTGGCACAGTGTGGAAATGAAACTTGTCACCCCGATTTCTCGTTTTCTTTTAGTCGGTGCTGAGCTTTCAGCTTTTTAAAATGTCACCCTTATCAACTTCTAAGACTATAAAACTCAAATTTATACCATTTCACTTTTTTACCTTTCGTATAAACTGTGGCCTTTCCCTTGAATCATTTTATTGACCTTTTACGGGGTTTTCCAAAAAGAAATAAAAACCCCGCGATCGATATTATACTCTCATGCCCTTTCGCATCGAAGAATAAAAAATTTCAATTGTTTTTCCACACGGAAGCTAAAAAACCATTCTGCATTCCTAAACTCTTTATCAGTTAAAGCCCAAAACGTCTCAAGCTAAACATGAAATGAAACACGAATCTTTAAATCAAAGGTCGGCAATCGCCCCGTTACGGGAATATTAAAAAAAATTAAGTCATCAGTCTTGTTTAATTTGATCGAATCCCTAAAGCACGCCCGAAACTAGACGTGTATGCTTTAAAAACGCACATCATGCTTCCGACATGGGGATTATGATTAAAATCCGTGGTCAAGATGACCTTGTGCGTGAGTTTGTTATGATTTTTACTTTCGAGGGATTTGAGTGAGAAAGTTAACCGGGTTGAAAATTACTTTACCGGGATTTTCTGGAAAACGGCATCTAAGATTTTTTTTATATTTCGCAGGTGAAGACTTGAGACCTTTCCCTAAAATTTTTTCCTTTGGGACTTTTTCGAGAAATTTCGTTTTTCCGAGATACAGGGATCCGAAAAAATTGAAAATTTTAATTTTTTAAGGGTGTATTTATGGTACTCGATTTCGACTAAATAAAGGTCGGGGAGTTCAAATTTTTAGTCGGTTTTTCGATTTAGGGCTATAACCGCTTTCCTCGATTTTCGAGTTTTTACTTCCAGCGATATGAGATTCGATTCCAATTAATTTTTTCATACTATTCGATTTTTTAATCAACTTTCCCCTAAATTTGGTTGTTTTTCGAGTTAGGATTTCGGTTTAAAGAGATTCCCACAAAGCGATTGCAAGCGAAAAAGTTTATGGTGCACGCGCATCACTGTTCACCTTGTTCTTTTCATTCAGGGGGAGCTCTTTTTATTAATATTTAGTTATATGTTTTGTTTAGATAGTAAAAGAAGTATTTACGACATTGGTATGAAGTCAGGCGGATACAGATCGAGCACTCAAAGGCAGACGGGTTTTAATTATAGACCTAGCTACACTGGTACCAGTTGCTCCAAAAATAATCGTAATTACACTTTCCACGGGTTTTTCGAAACACCTTTCCGGCGTTTTTTTGGTAAATCATAAAAAAAAAAGAAAACAGTTTGGCTTGATTTATATGAAAATTTTTTTGTCATATGATTTTTCGTGCTATTTCGATAAATATTTTAAATTTGGTGAAAATTTGGCACGATTAACGGATAGAACCACCCCTGAATTTAAAAATTCTTGTACTATTTGGCAGCCGAGATCAAATTAAATTTTTTTTTTCCTCTCTTTTGAAGAGCGTCAGGAAAGTGTCGCTTTTATGACGCCTACTCGTTTTTCGAAGAAATTAACTTTAGAAATGTATTTAAGATTTTCGATAATTAATTTTTTTTGAGAAGAATCCGAATCATATGAGAAAAAAAATTGCCTTGAGTGCTTCTTTTACCCATCCAGTAATGTTACTAATGGCTTTACGAGTGGTGTTTTAATTGTTTTGACAGATTTAACCAATTTTTAATGATGTGAGTCGTTAACGAATTTTTTTAACCCGTTTTCCCTTAAATTTTGTTTTTACCAAAGATAATCCGCTTGATTTTTACCACCTTACTTGCATATTTACTTACTCTTACTATCATCAAAATTTTTTTGGGGAGTGTTAATGGCGCAGTTATTGCTGCCCAGAGGCTCTGCTTTTGGTCACCTGAGCGCCATCTTGAATTATTTCTCGGGCCGCGTTTAAGGATTTCTAACCAAAACATTTATTTTGAAACCCTTGCGATGGCCAAATCACTAAATTCAATACGTTTTCTTTATTACATTTTTGGCCTTTTGTATTTTTAATTTCGACAATACACCATCTTGTTATTGAGTTTTAATGGGAAAAAAAATCGATCGTACGTGTCAAAGAAGAATCGCCGATCCGTGTAATCAATAGTTGTACGACTTTTTTTTTCGTTAATGACAGATGAACGAGTTGTAAAAGTGAAACCTTGAATCATTTATTATTTCTCTGTATTATTAATTCTCGATGAATAATATTATTTTTTTTGTGGTGAATCCATCAATAATTAGCGGCTTTTATTTTTATATTCTTTTAATAAACTGCCCGCGGTTCCAAGATTACAGTTCCCAAGGAAGATATTAATTATTCAGTACGTTATGAATATTAGGAAATAATTTCCTCTGATGTTGCCATGGAATCGAGCTTAGCTATCAAAATACACACATCAAATAGTTACAGGGTGATTCGATTTAAATTTGCATGCTTTGTGTAACTATGAATATAAAAACAAAAAAAAAACGATGCTGACGATTTAACGAATGGTTTGAGTTTCTAACTGAGTGTTTTTTTTTTGGTTTTGTGAGGGTTGCTTTAATTTTTTTTGTTTATTTTGTGATTTCAGCTAAGAAACGTCGTATTTACGATGAATATGGGGCCGAAGGACTGAACACAAGCGCTAGAGGAGGATCGAGGCGCGGCCACGATTTCGCTGATTTCGATCACTTTGGCGGTTTTACATTCACTTTCCGCGACCCCGATGAAGTTTTTAGGGAATTTTTCGGTGGATCCGATCCGATTCGAGATTTATTATTCGGTAAGTATGATTTCAAGAGTAGCGAGCTTAAATGTTTCATTTATACAGATCAAAAAAATCCAAAATTGAAAACAAATTAGAAAAAAAATTACCTTCTGCTATTTACGGCAGCCATTTTAATGAAAAAAAATGAGTTTCGTATTTGTCCGCTAGGAGCGCCTCTTTACATCCAAGCGGCAAACGGCAGCAATGGTGGCTTGTATCGTTACAAATATTGTTGATTTAATTGCGTGGATTTGATCATTACTACCAAAAAAAGTTGATTACGTTTAAGCGAAGTGCTTTTCGTCAAAGTTGATGAGGAATATTCATGTTCGTTTCACGTTTTTGCAAAACCGTTTTGAGGTTAAGTTAGGAGTGTATTCAGCCAAGCCAAGTGTTTAAACTGTACAAGATAAACAATCATTTAAATCTGAATAAGGTTATAAGTGAAAACAGAAATAACGATTAACAGCTTTGATAATTTTTTCAAGACGAAAGCTTTTTTTTGGCTGAAACAATGTAATGTACCACGAGGTTGGTAGAATCCATGAGCAAATGCAGATCACTATTTACCTGATTGATTTTTTGGCTTGATTTTACAGATAATTTGCGATCTGGACTTAATTACTATCTTCATTAGAAAACAAGCATGTGAAGTTATTGAAAAGACCCAAACAGATTTTATGACAATCCCAACTAAAATACCATAATGAAAACATTGATAAGAATATTTTTCATAACGCTAAATTTTACTTTTTTCAGGAATGCACGGTCACCATGGTCATCATCACCGAAACGGATCTCGTAATGGAAACTCAAGTAGAATTTCCTACCCTGATACAAGTATTTCAAGTTTTAGTCCTTTTAGCTTCGGTTTTAATTTCGACCAATTTGGATCCGGAGGATTTTCAAGTTTCAGCACATTTAACTCGACTGTGGGTGGAAGTAGCCCAAATGTAAAACGTACCACTACCTCTACTAGATTCAAAGACGGAAAGAAAATAACCGTTAAAAAGTAAGTAAAGTGCCATCAGGAAAATTTACACAATAACAAAAAATTTCAAGATGTCATTGAATAAAGTTCTCAAATCATTTTCTCCTAACAAAAACATGTGAATTGTCATTTATGAAAACGAGGCCGATTTTTTTTTATTATAAGGATCCTTCCCACGCCTTCTGAATTACGGGCGTGACATTTTTATTAAATGTTTATTCATTTTTATGATTTTTTTTTTCAGGATCATAGATAACGGTCAAGAAACCGTGATGGAATACGAAAACGATGTCTTGGTATCGAAGAAAATTAACGGAGAACCACAGTCGATCACGATGCGTTAAAATGTGATGGATTTTTTTGTTTCTATTTTCGATAATCGGACGATTAATTTTAAAAAAAAAATATAATTAGAAATGCGATTGTAGTTTAATGTGGCAAACTTTTTCCTTCAATTATCTTTTTTTTGTCATCATTGGGAATCTCGAAAGTTTTTGTGAATGAATAATAAATAAGGAAATAACATGCTTCGCCTATTTTGATTCGGGATTTCATTTCGTACTACGTTTACGGCCCGTATATATAAAAATTCAAAAGTAGCGAATCCTGCTAATTTTTTTTTACTATAATTATTAATATTAACGGTAGAATTTTTTGTATGAATGGAAATTAGGCCGGATATTGAAAAAAGGATGAATGAAATGATTTTATTTGTGATATAGAAATCGATGTCGTGGATAAGTTACGAAATAAAAAATCTTTTTTGACTGAGGAAAAATATAAAACATGTTGAGAACAATTTTTTTTAAAAAAAGTATTTTTTAAAAGTAAAAGTTGTTCTAGAACAAGATTTTAATTTTTTGCTCAATTATCACGTGAAAGAATTGGAATCGCTTATAATCGTAATTTAAATATTTAATTTTTTCTTTGTAAAGGAAATCTTTTGTTAGCTTTTAGGACGAATAAAATAGAAGACTCAATCGTTAGTTTTTAAAAAATTAAAAATAATAATAGCTATCATTTGCTTGATGTAAAAAAATTATTCGTCTGTAAAGTTAGCTTTGTAAATATTAATTTTTCCCTGTCGAAAAAGGAGACCGCACTTCAAGAAGTCTTAATTTAATAATTAGGAAAATCATGATACGATTTTTTTTTTTTTCTAAATTGTTAAGTTTTTTTTTTTTAAAATAATAAAAAAAAAGAATTTAGAGGTAAAATGTGAAGATTTTAAAAATATTGTAAAAATGCACGAATTGTATGAGTAGAATATTTAGCGATTGGAATCCTCCTACAATGTGTGCACTTTAAAATAATTATTAAGCAACTGGAGTTAATGTAAATTTTTTAAAGAGATTTTGCTAGAGGACATTAAGGTTGTTTAAAATTGTTAGGCCAGTTAAATTCCAAGTCCTGTTGCGGGAGTCTGGCACGGTCAGAATTTTTTAAAGATTACAAATCAGTGTTTGTAAATCTGGCACTTAAGGATATTCTCTAAGTAAAAATGGTTTAGGCGAAATTTCCTTGTTTAATGTTGCGCCTGCATTGTCTTGATTAGACACCCCAGCGTACGCTTTAACTCCAGTTACTTAATTAATTTGAGAATGATTTAATATTCAGCTTTAGAAGATGTTTGCATATCCTCGAATTGATCTATTAGGCCTGTATCATCTTTACCATACTAGCCAAAATTGCTCTCAAGCCGAATCATGCATTTAGTAGACTAAACAAAATGAGAGATTATTAGTTTTATTAAAAAAAGCTGCATTACGGCCTAGATCATTTCATTAAAATTAGTTTGGACCAAGCGATTAAGTCAATATTTTTACAGGAAAGTGCTGAAACTGACAAATAGAATTTAAAAATCGTTTTATTTTTTAATTAAAAATTAATTTTTGAATGAAATAATTGTTATGGATATAAGATTTTTGAAGATATGGCCACTCGGAGGATAGATATTACATTCCAAGCAATGAAAAGGAGGGCCCTAACCTTTATTATTTTTAAATTTGGTACGGGTCTGAATTTTTTTTAACGCACGAATTGACTTACCCGTGCTGGTCACAGAAAAAAGTTATCCATTTCATTTCCAGTTTGTTAATTTATAAGTGAAGAAAAAAAAGCTCTGGTCATTTAACATTGTAAGCTTCATTGTTTGATAATCTTTAGTTGTATGAATAAATGTAAATTATTTGAATAGCCACGTTTGATACAAAGTGGTTAATTGTTTCTGTAAATCGTTATTTTTAATTATTTCAACGTGAGATATAATTCCTTTATTCTTCCTCATTTTATCCGTTAAAAATATCCTTTTGAATGCAAAAAAACAGAAGCGGATTTTTTATTTTTATTGTCTATTAAATTCGATTGCTAAAATCATATGCAATTCTAGTAATATATAAGCTTTTTACTTATTTCTTGTTCATATCGGCTTTTGTGGAGCACAGAATGGCTGCCATTTTGAAGGAATTCACGATAAGTGTTTTCATTAACTACTGTTTGCCTGGAAATATATGACGCAAGGAAAAGCATTTTTCTTATTGATCGTAGAGCTAAGTTCCTGAAACACCCTTTTTTTAAAAAGGTTTAATTAAAGATCAAGATTTTTTTCAGTCCACATAATTTCGGCTTCTTTTTTCATCTGCTGCCACGTTGACATGGCAGAAGCCGTGTAAAAGTTAACGACTGTATATTTTTTTTAAGAAAAGGTGAATCATATCTGAAAATGCGTGGATTTACTGCAGTCAGGTCAGTCGGGTAAGATTTTATTGTTTACTAGCATTATTCGACGTATTTTTGACTTAGGCACTTTGGAGAACCGATTGCAATTTATGAGAAATCCAAGTTGAATTAATCCAACAAAGCTAACCTAACCCTGTTAAAATTCTCTTTAACACGGCTTAACTCCGTGTTTCAGAAAAACCCCGACAAACACGTGCCTAAAAGCAAAATAACTGTATTCCCAGTTATGCTAACTTTTAAGGAAAGGTCTAATAAAAAAAATCACATCATCATTACATATAAAAAGTTTAATTTACAATACTGTGTACAAGCTACTCTAAATATGGCTTTTCATTATTTCACATCAAATCTAAACTTGATGAACTATTTCAAACGTCTTTTTTCTTGTTTTTCATCTAATCTTTTACTACTCTTGGAAACTTACAATAAAAATATTAATTCTAATAAATAAAAACACAATTAAATTACATTAAGTACGTGTTATGGCTTGAATATGAATACTGCAGGCTCAGATGCTATTTTTCTTTTCAAATTTTTGTTGATAATTTTAATTTTTTTAGCTGTTAGTCTGCCATATTTTTTTTCCTAATTACTGACATTTGCAAAAAAATGTTTCCATTCAGTTTAAGATGTAGAGAAAAAGTAGATCTACAACTGATTCATTGATCGCTTGATATTCTCCTAATTTTTTTTCTCTCTTGCGGACGGATGAACTTTAAATATTTCAAATTCACAAATTCCCAATTTTATAAAGAAAATGCTGAATCAGGAGCGTCTTTTTTTAGTCAACCTAATTCTACTTTTTTAAAATAAATAAGTTAAATAAATAAATAATTGGCTTTTGAAACTGGAATGGATTTTAACGAATCAGAAACGGAGTCTTAATATTTCACTAATAAATAAGTTAAGAAATTAATTTTTTAAAAAAATCGGTCATGGCGAGTTATTATTTTGTATGTAGCTCTCCGATTCGGGTTTTTTGGGCCTTGCTCTACACCTGTGGACGTAGGCAGATACGCTGTAATCGTCTTCGGTCCTTACGCATGATAAACCCTCTTGACATTTACACCTGAAGAGAAAAAAATTGACATTATTTAATCAAACGCATAAAAAAAGGCAATTAAACCGTTATAAATATAAATGAATCTGATATAAGTTAAACGATCAAGTTCAGGGGTGACAAGGAAAAATAAAAAATCGACTAGGGGGGAAAAAAATCGTAGATATTTTTGCAAACGCGAATATTTCCTTCGTAATTAAAAAGGGCGAAGTGCAACGGTTATGTTTTTTTTAAAAACGAGGTCGAAACGCCAATTAATGAATTTAATTTAGCGTTTACAAATATTGATAACTTTTGTATTGATGATAACAAATTTATAAATAAAAATTTAATTCATTTTTGCAAGAACGCCATATTGGTTATGGCGGAAGTCTTTGGCGGCTAAATTGTAAAAAAAATGCTAGAGTCGTGGCAGGAAACGCGGTTTTCGAGATAGCTGAGAGTGGTTTTCCCTTTTAAAAATTGTAGAAAATTCGGTGTAAAAGACAGTAAAAATCTATTTAAATGATTTAGTTAATTAAAGTAAAGGTTGATAATTAATAAAAATGAAAAGGTATGATTCACTATGTGCTAAATTCAGCGAAAAACACATTGCATGCAATCGGTTTAAAATGGCGTCAGGCCGGCTTTGAAAATTTTGACATCGGATGATGCAATACTTGAACACTTACGTATTTGGCATGAAGTGAACTATTTCCCTCGTGAAAGGTACGTAAATAGCCCAACCACATGGTGTTGATCTGTGACAGTAACTCGGTTTGTTTGCTTCTTGAGTGTTGGACTCTTCAATTGCTCTCTGGAAAGAACGTAAAAGGACCCATTGAATGAATGAGGAAAAATTAATAGTAAACATCGTAGTATGAATATCCTTGACATTTTTTGACTTAATAAAAAGCGAGGCGGTATAAACAAAGCTATTTGTGCCCAAAGAACGGCTGTAATCTGTCAACAGGCAAATGGACATTACATTTTCCTTGGTTCAATGAACTTTTATGTTTTTTGCAGCGATATGTAAAGATGAAAGCAGCAACAAGGAAAATAGTGTATTTCATTAACTAAGGAAATTATGGAGATAAGAAATGAAAAATGGGATGGGAGAATTTATTACTTTGATGATCAAAACAACAGGGATTACATAATCAAATTATTTACTGAGGTCAGTGTTTGTTTTTTGTTATTCGTTTTTATTGTAATGGTTATATTAAAAAATTTTGAATGTTTTCAGGCTGAAAGATTCGGAGAAATGGGCATGATTCATCTGTGATAAGGGTTCCTCGTACTGATTGAAATTTAATCTGATGGCAAAAAATGTACATCAGGAGAAGTTGTTAGAATTCATATCAAGAATAAACAAATGGATGTTATTGAAAGGTGAGATGGAATGTTCAGGTGTCGTATTGCTTAATATTTGATGATTTTATCAAATACTCGGCACCTGGGTAAATTAAAAAAAAAATGATGAGTAATTAACTGGACGTTTGAAATCAATCAAATTTTTGAAATGTTGCACAATATGTTCTCATCGCAGGATTTATCCATTTTTTTAAAAAACCACTATAAAATAATCCTTTTAGGCAAAAATCAAAAAAACGTACCTTTTGAATGGTTCCACATTCCGCGAAAGCGAACAACAGCACAAGAACTACAAATCCGGCTGCTGCGGCGATTGTAGAAAATCTCCGGCTACTCGACATTTTCGTATTAAAAATTTAAAAAAAAAAAATACAAAATCAAAATCACTTCACACGACCAAAAAAATTTTTTACCAAAATATGATGCAATAATTGCAACTTCTGAACTCAGAAAAGCGCGCGCACGAAATCTTTTTTGATTTAACTCTAAACCGTTCGACGTGAGGTTGTTATATAAGTGGTGAAGATGAAAATTTAGTTAATATATATAGGTTCTCGTTTCTCTTTTTTTACGCACGAAACCTAAGAAGACGGGGTGATAAGATGATTCCGGAACCGAAACCGGCATCAATTATTCCCACTCGGAATAGTTTAATGCAAGTGTAACAACGATTCATATACACGCATAAAATTTCAAGATGAAATTTTTTTTCCCCATGTTTGAAAAAACCGCGTGTTTGTTATTAACTGAACCTCAGCAAGAGTTCGACGATTACCGACGCCTATACGCTTATCACCTAGCAACGTGCGCTCAGGTGACGATCGCTGATAATTCAATTAATTAATATTTGAATTTCAAATGGGCTGATGCCGCTACTGCGTAATTTTCTTTTCCTGTCAAAGGTCGTCAATTTATTTTTTTTTTTTCTGAGAAACTTTAAAAACCCGATAAAAAATGTAATTTTTGTTTGTTTTGAAAAGCAAACAATTACTTGGGAAAATAACTTATCAGAAAAAAAATTACCAATGACGATTTATACCGATTTTTTTTTTTTCAGAGTTAAATGGTTTTAGAATGGGATGATTACAGCAAATCGGGATAAAAAGATCCTTTTTAACGGGCAGGAAGATTCGTGTGGATGATTTTCTTTCGGAAAAACGTAGAGATTTTTTTTTTTCCTTTAGGGAAATCATTGCGGATTTATTCGATGAAAAAACGATTAAATTAGGCTTAAATCTATTTAATTTTTTAATTAATGCCGGCATATTTCTGCGAATTAATGATACGGTCTGTTAAATATTTAAGAAATTTTTAGGTCAGCAGCCGTAAAGAAATAAACGGGAATTATTCGCTTGCGTCATTTTTTTAGCCCTATCGAAAAAAATTAAATATGAAAATTTAAGACAGATTTAAATTTTTTATAAAATGAAGAAATCTGGTTGAAAATTTTTCAAGAGCGAAAACCTTTTGCGATGAATCACAATCCATTCATAATGCGCCGAAATCAGTTCCAGGAAATTTTTAAATTCTAATTGAGTTTTGTACCTGAGACCCTTACCTGGAATCGGTGGCGGTTTGGTTCTAATTTTTTTTTCTTGACCATTCATAGAAATATAAAATTAAATGATTTCGTCGGCGTTCTTGCTAAAGTAAAAATTTTTGAGTCTTTTATTTTTTTAAAATGTTTTTTCTTAGATTTTTAAATTTGAAGATTTAAGACGAAGAGCATAAGTTTTTAATTACGAATGGTTGAGACGTGTTTAGCGGCACGTAGTGAGTTTTTGGTTTAATCAGTACTTGACGGTTTTAGGCAGGTCTATAAAGTGAAGGGATGTCCGGTTTAATGGTTGGAGATAAGGGAGGGGGAAGGCCCGAATGAAAACAGAAATCATGGCCAGGGCTCGGCTCAAAAAATGCAAAATTTGGCTTAGTTGTTGCGAACTTAACTTGAACAGCAATTTCGGATGAAAAAAATCTATTGACCCGTGTTAGGTTTGGCCTCAGCTTGAATATTTCTTTTCTAAAAAAAAATTTCTACGAGATTCTCGAAATTTCGGGAGTAATGAGAATGTTAACTTGACAAAAAAGCGAAATCCTCGATTTCCAATCATTTTAAATCTCTAATTTTGAATTTTTTAAACCCAAAACTTTTATAAAATAATTGATGGACGATTTTTTGATTTCAGGAACTGAAAATTTCATGACTAGAAAGACCTTTCCTGGGATCCGTCATCCACTCTTCGAAATTAGCCGGATCTTCAACTTTTTTTTCTTCAAGAGGAATCGGCTTGGCTGCAACTCAACCAAGCCAAAAATAATGAAAGGAAAATTGTCTCTGAAAGTCTCAATCGCCATCAAGAACTTCAATTAAAATGCAGATGCGATCTTAAGCTCCTAAATGGGTGTTTTTGAAATTTTTCAGAAAAAGAGAACATTTTTAGGTCAGTAAGGACTGAATCCTTCAAGATAAATTTTATAATTTTTTTCTTCCTGCGAAAATATTATTAGCAAATGACGTTCAACTGGTAAACAAAATTATGCAACCACAAAAAAATTTTTTTCTAAAGAAAAACACAATAAGGGGCAATTTACAAAAATGATTGCATCACATTTTGAAAGAATAAAATAAAAAAAATGATTGCGCCATTTTTAAAAAAAAACCGGCTTGAATTAACAAAAAGGAAATGGGTCTAGAAAAGCAAATTTATCTGACGAAATCAAACAAAGCAATTACGTTTAAAACTGCTTATAAATTCAGTGGCGTCTCGTAAAATTTTCTGTAAAAAAAAATTAACAAAAGGGCATAAGGGCGAAAGGTGCCAGACGAACCGATGCAATGATTTTAATAATTAAACATGTAAGACGAACGTTTTAACATTATTATTAGCATCTGTCGCGTTTGAAATTCGAATTTTAAAAAAAAATTTTTAGTGGTGATGACATTTCATCAGTAGCGGGTCGTTTTTTGCATTGCTAATATTCCCATTCAAAAACCCTGACAGATGCAATATGAATTGAAAATTGATATTTTTTTTTTTTGTTTTAGGATTTGCGCTTTAGATTTCTCGTGAGTTTATTTGGATTTTAATGAAAGCGCCTATGGGAAATTTTGGATTAAAATTGAATAGATTTTTATTACGCATCGTCTGCTGTTTATCAACATTGCTGAAAAATGTAAACATTGATTTTTTGACGATCACGCAGCTTGGAAAAGTAAAAACCTCAGGTAACATATTGTGATTTATTAAATATTTCGTGTTTTTTTTAAAAATATTATTATTAATTAATTGCTTAAACAAGCCGCTATATTAGGGATTTAATTCTTCTGCAGAAAATTTTGCAAAGGGTAGCGATAATTGTTGTGGGTGAAAGTAATAAGTTATTAAGTTACTGGCCTGTTTTATTATTGGGCAAGGCTTTTTGGAAATAATTTTTTTTAAAAACAAGTATTGATGAATTGATTAGGAGAGCCTACGACCTCTATGTATGAATAAATAAATTCCTCCTTTAGGCCGTACAATAATTATTTTCTTATATTTTATCCGATAGCCATTTCGACGTTAGTCATTTTCAAGGACTAAAAAACAAACAACAAAAAATTAAAAACATTGACAACCTAACCTAAACTTGTTACAAGAACCTAAAAAATACCTGAATTATCACTTGACTAGAAACATTTCTCGACAATTATTAAGTTAAAGTTTAAAAACAGAAAACGACTAGACGCGAGATCATAAAAATACAGCAACAAGTAAATAAATAAAAACAGAAGCATTTTAAAAAAAAAAAAAAAAAACGAAATGGCTAAATCGTGAAAACGTCGAAATGGCTATCGGATAAAATATAAGAAAATAATTATTGTACGGCCTAAAGGAGGAATTTATTTATTCATAAGTATTGATGAGAAAAAATTATTGCTTATATTATTTATTTGCAGATCTAGTAAGTTTTCAAGCGAGCCTTTGGATATGCGGGGGAGTGGAGGGGATTATTGCTTGGAAGGTCGAAAGAATCAAGTGGTGAAAAATTTTTAGGCATGTTAAGCCCAAAACAGAGGAAAGGCAGATGGAAGATGCTGAATTTAAGCCCGAATCTCGTGACAGCGACAACGGATTTGGATTTTACTCATCAAAATAAAATTTTCGAGGACCGGCTTCCCTTTCCCATTGTAAAAGTTAAAATGTAAGACATTACCTACATCTAAATGAAATTTCGTGGCTTTGAGGGAGGGGGTGGTCGATGTAGGGGTCTCAGAAATTTTCTTTTGATGAGTGAAATCCAAATCCGTTGACGCTGACACAAGATTCGGCCTTGAAGGCGTTCTCTGACACTGCCTTCTACCTTCTTAGATTTTTTTATTAATTAGGGGTGAAAAGGGGATGAAATTTTAGGGTCGGAAAATGTGCCACTGGATGAGAGGATTTTAAATCCGTGCTTGCTGACATATCTGTAGTTAGTCTGCAAATTAGAATGTGCCAGAGGAAAATATTTAAGATTCGTTGAGGCAAAAATCATTTTGTTATTGACCCCCCAAAAAAGGCCACGGTCAGATTTTCTCTAAAGCTCATGAAGCTTATTTTAATCCATTTTAGTCTCATCTTGGACTAAAGAGGATTTTTCACAACAATCCTACACAAGACCAACGGAGAAAAAACCCAGGCCCAGACTGCTTGGCTTCTTCACCATTTAAGAAGCGATTTTTTTTAAAGCCCTGCAATAAATCAATGAACACATAAATGAATCTTGACCATCTGGTTGATCATAATTAATCCAAAGGTCGTTTAACTAACTTAAAGCGATTGATTTTCATTACTCGCTCATCAAAATTTAATAATTCGCATACCTTAAAAATCACTCGGGTCATTTTCATTATCTACGAAATTCTTTTCTCTTTTAAAAAAAAAATATTATTTCACACAAATCCGGCCTAATTTAACCCTAAAATCTACGTCATAAATTATTTAAAAAAATGCCCTTTACAAGTTCGATGACATATTTATCATTTATTTTCTGCGTTGTAGTTTTTTTTTCCCCACTTCCTTCTCTCCTGAGTTATTATTATTATACGCATTAAATCCTTTTTAGTGGAGTCTTTATTTGGTAGAATGGCCAGGGTCAGATTAATTACGAAGCAGTTTACTACTTCAATTACTCTTTCACCTCTTGTTTACTACAGGGATGACGTATCAAAAATAAATGGGTCCGATAATAAATTTGATTGCAGCAGCAGTCCAGAGTTATCTAATTTGATGCAGGATGCTTGATCATAATAAACCTACATGCTGGTTTTAGAGGTTATCCGTTCTTGTGTTAGCATTTTTAGCTTTCAAGAGAAAATATTAATAAATTATTTTTTTTTTAAAAAAATATTTATTAATGGGGATTTAATTATGCATACAGAAGAGGTGACATAAAAGGGTGGCATTAATGCAAGATGTTCACGTGGATTGGGAAGAGGATAGAGAAAGGACATCGTGCGTTATGATGGGATTAAAAGTCGATGCTGTAGTGATTAATTTTAATTTTTAGAAATTTTTATAGCCTCAGTTGATAGAGTTTTTTACGAAGTGGAAAATCCTTTTAGGTCAAAGTCAAATCCGGAAAAATATTGGATTGAACTCAGTAGTATTGAGCCGGGTGATTACGAGTTCGAAGCAAAATCTGGCCTTGGGCTTTTTTTCTTTTAAGCTAGTGTTAAAATAATTTTTTTCTTAGCTATTTTTAAAAATTATTTCTGCTTGTGCGATTCTTAAATATCTAAATTTTTTGGCATCTAGAAGACCTGCTTCAAAAATATTACTAGCAGTCATGGCATGTTGTTCACTGTCTTGGCATGTATGGAAAATTTTTTTCAGAACGATTCTAGAGATTCTTTTTTGCCGTCGAAAAGAATATTTTGTAATTTTGATATTTTCAGAAAAAAACAGTTTTTTGGGCCATTCCTGAACATTTTTCTCTGTGATGGCTCTCAAGATTTTTTTTTATTTTTTGTGTGAAGGTGTCTGACCCTATTAGGAACAACTTTTACCTTTGACATTTTTTTGTGAAAATTCGCTCTCCGTGGAAAATCCGGGAAAACCAAGAATTTTCCATTTTTACGGACAATGCTGACATGGGACTGAACTTCTATTGAATAGTGGTTGGGGATTTTAAATTTTGGGTCCATTTTTTAATTTTAAGGCCACCGTGCCAAGTTCACGGCTTTGGCAGGGCCAAATAAGGCTAAATTTGTTTTCTAGAAAACAACTCCAATAATTTTTTTCATTTTTTCTCTAGAGATTCCTAACCTAATTTGGAACAATTTTTCCCTCCGGTATTTTTTCGTAAAAATTCGCCCTTTTTGCGGAAAATCCGGGAAAACCGGAAATTTTCCATTTTTACGGACAACACCGACATGGGTCTCAACTTCGATTGAAATTTTGAGTTTCCGAAAACATTTTCGAAAACGGCTCTAATAATTTTTCTTATTTTTTGCTTGAAAATACCTGACCCTATAAGAAATAGCTTTTCCCTTCAGCAATTTTTCGTCAAAATTCGCCTCCCAAAATAACTTTAAAATCCAAAATTAGGAAAATTTTGAAATTTTTCGGACAGCACCGATATGGGACTGGATTTCGACTAATTAAAAGTCGGGAATATTAAATTTTCGATCCATTTTCTGGTTTCAAGCCCTCCCCCTCATTTGGTTTCTAATGTTGTCCTTTTCGGACTGCTAATCCCCTAGTTCCTTGTATGCTCTGCATACATAGATTATCGTACCGTGAATGGGTACTATGTTTACTTTGGTTGTGGACGTGGCTTTGACGTCACTGATAAGCGAGTAAACACAACATTAAAAAATTTGATCAAAATATAGCACGTGCGATCAAAAAATGGCCATTTTTTAAATAAGGCTGGGATGTCTCTCCATTTCAATATTTACGGTTCCCTCTAAACCTTTTTGTTTATAGCAAAAAAATTTTTAAATTTTAGGCCTATCAAGAACGTGCCATAGAAGTCCAATATGCCTTTCCATAAAACTACTTATTTGTATATGTAAACAGAACCAATGATAACAAAATGATCTTTACTTTTAGGCCACTAATCGGCAATTAATCACTGCGCTAATTACCATACCCTTCAACCCGGATAACCCTTCAAAAAAAAAAAGTAACAAGTTCGAACATGTTTAAAGAAGGGTGGACAATAAAAAAAATTAAATCCCACCAATATCATTCATCTTCACGCATGAGCGTACAAACCGTAAGACGGGAAGAAGATGAAAAAAAAATTCCTCGAACATCCTTATTACGAGACATTGCTGTTGACCTTTTTTTTTTTTCCTTTAAACTGATGGGATGCGATTGGTTCTAAACAAGTTATTCGAGTTTCCTATTGGCAGAAAGAGACGTGCCTCTAGTCACACCACCACTTCGTAAATTCCGATTCCAAAATTCCTTCCATTCATTGAAGATCTATTGTAGAGATCTTTTTTTTTTTTCCTCTCTCCTTCTCTCTTCTTCCTTTTACCGATGATATGCATTATCGCAATATGAAACCCTTTTAATCTGTCGAGATGGATCATTTCTGCTTGGAATCACCCTGGAAAAAAAAAATTAATAGCAGGTGTTACAGTTAGTCATTAATACTATTAGGAATTTTTTTTTTTTTGCTTATTCACTCTAACCCTAATTTTTTTTCTAATATGGGGATTTTTTTTTATTAATTAAATAAAGTTGATTTTGTTGGATTGGCTAATTTGAGACGAAGAGGAAAGGAAGTAGGTGGTAGCTGTCCAGTGACGGCGCCAGAAAAAAAATTCTGGAAGGGGGCAAGGGTGGGCCACAAATTTTCATGTGGGGCCAAAGTCGAAGAGTGTTACATTACAGCAATATTACTGTTCTTCCCAAATAGGAGGGGCCAAATATTTTTCAGCTGGGCCCCACCTGGCTCCCCTTGACGCCGTCCCTGTAGTTGTCTTTCCTCTACTTTTCGATCTTGCTCTGAGGCTCTCTTAGGGGCGCCATTTCAGTGACATCTTGAGAGAGGGAGTCTTCTTAACTTAAGGGGAGGAAAATGTTCAATGTTTAACTTATATAAACTAAAATTCTTGAAAAATAGGGCTCAAAGGAAAGACTTAGTAATTTGTATTTGACAAGCTAGGGTCGTGAGGCACAAATTTTTTGTTGGAAGATTTTTTGGCTAGGATTCTTGGTTCAAAATTTTATTCCAGGCAGGGCCGTTTTATGAAAATATGCTCCCTAGACGAAAGAATTAAACCAGTGTAATGATCTCAGCCCCTAAAACCGTATTTCACAAAATAATAAACTTTTGGGATCCTAATCAAAAAATTTATTTTCCGCTCGCTTGCATTTTTTTTTTCAACTTGCAACTGGCAAAACTCTCTAGAAAAAATTTTTGAAGAAACGTTAACCAGATTTTTTTTTAAATTTGAAAAGATTTAGACAAAATCTTTTGAAAAAAGGAGATTTTTTGAATTGAGTCTGACTGGGAAAATTCATTGTCTCTTTTCAATTAAATGGAACTTTTCTTTGATTTTTTTTTTACTCTTATTCTTTCATCTAAAAATCTTAGAAGAATTTTTTCTCATCAAATAATATCTTAGACATTTCTTTAAATTTAAATTTTGATTGCAGGATGAAAATCTTCCCCTGGCAACACTGGGCGAGGCTGCTGCTGCTGCTGCGCGGATTTAGCACCCAGAATTTGGTGCAGAATCATGACAACGCTATCCTTCGATATCTCAGTAATTTTTGAACTTGGGAAATTTCTGTATACTGCAAAGGAGGACGGTTAAAAATTATTGTAAGTATTTTGTGGCTTCAAAAGCCTTGCAGAAGGCCAAGGTAATTGCCACCTCACTCTAACTCTTCAGGAATTAAAGTACTGTCGTTGCAGCTACAGCTAGCTTCTACTGGTCACGATTTTAGGCTCCTCTCAGCCGTCTTTTTACCAGTGGCGTAACTAACAGACCAATTAAAAATCGCGGCTTTAAGGGAAAAAAAGAAGCGGATGGTTTTTACAGATAATGTGAGCCCGAAAAATCAGCTCTACTGGTGGGCTTACCAAACCTTTCACACTTAGGCGTTGGGTACCACCTTTCATATTATCTATTTATCTTTCCTATAGTCTTTTTATTTGCCATTTTTTTTGCCCTTTCCTTCATCGCCATTGAAACAATTGCATTTGCTGGGATCCAAAAATACATCCAGCTCATCATGGCCATTGGATTTTCAGAACTGGTCATCTGAAATTTCTTTCCCGGCTGTTCCATTGTCTCAGGAACACAACTGGCTTTGCTAAGTTCGCTCTTCGCCTCTGACTTCAAACTCTTTACTTATTTCAGTGAAGTAAAAGGCTCAAACATTCATTTAACGATTTTCAGCCTGCCACACTTGATTTACTGAATATGCTTTTTATTCTCCTAAATTATATAATTTTCCTTCATTAATTCCACGAAACCTGGGATCATACGATACGGAATCAGCAAAAAAAATCATTCTTAAATAATGGCCTAAATATTGGGCCTGCGTTGTAATCCATATTCACGAGTTCGGCGATTTTTAACGATACGTCAACAAATTTTCCATTCATTAAATCGTCAGCCTGTTGTCATAATCCAGGAATCTTTTCAAAGCACACGCTTTCGAAAATGGCAAAACGGATTTTTTATTTTATCAAGCATATTGATAGATCATCTGGATGAAATGAAAAAAAAAAAAAAAATAATGAATGAAACCTCCCAAAAGAGGTCAAAGTTGATTGTTATCACGATATCTGAACTGCGACAAATAATGATACTTTGGGTGACGCACGTACAAGACGAATTTGTTTTCCTAAAAAAAAAATTTTAAGATTTGAAAAGGGTTCAATAAACTAAGGGAAGGTTTCGCTGAATTTTTTAAAAATTATTATTAGAAATTTATTTGTTTTAAGACAAATTTTTCCATTGATAAGTGGAAATTTATTCTTACCATAGTGAAGAATTATCATGTTTAATTCGAAGGTGCCTAATTTTTCAAAAGAACAGTTTGAGCTCAAGGAAAATTTTGAAATTAGTTGAGTAATTTACAGGAGCGGCACCAGAATAAAATTTTTATTTAAATTTTTGATGGGATTGAGCTTAGTTCTCCAGGAAAATGCTGAAACGCGTTTAGGGGCAGCTGGAATTATAAACTTAATGCTACTGGGGCTCCAGGGGCCATTTTAGGGGCTTTTAAGGGAAAAAACTAAGATTTTTTAGAAACTTTTGTAACGCCAAAAGAGTTTTGCATTGATTTTGCTGACTTGAAGTATCTAATTTTGTCAGTTTTAAAATCAGAATTTTTCCAGGAAATCTTTCTCAAAAATGTTCTGGGAAATTTCTGAAAAAGAAAACGAGTTCTAAAAACCTTTGTGTTCATCGTGAAAACTCTGGAACATTTTTGAGATGAAAAGACCATAGAAAATTTTGGGAGGACCAAAAATTCTAAATATTTTATTGCTGAGAAAAAATTCTGGATAAGATTTTTGTCGCTCTCGAATTTTGTAAAAAAATGTTCTTTTTGCCAAGAAAAATTTTAAAGTTTTTTAGGCAAAAAAACTTAATTTATCAATTTTTTTTGGTTAAATAAGAAAAATCTGTCAGGCAATTATAAAGAAAATTCTTTCCTCAAGTTCTTGATGAACTTTAAAGAAAATCTGATGTTTACGATTATTTCTAAGAACTCGTAAGAATAGGGACTTTGAGGACTTTTTTCTAAAAATAAGAATTTTTGAGAACTTATAGTTAAATAAAGGCTTTCATGGGGAAAAAGAACCAAGTTCGATTTCTACAAACGATTATTTTATGAGCTAAGACGACTCTAGCGCCATCAGACAACCCTTTCACAAATTAAAACAACTCCAGCGCCATCTCAGAATTTTTTCCCAAACTAAAACGGTGTCCGCGCCTTCAATCGGTCCTTTCTCAAACTAATACGACTCTAGCGCCATGTGATAACCGATCCTTTCACAAATTAAAACGATTCCAGCGCCAGCAGACGATTTTTTCACAAACTAAAACGACTCCAGCGCTATCACGTGATAGTTTTACAAACTAAAGCGACTCGGGCTGAAATTTTTTGAGTATTCAAGCCCCTAATCGAGTCTCTAATGGCCGCTCTACCACTGCCACGACCTTTTTAAGGCTGAACTGGCCTAACCCAGACCTGTCCAAAATTCTCAGCCAAACTCTTTTTTATATGAATGAACTTACAAATTTTACTACTCCGATTAATGAATTAACAAAAAAGAACGACAGAGAAAAGAAAAATTCAAGGTCGCAATCAAATAGGAAATGACCTAATCAATAACGATTAATAAAGAGGTCAGTAAACTGTTTCCCAAGAAATCTACGCAACGAATTTTATACCACAATTCACATGATCACTTTTTTTTTTCTTATGTTCAGTAATTAGTACTATCATCATTGTTGTTTGTTTTCATTTGCTTTAACATGTCACGATGACTTCTTTTTTTCCTTTTGTATGAAACCGATTTATCGCTCACGTAGCGCTTGATTCTTCTTCCCGTTTCCCACCGTCAGCAAAAAAAAAAAAAATTGACAGCGGAAAATTATCTCGTCGTAATACTTTTCTCTCAGTTCAGTGACATTTCCATCAGCTAATCGATGAGTGATCTAATTTTTTTTTTTTTAAATGAACATGTGCCCAAATTTTTGTCAGCAATTTCTATGCATCGAGTAAATTTAATACACGATGCATTGATGAAAGATAAATTAACCCGTAAAAACTGGTTTGGGCGAATCGATTAATTTTTTTTAGTCAGCGAAGTTTTGAATACACCAGCTGAATCGATAGCCTAAAAAGCTCCGGGGAGTATTATTTAGGCTTTTTAATTATTTTTTTTTGAAAAATCGCTTTGGTTTGTGAATTTCAAAACGCACGTTTTAGGTTAAACACAAAAAAAGATGCTGATCCGATAATTTGTGTTTTTTAATTATGAAAAGAATATCGCGCCATGTTTTATTAGTGTTTTTAAATTCTTCCACGTGCCTAAAATAAAATTTTAAATGCGTAGAAAAGAATTTTTATGGTAGATATCTATCGATAAAAATTTAGGCCGGAAAAGGCTTAGGTTGAGTTTATCAAAGCCATTTAAGAGGTTAGAAGTTCGAGCTAAGCTTGATTAAGTATTGTAGAGGTTGAGTTAACCCCATTAGGCTTCTTACAAGGTCAATGTAAGTCAGTTAGATCTGTTAAAGGTCCGAGCTGAAATCATTTTAATTATTAAAGAGTATTTTGTGCTTTTTGGGATCGTTTGTTCGGTTAAAAGCCCGAGCTAAAGAATGAGATAAGTCTGCCAGGCCAGTTGCAATCTCTTTTGGAATTGTATTGTTAAAAGCTGGAGTTCAAGCCCAGCTAAGACGTTCGGAGATCCAAAATAAATCCATTAAAGAAGGTTTTGAGTTTTTTCTTCTCATCCAGATATTTTTCCATCGATTAATTTTTGGCCATTGCCAATTAGACATTTTTCCCCCTGATTTTCAGCCATCGAAAAAATGTTTCCTCAGAATTTTGGCTTATAAAAAATCTTTTTTGATCTAGGCGAGCAGTTTAAATTGAAATTAGTTTTCCCTAGCAAATCGCTTCAATTTTTAGCCAGTCTCAAATTTTTCCTTTTCTCAGTGGCGAGATTTCACAGGACCTTTGAGGGAGGGGACAAAAGCATCATGCTTTGCTTATGGAAGAAAAATTTCTAGGCTGGGGGAGAAGGGAGGAAGCCACTGCCTTTTCTGTTTTCTGCATCATCAGTTCAGTTTGTAAATTATCGTTCCACAAGCACCAATGTTTTTTCTTGGTTAATGAAACGGCCGTTTGAGAGCAATGGCGTCGATTTAGCTTGTGCCATAATAGTTTAAAAGCACCAGTGTCGTTAGCAATTTGTGAAATTGACATTTAAGAGAACTAGTGACGATGTAGTTACCGAAAAAGTCTTTAGAGAGCACCAACGTCGTCTTTAGCTTTCTGAAATAATGATGAGAGGGCGCTGGTATCATTTGTAATTTTTAAATGGACCGCTAGTGTCGATTTAGATTATAAAATGGTCATTTTAGAGTGCTGGCTCAGTTTATGATAACTCTAGTTTTGTTTTTTTAGGCAATAAAATCGTCACGGGAGAGCAGTAGCAGTCGTTTGTAAAAAGCCCCGCAGGAGGTAGAAAACCTGTAATCAGAGAGTCGCCAACTTGAACTTTTTACATACTGCTTTCTGATTGGTTTGGTTCACGTCGTGGATCTAGAAGTTTCATATAACCTCACCACATTCTTCCTGAAGATGAGATTGCAACTATTTCCTGGAAAAAAAGACGGGAAGGAAGCATCTTGAAGTAAGTAGATATACCTTGCCGATAGGTATCAAGGCCGGAAACCAAAATAAGTTTCACCGAAATCTAAGAATAAGAAAACAATAAATATTAATATATTATTTAAATCCAGATAATTCATTCACATGAAAGTAACTAAACGAACATGAACATCCAAACCTCAACCAGGTTTGAGGTTATGTGGAACGTCTAGATCCACGACGTGAACCGAACCAATCAGGAAACAGTTTCTGAAAAGTTTAAGTTGGTGACTCTCTGATTACAGGCTCTCGAGGCTGCTAGTGTCGTCAATGGTTTGTAAAGTGATACTAAGGCGCCACCGTAGCTTTTGAAGATCGCTTGAGTATCTGTTTAGTTCGTGAAAATCCGTTTTAGAGCGCTAGTGTAGCGAAATAATCGTTTAGAAGAGCTTGTTTAGATGTAAATTAGGCCTTAAGTTCCTTCTAAAAGAAGGTGAAAGGACGAGCCCTCTTTGACCTCCTCTGACAATAAGGCTAGTTATACTGGCCTGGCTTGAAGCCAGGCATTAATTCTATTTCATCTAAATTTCAGGCTTACCATCGTTTATGAATGAAAAAAAAATTTTTTAAATCTTTATAGAATGATTGTCGGAAAAAGGCCCTAAGAATCGTTTCCCACTTAAACCAATTTAAAAAATGTACGTGTTCATTTAAATGAAAAGTACCGAGATTGCTAATAATTGCAAAAAAGATGTCTTATGTCATCTGCCTTAAATAACCCCGCAAGCTCCATCTATCCATTTCAATCCATTCATTTTTTTAATTTTCAATTTCAACTCGAATAATTATATTAACAAGGATTCCCTATTAAAATTCCAGACGATCTTTCGCAATACCAGGAAGCTATTGCGCAATTTTTTTTTCGCAAAAGATGGGGCGTTCACTCTTTAAGAATGTGGATCATCTCGCTCGTTATTAATTTCATTTTATTAATGATATTAATCAATCTTGGAAAATTTATTAAAAATATCCTGTGATATAGATTTATTAAAATTTTTACATCTGGGCGAGATTTTATAATTAATCAAGCGGGATCTAGTTGGATCTGGTTAAATTATCCTTACAACAGGAAAAACACGTGGAATTAAGAATGAAAATGACAATGGTTCAGTGTATGTTTTCTTCCACTGTACTGCCAGACAGCGAGACTAGGGATTCGAAACAAGATATTTATCCTTTCAAAAACTCTTGATTCATTTCTTGAGAATTTTAATCATTTTTTTGGCATTGATTAATTTTTTTTTCGTTTATTAAGTTTTCGATTATTCGTGGGCAATAAAATAATTAAAAATTTTAAGATTAATGGGAATATGGAAGAGATGAAAAAAATTGGGTAAAAATCCTGGACTTAATCTGAGCTGGTTCATAGAGAATGACATGCATACGAATGGAGCATCACGTACAGCAAATGCTTTGGTGGCTAACAGACATTGAAGGACCCTAGGCGATCACGTAGTCATTTGTAGTACAATTTTGTACAAATGTTCTTTATTCTTAAGGGTTTTGAATCGCTTGATGGCTCGAAGGACGGTTTACGTCATTTTTTTTTAGGACCATTTCCTTTTTTGCTGCTGCTGACATAATTCTTTTGTGTTAAAGAGATATGATGATGAGCTCATGAGGAAAAATGAAAATTGGAAGATTTATTATGAGCGAAAATAGAATGAATGATATGACCAAAAGTTAGAGGAGAGCTATTTAATAATGATGCTAGCGACCTCTAACCGCCATTTCTCGAATTAGTACTACACTAGCGAACTTTGCTGAGATTATTCACAAGCTGAAAAGCGACATTAGCGTTCTTCAACGGTTATCTTGTAAACTAAATCTATACATAAGGTTTCAAACGATCATTCCAGGAACTACTGACTACACTAGTGCCCTCTAATTACTTTATCTCAAACTAATGCGACATTTGCGCTCTCCATTGATTATCTCAAGAACTATAAGCGACTTGATTGATTATCTCAAGACTTGAAAACATTAAAATGATCCTCGGATGGCGCTAGTGTCGCTCAAAATCTCTAATATATTCGTTAAATGGCGCTGGTGCAGTTTTAATAACCCAATAAAAAATTTAAAACTCATTTTGAACGAAATTAGGCTTCCTTCTTATAAGGCAGAGCTCTCAACTGCTGGATTCTAACCTAAAAAGTTAGTTGAAGCATATGAAACTGCTCTTGAAAATATTCGAATGTGAAATTATAATTTTTAATTTAAAGCTTGAAAGATAGATTACTCGACATTGCACAACAAGACAAATTGTTTTTTATTTTAACATTAAAAATTTAAAATAAAGGTGTCAAAGCGTCAAAATACTGTAAAATAGAACTGGGGATGTTATATAATAAGGAACATTAAAAATTATAAAGATTCACATAAGCTGTTGTGCGGGGCCTACCGCGTGGTATGTAGATTATATAAAAAATAAATCTGCAATTAAATTTGGGATTTTAATGCGAAAAAATTATTCCTAGCTTGCGTCGAAACTAGTATTTACATGCAATATGGAAAGAAAGTAAGAAAATGTTTTTTCAAGGGCTTCAGGAGTCTCTGAGGTGGTTGCTACGCCACTGGCTGCAACCCTAAACCAGTGAGGCACAAGCTGAACCATTAGCAGGAAACTTCTACTAGCTTTTACTTTTTTGAAAAATGTTTTCTCATTCGATTTTTTGGAAATTGTCAAGCTTGAGCTTTTAATTGAAAAGTAATTCAATATGGCTACTTTACTATTTACTTGCATCCTTTTTCTTTCGTTTCAGGTTTAAAAAATCATGAAATTATGCTAATGGATTTAAAAAAAGGATGCGGTTGTCAAGCTGTAACGCTGCACTTTGTCATTCAAGTAATTAGTCGAGTCAACCTTTTGAAGTAGTCTTGAAGCCGTCAACTAAAGTCATTGCTGTTGACTTTGAGACAAAGGTCAGTAAAAGAAATTGCTCTTTATTATCTTTACATCTGTACAGAAGTGAAGCATTAATCGCTGTAATTTCCTGAAAGAATTTGTCAGATTAGGGCTTTATGAGTTGTTGAAAATCGGGCTAATCTGTGCAAAAAAAGTAATTCGTTAAATTCTTCCTCTGGCTAAAGGTTCAGCCTGGTTCGTAGAAGGCCTAAAATTTTAATAGGGCTTAAATTGAGTTTTTAAGAAAGTTCAATGTTTCTCAGTTGGCTTAGATTGGGCCTATAGTGTCCAATGCACGAAGGACTCAAATCGAGATTATGCTTTTTCGCCCTCTGCGTCCTTTTTGTAGCCTTATGTTTCCCTAACCTAACCTAATCTTAACAGAAGATGAACTTCAATTTTCCTCTTAATGCTGCTAAAATTTCTTGACATTATTTTTTGCAGATCTCTCCCTTTTTCATAAATATTAAAAACAATTTTAAATATATTCCCAAGTACATAAAAATTCGTTAGAAAGAAAAATTACCTAACGCCATCTAGATCGTTTACGACAAACTAAAAATTCTTCCTAGTTACACAATCACGCGCAAAGCAGCGCCACTTCCTCGTTAATGACCTGTTCCAATTTTTAATCAACCACCAAATGGTTAATTTTCACATTAAAACTTTTCACAATAGCAAACATATCCAATTTTTTACATTTTCTAGATTTTAGAAATCAGAAAATGTAATTAGAAATATTAAAACCAAAAGGAAGGCTTGTTCTATCACGGCAAAAATCAATACTCCCCATTAGAATGAATTTTCAACCGTAACGAAGACACTCATTCGAATTCTTTGGATAAAACAAATTGTTCAACTATCCAACAAAATTTTTCGATGTATTTTGGACCTCGTTTAATTGATAAATCAAATCCGTAGAATACTTTGCAATTTTTTCACTTCGATTTTTTCATTTTTGATTTGCCGCCATGTTTCTGGTTCCACGACAAATCAATTTGACAACACGCTTACATTTTCGGTGTGAAATATTTTGCATTCGCGATTGGTAAATATCATTTTTTTTCCATTTATTTAAACGAAATTAGAAACATTTCCCTTTACCGTTTACCGAATAATTAAAAACTATAATTATCGCGTCGTTTAATTATCGGTGATTTGTTATATGACTGCATTCCGAAAGGATTAACAAACGATTTTTAAACAGGCATGTAATCCGGAATTTTTGTTTACATCAATTTTTTCAAAATGTCTTCAATTTTTCTCCCGATTTAAAAAAGGGTTTCGGATTACATTTTTTAAAAAAATAATCCTTCACGGTTTTATTATTTCGTTACCGGTGAAATCGGGAAACATACGGTTAACAGTGAAATAATGTTAAGGTTTATAAGGGTTGAAATCGAACACCTTGATTATCTTTTTGCCGCCATTGTTGTAGAGAAACCCTTCCGGCCAAGGTCGTGTAAAAGGCCTTGATAAGATCCAGGGGCCGAAATTCTGGATATCTGGATTTTTTACCCATCATGCTGGTAAGTTTTTGTTTTATTGGTGATAAATCGTTTCTAACCTCAATTTGTCGCTTATTAAGTACGTTTTCAACGTTACGGGAGATTATTTTTAGCTGTAAATAGGACATTGGAAAAAGACACCCCCTACCATATCACTGTGCAATCAAGTAAACAATGAAAAACCGAGTTCGGTTTTTTTCACACTGTCACGCCGGATGAAATTTCGATTTTAAAGGGTTTTTAGAATGGAGATGGTTAGGTTAATCAGTTTTGATGGGTGGATTGTCAGAATTAAGGAGGTAAGATAAGATTATCATTTATGGGTTAAGCCTTGTGCAAGGATTGTTGATGTAAGTGAATATCGTGCAAGTGGGATTTGTTTTGGTTTTTTATTTTAAATCGGCATTGGATTTAACTCTGAAATGATATGTGAGAATTAGATATGGTGCAAATAAGGCAGAATTATCATTTTGTATGGTTATGTTGGACTGTGTTTGATGTTAATAATCACTTTTATTGCTGTTTACCTTTCAGAGAGTTTAGTCGCTTCATATTTTTGTGTGGTCAACGCATCATGTATTACTTGAGCACATGGGCCATGGGATGAATATGTGCATGCATGAAGGAAGGAAAAAAGTGAACAATTAGGGCAATTTTTTGAGAGTGAAGTTTAATTTTTATGATGTGGCCATGATTGATACTAATGGAAGTTGCGGTTTAAAATCTGAAGATAATTGTAGGGGAAGATTTTGTTTTGATAGCATTTCGGTTTTAAATGTTTTTGCTTGTTGAATTCGAGACAAAAGTTTTAATGTTAATTAGTGTTCATTTGATGACAAATAAAGGTCATTGAATCAAGACCAAGCTGATGACCGAGAAAGGGTTAATTTTTTTATTGTTGTTATTCTTGAAGATAATTGTCAGGGCAGTTCTAGAGCTGCATTTTTTTTTCATTTTGTCAGCAAACTCTGGGGGCAGTTATCTACAGTAAAATTATATAAGCTGGAAATTCGTTTTTTTAGATTGCATGAAAAATTGCCTCGAGAAATTTAATATTTTTATTATCCTGGAGAGCTTTGGCTTTTTAGCCTTTTTTCGGGTATAGAGATCTGTTAAGAAATTTCATATTTTTTTTTATTATGTTTAGAATTTTTGTAATTTTTTTGTTGGGCTCAAAAATTGTTTAGGAATTTTTGCAGGACAGGGATTTCTCTAGACTTTTTCATGAGCTCAGGATTTTTCCTAGATTTTTCTGAATTTCTTTGCACCTTACATAGTAATGGGGCTAAAAAATTTATTGGTTTCAATTCCGATATGCCATTACTTTTGGTTCAAAAAAATTAATTCTGATTTTTGATGCCAGTTTCATAAAAGTCTATTGGCTTTGTAAACCTGAACTTCAGATCGACTTTTTCCCCTAGCTACAAGAAAAAAGGGCTTCAAAAATAAAAATTAGCCGTCCTCTAAATCTGGCCTCACCGCTTTATCTTTTTTGAAGATAACCCTTCTCTGCTTCTCATTGCCCTTTTCGTAGACAAAAACAACATAAAAGAAAACCCGTCATCTTTTAAGTCAAAATCTTTTGTTTTGATAATAAAATTTGGTGTGGAAAATCTGGGGAGGTCAACGCTGAAGTATATGTTTGACTTGAAGCCATATATTTAATTGGTTGGAAACGTTTGGCAACGGTAGAAGAAATAATAATTCACATAGAAATTGCTTTTTAGGGGGAGATGTGTGTGTGTGGTGCTTGTATTTATAACATAGGGTTGAATATTATAAATTTTTGATCCACGTCCTCTAGCTTTTTATCCCTTATTTTTTTTCTCCGATTCATTATTAAACTTTGTTTAAATGCGGGGGGAAAAAAAATTAGGAAACCGGCTTGTTTCTAAACCCAAAATTTTATTTTTTTCTTCTCCGAGGAAAAAGATAAGTAATTTATTATGAAGTCGAAAAAAGGGAATCCATTATTATTTTTTGGGAAACGTCTTATACAAGTGTTGTTTTTAGGCAAAAAAATGATTCCCTATTAGTTTTAGCAGATAAATTAAATGTTTTTTATTTTTCCCACCTTTTTTCTTTTCGCTTTCAGCTTGTGCGGTTTGAAGAATTATTCGTTAGGGACTGGCTTTTTTGAGGGTGGAAAAAAATTGCAAAACGGGGGTGGAGATTTTGGTTTTTCCTCCAGCGGTCACCGAGATAGCGTTTTCTCCATCGTTGAATTCGGGTTTTCGTTCCGGCACGGAATATTGCACGGCGGAACTGGGAAAAACAATAATGGTCAAGTTATTCCATTTTGCTTTCATGTTGGTTATTTTTTTCCCCTCATTTATTTTTCCGGTATTAATTTACTGAAAATAATATGCATGAACCGGAAAGTATAAGCAATATATTAGGACATACATATGTTATTATATCGTTTTCGGGGGAATGTGGAGGTGCCTTATTTAAGGAACGATCCCTTTATCTGCTGCATTAAGTTTTCACGTATCGTTGGATTTTATGAGTTTTTCATTTTTTAAGGCAATTTTGGAAGATATCAAAATTTTAAGCTAAGGTTTTTCAAGTTTGGGGGGATTTTAAATGAATTGAGAATGAGTTTTTTAAAAGGAGATGGTTTATCTTAAGGGAGAAGAATATGGAGGTTGGGGAAATCTTATGTTGGCCTGAAGGTAGAGTGGGATTATTTTGGAATGTCGAAAACATTCAAAAGGGAGTGACCATTTTTAAATGTCGAAAACATTCAAAAGAGAGTGACCATTTTTAAATGTCGAAAACATTCAAAAGAGAGTGACCATTTTTAAATGTCGAAAACATTCAAAAGAGAGTGACCATTTTTAAATGTCGAAAGCATTTAAAAATTTTGATGGGGGAGTGTGATCATTTTAAAATGTCGAAAGAATTTTAAAATACTAGGCAGATTTTTAAAACCGAGGAGAATTACAAGTTCTTATATTCGTTATATTTCAAATTCACTTTACCATTTCCACGTCCTTTATTCCCATATCACGATATCAAGATGGCGTCGAAAAAGCTAAAATTTCATTAAGAATCCTTCCTTGTAATTTATAGGATAGTTAAGCACATTTAATCTAACGAAAATTAGGTGCGTTCAGTAATGATCCTTAAAAAGGATTATAGCCTCGGCATGAAAAATACATACTTCCGGTTTAAGTATATGATAAGTGCCTTGTATAGAAATCTACCGCGCCATAGAAGGAGATGAAGAAAAGGAGAAAAAAAAACGCGATCTGATGATGATAGCATATTTTGTAAAATCAGGAAGTGTTTTGTCTTGAAAAAATACGTGACTTGTATCCTTCAATAGCGATCGCTTCCGATTGTTCTCAGATCATTTTTTTTCCTCCCCTTTTTTTCCCTCAAGGAGTCTTTAAGAAAAGATTTTTATACTTCCCGCACGTTTTCATTCTTAATTGGTTAAAAATCCAGAGATTAATTTTTTTTTTTTTGGTTTTGGTTTTTTTAAGGTTCAGTCTGACATATCATGTCACGGTCGCGTGTAGGACGGCGTCCCTCTGAAGGATGTCATTTTCTTCCAGTTTATTCTATATAAGTCTGCCAATGAGTAAGTAATTTTTTAATATATAAAATTTTTGGCCATGACGAAGTGGCCAATAAGTCCAAAGAAATCTGAAAATTAATGCTAATTGCAGTAAAATTTATCCCAATCATTGTTCGACTAGAAATAATGATGAGGAAATTTGTTTGGCTAAAAAAAATTGTGAGACAACTTGCTGGACAAGACAAATGTTCTCAAAAAATTTGCTCGACAAGACAAATGTTCTCAAAAAATTTGCTCGACAAGACAAATGTTCTCAAAAAATTTGCTCGACAAGACAAATGTTCTCAAAAAATTTGCTCGACAAGACAAATGTTCTCAAAAAATTTGCTCGACAAGACAAATGTTCTCAAAAAATTTGCTCGACAAGACAAATGTTCTCAAAAAATTTGCTCGACAAGACAAATGTTCTCAAAAAATTTGCTCGACAAGACAAATGTTCTCAAAAAATTTGCTCGACAAGACAAATGTTCTCAAAAAATTTGCTCGACAAGACAAATGTTCTCAAAAAATTTGCTCGACAAGACAAATGTTCTCAAAAAAATTGCTCGACAAAACACATGTTCTCAAAAAAATTGCTCGACAAGACAAATGTTCTCAAAAAAATTGCTCGACAAGACAAATGTTCTAAAAAAATTTGCTCGACAAGACAAATGTTCTCAAAAAATTTTGGCTTGTAAAAAAAAATTGTTACAAGCTAAAAATTTCTTGTAATCATTCCAGTAATTTTCTGTTTTTATAAGTCTTTGAAAAGTCTTTATTTCGGTAGCTCAGAGGTAAACAGTACGTATGACGTCAGATCTGAATTCTAAGAAGGCGGTTCAATGTTTATTATTTTTATGGAGTCGATCGTCTTTTTAATCGAGGGCTGTGACGTCATAGTTACTGTTTACCTCTGAGCTACCGATTTATTTCCCTAGAAAAACCTAAAGTTCTTAACACTAGAGAAAAGATCAAGTTCGGCTGCTACTCTCCTACCCGCGAAACCGCTTGTTTTTTATAACAGAAAAAGTAATTAGGGTAAAGAAAATTTAAAGGGGAAAGGAGTACAAAGGCTATTAAACAAAATCTCAGTTTCTTTTTTTTTCTTCTTGGAGATTTAGGAATGATGTAAACAAGAGCTTTCTAGCTTAGAAAAGAGGATGGCGTGTCGCTCAAGTCATTAATTAAGTAACTTTTTACTCGAGGAAAAGCTGAAGCTCCCGAAATTTAAGAAAAACAAGTTTAGATTTAGTTTTAACTGGAACAGGGAAGCTATTAATGAGGAAAGAGAAGAGACTTAAAGAATTATGGCCAGAAGATCAAGGTACCAAGTGGAACCGCTGTTTGGGTGTTTTAAGCTCGTAAACGAATGCGATACTCGAGACGTGGCTCGAACGGCCACAAATTAAGGATTCTTTTTTTTTTATCTTTTTTTTTAAAGGAAATGAATCGTCCGACTTGTGGGAGGTTTTTAAAGAGTTGAAATATTGAGTGTGAGAGTTTGCTAGGTCAAGGCATGATCCCGTTTTTAAAGTTGCTTTGTTAATGGTTTTTTTTTTTGGAGGGGTGGAAGGGTTGGAAAATTGTTGGGGAATTATCTTTAATTTTTTTAAAGTGGGGTGATTATTTAGTGATTTAAATCAAGTTGAAAGAAATTGTTGATGAAGTCGTTAAGGTTGTTTGGTCACGATTTCTTGTTTATTTTTTTCTGGTTGTAAGCTGTGGGATTAAAAAAAATTATTAGTTAAGCTTGATAATTTTCGGAATTTTTTTTTTAGAAATTGGAAGGGCATTTACAGTTCTGAAATTTTTACTGCAATTCGGAACTTATCGGCGCCACGTGTGTGAAAGTAGCCCGGCTTCGTTGAAACAGAATATTTTTTATGTTGAAAATTTTTTCTTTGACTAGATTGAGCCCAAAAAAATCATACATCTTTATAGGATGATGTTAACGATTCCTATTTAAAACTAGGGTCTAGTTTTCCATTTCCAAATTTTAGTTAATTAATCCTCCTACATTTAAAATAAACAAAAACTAAAAAAAACTTTCTAGAAATTATTTTTCAAATTCCCTTGCCATAGATTTTAATAAATAAACACGAGGAAAAAAAGGAAAGAAAATGTAATTAGTTGCCGGCTAAAACAAATTATCATTAGTACCGGATATAATTCAGCTTCGTTTAATCGAAGAATCAACAGTATCGATCCTGAAAAACAAACTTTTCTTAAAAAAATTGCATAATTCAAAAACATATTTTAAAATTTTTAAGATGCCGGAGTTGTACTTCTCCATTCCTGAACTTTTTTTTTTATACATTTTTCTTTTCTTTTTTTTTTCTCTCTCCCTTTTTATTCCCTCGCACACGTCTCTCTTCAGGTGGTTGTTCTCTTTTCATCTTGGTCATTCACTACACGTTGCTATCGAAATTGGTCTGTTCCGACTCGTTTTATTTTCTATTCTTTCACTTCCTTTTTTTTTTCTTTTCTCCCCTTTCAACCGTTTCCTTTTTTTTTTCTGGCCCTTAAGGGGAAACAAAAAACTCTCAATTACGAAACAATCATTTTTATCCGGGTATAATCCTTCTTCTTCTAAGCCGCAATTAAATCTCGGGAAGCATCGATAGTCGAAAAGAAAAAAAAAAGTTAAGAGGAAAAACTTTTGATCATATGAAAATTTCTTTCCAGGGGAAAGTTTTTACATTTCATGGAGGAAAAAAAAATCGTTGAGGCCAGATGTCGCATCACCTAAGAAAACACCGCCCCCATTCAAATCCAATAAGCAAACTTTTTACTGTTTCTGGTCAGATGCTATTTCGTCGAGTTTTACGAACTTGAAAATGTTGTCAAATTGATTTGAATGGCTGACGAGTATCGGACTCTATTTTACAACTCAATTAACCCAAACAACAATGGTTTACTGCCTCCATCGTAAAAACCTCCTGGTTTTCCCTTCTTTCCCGTTTTTTTTCCCTTCTTCTAGCCTAGAATTTTCTAATGGGAAGTCAAATAAACCACCTATCGTGTTTAAAACTTTTGCCGCTTCGATTGATTTTGGCACGATATCTAATTTTTTCTTCAGAGCTATTCGTCCGATATGTCTTAAAATTTTTTCCCCTCTTTCGCTTTTTTGTTTTTGATTTTACGTTCGAATTGACTTTGCTCGGTATTTTTTACGGTTTGGGATATTCGACATTGAAGTTATTTTCAACCTTGTAAGGTCTAAAAAAATTTACGATCAGGGGAAAGTCAGTAAGTTTTCCAATGCAAAATTAAGTCCGAGTTAAATTTCTGTCGTAATAGAAAATGTTTCGATGTCCGGGAAGTTAGCGACACCAGATTAGAATGCTAGGTTGGTTCCATATGGGGTCGTTTGTGCTAATAACGCCCAAAAAGATATGGCCAAAATCGACCTGGTGGCGTTAACTTCACTCAGCGCCACCATGTTTGAAGTTCAACGTCGAAATCATACAAAGATTTTGTGCTGGATTGTACCGCAAAAGTTTCGTTTGCGCTTTTCGTTTGTTATAGAATAATGAGAACTTTTTATTTTGTATGTGATATGGCTCGAGGACTCTTTTTAATGACCTTGCCGTGCCTTCTATCGAGATGAATAGAGCCGTCATCTTACGATTGTCAAGTAAAATGATTATGGCAACACTCTAAGAAGACCATCCTATGCATTTCCTCTACACAGATAAAGCCGTCATTTTAAGGTTATAATGATGAGAACTTTCACTTTCTCCAAAGATACTTTCACTTCCTCCAAAAAAAATTTTCACTTCCTCAAATTATTTTGGAGGAAAGAAACTTTCACTTCCTCCAAACTATTTTGGAGAATTTTATGACTTCCTCCTTAAAAGCTTTCACTTCCTCCATATTATCTTGGAGAAACTTTCACTTCGTTAAAATTATTTTGGAGGTACTTTTAATTCCCCCTAAAAACTTTCACTTCCTCCAAATCATTTTGGACAAACTTCCACTTCCTTCAAATTATTTGGGAAGAACTTTCACTTCCTCCAAGAAAACATTCACTTCCTCCATATTGTTTTGGGGAAACTCTCACTTCGTCCAAAATTATTTTGGAGGAACTTTCACTTCCTGAAATTATTTTGGAGGAACTTTCACTTCCTGAAATTATTTTGGAGGAACTTTCACTTCCTGAAATTATTTTGGAGGAACTTTCACTTCCTGAAATTATTTTGGAGGAACTTTTACTTACTCCAAAAAAACATTCACTTCCTGAACTTTCACTTCCTGAAATATTTTGGAGAAACTTTCACTTACTCCAAAAAAAACATTCACTTCCTGAACTTAAGAGGAACTTTCACTTAATCCGAAAAAAACTTTCACTTCCTGAACTTTCACTTCCTGAAATTATTTTTGAGGAACTTTCACTTCCTCCAAAAAAAACATTCACTTCCTGAACTTTCACTTCCTGAAATTATTTTGGAGGAACTTTCACTTACTCCAAAAAAAACATTCACTTCCTGAAATTATTTTGGAGGAAGTGAAAGTTTTTTCAGAGGAAGTGAATGTTCCTGCAAAAGAAAAGGAAGTGAAAAGTGGAGAATATGTTCTTGGAAAGAAAAATTTATTTAAAGTTTTTTAGCTGGGAAAATATTATCAAAATATTTGTTCAAAAAAAAATTTTCCAAACATTATTTCGACAAGAAAAAGTTAGGAAAAAATTTGGGTGGCAAGAAAAAATTTATCTAGAAGAGAAAAATCACCAAAAATTTTCCTCAAAATAAAAAAGTTCTACAAAAATGAAATTAGGCCAACATTATTTTAGTAAATCCCTAGAAACTCAAAGACCCGAAAATTTAAAAAGGATTCGAGTTTGGTCACTGTCCAAACTCTTATCTGCTACAGGCTTGATTTTTCTAAAATTTTCAACACTTGGAAGCTTTTTTTAAATAAAATAAAAAGAGCACCTTTAGGATCAAAAACCCCCGTCATAATTAAAATGACTTTATTGGTGAGGAGCGAAAAGCGCATCATAAAATATTTTGCGTTCGAAACAATGAAAATTAAAATAATTGGTCTCTCGCCGCTCTGCTCTTCCGGCTATTCCCGTAATTTACCCGTTAAGTTAATTTGGGAAAGCGCGGATTTCCGGGAAGTCCTTTTTTGCTGAATTATCAATCCGTTTGACATCACTCAAAAAATAATTCATGTTTTTTTTGTTTTCGTACCAAAAAAAAAGTTTTAAAGTCGACTTAAATCCGGTCCTGGCCCTAATTTTAACGATGTCTTCAACGATTGTCTACGTCATTTCATATAAAACATTGCAACCAAGTCAAGTTACTAACACCGGAAAATACAGAAACAATGTTCTTTTTGTCTTTTATTAAAAAGTAATTGAAAGCTCTCGACGATCCTTTTAAGATGACGGTCGGATTCCTACGGCCCCCTTAGGATCAACTCTTTAACTTAAATTCGGAAAATCCGAATAAAAAAGATTTAACGAGGAACGTAAGAACGAGTCATGGGTTTTAATTTTTAGAATGGAAGGCCCGATATTCTTAGATTGGGGTCCTTGCCGATTTCCCGGGAGCTTTTAGTAAAAACGAATGGAACCTCGCGTTATAAGTGAAGGAATCGAGTCATCTTCGAAATCGGATGGGTTTAAACGTTTTAACGTAAGAAGACGGGCCATCACAGTAATAATTGCAGAGAGTGAAAATGATGTAATATTTTGAAAGGAGACAATTGCGATTCCAAACATGTAGTCAGCTTTTTTGGATCAGCTCCCCCTCCTTTCCTTTTCTTAACCCTTTTGAGCCCCCCTTTTTTCCCTCTTTTCTAAATTCGCCCTGCTACCTCTAATTCTTCGAACCTTAAGAAGAAAATAGTCTCAATTTGTTTTTAAAGACGGGGGGTGGTGAGGAAACTGGGTGTTATTAAAAACCTTTAGATGGGAAGAAGTTGCAAGTAAAAAAAATTTTTGCTGCCAAAAAAAATTTTTGTTTAGGTGTTTCAAAAATTTTAGTTGGGTACAGGGACCGAACTTGATTCGTATCTTTAGTAAAAGTCCTTTAAGATCACTATTGTACGCAAAGCCCATTAAAGTCCTCACTTTACAAGTCGTGAATATTTTATATAGAATAATTTTCTGGCAATGTTTTTCCCAGTAAAAGATTGAATACCAAAAAATTCTGAAAATTAATTTTAATCGCTGTTAAGTTTACTCCAATCATTGTTCGACTAGAAAAAATTATGATTGGATTGTTCGACTAAAAAAATTATGAGGGGATTGTTTAACTAGAAAAAATTATGAGGGGATTTGTTTGACTAGAAAAAATTATGAGGGGATTGTTTAACTAGAAAAAATTATGATTGGATTGTTCGACTAAAAAAATTATGAGGGGATTGTTTAACTAGAAAAAATTATGAGGGGATTTGTTTGACTAGAAAAAATTATGAGGGGATTGTTCGACTAAAAAAATTATGATGGGATTTGTTCGACTAGAAAAATTATGATGGGATTTGTTCGACTAGAAAAAATGATGAGGGGATTCTTTGACTAGAAAAAATTATGAGGGGATTTGTTCGACTAGAAAAAATTATGAGGGGATTTGTTCGACTAGAAAAAATTATGAGGGGATTGTTCTACTAGAAAAAATTATGAGGGGATTGTTTGACTAGAAAAAATTATGAGGGGATTGTTCGACTAGAAAAATTATGATGGGATTTGTTCGACTAGAAAAATTATGATGGGATTTGTTTGACTAGAAAAATTATAATGGGATTTGTTCGACTAGAAAAAATTATGAGGGGATTTGTTCGACTAGAAAAATTATGATGGGATTTGTTCGACTAGAAAAAATGATGAGGGGGTTGTTCGACTAGAAAAAATTATGATGGGATTTGTTCAACTAGAAAAAATTATGAGGGGATTTGTTCAACTAGAAAAAATTATGAGGGGATTTGTTCGACTAGAAAAATTATGATGGGATTTGTTCGACTAGAAAAAATGATGAGGGGGTTGTTTGACTAGAAAAAATTTTGAGAAGATTGTTCGACTAGAAAAAATTATGAGACAAGTTGCTATGCAAGACAATTGTTCTCAAAAAATTTGCTCCATTAGACAAATGTTCTCAAAAATTTACTTGGCAAGACAAATATACTCAAGAAATTTGCTCAACAAGACAAATGTTCTCAAAAAATTTGTTCGACAGGATATAATGATAAAGATTTGTTTTTTAAAAATAATTATTGAAAGTTTGATTTGACAAGAAAAGTTATCAAAAGCTCAAAAAACTTATTCAAACCAAAAAATTCTGAATATATTTTTTAAAAACAAAAAAGATCTAAAAAAGAAAGTAGACCGAAAGAAAATTTTTATTCTGGATTTTGTTCTTTCCTTCAAAAGTCTCCCGAATATTTAGGAAGGAATCAAGTTATAATCAAGTCCAAGTCTGGAGCAAGGGGCAAAACTCTCAATCATAGGCCAAAGTCAAGAAAACGTTCTAGCCAAGCTCTGCCAGAGTCGGAGAACTTCGTTCAGAGGAATAATAAATTCTCCAAACATTTGAAAATTCGACCTTGTCGAATATGATAATAACCACTTTGGTAAAACGTTTAAATCAGAGCTGATGTTAGATTCAAAGGGAAGTGTCGAGTTCCGGAAGGAAAGAGAAACATACATGTACACATAGTTTGTACCGGGGGGCAATAATTAAACCTTTCTTCAACCCTAACCTTATAATTATCGCGCTCCGCCACCCGCGTCGACGGGAGCCAACTTCTCTATATAACTCAGCTCTTGGGCCGTTTAATTCCCTTTTCGTCATAGACTTTGGAGCGGAACTTTCCTTTCGACTATTTGTTTGGGAATTTTTTCTCCCCCCTTTTTTTATAAAAAGGCATCACGTAAGCGATAATCTTAAATAAGTAAAAGGGATTCTGCAAATGAAAAGGGAAATCGAAGAAAAGGAAAGAAGGGAAATGATTTGTTCGCTATACGAAGTCATTAACTTATTCCTTGTGTACTTTATAATTTTGACATTGAAATATAATATGTCGTTTCGCATTAACGAGTTGATTTTGATATATTTTCATTGATTCGTTTCTTAAAAGTATTTTTCCCTCTTGTCGTTTCTCTTTTTCTTTTACATTATCTGATGTTCTTTTTTTTTTAAATTTAGGCGCTCAGATAAAAAAAAAGGAAAAAAAGACAAATTAAGACAAAAAAGCCCCGATTTTCTTCCACTGATATTTTTTCAAGATGAAAACTTGATTTATTTTAAGCTGATATCGAATGAAAATCGCTGAACAATGCTGAATCTCGAGTCCACTCTTTTGTTCTTCTTCTTCCTTCTTCTTCTTCTTCATCCCGTACGATCTCCAGCGCAAGCAGATTTTGTAATATTTCTCGTTGAATTGCTCGGAGCCTTTTGTTCCACGAGATGTATGACATTGTTATTGTCCTTCATTCCCACGTGTTACAAATGTGTTTATGATCCTGCGCTTTATTAACTTTCGACAACGACTTTCCCGTAACTGTTTGAGAACTATCCACTCTAAAAAGTTTTTTTACTTCCTTTTACGGGTTCTCTTCATGCGAGTAGTTATTGAATGGATTAAAATGGGATTGTATTTTTAAAAGATCTTTTTGGGTTATTTAATGAAATTTGAATTTTAAATAAAGGAAAAAGTTGGGAGTTTTTGCACTCTTTGGAAAATTATTGACATGGACATTCGAAGGGTTTGGCACTCTAAGAATTTGGCCTAGCTTGTTGAAGTGAAACTTCTTTTGTCCCGTTTGGGAGGTAAAAAGCTGAGACTGGTAACTGGTTTGAGATAAAAATTTAAAACATGGAACATTTTAGAAACGAGAGGAGCAGACTGAGGTGTAAGATCGCGAGAGTTACGCGTGATTGAAAAAATAAAAATTTTAAAAGGGCCGAAAACAAAAAGGGCCGAAAATGAAAAAAATTGGAAAGGGCCGAAAACGAAAAGGGCCAAGAATAAAAAGGGCCGAAAATGAAAAGGGCCGAAAATGAAAAGGGCCGAAAATGAAAAGGACCGAAAATGAAAAAAATTGAAAAGGGCCGAAAACGAAAAGGACCGAAAATGAAAAAAATTGGAAAGGGCCGAAAACGAAAAGGGCCGAAAACAAAAAGGGCCGAAAATGAAAATGGCGAAAACGAAAAGGGCCGAAAATGAAGAAAACTGGAAAGAGCAAAAAATGAAAAGGGCCGAAAACGAAAAGAATTGGAAAGGGCCGAAAACGAAAAAAATTGGAAAGGGCCGAAAATGAAAAAAATTGGAAAGGGCCGAAAATAAAAACGGCCGAAAAGGAAAAGGGCCGAAAATGAAAAGGACCGAAAACGAAAAAAATTGGAAAGGGCCGAAAATAAAAAGGGCCAAAAATAAAAAGGGCCGAAAATGAAAAAAATTGGAAAGGGCCGAAAATGAAGAATTTAAATGGAATTTTACATGAGTTTTCAAAATTCATCTTGAAGTTTCACTTCACTTCTGATGCGAGTTCGCTAAAGCGAGACTCCCAATTATTTTTTTAGGCTTCTAATAGTACAGTAAATTTAAAATTATCAATCTAGAAAAATGTTAAAAAAATTAATCGTCCTGTTCAAACGAAATTTCGGCCTTCCTACAAAAGATAGTCATTGCCATTGTTCTTTTCTTTGCAAACTTTCTCCGAATCTATCTCATTAGTCACTTTGTCCTTATAATCTTTCCTATTTTAATCCCACGTAACATCGCAAATTTTCTTTAATATCATCCTTTAAGAGACTTAAAAGAATTTAAAAAATGTTGTTCAGGTTTGGACTGGTCTCAAAATTTAAAAAAAAAAATGGAAAAAAAATCCAAGCCTCGATCGGCACGAGGGGGTAAAAAAAAATTAAAACAAAAGAAAACTTTCATTAAAATCCCGAAATTATGAATCTCGTACGTGTTCTGATGAGAAAACTTTCCCTTTTTTCTTCGTTTTCTCGTGAAAAGCGGAAATTTGAAAATATTTTTGTTATTTTCATTCCGTGCAACTTTTTTTCCCCTAATTGAACTTTGAAAAAAAAAAAAAGAATAAAAAGAGTGACGCCTTTTCCAAGGTGTACACACTGACTCGTGTTGGACCTAAAAACAGATTCCCATTAAAGCTTTTTTTCCCTCGCGCTTTTGTCGAATTTTTTGCTCGTTAATAGCTTGAAAGTTGCACACACACACACAAGACAACAAAATCATGTAATATAATTTCTTAAGTTTGATCAACTTATTTTTTCTTTTCTTTTCTATTTTTTTTCTTTTTCCTTTTTTTTTTTTTACAAAGTTAACTCGCAATCTGATGAAACTAAACATGCAATCACAAAAAAAGCTATTTCTCTGAATTAAACAATAATTATTTTGGTCTCCGTTTTTTTTTTTACTTTCTTGTTTCTTCTTTGATTTCTATAACTATCATGGAAATTAGAAGTGCGATAGCTAGATGCGTGCGAATTTGAATTAAAAATCGGGTTTAATGAAGCTAAAAGGGTAAAATTTTTAATCTAAGGTGATTAGTAAAGTAAATAAATAATTTAGGGAAAAGCTTGAAAAAACTTCTAAGCCAAGAAAAATATTGCAACGATTCCTTTCCTGCATTTATTTATCATCTAAAACAAATTTTTCTTCTTTTTCCAGGTACAAATGGATCTCAAAATTTGTCAAATTTTAACGTAGATAAAAGACCAAAAGCCAACCCCTTAATGACATCACAAAACAGTGAAAACAACAACAGATCATCATCGTCTTCGTCAACTCCAGTAACAAACAACAATAATAGCATTTTAGGCAAAAGTGTTTTGATGAAAGAAAAAGACAGGAACAAAATCAACAACAACAATAACATCCTGTTATTGAATCAAGCATCGATAACCTCAAATTTCAATGTTAATTTTAAAACTCAATCGAGTTCCACGTTCGTCCAAATAAAACCGACCACGTCGTCTTCGTTATCATCGTCTGATCAATCAACGAAAAACTCAACGGATGATTGCCTTTTCGATTCGGATATCGAAATCATCGACGATTACGAAGACGGTAGCAAAGATCAAAAATTAAGGAAGAAGAATGCTGAAACGGACTCCCCAGTACGAAAATTACGAAATTCAAATAAAAAGGAAACTCCGTTATTGCAAATTTTCGACGGGAACGTCGTGATAAGTCAGGAATTATCCATCGAAGAGGTTCAAAATCTTTTAACGCAAATTAATTCAAGATTGCAAAATCAAAACAGCGTTAACTCGGCTGATTTCCCTAATATAACATTTTCCAAAGAGGAAAATTCCGATATCGAAATTATATTGGATGATACGAACGACATCGAATTGAATAATAAAAACGAAGATAATGCTCAGGCGAAAATATTAACCGGGACGAAATCCGGTAAATGGATTGGCCAATCCTTTGATACGAATAAAAGTAAAGTTTTGTTGAAATCCCTTTCGGTCGGGGATAAAACAGTCGCGGAATTATACGATCAACCATCGACGAGCTCAGAATCGAATTTGCTCATTGCTTTTAAATCGTTTGGAGATCGGAAAACGGGAAGCGGGACTAGCGGTTTCGAACACGATTACAGCAGCCAGAAGTTGGTGAATGATGATGTTAATTCGAAAGAGGACGAACCCATGGTCGAGCACGTGATTGTTGAGAATTCTGGCGCTGAACTAATGCAGATTGAATTGATCGAACCTGCGAATGGGCCTGCGACTGGGAATGGATCGTCTAATTGCGCAACAGATAAGGGTAAGTTTTTTATTATTATTAAAAAAGAGCTAGACCGTATTTTACTCCTAAAAAGTGTTACTTTTTACACAAAATTTTTACCTGTGAGGGACAAAAATCGCAGTGTCACAAAGTGATGCATGGGGTGCCACAGGGTTCTGTCCTTGGCCTCCTACTATTCAATTTATTCATTAATAATTTAGTCGAGCAGCCGACTTATGGTACTCTAATTTTATATGCCGATGACTCCAATTTGGCCATTTTGGCTTCGACTCTCGGGGATATAGAGTACAAGTTGTCTGTGGATCTTGCATGTGTGGATCAGTGGCTAAGGAGTAATGGCCTTGCTGTTAACTACAGCAAGTATAAGTACGTGCTGTTTCGCACGAAAAATAAGCCTGACCTTGATCCAACCATCAAGTTTGGGGATGAAACCTTGGGCTGGACCCCGGTGGTGCGGTTCTTGGGTCTGCTTGTAGACGGGGATTTAAGTTGGGATTACCACGTGGATGCTTTATGCAGTAAATTAAACTCTATTATCTTTTTGTTGCGTAATTTTTCAAGATTCTACTGGCTGTCTACCACAGCCTGTTTCTTAGCCACGTAAGGTATGGGTTGCAAATATGGCGGGGTGGGTCTGAGTCTAACCTGAATAGAGTGTTTGTACTCCAAAAGGAAGCTATGCGAATAATAGCTCAGCTAAAGCCAGGGGAGTCTTGTAGGTCAGTATTTGCCAGGTATGGTCTTCTTACTGTGCCGTCCCTATACTTGTTTGACTCAATTCTTCATGTTCTGCGACTAGGCAGGCGACTGATTTTTATTTACCCTGCTGTAGGCTCGAAATTCTTAAAAGCAATGTTAATTATGCAGGGTTAAATTACTTAATTCGTCTGCCTACTGAATTAAAAGTAAAAAAAGGGGAGGGTAACTCTTAAGAAATTGCTTAAAAATTACTTGGGAGGGGAGAGTTCTATGAACTTGATGAATTCACCTCTAAGTGCAGCACTCACTGATGCCATGTAACGGCTTGGCACCACCTTCTGATCGACACACCCGATAATAAATGTTTGTTTTGTATGGGCATTGTAAATAAAATAAAAATAAATCTCATCCTGGGCCTGACCGTACAGAGACTTGAACTTGTAAATGCTCCACCGGCGCCGGCACCACGTGTCCTGCCCACCGCAGCCTCCTAGACTCGATAGCTTTCATAGGGTCCTTTGGAGCCGTAACGCCTGGTGATCTTCTATTCATCTCGATCTTGTCACACCCTGCACCGGTCAGGCACCAAATTACTTAATTTTTTTAGATCCTCAACCTTAAAAAAATTATCGAAACTGAACACCGCACTTCAATCCTCTTTGTCTCGTGATCTCTTGAAATCTTAAAATTTTACCAGTATCGTCTTAAATTAAACTTCGGACACCGTTTTACCTTGCTTTAGGTACTTAATGCAAATCCGTTTCCTCCTTTAATGAATGTTGTTATACATAACAATATACAAAGTTAAAAAGGGGAAGGGCATGTCGGGGGAGGGATTTCAGGGGGAGGGTGGGCACGATTTTGCGAGAAGATGTACGAGGACAGTATCACACGGCACTGAAATTTCTAATTATTCCGCCTACAAACTACCCAGCTTTTTAGAATTAATGACGGAGTTAACACCAAAGAAATATCTTGTCTTCGTCAATAATTTATGTCTTTACATCAAGTGTGTTCCCGTCACGATTTTAACTGCCGACTTCCGTTTTATTACCCGCCTCCCTTTAAAAATTACATTACACTAAAGGAGTATATCGGATTAATCTTTTTTCGTGCATCGAAATCTTGTGTAAATATATAAAAAGGGGAAAATTTTCATTTATATTCCGGAAGGAAAAAAAATTAAATCGATGAGAAGGAAATCCACGGCGATTTGCTTAAGAATCACCCTGTTGAAAAAGAAATCCCCGGGAAAAAGAAAAGGAAAGGATAATCCAGCATTAAATCGCTTCTATCTTTAACGGGGAACAAAGAGATTTGGATTAAACGGGAATCAGAATGTCGGTCCCATAAAGAGATGGTAAAATACTGATTGAAGTGCATTTTATTCGGAAAAGACAAAAGCGTGGCACATCACTATATGATAATGGAATGGGTTAAATAAAATTAAAAAGTTTTTTTTTAAAGAAAAGTTTCTAAAACGAAATTTTCTTCGGGTTTGATAATATGTAGGTTGACTACAGACAGGATGCTTGATTTTATCGTAGATGAATAATTTTTCTTGGGAGATTTTTGAGGATTGTACGGCGCCGAGATGGTTTATCTGACGGTGGGTTGACATTAGGGTAGTTTTTTTAGGAGACCAAATGTAGAGAAGTCCATGTAAGGTTTAGACGACTCGTTAGAGATGATTTGTATGAGTTTTGTCCACTTGGTAAAGATATTTGCTCATTAGAAAAAAATTTCAGGGTAACCGGTGAGGCATGTTTTGTCTTGCTCAAGAAATGGCGTCCTGGCCCTGTGGTGAGCTCCCTTCTCAGGGTTATGAGTTAGTGGAGGGCGGCAGCTTCGCTAATACTGACCTAGGGCTGAAGATGGTAGTAATCGGCAAGGCCTAGGCCGGGAGGCAGAGTTGGATCAATATTATGGCTCCCGTACTGCGATGTGGAAGATTATGGAAAGTCACCACATTATTTGATACTCCTGGTAAAATCATCAATGGTTGACCATGATGATTGCCAATCTCCGACGAGGAGCGGGCATTTAAAGAAGAAGAAGAAGAAAAAAAAAAAATTTTGGTCTTTGAACCAGGTTAGGTTTTGCTGGATTAGGGGAGTGGCTGTACTCCAGAAGGGAACCAGCTAAGGCTTTTTGGTCGGCCGCTTCGTCGATGGAAGGACTGCTGGACTTTTACAGTCACTCGAGAAATAGTTTTTGATTAAGAAACAGGCGTAGCCTTTTCCGAAAAAGATTTTTCCCTATTTATACACACGACAATGGCGACTTGCAGTAGATCTCAGACCAATCAGAGCGAAGCATTTTCAGAAACAGAGTTGGCGACTCTCTGATTATACAACAGTGAAAAAAATCCTAGCTACGAACCAGACGTACGACCTCCCTCGACCATACGTTTCGAAGTCAGAGACTTAACCACTGCGCCACTGAGGCCTCGGAAGAATTAAAAAAAAAAAATGATAGGCCCTACAGTACATCCTTGCAGCATCCCTTCTTTCTTTTTGCCCTTTTCTGCTTCAATTTTTATTTTTTCCTCATCAGAGAATTTAAGATTTATTTAGAGTCCCTCCATTTAAGGCTTTTTCACTTAACATTGCAATTTTCTGCTGGGTTTAATATTTTTCGTGCCACGTGAAACCAAAACCCTGAAAGATAAATTAAATACAATTAATCTCACCGCAGCATCGGTTTCTTGTTATATCAAAAAATATAAAAAGGCATTTTTCCTTTGGGTAAAAGAACTCCTCCTTTGGAAAAAAAACCTCGCTCAGTATCGTCTAATCGCGTTGTAGCGTGATCGTTTAAAACGTTCCCGACATGCAAATCTACATGGACCCAATACTCAAAACCTATTTTTACTTACCTAATTTTAATACACTTATATTGCAATTCGAATTCCAAATTCTTTTTTCCATGATTCAATAAATATACCCTGGGAAAAAGTCGAAACCGGTTTAAAAATAAGGATTTTCTATCTTTAGAAAACACACTTTACAACAAGGAAAATTTTCGAATTTGTTTCCCCGTATCAGAAAGCCAAGCCGTAGAATAAAAACTAGGATATTAACCCCGAAGGTAAATCCCATCCCCTCCTCCTTTTTTCCGGGCTGTCACATTAATCGAGATCCGAAATCGAACGACCTCAATTAACAAAAAAAAAAAAAAGTTACAGGGGGAAACTAAAGCCGTATGAATAGAATAACGTAAAAGTTTGAGAGATTAAAAGTTTTCGTTCAATTAACTCAAAACTAAAAAGTATTTCCTAATCCAAACCGAACCGAACAAGTGTGCTCCCACGATAAAATAGGATTAATGCCTTTAATATATAATCTAAGATTGTAATTACATTGATTGTTAAACGTTTTAACATGTGACGAATTCGCGGATAGTAGTACCCGACTGCAGCATTGCGTCGATTTTCTTTTTGCGGTTTTGTTTGTTTGCGAAAGGATTTTCTCTATACCTTATGAAAAGGAAAGCTTTTTTGAAAAACAAGGTGCAGAAAAGGCTAAATGTTGATTACGATAGAAACTAAAGACATAACGCTCGAAAAACATGACGTAGTTTTCTGTATTTATTATCGTTTTTAGTTAGAATAAAGAAAATCTAAACTTGTAATTAAAATGAGGCTTGATGCTATTCAAAATTCCATCCCTTCCCGTTTCTCTTGCCCTCCCTTCATCTTCCCCCTCGGTATTTTCCTCCTCGTGTTGAAATTCTGTTAAGAAATTTAATAGAGATGTTTTTCTTTAAAGTTATTCGAGTTTGTTGTTGGTGCCTAAAACCGGATTAGGCAGAAATTGTATTGTTGAGTATCGTGTCCTGCATATTACAAAAAGATTCAAATGATTTTAGGCGGTTATTGAGGTTGGGGTTAGTTTGAATGGAGTAGCGTCCAGTATTTAAAAGCTTTGTTGGAAATTTTAATATTTAACTTAGGCCTGATCCTTTCAAATTTTCTTTTTCAAGAACAGGGAAGAAACTACCTGTAATAAGACAGCGCCCTTTTGTTCTTGCAGTTTTTAAAATTTAATATTCGGTAAATGCAATTTTTCTCTTTGAAATCAAAATTAAAAACAAAGGTGGTTTGCCGTATTTTTCACAGAAAAATGCCACATCTATCCGAAATTTCAATTTTTAATTAAAAAAATTTTTTACCCGCATTCTAAGAAGACAGGACATTTATGGACTAGCTAATACTTCACCCCATCTTCTTAGAGTCAAAATGTTTTTTTAAAATAGATGAAAACAACTCTACGGGTTGTAGCCACCCGATTTTAATATTTTTACCCGTGCCCTCTGAAAAAGCCAGTCAGTGCCTGGCGCCTTCTTACAACGTTCCCCTAGTTTCTTGGGTGTAACCCGCTTTTCGCAAAAATCCTACGTCTGAAAAATATTAGAAGTAAACATAAAATTTTAGCTCTTGAAATAAATTTAAATAAACAGGGAAAAAAATTGCTCCACTGTCATAAGGCTCGTTTTCATAACTGCGAAATATTAATCAAACTTGACCGTTCCCGTTGTTTCTTTCAATCATTCCGCACGATCCATGGCCATGTTATTAAAATTTTAATCTTCGAAAAAGGGGAAAATAAAATCGAAAGGAGGTGAAGAAGAAAAGATGTAATAAAATAACAGAGGAAAGAAAAGGAAAAAAAAAAGGAAAAAACGACTGCTTTAAAAAAGAGATTTATGACACGAAACATTTAGGAGTGATCTTTTTTCGCCTTTTCTCTTCAAGAGAAGAAGATAGAATGTACTTTCTTACATGACGACAATGGCGATTAGCTTTTATCAGGCTTTTTTTTCCCTTTTCTTTTTCTTTCCGAAAAAAAGAAAAACGAAACAAACTCCTCATTTTCAAAATTGAATAAAAATCCTTTCCAAAAAATTCATCAACAGAAAAGTTGAGACTGGATAAGGGATAAATTACTTCGTAATTAATTTTTTTTATCTTAAAGCTTTTTCAACCCAGTGAAAAGAAACATGGAAAAAGATCATCCCTTAAATTTTCACCCCCCCGAAAAAAAACCCTCGAAAGAGGTTTTAATTAGCTCGTTTTCTTTCCATATATACATTTTTTTCTTTTTAACAAAACCGCAAGAACCGACACATGGTCCGAGGATCCCGAGCAATACTCTCTTTTTCCGGGAATGTTTTTTGAAGGAGGGGAAGAGCGAAAAAAAAAAAAAAAAGAAACTTCTTTGGCAAATTGTTTTGTATACAATAAGGAGTAATCCGATAATTTCCTGCGATGCCAGTTCCTCAGTCTTGCGGTTTCTCTTTTCGTCGTCTTTTGAAAAGGAAAATTCCTTTCCTCGTTTGGTTATTTAAATATCTACGCATCATAATTTTAACTTTTCACAAGTTGGGAGAGAGCTTTTGAAAGAAAAGAAATAGAATGGGGTAACAATGAATATTTTATCAATTCCAAATGAGTGGCAGGATTTCAAATTTTGAGAGAAAATGGCCACGGAGGGCTTCAATGAAAAAGGCGTAGGTTTTTGTCTTGTTGAGCCATCAGGATTAGAGGAAGAGGCACCAGTATATTAGGCTATGAGTAATGATCCGATCTTCGGATCGAAGACTTACTGTACCTGAAAGGAGAAAATAAAATGAAATTAGTTAAAATCCTACCGACATAAACAGACATCAAAAACAAATAGCAAAGCAGAGGACCGCCATATTTCATGCCGGTCTCTGCCAACTTCGGCATGCAGTGGCAGCATGCGGAGCTACCATGCCGGAAAATCGAGACTTTATCGTATTTGGCAACTTTGGCGCATTCGATCTTGAGCTCACGACCTGATCGGATCAAAAAGCGAAGTCGAAGCAAAATAACCTATTCGGCTGCTGAACCGAATTTAATAAGTCACAAAACCGAATTGCCGTACCCTTCGGATAGCGGCGAAAAAAGCAGTAGAAGGCAAAACTTGCGATCTATTGCAACCGTAGGTGATTTTTCTCAATAAAATTATTTAAACCGAACACAACTTACTCTCTTCCTATTCATAAGAATTCGAAACGTTACACTAAGGCTGTTATCATAGTCAAACAATGCCACAAAAACCATGTTCGGTTTGGTTTGGACTTTCCTGCAGTAAATAGTCGTCTTTCAATCAATCTGAGGCATTTTTCTGAAGTGTCATTGCCCTTCCTTTTGCTGTGCGCAACTTTTGCTCATAAGGTACCACCCAAAATATAGAAAAATTTGTTATAATGAAATTCATTGTAATCAGCGTTGGGGCATAGCCTGATGCTGGCCATTACACACCACCGCTGCCACCACCCGTCAATCCAAAAAGAAACAAGGTCTCCCCATGACATTCCCAGTAATTAGTAGAAATGTAAACAGAGTTGCTTCAATCGTAGATGTGTCCCATCATGCTGTGGTATGATCTCAATGGCCAATCCTTGGATTTTAAACCTAACCCGACCAGCACTCTGCTCTATCAAATATGACCCTTAGGCGAGGATATCTAAACACAGTAAACTGCTAAATTTACAGGAAAGTGTAAATTCTCTTGAGAGTTAAAACTTGGGTTGCAATCTTCATCTACAACATGGTCGACGTCGGTTTAAGCGGTTCTAAAAAAAAAAAATTGGGATGAGAGAAAAGGAACGTGTCGTTTCAGTCACGCGGCCACCGACTAACTAAACAATTTGCAATCACCAACAATGTTGTGTTGGAAACCCGTAATGATGTAAATCAGCGGAAAATTGACTTTACCTCTTTTCATTAATTTTATTTAAATAACTTCCCCACCTATAAATGACAAGGATTAAACACTTTTAATCCAGGGAAATTTGATTGCTCGCAGCAAAATCGGGTTGATACTCTTTTTTTTTTCCATGCGTGAGCATGAAAAATTAGGACAAGAAAATTAAATCGGCACCAGACGAATCCCCGATTTCTGCGAATAAACAAAAAACCCGGAAACTCTCGAAAACCCAGACTACGAAAGAAACAAAATATTTGAAAATGGGAACGAGCTTCTCTTAAGTGCTTTTAAGAGGATCAGCTCTTTAGAAACGAAATCATCACCTTCAAGAGAGCTACCTTTCCGAACTACTGACGTAAAACTTCGGGGAATGAACGGGAAAAAAAAGAAGGCGGGGGAGGGGAACTCGGATCCTATTTCACCCTCTTGTGTGATCCCTCTCACCTCCTTTCCCTAACCCTTCCTCCATGCTACTTGACATTACCTTTCTACTTTCAAGTTATATCTTACAATCCATTTACTTTTATTATCCTTCCCCAAAAACTCCCTTTATCCCTTTCCGCTAAACATTTTAATAGGAGAAAGGGAGGGGGTAAAAAAGAAAGGCGGGGTTTTTTTTTAGGGGGCGGTAAAGGGAGTAAAATTCCTACTCAATTTTTATTCCATTACAAGCGGAAACTCCTTTCGAATTTTGATTTATATGCTCTTTTTTTTTCTTCTTTTCGCGCCTGAGTTTTGCTATACCTTGACCAGAAAAGAGGGGTGAGGGGAAGGGGAAATAAAAACGCGGAAAACTTTTATCGAATAAGGAAATATAAAAAAAAAGAAAGTTGAACTAGTAAAAGAGTTGTTTAAGTTGAGTTAGTGAATTTGTTTTTATGACACTATTTTACAAAATTATTCAAGATACTCCAAGCGGCGATGTCCCCACACAACCTCATACATACGGGTAAGATCCCCATCTAACCCTTGACAAACTTTCAATTATGAGAGAGTGACCCAATTAGAGTTTAACTTTGATTGGTTGCTTTTAAGATAAGTGGGAAATGAATTTTTTTGCTTTTTAGCAGTTAGGACATGAAATTTTATAGGGTTTTGAGAGGCGGAGGATTCGAACTTTTGTGAGGTGAGTACAGTCCAGCCAGGGATTGAAAGTTTAAAGTAGGGATGGACAGCGAGACTTTCGAGAAATTTTCGAGAAATAGCTTAAATTTCGGCTCCCGACCTAAAAACATCCAAATATTCTAAATCCAAATTTTAGACGAGGCGAGTAAAAACCGGATTTAGAATCCTTGGATGTTTTCAGGTCCATTCTTCTTCTTCTTCTTTAAATACCCGCTCCTCGTCGGAGATTAACGATCATCATGGAAGATCCTAACTTTGGAGGATGCCGAACGAAAAAGGGATACTGAATTTTGGGCGTACCAGTCTCTTAGATTCTTGAACTAGGATGTTTTCCTCCGACCCGATCTACGCCTGCCTTCAATCTTCCCCTTCATCACCAGCTGTAGAAGGCCCCCTTAGCCTTCCGGCTGGCAAAATTCCTTTAGGGGAGGCTCCTCTGGTCTTTACGGATCCCTTTTGGCACCTTAAAACGGCGGGGTTCTGCTGTAGATCCCGTTCCTTAGATAAAGTCCTATGCGCCAAAAAAGATTTATTTCTTTGGTTCCGGACTTGTCCCTTGGTTCCTCCTAGGGAGCCTAGTAGGGAGTGGACACTTCGATAAGTCTTCTGCTACATAGGGGTACTCCATCTTGAAAACTGGAAGCTGCCATGATCTCGAATTTGGTGGCCGCCATTCTCGAATTGAAGATTCTGCCAATCGCGATGTTCGCTTTTCAATTCGAGAATGGCGGCCACCAAATTCGAGATCATGGCAGCTTCCAGTTTTCAAGATAAGGTACCCCTATGTAGCAGACGACTCATCGAAGTGTCCACTCCCTACTAGGCTCCCTAGTTCCTCCTGCCTACCCTACGGTCCTGTCCCCGAGTTAAGCCAAACACGAGCTTTTAAAAAAAAAAAAAACCACACGGTGATCCGAAATGACAAGCCACAAAATTAATAAAAAGAGAGTAGCCACAAAGAATTCCTACAATACGAATGTAATTGCACAATTTGTTTTTCATCTCTAGACATAAAACATTTCTACACTCGAATTATTAACACATGCGAATATCATTTCCTTTCCACGAATACCAAAACCGAACAATGGCCAGTTTGGCTTTTTTGCCCTCCTTTCCCTTAATTAAACGTAATAGGGAAACCTATCCCGGACTCGGGTGAGTTATCCCGTTTCGATTTAAAAGTCGGGATCGTTACCTGGTTAACACATAAGGATACAAACTACGCTAACCTTCTTTCTAATTAACTTCGGTTTCCAACCACCGTCAAGTTAATTAATTTTATTTTTATTTAAATGTATAAAGGGGTTAAGGGTTTTTAAATTAAATATTTTCGTGTCTGAAGACGGACCAACCTAGAAAAGGGAATTAGGAAGGGGAAGGGATGATTCCGAAGCGGGGAAGGGAGGAGGATGACGTCATTTTAATTATCAACCTTGCCGGAGATTTCCCCATGATTTCCCCCGTAACAGATTTAGGATGGGCTTCGACATCAGTTTTCTAATCAAGGATCATGTTTGGTTTGAGTGTTTCCATATCCATCCTAATTTGGCCAGACGTGAAGTGTGTGGGATTTTTTATGATAAGATTTTGAGAAAGAATGAGGTGGATTTGGTCAGTAGTCAAGAAATAAGATGAGGTTTGTTTTTGAGCCTAGTAGTTGGCTGGATTACATATGAAAAAACATGTTCAATCCTGCACAAAGTTGCTTTTTTTGTCTTTCTGGAAATTTAAAATTTACCAAATAAAATATGCACTTCCCCGAAAACGGTCCTGTCACTTGCTTTTTTCGAGATTGATTGTCAGATGACGTCATGACCCCGACGTGTGAAAGAGTGAAATAATATCTCTATAAATAGTAAAAGCGATAAGAGTAGGAAATTCTGGTTTAATATGTATTGGTGGTCAAGGTTAAATTTATTTAAAAAAACTTTGAATGAGCTTTCCACTAATGGGCGGTGTGAAAATTAAAAACACAAAATGAATGAAAAAAAAGCCTCCCATCAAGATCGATTTCATCAAGATTATTTTACGAAGGCGAGCCTTCGCATTTAGAATCCCGTAATCGGACTCCCAGAGTTTTTATGGCGCGATTGGGGAGTCTTGGCTGTTGGTTTCGAAAATGGCCCGTAGGAGAGTTGGTGTTGCTGGTCCGAAAATGACCGCTGCTTCCGTAGCTGGAGGGTTCAGGGCAGCTTAGGCACGCATCTTGGAGACGCTGTAGCGCCGTATTAGCGGCTTAGGCTGATTCTGGTCAAATAGGTCAAATAGGAGCTGAAAGAACTTTTAAACGGTGCTGGTTGGAGACTGGTTTGGAGCTTGGCCATTAATCGCATTCATCCAGTGACTAATGGAAGTTATCTTAAGATTTGAAATCTTTTTCAGCAAAGTCAGCTAGGAAAAGATTAGTTCGGTTTCTGGAAAAAAATTCTGGATAACTGTGCTCAATCTTTTCATCGCAAATCAAACTCAGCAATCGGGTTAAAATCTCACAAACCCCAAAACTAAAAAGTTAAAACCTCTTTAACGGGTGAACTATAGACGTTCGTTCAACTTGGTGAAAATCTTCCCTTTGAAAACGTCAAGAAATATCAACGCGAACCGCCTCGTCACCTCCCCTCCTCTTCTTTTTCTTTCCCGCTCCATTTCCGGAGCCGACGAGGTTGAAAATCTCTCGTTCTAACAAAATAAGCTGACACGATGACATCATAATATCTCCTCACTTTCCCGTTCATTTCGGGAACGGGGGAAAAAATGATTAAGAAAAAAAAAATAAGGGAAGAAAAAGGATTTAAAGCCAGATATTCCTTGATAAAATCAAAATAATTCATAACAAGGAGGAGAAAAAGATCCTTTTTATCCTCGAGAGTGTTTTAACACATTTCATCAAAGGAGAGAGAGAGAGAACGAAAGGAGGAAGGATAGGGAGAGAAAAAAAAAAAGGGAAAAAGATGAAGAAGAACCATTTTTCATGGGAAAGAGGAAATCAAACGCGACACGATCTTTGACTCGAAAGCATTCAGATTCCACGGTTTTCCAGTTCAGACAGCTTTCTCGAAGGTCGTGTCTCTGTCGTTTCCTATGAAAACAGTTTCCCGAACTATAAATGAAACAAGACAAATTTACACGCATTCTCGAGATTTCCCTTTATTTCCCGAACCGGAAGTAGGTCAATGTTTAGGAAAAGGGGGAAAATTGGATTTTTTTTTGTACGGAATTTTTTCAATACCTCGCCGGCAAAGTTTTTCTCTCAGTAGAGCAAACAGTTCGAGGAAATTTTGTTTTCGGAAATATTGAAAGAATTGGTTTAAAAAAATGATTTATTTGTGCTGATTGTGTATTCAAGTTTTATCGAGAAGTTCATTCAAAAGTTGAGCTGTAACAAATGATTTAGGCACATGAGAAATATTTGCGTTTAATATTTTTTCTGGTGGACGATTTTACAGTACCTGCCAATATCTCCTCCCGCTTTGAAGAAAACATTTAACATTTGTCTGACAAGAATAGTTATTGATTCATACGACAAGAAAAATGGAGAAATCAAAAGATTTGTTCGACAACAAAAATTGAAAGAAAAATCAAAAGATTTGTTCGACAACAAAAATTGAAAGAAAAATCAAAAGATTTGTTCGACAACAAAAATTGAAAGAAAAATCAAAAGATTTGTTCGACAACAAAAATTGAAAGAAAAATCAAAAGATTTGTTCGACAACAAAAATTGAAAGAAAAATCAAAAGATTTGTTCGACAACAAAAATTGAAAGAAAAATCAAAAGATTTGTTCGACAACAAAAATTGAAAGAAAAATCAAAAGATTTGTTCGACAACAAAAATTGAAAGAAAAATCAAAAGATTTGTTCGACAACAAAAATTGAAAGAAAAATCAAAAGATTTGTTCGACAACAAAAATTGAAAGAAAAATCAAAAGATTTGTTCGACAACAAAAATTGAAAGAAAAATCAAAAGATTTGTTCGACAACAAAAATTGAAAGAAAAATCAAAAGATTTGTTCGACAACAAAAATTGAAAGAAAAATCAAAAGATTTGTTCGACAACAAAAATTGAAAGAAAAATCAAAAGATTTGTTCGACAACAAAAATTGAAAGAAAAATCAAAAGATTTGTTCGACAACAAAAATTGAAAGAAAAATCAAAAGATTTGTTCGACAACAAAAATTGAAAGAAAAATCAAAAGATTTGTTCGACAACAAAAATTGAAAGAAAAATCAAAAGATTTGTTCGACTACAAAAAATTCTGAGGAAATTTGTTTGACAAAAAAAATTGCTGGAGAAAAATTTGCTAAAAAAACTTTTGAGTTTACTAAGTGCCTGAAAAGTCCTTATTTTTTATTTCATAAAATTCTTAAGTCCCGAAGGGAAGAAATCGAGTTTGATCACTGCTAACCCTTAAAACCACAAACCTTATCCAATTACCTTTTTAAAAAACAACCCATTTCCCACTCATTGCTAAAATTAAATCATTAATACTAACTCGTGTCCATTTAAAGCACAAATACTCCTACTTTTTATCTCAAATCTATTTTAGGAGATAACAATCAAATGTTCTTTTTCGTTTTATTCCCTACTATTTTCAAACTTTCGTGTCCAAATCCTCAATTTTTTTTTTAATATTTAGGAAGTTAACCCTAAGGGGGGGAAAGGGGGGGGATGAGTAAGAGAGAAAGCTTTATAAACACGGAAGAATTTATGCAAATCGGAAATGTAGACGTAGAAATGAGTTACGAGACGGGCCGCAATATCTCTATTAGAATATGATTTAAACATTATTTTCGTTCGATATTAGATCGTATCTTATTTCCTCCTCAATTCGAAGTAAACTAAGTAATTGTTTTTATTATAATTATTATTCCCTTTTTTTTATGATATTGTAAACTGCTCGAAAACATGCCTGAGATTATGTAAATAAATTATTCCTTTGTGATGGCTTCTCGAGAGCATGATCCCTGAAGTTAGCGTGATTAGTTTCCATAATAGCCCACATATTCTTTTTTTTTTTTCTACTTTAAAGTTTACGGGACGAGTATATATAAAAAAAATTGCAAAACATCCTTGTGTAAAATGTTATCAATAAACATGGGTTTGAATAAAAACCGCTTTATATCACGTTCCCGCCTTTTAATTACGGTTAACCGATCGATCCGATAGTAATTAAACTAAGTGAAGAAGTTTTGTAGAGTATAATCCTTTCCCAATCCTACAATGGGCAAAGTATTTTAAAGTACGGTCGCGCTTAACTATAAAGCAGACGGAGAGCGGATATAATCACGAGCTTTTATAATTTAAATGTTCTGTCAGGATATCCCCGCTTCATTTTCACGGCGTTTAAAAAATGAGTTTAAATTTCATTTTTGTTTTCGTTTGCTTTTTTTTTTTAAGGAGATGAAGATACCAATATTTTCACTTGCTTCGAAATTCTTTCATTTGCTTCAAAATGCTTTCCTCCAAAATTCTTTCGTTTGCTCCAAAATTTTTTTGGAGAAAATTCTTTTGGAAGAAAAAAGAATTTCATCTGCTTTAAAATTCTTTCACTTCCTCCAAAATTCTTTTGTTTGCTCCAAAATTCTTTCATTTCCTCTAAAATTCCTTTATTTGCTCCAAAATTCTTTCACTTCCTGCAAATATTTTTTGGGAAAGTTTTTAGAAGAAATTTTTTTAGAGGTAGTTTTTTTTTGAGGAAATTTTTTTTTTAGGAAAATTGTTACATTTGCTCCAAAATTTTTTTGGAGAAAATTCTTTTGGAAGAAAAAAAAATTTTATCTGCTTTAAAATTCTTTCACTTCCTCCAAAATTTTTTTGGAGTTAATTTTTTTGGAGGAAAATTCTTTCATCAGCTCCAAAATTTTTTTTAAGGAAGTTTTTGGAGAAATTTTTTTGGAAGAAAAATTTTTCATCTGTTTTAAAATTCTTTCACTTCTTCCAAAATTCTTTCACTTCCTCCAAAAAATTCACCAGATTCTTTCACTTCCACAAAAAAAATTTTCCAACTTCCTCCAAATTTTTTTTTGGAGGAAATGAAAGAATTTGGTAAATTTTTTTGGAGGAAGTGATTGATTTTTTTTTTGGATTCGTCCTTAAAAAAATTTGGTGGAAGTTGGAAAATCTTTTTGGAGGAAATACGCCACATTTCACTTCTTCCGAAATATTTTTGGAAGGAAGTGCTTTTGGAGATAACGCTAGGAACTCATTTTCTTTCTTCAATTTTTTTTCACAATTTTAAATTTTTCTTGGATTTTATATGAGTTCTAAAAAATAATCTGCGGATTAACTGAGGTTCAAATCCTCAGTTTTTTCGGCGCCAAAACTGACGGTGGGTTCATACTTTTCGGGTTCAGCTCGGGCTCTGGCCTGAATTTGTTTCTTGTTTTCTAGTTCGGGTCGAAAATTTGACTTTGGGTTATCTTCAAGCCCGATGGCTTTACTCTTACTGGGAGAGCTGTCCCAATACAAAAAGGTTGAACATAAGATTAAAAACAAAAACAGTTCTTATAGCTTCCGTCCCTGTTCTTCTCAGTGTAATCTTTTTTATTATATAAGAAAAAAGGCGTAAGCTGATTTCGTTTCGACTTTTTTAATATCAATATTAACATGTAAAAGGGTAAAGAGAGAAACACACCCCGTTGGGGCGTAACCGTTGCCGGACTAGGTCAAACACAATTCTAACCTAAATCTCATTTATCATAATTATCACTCGACCAGAGACCTACAACGTTTGAAAATTTTCTTTTACGCAGATTTTCAATAATCCCTTTATTTATAAAATCGGCCTTCTTTTTTTTTTAAAAGCGTTTTTCTTTCCCATCGTGAAGGGTAAAGGCACCTTATATCGTGACAAGACACCGTTGAAGAATAGCACGTTCTAACTAGGGCAAGAGCTTATTTTTTTATGCAATATTCTCATACAACATGTTCGTTAATATTAAAGAAAATTAAATTAATTAAAAGAACTAAAAAAAAAAAAAAACACGGGGGGGACGAATGCAAAAAAAAAAGGGAAGTCGTGAAGGGAAGATGGAATTGACGTGACCGAGTTAATTTTTAGATTTGTTAAAAACAACTTTAAAATTACAAATTACAGCCAAGGATTGGGAAACTTATTATCTCTTAACATTTTATGGAACGGGTTTTTGGTCAAGGTCAATTTCGGAAAATTTTATTTTCGGACTTGGAAGGTTATGAAAACAAAACCCGAGCTTTTAAATATGGTTGATTAGTTTTGAGGGGATAAAAAAAGTAGAAGGCAAGGACAGCGACATCGTTTTGCCAAGTTTGGAAGACAAAAAAAAAGTTATAATAAATAATTTGAAAACGAGACACTTAAGTCGCCGAGCTTTTAACTGAAAATAATGACATTATAGAGCTTTTAAAGTCAACCTCTAAATAACTTTTTTTTTCCTCTCCCGCGTCTTTGGTTTCAAATGGTGCCTTCATCCTTTATCCTTTCAGACGTATGGAGTGAAAATATTTCTGACGTGTTTTGACGCCACTTTTTATCTCGCGCATAGTTCGTTAATTTTTTTCTTTTTTTTTTCCTTTTGCCCCGGAAGAAGTAAGTCCAGAAAAAAATAATAAGGTAGTTTTTGAAGTTGTGGATCAGTGTCAAATTGTTATCTAACTGCCGTTCCAGCTCCATGAGTGGAAAAAATTTAGTGGGGAAAAAAGCTGCGAAAGGCTAACGATGATGAATGGCCTACGATCATCTATCCGACATTTAATCGTTTAATATCACGGAATTTATAGATAATTTAAGTCGGGCCACTTAACGGTTTTCAATCGACAAAATTATCCACACCCAGACTTTTTTAATTTATATTGTTTTTATTGCCGATTACTTCTTTTTTTAATTGGCGGGGAAATTTTTGATAGTTTTGGGATTTTGAGATATTTTAAAATTTTTGTGGGACTTTCTCTTGTTGACTTGTAAAGAACCTGAAGCAAAATTATTGCAAAAAAAATTGTTTTTATTTTTTGGCCTATGTGTCTTTTGCAAAAAAAGTAACTTCAGGGAAGCCGGAGAAGCCGTTCATTTTTCTTGGCCGAAAATTTTACCTCAACGGGACAATAGCGTTACTTTTGGTGCTAGGTGTCGACTCGCTCTAAAAACGAAAAAAAAATTCAACTATTTACTTAAAGAATTTTCCTTTTCAATTTTTCAAACCCTAATTACTATAATAATCAAAGCAATCAACAAATAAGTAAAAGGATTGAATTAAAAGAGTTTTAAAAAAAATATATAAAAAAGGAAAGAAGTTAAAAAAAAAGAGAAAAGCTATGCGTGAGATAATGTGGAGAAAAGGAAATTCGGGAGAACGGAATAAATAATGTTTTCCAGCTTTGCCCTCTTTTCCCCCCGCCGACTTTTCCCTCTTCAAACAATAATTTAACAATTTTCCCGACCTCCAGACAGCCAGCGATCTTAGCTATTGTTTTCTCCTTTGAACAACAAATCACGCCTTAGATCGGACGATTGTAACGACTGAACTGGTTTTTTTTCCCTCTTCTCCTCTTCCCCCTTTTCTTTTCTTTTTTTTTTTTTTTTCCATTTCATTTGCTCGTTTGGTTACTTTTCAAAAAAGTTTCTCCCGAGTTTATACTTACGTTTTAAAGAGTGTGAATTTATAGTCGAAGTGTCTTAACAAAATCTGTAAACTAATTTGGTAACTGTGGAATAAATTTCTTGATGAAATTGGACGGCCTCCAAGCAAAATTTAACTTGACTCTTCGGGATGGTTTAGCAAATTGTCAAATGTCGCCAAAAAAACAAAAACATGCACAATAAAAAATTTAGACTTGAGACTGGAGGAAAAAAGATTTTTTTTTTTTTTGGAAAACGAGGGCAAGGACCATGACGATGAAAAAAATTAAGAGCCATGATTTACATCGTTATGAAAATCATTATTGGGATTTTATTAATAATGACCGCGTCACTGGCAATAACAAAATTTTTGCATAAAATAACATCCCCATTGCTATGGCAATTACTTTTCACCTTACGCGACCTTTTATTAATTATTTTACGGGGCTTTTCCCCGTAATTAATGATCGGGGATGAATTTAAATTTTTTTTCCTAAAACAAACCGCCACTGATTCACCATTTGAAATTGTGCAATTTCGAAATATTATCAGGTGCGTGAGGAAGGGAAGGGGGGAAGTTCCGCGAGTAGGGAGGAAAGGAGGGGGGATGATATTCTTTTGTTATTATTATTATTCGTCACAAACGGAATTGGTTTTTCGTATACCAAAATGTCAATACCCGGCGATAAATTTTCAAACGTTACGATTAACACTCTTCCCCCTTTTCCCCCCCTTTTCAGCTTTTGCATCGCCTCCCCATTTTCTAAACCCTTATTTTCCCTTTTATTTCCAACCGTGAATTGCATTCATTCAAATTTTGAAATTATTTCTCCCGCGCGCTTTTTTTTTTTTTCATCAAGGTGATCTTTGGCCTTTTTTCTGGTAATTGTGTTTTTTTACAAAAGGATTTTCCCAAACAATATCCAATTCTTGGCATATGCACGCACATGGTAAGAAAATAAGTATACGAATCAATCCGTTTATATAAAAAAAAAAGTTCGTTTCCTCTAAGATTAAGCCTCGTTTAAAAAAAATTAATAAATACGAAATGGAAAGGATAAAATTAAGCGGGAAATTTTTTTTTTTTTTTTGGAGTTTTTTTTGAATTTAGAAAACCGAGATATAACGGAGCCATGACTAATCCGTTCATACCCCTTTTTTTTTGCGAGTTGTAGTGGAAATAAAGTTAAAATATAATTCTATATATGACCAAAAGAGTTGCCAAAAAGCAGGCCACCCTATTTTTCCATAGACTTTTCTATATAAAGAATTAACCTTTAGATTGTTTGGTATTTAGTTGATCCCTTGTTGCATTTAGTGTGTAATTTGCAATCTATCGAGTTTTTAACGAAAACAAATTATCTCGAGTTTCAGAGAGGGAAATAGTAAGTCTGTCGGAGACGATCTTTTTTGGGGAGGGGGTGTTCGTTAATGAATGTAAGAGAATGTTGATTCGCAGATTTATGGATCAGATTACAAGTTTTACCTAGCCCAAGGTCTGTCTCTGATCAGATAAAAATTCACATGCGACAAAGCTAAGCTACGATCCGAAACTAATTTTGGCCAAGCTGAAGTCTACTAAGATTCAGGTTCCAGCAGAATATGAGTTAAGCTCATCTATCGCTAATTTAAGAGATTAAGAATTGCGTTCAGCACATCAGCTTCCTTTGGACACCCAGGAGGTGTGACACTGTTTGTCGTTAAAGTTTTTGTCCATGGGAACGGTTTCCCTTTTTAACGAAATGGCCGATGAAGAGGCCTATACCCCCTATACCCCCTCCCCAACTTATTCGAAGACCTCAAGGGAATACCGATATCCAGGGGCAAGAATAAGTAAAAAAAATCACCACAGCTGCTACCACCTCTATTACTGCGTGGCAAGGCGGCTGGAAATCTCACCTCCTCTGGATATCTTCTCTTGAGTAATCCAATAGATATCCAAGGTATGTGCATTCAAATGGCGATAAACTCTTCACTTCAATTTTGCTCTGCTCTAATCATTTTCCGACAAAGTAAGAAATTGAAAATTAACACTGAAAAATTCAAAAGTAATTAATGTCGCACTAAAAGATTTTTATGAATTAATTAAATTATTTATTTGTCAAAAAAAATGCGCGGTATCGTACCGAGCGCGTACGCGAACCCGAACGCGACGTCGCGAAAAAATTATTTGAATAACTTGCAGTAACTAAATATTTTTTTAAATTTTTTTAATAATGGATGAGGACCCAGATGATTAGGATTATTAACGGTAACTAATAATTTAACTTTAATCTAAAGCCTAACTTAAATCTAACATGCCTAAAAAAGTTTATAGTTATTTCAAGTTATTTTATGTTATACATCACTCTGATTTTTAAAAAAAAACTCATGCTTTTACTATTGCGCAAATAATAAAAAATATTTTATTTTTAAAATATTAAAACTCGGACTTTTAATTTGATGTTCATCGTTCGGGAGTCGGTGCGACACTGGCGCAGACAGCGCTCCGCTCTTACTTATATAGAGCGCTCTGATGGGGGTAATGACGTCAACGGCTTCCATGGCAACAAGGCGGGGCGTGAGTGTCTTCGTTAAAAAAGGGAACATGTGCATAGGAAACGACCAATTTTTTTTTTACATAAAACGTTTTGTATAACTAACATTTATTTATATTTAATTATTGAATGTGTTAGTTCGGTAAAAATAAATTTTTAGCCCTTGCATCGATTCTTAAATTTCTGCTTTTTTTAATAATTCAAGCTCAGTTGAATGAAAAAGCTCATTAAAAATATTAATGAATCTTTTTTTTTTCTTTTTAGGTAAGTTTACATTCAACATATTATTCACGGGGATAATGGTAAGATTAAGGCCGCGGTTACAAAAGGATTTCTAAGCTGACCGATGCAAATATTGTAAAAATTTGAGCGCGAAAAAAAGCAAAACTCGTAAATGTTAGTGATCGGCCTAGATTCGCTCAGGAATTCTTTCTACGCTTAAACAGTACTTATATGACGTCATACAGCTTGCCAAAAAGCTGCGGGAAAAATGTTTCCATGATTATCTTCCAACCGTATCCGAACATACCTTCGGAATGCTTCGAAAGTCTTCGGAAACTTTCGATGAAAGCACTGATCGGCTCAGAAATTCTTCCTACACATGAGAATTACTCTTGTGACGTCATAAAGTGTCCCAAAAAGCCGTGGAAAGACCGTCGAATACCTTCGAAAAGCTTCGAAAGCCTTCGAAAAAATTTCGGACCAATGTAACCAGTTTTTCGGTGAGAAATATTTCGAAGCGTTTCGGTCCGAAATTTCGGAACAATGTAACTGCGGAAACCTGTCGGAGTTTAGACTAAAAACTAAAATGTAGAAAGGAATCTTCGGCACATCCCGAAACGAAAATTTTCTTTCTAGCTTCACTATCATTCTTATAAATATTAGTTAATTTCCTGTCTGGCTCGACTATTCCCACTTTTCACATTTCAACTTCTTCAACCTTAATCGCATCTTCGGAACTATTATCCTAACTATTTTAGATAATTCTAAATCCACTTTAATATATTGATTGCTAACTTGTATACAACCCGAAACGTTTACTAATCCCATCCATTTAATCTCGCTCGTTTAGTTTTAACACCATCGACGTTTAATACTTCATCCTTAAGAGGAAAACTTGTTCATTCATTCATCGGAATCGATTTTTCACGCAAAAAAAATTTTTTTTCGGAAGAAAATGACAATTTTAGATTTACATATTATTGCAAGCCCGCCTTCTTTTTCCCGCTGCATACAGAAATCATTTTACAACCCGTAGAAATATAGCCATTCCATTATTCATGTTACATTTTCTTACCCAAGAAACGTGTCCGTTGGAATTTTACGTGGGAAATGGAGGGAGAGGATCATCGATAACGAAAAGTAAGACGAAAATCCCTTCCGGTGGGAGAAAGGAATCGATTCTGATTTCCGGTTCGGCTATGGGGGGGTAATGAAAATAAATGCTTGGCGAAAACGTCTTAGAAAGCCCCCCCATGAAAAAAAAAAAATGGCGGAGGAAAATAATTTGGCGAAATGAATTTTTTTTAAGGATTGAAAATTTTTTAAGGGGAAGGGAAATTTTTTTGAGAAGGCTCCTTAAAAAAAAAAAAAGGACATATTGGATAAATATTTCGAAATGGTAGAAGCATGCGCTGTGGGAAGGGAAAGCGAAATAAACCCAGTGATAGACGGTCGACACGCTTCGAAGTCTCGGGCCTCGTTCCAGCCGGGTTTTTCAGTCGGTAAGGGCACGTCGGTGGCCCGGGAGCGTTATTTCGTTGAAAACTTCTAGCCGGTCATTTTCTTTTTTTTTTTCTAACTCTTTTCAAAATTGTTTCTTAACTATTTAAAAACTTTAGTAATTCATTTTTAAAAAATTGCTGTATGAGTGTGTGGCTGTGCTTTTTCTTTTTGTATTTTTTTCCCCCCCAAAAAAAGAATTTTCTCGCAAGTTTGTTTCGATTTTAATGGAATAACGGAAAAAGCGCGGATTTTTTTTCTCTCTCCATAATATCACGTGCTTTTCTCTTTTTCTTTTTTCAAAATACCCTTTTTTTTTTCTTCTCGGGAAAAAATTTAAAAACGAAATGTATCCCAAGTTTTTTTTCCCTCTTCTCCGGTTTTGTTTTCGGTGATGTCTTAGAGCTTCCGGAAGGAATCGGAAACCGATATCGGATTTTTTCCAGTGACTTTCAACGGATTTTTTTTTTTTTTTCATGCTTCGAATTTTTCTTTCCCCTTAATTTAAAATTTATACGATGTTTCCGTGTTATTGAATACTACAATTTTCAAAATAACAGACTGTGAGCTATAAAGAAAAAAAAATTTAATCGGTGTCATATATGGGAGGTCGGGGATTAATGGAGAGGTACCCATCAATAATATTATATTCCTTAATTTATTCGCGTGTATTTTTTTGCATATTTTTTTTTCGGAATTTATTTTTTATGCAAAATAAATGCACGAGCCCACCCTTCCTCATTCTTTACCTGTGTAGCACGGGGTTTATTATTGATAACTTTTCAAAAAATATGTTTTTATCTAAATATTTAATGCGGAAAATAAATCTCTTTGCGTGGCAGAGGATAATCATCTATATATGGATAGATAAGCCTGGAATTCGTTAAACTCGAATTTTCCGTTTACCGATGCGTAAAATTCTTGATGACCGATCGTTTGTTATTAAATCGTTTGAAAAAAAAAGGGAGATCCTAGGACGGTTTCGGGTTTGATCGATAAATAAAAGGGCAGCATGGGAAAAATTTTGTTTTTGTTTAGGAAAAAACGTGTGCGGGACTAGGCCGAGGTGTTTTGGGTTTTAAAAAAAATTTTCTTGGGGGTATTAGGCAGTGTTGGTTTTTTTCTTTTTGCTGTGACTTACTAGTTCTTCAGAACTGTAAGTTCAATCACTGTCGAGTTTTGCCTGATGCCGATTGCTGATCTGCTATAATTGTGTAGAACAAAAAATGTGTCTACACAAAAAATGTGTTAAGATTTTTATGTTAAAAAACAACTCTGTGCTGTGTCAATTTAACTGAAACATGTTGACATATTGACATATTGACGGTGTAGACCGTTTTTTACTCCTAAAAAGTGTTACTTTTTACACAAAATTTTTACCTGTGTATATCAATCTCATTGAGACCAGAAAAATCTTTAACTTTATCTTAGTCTTCGAATCGAAAAATTCTATAAAATTGTTGTTTGATTTTTTTCTTCATTTGCAGTTTTTTTCCCAAAATTTTTCAAACTAAGACATTTTTTTCTCAAAAATTAAAATTAATACAAAGCCACGAAAAAATTCCTTGTCGTGCTAACAATTTTAGTTTAAATTCTAAAAATTGCAGCCTGTGCGTGCGCCTAACTTATCCCTAAGCCCTACCTGAAGTCAGGTAAAAATTTTGGATACAAAGACATAATTTTTAAGGAGACCTTAGGCTCGAACTTTGTCCCTAAAAGTCCTTAAAGTTTCTAATATTAACACAGGTCCCAAAAAGTCCCCAATTGCTTCTAGAATTGTTCAATTTTAATGACTAAAAATGCCTTACTGATGATTTTGTGCAAAAAGATATAATTTTTATAAAATTTTCTTTAAATTTTTTTCGAGATTTTTAAATAAGAATCCGAGAAAAGTTTGGAATTTAGGCTTGAATGGCTGTTGAAAAGTCCCAAGAAAATCCATAATTGAACCCTTTACTTCCTAAACTTGAAATAATGATAAAGTTTGAGGCCTGACATTAAAAAAAAATAAAAAATTTCAATAGCCCATAAATTTTTTTCAGTCATCATTGAAAAAATTGCAAAGAATTTTTTTTAGAAGAAGCCCATTAATTGTGAGCTAGTCATTGCTTAGGGCTCAAGATCTCTTCCGACTGCTGCTTAAAGCTGAAGTGACTTGAGGATTACAAAATTAGACCAAAAAAAAGATCAGATCGATTCCTCAACAAAGAAAATTTTTTTAACCCCAAATTCAGTTGAATCTGTTGCTGAGGAACGGAGGAACCGACGCTATCGATAATTATTAGGCTGGTAAAGGGGGCGCAGTCCTTGCTTAGCTCTCTAGATTTCATCCTGCAGCTGCTGGCGCTAATACTGTTCTCTCCGGTGGCCAAATTCAACCTCAAACCTGATTTTTATAAACGGGCTTAATAGAAATTTTTTTGGCCATCTTTTCTATTCCAAAAAGTAGGCTTCATATTAAGCCCATTTTAACCCTTGTAGATTGATATTTCTTAGGCCACTTTCAATTTTCTTTTACCCGGAGTAAGCTCACTCATTTCAAAAACAAATCTCCCTTATAAATTTCCATAGGCCACTTTCAACATTTTTTCCTGAATCCGGCATTACCAACAACATACACAAACAAGTCTCGTCTCACTCGCATGATTTACTCTTTTTATTCAGGGCTTTAGGTCATTTACCAAAATTGAAAAATATCATGACTGTAATATTTTCCTGGTGCATCACGAAAGGCTTCGACAACTTTCATCACGTGTTTCGGAGACTTTTTTCACCTTCAACCCTTATAATAGAGGCGAAAAAGTTTTTTAACCATCGATTTCTTCTTTCCCCTCCCTTTTACAATCTTAAATACTAAAACGATTTTTCGCGGTCTAGTCTTATATTTTCTTTTTTTTTTTTTCATCGCGTGCTTTCTCTAAAAATCACAGAAATAGAAAATTTTAAAAGGAAAGACGTTTAAACAACTCGAAGATGACAAGAGAAATGGAAAGCCAGAAGGGAACGGAGGAAGGAAAAAAAAAAAAAAAGAAAAAAGCGGAAGATTTAAATTACGGTACATAAAACGATAGCAGTTGAACCGTGGCCTATGGGTTGATATACAAAAGGAACGAACGAATTATCTGGTTACTGTCCGCAAACCGTGACGGGACGGTGTATTTCATTCCCGGCGCCGGCAAGATTTCCAACCTAATCTTTAAAAAAAAAAAAAAGGAATTTGTTAAAAAAGGCCGATTTTTCTTTTACGTAACCCCGTCTTTTTTTTCTATGTCTGGGTTAAGGTTTTTCATATATCTAATATTCTAAAAAGAAGTTTTAAATTGAACTTTCTTTTATTTTCCCTGGTATAATAGGAATGTAGGTCATCCCTTATTCTTAACATCACATATCAAAGTCATAATCGTGATTAAAAGCGAAATATTTTTTCCTTCGATTTTTTTTTCTCGCCCCCTCTTCAATCTTTTCTTTTTTATCAGCTTGATGACGTAAAGACTTTTTACCGGCGTGAAAAAAAATTATCTGCAATTTTTTTTTCTCCCTCTCCTTTTGTTGATCTCGGAAATTTGAGAAAAGCACACCTGTTGATAGTTTAAGAGTATCGAGATTGTTTATTTTGATGAACGTTATTCGATATTTTTTCCTGGGATTTTTTTTTTTTTCGTTAGTTAAAAAAGAAACCAGCGGGATTTGTTGGTTTTTGCTGGATGGTGAAAAGAGATTTTTTTAAAGGAAAAAAATTGTTGGGTTTATTTTAGTTGATAAAATTTTATAAGACATCTAGCTGTGTGGCATGGTGCCGGACCTAGAGAGCCTGGTAGGGAGTGGATACTTTGACGTGTCGTCTGCTACAAAGCCGTTTTGAAAACTGTAAGCTGCCATTCTCGAATTGAAAAGCGAACATCGCGATTGACGGATTCTTTAATTAAAAAATGGCGGCCGCCAAATTCGAGATAATGGCAGCTTCCAGTTTTTAAAATGGCCAATGATGAACGTCAATCAGAAATTCAAATTTTTGGTTAGACCAGGTTGTTGGTATTCGTCAGCCTTACTTAAGCCCATTTTTTTCAGAGGTGAAAAAGCCGGTTTCATCACCGCTGTGATACAGCAGCAACCCTTTTTTTGATAATTACTCAACAGCTTTAGACAGCCTGGAAAAATCTCCCATTTAAATCCCGGTGATTTTCGAATTTGTGAGAAAATCTCGTAAAACCACCTCCTACTCACTTTTAAATTAAAAGCGCGGAGGAGATTCCGAGCTGGGGAGGGGAGGTAAAACCATACGGATTTTGACCAAAACACCTTTCCTCTTTTTCATTTTCTGATTTCGTTTTAAAACCGCACACGTTACCTCAGGGCAGATATCCATCTCGAGGCAATTTCTCACGCGCGTGGCTGCAAAAAAAACCCCCCTCTCTTTTTTTCCTGGCGGATTTTTCTAATATGCACCAATTAGGGTTTTTTTTTCTCTTTTCGTTTTCTTCTTTTAATAAATACAAAACCTTTTCGACACGAATTCACTTTACTTTAATTTCCGGCGGTAAATTCGAACTTTCATGAGCTTTTTTTTTGTGCCCTTCTTCTTATTGATGTTTACTAAACGATTTTAATACGCTCTTCAAATAAAAAGGGGGGAAAGAAAAGAGAAGAATAACGAATAAAACTTGAGACGAATATATTTTACTTTTTTTTTTTTTTTTGAAAGTAAAAAGAAATAGATTAAGTAAATTAAATTTAAATAAAGTGAATATTTTCCAGGCCATGTGATTTCCAATCGATGCTATTATTGTAACTGAAAATCCTCAGTAGTATATTTTATAATCGGATTCGTTTCCTCCTTTTTTTACTCCTCTTTTTCGTTTTCTCTGCCCTTTTCCCCATTTTGGAAAAAGAGAGAGAGAACTTCTTACAAGTAAATATATTGAGAAAATCGAAACAAACACGAAGCAGAAGTCATAAATCTTTCTCTTTAAAATATAAAAATAAAAAGAATCCAATAAACGTTACGTTACTATTTCTCTTCTTTTCTTTTGTCTTTTTATGTATTTTAATTCATTTAACGAAAAAACGATTTTTTTTCTTTCTTTCTTAGATTCCTTTTTATTTACTTTAGATTAGTGTGGAATCATTATTAAAATCATATATATATTGTAAAAGAACATAAATACTTTAGAGGAAAATAGTTTTTTAAGTGTTTAAATAAATCATTAAAAAGAAGTTTTTTTCGGTTGATAAAATTTTAAGTTCGGATTTTGATGTTCGATGTTCGTTGATCAAGTCTTCCAACGGCGAAAGATTATTAATTTTTAATAAAGGAAACTTTTAGCGTAAGTTAACGTGTCACGGAGTGCCAAAAAACTGATTAAGAGAGTTGAGGGATTTGGAAAATTGATAAAGGAAAGAGTATGTTTGAAGTGTTGGTGAATTTTCAACTGTGAAAGTCTCGGAAGGGTTTGATTGGTTTTGGGATTAGTGAATGAGCTAAATATTTAATTTTTTCTTTGTTTTGATGTGGGAAATCACTTTTGAGATCTAAATTTGGATTTAGATTGTTTTGTAGGAGTGATTAAAGGTTTTTTGAAAAGGTAGAGCAAGATTTTTTGTTGTCTATGGAAAAAAATAAAAGCTTTCTAGCGATTAATTTATTAAAACAAGAAATCATTTGAAAAAGGTTGTAGGAATTTTTAATCAGTGAGCATTTATTTTTTGACAAGGTAAATTTCTCTTTAAAAATTTTTTTTAAAAAGCCGAATTTAATTTTTTATAAATTTTTCACTTGTTGAGCAAATCTATTTATAATTTTTTTTCTGTCTGACAAGTTTTTTGATCCTTTTTTCAAGCTTAGCAAGTTTTCTCATCATTTTTTCAAGCCAAACAAATTTTTCCTTAATTTATTCTTGTCGAACAAATTTTTTCATAATTTGTTCTTGTCGAACAAGTTTTGCAGTTACATTGCCTTGCCAAACAAATTTTGCAGTCACATTGTCCTGTCGAACAAATTTTGCAGTCACATTGTCTTGTCGAACAAATTTTGCAGTCACATTGTCCTGTCGAACAAATTTTGCAGTCACATTGTCTTGTTAAACAAATTTTGCAGTCACATTGTCCTGGCGAACAAATTTTGCAGTCACATTGTCTTGTTAAACAAATTTTGCAGTCACATTGTCTTGTTAAACAAATTTTGCAGTCACATTGTCTTGTCAAACAAATTTTGTAGTCATGTTCCTTGTCGAAGAAAATTTGTAGTCATGTTATCTTGTCGAACAAGGTTTTTCATAATTAGCTCTTGTCAAACAAAGTTTCTCATAATATATTCTTGTCGAACAAAAATTCTCATAATTTCTTCTTGTGAAACAAGTTCTCTCATAAATTTTTCTTGTCGAACAAGGTTTCTCATAATTTTTTCTTGTCGAACAAAGTTTCTCATAATTTCCTCTTGTGAAACAAGGTCTCTCATAATTTCCTCTTGTCGAACAAGGTTTCTCATAATATTTTCTTGTCGAACAAGGTCTCTCATAATTTCCGCTTGTTGAAAAAATTTTCTCATAATTTCCTCTTGTTGAACAAAAATTCTCATAATTTCCTCTTGTGAAACAAGGTCTCTCATAATTTCCTCTTGTCGAACAAGGTCTCTCATAATTTCCTCTTGTCGAACAAGGTCTCTCATAATTTCCTCTTGTCGAACAAGGTCTCTCATAATTTCCTCTTGTCGAACAAGGTCTCTCATAATTTCCTCTTGTCGAACAAGGTCTCTCATAATTTCCTCTTGTCGAATTAAGTTTCTCATAATTTCTTCTTGTCTAGCAAATTCTTTCATAATTTTTTCTTGTCAAACAAGGTTTCTCCCAATTTTGTTCGTAAAACAATTTTGTTTCAGAATTTGGCTTGCTAAACTGATTTTTAAATCTGAATCAGCTTGCACCAAATTAATTTGGCCTGTCTCTCTTCAGTTTTTTGGGCACTCCTTTTTACAATTCTAACTATTTTCAAAAAAAAAATCTTACAGCGCCAATTGGGTTCTTAATGACTTATAAAAAAATATCTCAATTCTCGAAAAATAAAAGCCCTGATATAAAGATGTACGAGACCGCCCTCATGATAATATCACATGGGACTAAGGCATAAAACAAAAAAAGATTTCGGCCAGACGAAAAAAAATATGTAATAAATTAAACGGGCGACGTTTTTTTTTTTTTGAAAAAAAAAACCGCGATCTCTTTTTTTTGGCGTTTCGCCTTAGTAGTGTCCGGGTTTTCGGGGAAAAGTGAAAGCTTTTCTTTATTATCATCCTGGAGGGTTATACCGGCCGCCATTATGGTCTCGGACACCATCATCACACAATGAACTACCAACATCAAAGGGTTTTACATCATAGTCTCTCTACGGGAGTTTTAAATCATCATCCATTTCAGAATGCCACTCCACTGAACGGAAGTGAGTATTTTTTCCTCTCTTTTTATTTTTTTTTAAAATACGTCACTGCTTCTCCGTGCATAAGGTTTTCCCCAGACCTTTTTTTTTTTTTCATAATCCAGGGAGAGAAATCTCGCTAATTGACCTCGTTCCCCCGTTTTGTTTAATTATATCTCGAATAGGATGACCGTTAGTCATCCCCCCCCCCCCCCCCCCCCCATGAGTTTGAGGGTTGAAAAGTTTTAGTGAGAAAAAAACGTACGGAGGGGATAGTGAGTGAATCAATTTTTTTTGTGTAGAGATGTGCGTGTGCATAACGACAAAAGCCGCTTCGGCAACAAAAGAGTCTCGTTTTTTTTTTCGGGGGGATGAAAATGGATGGATGTCAGGGGACGACGTACTGCCAACATCGTGTTAAATAATTAAACGGACACATTTTATTTGACAGTTATACCAGGAAAAAATTTAATTAATATTTTTATATAAAAAAAAACGTTGAATTTTTTTGGGAAAATTTTTAGGGTCCTTATTGATTGAATTGCGATTTTTTTTTATAAATCCTGTAGATATGATTCTTAATAGATTAAGACCTAAAATTAATTTCGCAAATCGATTTGAGATTGCCGATATTCAGGAATGTGAATGATAAACAGTAAATATTGAATGATGAATGGAGGAGATTGAATGGAAAATAATGAATATTCATTGATGAATAGAAAATATTGAACATATTGAATGATGAATGGAAAATTGTGAATATTGAATGATGAATGGAAAATAGTGATTATCGAATGACGAATGATGAATGGAAAATAGTGAATATCGAATGACGAATGGCAAATAGTGAATAACGAATGATGAATGGAAAATAGTGAATATTGAATTATGAATGGAAAATAGTGAATATCGAATGTCGAATGATGAATGGAAAATAGTGAATATTGAATTATGAATGGCAAATAGTGAATATTGAATGATGAATGGAAAATAGTGAATAACGAATTATGAATGGAAAATAGTGAATAACGAATGATGAATGGAAAATAGTGAATATTGAATGGTGAATGGAAAATAGTGAATATTGAATGATGAATGGAAAATAGTGAATATCGAATATCGAATGTCGAATGATGAATGGAAAATAGTGAATATTGAGTGATGAATGAACAATATTGATTATTCGAATTTTCTTATTGGAAAAATTATAAAACAATTTTTCTTCAAGCAATATTTTAAAAAAAATGGGGCGACCAATTTTATTTGGGGTGACTGAATTTCTTAATGATTCAATCCTGTTTCTCGGAAACTGTTCTATTTTTAATTCTACTATACAATTTCCGGTTAAAACAAAATCCACTTTTTAAAAACAAAAAATAGTATCAATGAGAAGCGATCATAATTTTTCTAAATCTCTTTTCCAGCGACCATTTGAAAAAGCATTCCTTTTTAAAAAAAGGCCAAAAAAGGAATTACTCAACGAAGGTATTTATTAGTATTTAATGAAAGAAAACCTTTAAGCCTTATAATCCCTCAAAATTTTTTATTTGAATGCAAAAAGCTTTTCCGGGGCTTTTCTTTTTCTTTTTTTCTTTTTCTTCATCCTTTCTTCAAGTTCCAGTTCATTGAGCTCAATGTTGTGAAACCTTTATTCCAATATTATTCATAACTCTAGGATCGTTCCTCAATGAAATTCCAATCCTTCATTCTCCAAAAATACGAGACATTTTTTTCCTACCTCTTTCTCGAGAGTTATTTTTTAATATCGAGCGAATTTTTCATCCTCTTTTCTAACGGAAGGTAAAATTTCTGCAATTAACATATGTGAGCAGGAAAATCTTGAAATGCGGTGAAAAATGATTGAAAATAAAAATCCGAATCCTTCTAAGCTACTTGAATTCAACAGCTTATCTGATAAAATTAATTATGAGAATATGACTGAACGTTAATTCGATTATTAATCAATAATTTCGACTTGCTTTTGTATAAATAATGAGAGAGAAATTTAATTAATTAATTTTCACCGTCTTTTGATTTTAATATTAAAGCAAAGGTTGATCGATACATGTGACTTAAGGAGTTTTTAGCGCACAAAAAAATGTACACTTTCTTCCCCGGAGGAAAAAAATTAAGTGTCATCCCTGCATTTTTACACGTGTGCACAAAAAACTCTCCTTTTGAAAAAATTTCTTCGCTTCCTCTGGAAACCTTTAAATAGATGGAATTTTATCTCCTCTCTTTTAGCTCATGCGGTAGCTTTCTAGATTTAAGGTCCCACGATTAATTTTACATCTTTTACCGCATTCATCATAAATTCCTAATGCAAACTGGTGTCTTTGTAAATTTAAAAAAAAGGCGGCAGCGGGGGGAAGAAAAAAAGAAGAAGAAAAAAAAAAGGTTTGATACTCCCTGTTTAAAGTTAATGACATAGGGGACGAGGAACAAAAAAGAAAAGAGGATGACTATCTGCCCTGTCACGAAATCCTGGGAATTTAAATCTCACGCGAAAAAAAAGTGTCCCCGGTGACGCGAGACGTTTTTCCTTCGTTACGTAAAAACCAGTGTGCCACTTGGAAGGAAAAAAAAAGAAGAGAAAAAAATCAAAGATTCATCTTCTTTCCCGATCTTCTTTTTTTTCCCCCTCGTTTAATCGGCTGTCATCGTTGACAATAGCTTTCGATTTGTGACTGTTCTCACCCATATTTTTTTTTTTTTTTAATTTTTCAAAAGGGGGAAAAATGGTTTTAATGAAGTGGTTTTTTTGTTCTTTTTAAAATATTTGTTAAATCATAAGAAGATTAAGATTTTTTTATGAAAGGAAAACGGTGGAAATAATCCTTTTTCCACCGCTATAATTTTCTTTTTTTTTGATCATTTTCTGTTTATTACGTTCGTGTTAAAACCATTCGCCCAAAATACATAAAACAAGCCGAGGTGGATATAGACCTATTTTTAATATCTCGAGGCTTATTGCCTACTTTTTTTCTGATTATTTTTTTCCCTTGTAAATTCATTCTTTTTTATCCCGACTCACTTTCCTTCTCGTTGTTTTTTTTCCTTCTCACTTTATTTCATTCATTCCGTCTTTTTAATTTTGATCGTTTTTTCCCCATTGCTCTTGTTTGAAGTTCTCAGTTAATTTTTTTTTCATCGTTCCTTTGCTTGTTTCTTTTTTTTTTTTGTTTTGTTTTTTTTTCCTTCTGTCACGGTTTCAGCACTTTCTCGGTTTTCTTGAGTTTTTCCATTTAATTTTCCCTTCTTTTTTTTTAGGATTTGTGTCTCGTCTTCTGAAACGTTTATACTTCGTTAATTTTTTTTTCCTGGGAGCTTTTGACGAATTGAGGATGTCGGAAATGTGATAACGTTTAGATTTTGGTATAGTTCCATGAGTTTAGGGCTTGAGATTTTTTTTGTCGTTCGAGTTTTGTTAGAAAATCCGATTTTAACAAAGATACACATAAATCATGTTTAAAGATCGTTTGAAAGAATCTAAAACGAGTTGGGTTTGTTGTATTGATGCTGAGTCAGGATAATTTGCTAGAAATTTGGCTGTACACAGCATTAATTTATCGACATTTTTAAAGTAAAAATAAAACAGAATGAAATTAAAACAAGAAAGAAATTAATGTAGAAAACAAAACGAAAAATAAAATAAAATTAATGGAAAACAAAATGAAATCAATGGAAAACAAAATGAAATCAATGGAAAACAAAAGAAAATTAATGGAAAACAAAATGAAATCGATGGAAAACAAAAAGGAAATTAATGGAAAACAAAATGAAATCAATGGAAAACAAAATGAAATCATTGGAAAACAAAATGAAATCGATGGAAAACAAAATGAAATCAATGGAAAACAAAATGAAATCAATGGAAAGCAAAATGTAATCAATGGAAAGCAAAATGTAATCAATGGAAAACAAAATGAAATCAATGGAAAACAAAATGAAATCAATGGGAAAAAATGAAATCAATGGAAAACAAATTGTAATCAATGGAAAACAAAATGAAATCAATGGAAATTAATGGAAAACAAAATGAAATCAATGGAAATTAATGGAAAACAAAATGAAATCAATGGAAATTAATGGAAAACAAAATTAAATCAATGGAAATTAATGGAAAACAAAATTAAATCAATGGAAATTAATGGAAAACAAAATTAAATTAAATTAAAACAAAAATAAAATTAATGGAAAACAAAATGAAATCAATGGAAATTATTGGAAAACAAAATTAAATTAAATTAAAACAAAAATAAAATTAATGGAAAACAAAATGAATTCAATAAAAAAGCGATTGAAAACAAACAAAACGAATGGACATCAGGAAAAAAATGGGATTAACAGACAACAAAATGAAAACAATTGAAAACAAAACGAAATTGATGGATAATAAACCTAACACGGTTGAGAGCAAAATACAAAAATCTATAAAGACACAAACATTTAAAAAAAATTTTGGAGAGAAAACATGGAAGAAAAATAAAAATTGGGATAGTATGCAGTAGTTTCAAATTGAAGTAGAAGTAACAGTAGCTTTTAAATGTGTTGCTGGCTGATTCCGGACCAATCAAAATTATCGGCCGTTTCTTTTCTTTAAAATAAGATTCTTTAACTAGATTTTATTTGTTGTCAATCATGCCCTTGATCTCTCATTTTCCAAATCATCTCTCAAAGAAATTATCCCAATATCAAATACCAACTTTATGTCTTTTTTTTTTTTAAATTGATGGAAGCAGACAGACAGTCAGGCAGGCAGACGGAACATTATAATTTTTTCATATACAGACTTCCGTTTCCGTTCCAGCATTAAAAGAAAGTCATTAAGTCCGATTGACCTATTTCGTCGAGATCTCCATTTTAAAATTAAAATAAAGTCGAAAATTACAGAGCCATTCACAGGATCGTGGCGACCGTCCAAAAACTCGAGAATCGTACTTTGATTTCTCCCCCTTCCCTCATCCCTCTCTCTAAAAAAAAAACCGTCGATTTATTTTATTTTTCCAACTTATGTCGCTTTATATTAACTCGATGTCGCTTGTAAAACTAAAAAAAAATTGATTTTAATTAGCAAATGATTTCTTAAACACGGAATGCCGTGACAATACAATCAAATGATCGTAACGCGAGGATCGTACATTTTATGATGTTGAAAGTTGGTCAATATTAGCTTAGTCATTCAATCGAGATTGATCGTCATTTTCATGGCAATCAACCTTTTTTATTGCTTCGTTGTCCATTTTATATACGGAAAATGCTTTTTTACGTTTTTGTATTAAAGACTTTTATACTGAAGGAGGAACGATTAGCTGAGAAGTTCATTATATAAAAAAAATTGTAGTGCTCTGACCTTGCTCGAGGGGAGAGATTTTTCTTGACACGTCTTCGCTACAGGAAAAGGTCCATTTTTAACGGATGAAGTGTAAGAAGTTGAGTTAAACTCGAGTTAAGTAAAGGAACTGGAGGAATTAATTTGTCAGGAGCAAAACTTGAGGAGGGAGTCTTTAATTAATTTATTCAAAAGGAAAAGGATGCCAAGAAGACGAGAAGCCCCATATTTCAGGAAATAGCGCTTTACTTTCATTTGGGTAAGTGTCTTCCACAAAAGAAAACGATCTGACCTCTCCAGTCTCCTAACCATGTGTCTTTTATTAAACCAAATAAATTTCTTCCTCCGGATTGGGATTTCAAAGACGACAAACAACGGATAAATAAAGAAAGCTTCTTCTTTTTTTTTTTTGGAAAAAGCTTTTCCCTCTTTCATTTTCTTCTTTCTTTTCTTTTATTTTCGAATTTGATTGTGTTAATATCCTTCAGTTTCCAGTAGAATAGTTCACATTCGTCTGGACAATCGGAATCTCAAAACTAAAAGTCAAAAAAAGAGAAAGAAGGCTTTATTGAAGAATCTGGAGGCTTTTATGAGGGAGTTAAATTACTGTTGGGACTGTAAAAGGCAGTTTATATTAGGACGTTATGATGATTAGGATTTTTAAAAGTGTTTTATGTTGTTTAGGGGCTTGTAGATAGAGGTCAGCAGTAGCCGAGTTAGACTTGATAGTTTTAGATATCCAATCCCAATCTTGAGAATATCTGGAGCTCCGAGGTAAAGGGTTCTTATTTGCATTCCGAAGAGACTTTTTATTTCAGACTCGACTTTAGAAACAAAAGCCTTCTCGACAAGTATTCGATTTTAAATTTATTTCCGAAATGAAAGTGCGGCCATCATTGTTTATAAAATGCAAAATCAACAACAATGTTGTTTTTGAATTAGCGAGTGTGAAGTGGGCAGTGCCAAGTGTATAGTTGGCAGTACCCACTGACCTCCTCTGGATACGGTAACTTGAAGAAGTTCGTGATACTGTGCAACTGGCGACATCTGTTGTTGGAACCGTTAACCACCATAAGCTAAGTACAGAGAGGTAGGAATTTGTTTAAGAGTTTCAACGGTACCAACAATAGATGTCGCTAGATTCGATTTTTCAAGTTACCGTATCCAGAGGAGATCAGTGGCAGTACCAAGTGTACAGTCGGGGATTGCCAAGTGTGCACACTTGACAATGAGCAAGAAACAAGCTGGCGTGACCTTTAGGGCTTCCGCACTACACAATACTGAAAAACCCTCATGACACACTTGCTACTTTCAATCTACTCAGGTGCAAAATTATTTGCTCTGGTTAGCTTTCTATCATTCTTTGGCCACTTACACTTTCTAAGTTTTGCTGTTTTCAAATGAAATTTTCAACATGAAATAAACGGATCAAGCCAAATAAACCTACAAAGTGCTAACATCAGCCGTTTTTATAATCCCGAAAAAAAAACTTCAATCCTTCAAAAGTTGTTGATACTTGGGAAATATAAAACGGAAGATTGAAAAACAATTTTACACGTTGTGTAAAATAGAGACAAGGGGTCGGCAAGAGAAATAGCAAGGGAGGAAAAAAGGCGCGGGAATAAGGTGTGGGAAGAAAAGGTTGTAAGGAAAATGAAGGAAATGGATCGTTACCGAACAATAGGGAACTGTAAAGGAAACGTTGATACAAATTGGTTTTGTCGCTATTCAAATACTATATAGATGCTGCGACAAAGATCATATTAGGGTTTTAACGTTTTTTCAAATAAGTTCGTTGTTCTTTTTATCATAGGAGACAAAAAAAGAAAGGTAGAAAATTTAAATAAATGATGATTACGGATAGTGTGGTGAATAAGACTGAAAAAGATGAAAGATGGCAGGGCTGGAATTAACCCACCAGGGAGGGTTGCGAATTCATCACAAATAGAAATAGTTAACCCGTTTTCATTTATGCGGTCATTTATGTCGTACAAACGGAAACAATCAACAAAACGTTGTTTACCGCTCGTGCCCAGTTAAAGAACAGTTTGCTCAGTATTCGCTACATGGTGCCACACGGCAACATCAGGGTTGGGAAAAATACGAGAAGCGAGAAAAAATGTGACTGCTATGTCATCTATCTTGACATTTTTTATGGGTTTTATTCGTGTTTTTCAATGGTAGCTGTTCATGGCCTTCGACTCAATGTTTTGCTCAAGCCTGAAGAGGTAGAAGCAAAACACGATATTCTTTGTCTTTACGTATTGTCTCTGAGTAGAAAATTGGGAATCGACATAGCTATTTGTACCCTGGATGCAGCTGCTTGAAACTAAGAATTGGAATGTAAGTCAAACTAGTTTTATAAATTCTCGAGCGACGAGGTGAGTAATTAAGACACCTAGAATGAGCAATGTTTGTTAAAAAGAGCAGGGGGAGTACTTAAGACGAATTATTGTATTTGTGAGGAAACTTAAGACGAGCAAGATTGGCTATAGGAAATCCTTAGACGAGCTGCAGAAGTAAGGAGGAAACTTACTACGAGCAACTGAAGTTGTCACTTAGAACGAGGAGCAGAGGCAGTGGAGGTATAAAGGACGAGCAACAGTGGCAAAGAAGCCACTTTGAATGACGAACAGCGGCAAAGAAGCCACTTTGGATGACGAACAGCGGCAAAGAAGCCACTTTGGATGACGAACAGCCGGCAAATAAGCCACTTTGGATGACGAACAGTAGCAAAGAAGCCACTTTTGATGACGAACAGTGGCAAAGAAGCCACTTTGGATGACGAACAGCGGCAAAGAAGCCACTTTGGATGACGAACAGCGGCAAAGAAGCCACTTTGGATGACGAACAGCCGGCAAAGAAGCCACTTTTGATGACGAACAGTGGCGAAGAAGCCACTTTTGATGACGAACAGTGGCAAAGAAGCCACTTTGGATGACGAACAGTAGCAAAGAAGCCACTTTTGATGACGTACAGTGGCAAAGAAGCCACTATGGACGACCAACAGTGGCAATAAAGTCGCTATGGACGAGCAGCAGTTGCAGTTAAAACATCTAGGATGAGCAACAGGGGCAGTAAAAATTTCAACGAAAAGTACGTACTATTAGGAATTAACTGGGAGCGTAATCGGAAGTGAACACTTCGATAAGTCGTCTGCTACATAGGAGTACGCCATTTTGAAAATTGGAAGCTAGCATGATCTCAAATTCGGTGGCCACCATTCTCTAATTCAAAATCTACCAATCGCGATGTTCGCTTTTCAATTCAAGAAGAGGAGCTGTCAAATTCCAAGGATTTTATTTTAGAGGATTGCATTCACACTTTCGTGGTGTTGGTGGCAATTAGGACGCATGAGCTGATTCATTGCAGCATCTATTACATTAAAACCAATAAGTACCATCTGATCAGAAGCTTCAATTGGGACTTTTTGAACTTGAAAGAAACTTCCAACAAATAAACTGCAATTTTTTCCGCTTAGAAAATTTTCAAACAATGGCGCACATACCCCACTATTCACTTTTCCGTTTTTCCTGATTTGTTTTTGTTACGTGCACTAAATACAACTGAATCCTCATGCTAATGATCATTATTGAGAAAAACTCTGGTTTTCCCAACCGACGTAAGGGAGGGACGAAGAGGAAGGGGGAAAATAAAACCCATTAACCTAAAAATAGTGTTATAACCGTTCAAAAACTCGTTCGAATCCCCTAATCCCCGGCGTTCGTCACGGGTGCCGCTTACGCAAACGTCTATCAATTATTTCTTCGGTTTTTTGACTTACCTTTGTAATTTCATGCAGTTTGGGGATTGATATGCGGTGATTCTATCTAGATGCCTTACACGCACGGTCAGCGAACATTAACCTCAATTTTTGAATAGGTGATCCGGGTTTCGGGTCGTTCTTAATGTTTAAATTTTTAATTCGGGGACCTCGTAAAACCTTGATAGAAAAAATATACAACTGCCAACCGTGGTTTTGTTTTTTGGGGTTCGTTTTAAAGTATAAACGCAATGCAATTGTAATTTCACGTGGCAGAAGATAAATGGCTTACAATTAACATCTTTTGTAATTGCATTGTTAGGGCAAAAGAATATGAAACTCATCTCGGCTACGGGAATTGGACGGATATAGTAAATAATATTTTTTTTTTTTCGTGTAATGAGAGTTTCGGGGGGATAACATTGGCTGGAATATAAATAAGTTGTTAAGTGTCCAGGATTAGAAGGTTTCTGTTAATATTTTAAAGGGGCTATAAATTTTCAAAATGAAATGAAGTTTAGATGGAATTTTGAAAATATTCAAGTGTTTTTTAAAAAAAAATTTCAAACTGGCCAATTTTTAGACTAGATCATTTTCCTCCTTTACTGATTCAATTTTTATATCTTCATTATACATTAACTTCCGGTATATTCCCGATTTGGCTCGATCGAAACAAAATTAAAAAACCAAAATAAATCGAAAAGGGGAAGAAAAAAAAACTTTTCTACATTCAAAGTTGAAGAAGAAGAAAAAAATTCGTGCATATTTTTGCATAAAATTTACATTCCTTCCTATCTTAATTCGCTTTTTTTTTATTAACTGTTCCTGTTGTTAATGAATAACTCGGCCACAGATTATGCTAATCTAATATGGGGAGGCCTGGGGGTCTGATCAACTTTAATAAGACCTCGTAATTTAGGTAACCATTTCCTTTTTTTTTTTATTTCTTTTTTATAAATATTCTTTCCATTCTTTCTGAACCCTAAAGAGGAAATAACAAAAGGGGTAGCGATTACCCAAGTAAAGATGGGAGAAGAAAAGGTGTTATATAAGTGACAATGGACCCTCGGATTATATTACAACCCGAGTTTGGGACCCGAGACCGACAATTAACAAGATTAAATAAGATCAGGACATTGGATCGTAAATCAAACGATGAGATCTTATCCCTTCGGGCTATCTTAGCATTGTGCTTTCCGATTCAACTTTATATCAGACCGGGGGATTAAGGTGAGCCTGGGAAAAGATGAGGATTTGATTAGGTCAGCGATTGTTCGTTTTCGGCTTCGATTCTAGAACTTTTCCCCGATAACGGAAACAATTTTATAGTTAAATTTTTTATGAATTCAAAATCATTACTTTTCTTCCCTCTCCGCTTTCATAATCAGCATCATTTTTCTTGACTTTTGATTGCTGCTTATAATTTTAATCCAATAAACAAATAAGCTTTTAAAAAAATAAAATGATGAAAGAGGTTTTAATCCGTCTCTAATATTTAAAGAATCTTTAATGAATGAGACGAGCGAATGTAAACTCCAAGTTGATTCATTTTCCAGTTTCCCAGACGATTTTTTTTAAAAAAAAAAGAGAAGTTTAAAAAAAAGAGGGGAAAAAAGTTGCTGAAAAGAAAATTCAATAATCTCAGAAGATTTTGATTCCGAAGGGAGCTCCCGAGATTTCCCGAATAACTCGGAAAATTATTTGTTTGTTTTTTTATTTTATTTTTCTTTAGTCCTTCGAATCGTCGTCGCCCCATTCTTAAATAAATATAAAAAAACAAAAGCGCGCGTGTTTCTGAGATTTTGTTATTCTCTGGATCCGAATCTTCTTTTTAAAATTAGACATGTAAAACGCATCCATACGCTTTTTCTAATAACCGAAAATAAAACTTGCACGTACATGTCATTAGAACAAAAAAAAAAAGAAGACAAGAATAAGAAAAAAAAAACTTTTTTGCCTCGCATTATCTCCACCTGACCCATAAAGGAGGAAATCTCAGAAGAGAAATTTCCCCTGAAAACTTTCACCAGACTAACAATAAAAACTTGGGGAACAACAATTGTTATTAATATTTAACTTTCGAACAAGAGAGTCATTCATATAAATGTTTTAAAAAGCGGTTATATTAAAGGAAATCTTTCCAAACAAATGAGTATTCCTGGGGGTGCTTTGCCAAACTTTTTCGGCGGGCTTTTCCCCGTTCTTTTATTCGCCCTTTCCTTTCCTTTTTTCCCCAACTCATCTTACCTCTTTTTCTTTTCTTCATCCCCCATCCGAAAACTTTCATCGTGTTACGGGACACGTATGTCTATTTTAACGCTTTCTTTTTATGTTCAGTTGTTGCTTTTAATATTCATATAAATATTTTTAGCCCCTTCTCTCATCTTTTTTTTTTATCTTAAACTTTTTCTTGTTTTAATGATGTTTCGGTTCTTGAGAAATCTTGAAGCTAAGTTTTGAGTTTGAGCGAGAGGTTAAAAATTAAAGCAATGTAAGTTTCTTTTTATTTTTTTAGGCGGACAGTTAGTTTTTCGAATTTCTAGAAAATTCTGTCGGCGTGAGAGAGGAAATTAGGATGCATGGAAGAGACAGAACAGAAGACAGACGACAGAATCAGAAGAGCTGTCTTCCGAGTTAGAAGAAGAAGACGCAAATGATCTTGTTATAATACAAGACAGGGTCACCTATTGCAAAACAGCAGCGTCACAAATACTCTAATGGAGAAGCTCCCAGGAACTGCCGCTATCAGGTTCTTTAACCTACTGCCCCAAAAAGTAACAGCTTTGAATGAGAGGGGATTTTTAAAAATAATTAAAACAAAATTAATAAACACTGCCCCTTACAATTTTGATGAGGTTGAGAGGTGCCTCAGAGGGCTGGAGTGTGATTAGCATTATAAACGATAACAAATGCCTTACGGCGATAATTGTTAAATCTTTTTAAATAAATAAATAAATGAAATGATACTAACAGGCAATGGCAGCCAAATCACCTGAGGAGGTGATGAATTGTTGCTGCCTTCAGGGAATGGAAGACGAGGCGAAAGGGGAAGGGGAGGGAAAGGCCCTCAAGGCGAAGGAGTAGCAACTTGGAATTGCGTTGTTATGTTTGAGGCGTTATTCAGTTTGGCTCGCCACCTATTGAATTAAGGCGCATAGTACCTGTTTAGTTTCGAAAAAGTGACTAGATCAGAAAAAACAGACCTGTAAGACAAGTCAGAAAAAACAGACCCCCCGGTTTCTATTAAAGTCAGAAGAAGACCATTTTCCTTAACAAAATCTTCGAACAGAAATCTTTTAACAGAATTTCGGCCGTCAGGGGGGTGACCAAAGTAGATAAGTTTGGAATGCAGGAACGAGTGTAAAAAATATGTAAGAATTTGAAATATGTGTAAATAGATACGGCAGAAAGTTCAAATAGGACAATTATATGGAGTCTGGATACCTCCCTCGAGCTCTTGTTTAGAAAACAAATTAGAACACATTAGAATGAATTAGAAAACAAATTTTCCCAATGGGTTTTGAACTAGAACCTTCATTGGCTCTCATAATTACCTTTTGACTAAACGGAAATATTCAATTTGAACCATAATGGAAATCATTAAAAATGAAAATATAATGATAGATCTCCCAAAACGCCGGGAAACTAATTTTCCGAAAAATTAAAAAAGCTAAAAATCCAACATTAAGACATGGGAATTCAATCCCGGAAACTCATCAAACAAAAGCAGGAACTGTTTTTCCATCCTTTGATGGATAACTTGAATTTACCATCACGTTCCGCCAATGTTATCTCACCATTAAAAACAATTTCCGTTTACGTATATAACAGGCCTGGTGCAGATGCACCAAACCTTTGCTAATTACGGTGCATATTCATATACCCGTAACATTGCATTTCGTGTTTTGCCATTTTTTTCTATATAAAAAAAAGCCTCGTGCGACCTTCCCGAAACCGTAACAACTCTCTTACATTCAAGATAACATATTAACAATGTTTTTTTTTGTGAGTATGCACACACGTTTTCGGAATTTCCCTCACGCACCTTTCGCAAAAAAAAAAATACGGGAATAAAACAATAAATTATTCCGTGTATTTATTTTTAGAGAGAGCTCAAATTAAAAAGAATCAATTAATAATTAATTTAAAAAAATTTTAAAGACTACCCTAACCATTGATAAGGAATCAGTAAGCGAAAAGCTAAATAAAAAAAAATAGTGAATGCCTTGAATATTTTATTGGAAGGGGGGATCTGTTTAACAGTAGGTTGCGTGGGTCACGCAAGGTGAGGTGCTAAGGATCTCTACGAATTCAGAGATGTGTATTTTATATATCGACATTACTGGGTGATCATGGCGAGACATGACCTCTATTTCGAATCACGAAAGTTTAAATGACCTTGTTTTCGTTTTTTCCCCCCTTCTGGAAAACAAAGGTTTTTTTTTTTGAAGCTTTTTTGCATTTGCAATCTGGAATGAAAAACGAAACGTTGCACTTTTCAAAAGAAATGTCCTTCAAGGGATTTTAATTTCAAAGAATTAGCACGGGAGGGTTTAAAATTTAAATGCGAAGACATTTTTAGAGCTGAGAGCATAAAGTTAAGCACGAAATTCAAGCCGACTAATTTTTTTCGAATCTAAACTTGAACTAAACGGCACTGTTTTCCCGAAGGGAGGAAGAAACTCTCCGCCACCCCTGTTTACCCATCCGATCACGGATAAAAAGCAGGCAGTCGTGCCAGAGCATGGGGGCCCACACGATTTCTAAGCTCGAGGCCAGAATGGGTGGCCACCGAGCGACCCTTAGGCCGGAGGGAAACAGTGGGCCACATTCGAGGCCGGTGGACGGTCTCCGGACTTCATCCTGGTTCTCCGGAGCATATGATTCGCGTTCTGGCCATCGCGAAGCCAGGATTGAAAATCAGGTATCACGTCCAACACTTCCCGGTCGCAGGGAACACGACTCCATTCACTCCCGACCCCGGTTAAACTAAACGGCAGCCGAGCCAGCCGGCAGAAGCCGCCATTTCCTTTAGAAAAACATGGCGCAGGTGGGCGGGCTCATCAGCTTTTAAGGAACCCTCTCGAATTATGAAAAACTTTGGTCGTCAAGAAAAATTAAACAAATGATTTGTTCAAAAAGAAAAAATTTTGCAGAAAGTCGAAAAAATCTGAAAAATAATTTGGCCAGAAAATTATTTGGTTTTAAAAGTCACTGAAAAGTCCTTATTTCTTCCCTCAAGAGATCCTAAAGTCTAAAAAATTTGAGCGAATCCATCTGTGAGACGAATCCAGACTTGTCGAAACTTGCCAAATCCTGCGAGTAAGAAATAAAAATTTGGGACTGTCATTTATTCCATTTATAAATTCATTTTACAAATCTATTTAAAACTCTAAATATTCCTGTCGCTACTCTCTTTCCCGTTGCTTTTTTCGAATGGCTTCCCACTCGTTTACCCTCGACACATCTAAAACCCATCACCCTAATCATAAAACTTGATGGTTAAATGCAAAAGCTCACTCCTAAAATTTAAAAAAAAAAAAAAAACTTTTTTAATAAAATTTGAACGACGCTCAAGGTCGAAGCTCCGGCAATTCTTCACACGTTGATTTATGTGTAAGAATTGTATCACACCTTACGTAACACGCTTCCATTTTCTAAATTACCCGCTTACAAAAAAACATCAAAAGGCAAAGCAAAAAGTCATGTTTAGGCCGTAATATATATAGGAATTAATGAGTTGTAATTTAACCACCGGCCCCCCAATGGAATTAACATAATAGCGTAATATTCCCAGTAATGATATTAACAAAATTGAATCATTTTACTTTTAACTCGACAGTAGTTCCACACACAAATCATATTAGACAGTCTTATTAAGTTGAATTATGTATATCGCCTGTTAACTAATAACGAAGTGTTTATTTAAAAATTCTATAAATGGCAGTCTTGATCATTTTTTTTTGATAATGAAGTAAATTTAGCCAAGTGTTCAATTAGGCAGAAAGGAGGGAGTCGTCTGCTGCTTGTGGGATCGCCATTTGCAATTCTAGAAGCTGCCATGTTCTCGAACTGAAGAGCCGCCATGATGGCTAATATTTATCTTATGAAGCAAACATGGCGACTCCAGAGATTTTAGCAGTTCCCCAGTTCGAGATCATGGCAGCTTCTTAAACTGCAAATGGCGATCGACTTGTGAAGTGTCCTTCCTAGCCACAACAAAAGTCAGTTCTGGGTCTTCTGGTACGTTTCGTGGTCTCAATCGTCTGTTCTTATCCAAAATCAGGCGGAAAAATTTAAACTCTAAAGCTAAACATTACAAAAGCGAATATTAAATGCAGATTTCAAGTGGTTTGTCATTAATTTTACAATCTTTTTTTTTTCTTCCTCTTTATCCTTTATAAGATACCCTCATAAGTGAACAATTTGGATTCAAGCGGTGGTGCCAACTATGAATCTCTGAACGCGAGCAGAAGAATATTCAGTTGAATTATTGAATATCGCGTCGGCGTGTCAACCCGTTAGATGATTGACCCCGTTTAAAAGGTTTCCATCTTTTTCCTTATCTTTTTACATTCGACGAGGTAATGTAGGTTGAAACAATCTTATGTATAAAGAAAACTCGTAAGTTTCTTACTATTTCCATTTTTAGACTTTTTAAGATATTCGATAACAGCTGCTACCGCGGGATCTCCTTATAAATTTTGGTGCTTTTTTTCCTTCTTTTTTTTTCTTTTTTCCCGTACCCCCTTTTCCCTTTAAATGGGTCTTTTGATCTGCCATTCGATCTTGCCACACGATGTTCTTTTCTCAAAAGGAATTTGTGATAAGACCTCGAGAGGGGAGGTGATGAGGTCACTTTAATTTTTAGGGGAATAATAAATCGGGCCAAGGGAAAATGTCCCTTTTTGTGTGTGTGTGCAAGGTTTTTTTTTTTTTTATTGACGAGATTTAATTTTTTTGTTACAGATGGGGAACCGATCAAATTACCCGATAATTTGGAAAGCGTTCCGAAGGCCGAACATTTCCCAACGCAGAGGCATAGATGGAACACGAACGAGGTAAGCGTGATTTTATGTATCGTGGCTTTATTGCCGCATACTGACTGATTAAGTGAGAAATATCGAAGGAGGCAAAGGGTTAAAGCACATTTTTCCCGCTCTTAAGTGGCTGAAATTTCGAAGTAAAAATATCCTTATAATGAAGCGCCAGGCTAGATTTCTAAATTAGGGATATGCAACATGTCGTGCATGACTGCATACACATTGCCAGTAACTACATAAAATTATTGGAATTATATTCTTCTTCGTTCGAAGGGGTTTTGGGGGTCGCTAATTTCAAATTTGAGCATGTAATTTCAAAATTTTGAAAAATAAGTCCAGTAGGGCGGCCTATTTTTAAAAAATTATATAACTATGCAATATGTGATCTCTTATGTACATCTGGTGGCATAACTGCATTTTGAGTTTTTATAAAAGCGTAGTAAAACTTACGTGCTTCGTTGAATTACAGTGGAGAATTACAGAAATTAGCTTATAAACAAAAAATTTTGATAAATTGGGGAAAATGGTCCTCCGCCATCTTGGGTTTCAATCTCTTGGAAATTTTGACTTGATATTCAAAAATACGTAGAAAATTGATTTTCTTCTCACTTTTTCAAAGAATCGAATTAAATTTCGGAAAAACGGCCCCTAGTCTTAATTTAAGAGAAAAAGAGTCAACGGGTTAACTTAAAAAAAAATTCGCACCTTGAGCTTCTTCCTCAAAATAATTTTCATCCCCCTCAAATTTCATGACTAAATCAACAAGAAATTTAAAAAAAAGACGTTTTCAATTATCTTTTTGTTGAGTTTTAAAAAAAACAAAGCTTTAAAAATTATTCAGCAAAATAAAAATGCCCGCAGAAAAAAATCCCTTGGAAAAAAAATCGGTCTCTTGATCTCCAGTGTACATTCTCTCAATAACGAGAGCCTCAAAGACTATTATCTCCCGGGGAAAAGGAACAGATGGCCAAAGGGTAGGAGGTTTGCAAAAAAAAAAAGGAAACGGTGGGGAGGTAGAGGGGATAAAAAATTAAAACAGAGTTCATGTCGTAGTCCTTAGGGACACACAAATTTAATTAAAAAGTTTTTTAAATCCCTCTTCAGTCAAGTGATTGGTATTTAACCAATTTAGATTTAGCAACCCTGGTACCGTGTTCATACAGCAAACGTTTCTTTTTTTGTGTGTGTTTGCGTGATAAAAAAAAGTTTCATTCGTGGTTTTTTAATCGCGAAAAAACATCTAACTTTTGTCTCAGGTTACTTTTCAGCAAAAAAAAAAAATTGCTAAGGGTCGAGGTTGGGGGAAACTATTTATGTGAAATCACTTCTGAATTGGGCTAGATATAAGACTTAGCATTAATAACTAATTTTACTCATAAAAAACTTGCAAAATATTCACCTTTAGACAAAATGGCAAGCGACGCTTTTTTGATATTTTTTGTAATTAGAAAGCTGTGTGGTATATGTCAAATGAAACTGAGATGTCAAGGGTAGAAAAGGCAATGACGCGAGACCTACCCTCCTACCCCCACCGTTTTTTTATCATTCATTAAGGCCGTTGTCATTTTTTTTCCTCCTTTTACAACCGGCCTCATTAGTAGCATCGATATATATTTTAAAAAATATCGCATTAACCCGGGAAAAATAGATTTAAACTAGAATATAATTTCGAATGTTTTTTTAAAAAAAAAAAAAAAAGCAGAACGAAATGAAATTAAAACCACAATCTTTTGTTACAGCCAAGTCACGAGGGTTAATAGCACAAAAAAAAATTACATTTCCCCAAACATATGAAAAAAAATAAAATTCCTCCTCTTCCCTTTCTTTTGCACTACTTGTACCATAAAGCGATGTTGCATTTAAAACTTTCTTCCTATTTTAATTTAATACGGAATGAGAGTGACAGTTTTAATATTATCTTTTCACCCTATCTAATTTCAAAAAACCGCAAAATTCTCATTAGGAAATCTATAAATCAACTTTTAGCGCTGGATAATCTTTGTAGGACTTTTAACCATCCACCCAGAGAGAGAGGGAACCGAAGATTAAAACTAATCTAAAAAGAACTTTGAACGTTCAATTTTTGTAAATATAAAAATCATTCATCTTAAGGGGAAACTTCAAAATCGTGGCATTAATATATTTTACATGGGAAATTTCACCATTCTGGAATTATATAAAAAAAAATAGAGGAAAGAAAAAGAGTGAGGGAAAAAAACTTTTAAAAAAATATATTTACAAAGTTTGCGGGATCCGTTTTGGCTTGTTAGCTTATCGATTTTGACGATTGTTTTTGTTTGTCGGTTTAATTCCCGCTTTTTCATTTTGCTCTTTTTTCAGAAGTTTTGATTGTAACTTTTAACTTAATACTTTCAACTTTGAATTTTTGCTGCTTGAATTAATTGGTAGCGTTAAAAAAAAATAATGGTGCTTTTATTAGCACAGGAAAATTTTTTTCCCCCTCGAATTTTTGAAAGCAATTAAATGCGTAGGTGCAAAAGGTGATTCACTTCTTTTTTCTAGCACAAGTTATCGAACTCGATTTCTTACCAAATTGCTAAGTCTTTAAAGTCTACTGAGGGGAAAAATAAGGACTTTTCAGAGACTGATTGAAACCAAAAATTTTTAATTAATTCTTAATTTTTTCAAATTTTTTGTTTTTAGCAAATTTTTTGCAAATTTTTTGTTTTTAGCAAATTTTTTGTTTTTAACAAATTTTTTGTTTTTAGCAAATTTTTTTTGTTTTTTTTGTTTTTAGCAAATTTTTTTTAAATTTTTTTCTTTTTAGCAAATTTTTTGATGATTTTTTCTTGTCGAACAAATCTCTTGATAATTTTTTCTTGTCGAACAAATTTTTTGATAATTTTTTCTTGTCGAACAAATTTTTTGATAATTTTTTCTTGTCGAACAAATCTGTTGATAAATTTTTCTTGTCGAACAAATTTTTTGATAATTTTTTCTTGTCGAACAAATTTTTTGATAATTTTTTCTTGTCGAACAAATTTTTTGACCATTTTTTCTTACCAAGATTTTTTTTCAAAGGAAAATATTTTTAAAAAAATTTTGAAATAACTCCTGAAGCACAAAACAGTTAAATTTGTTCTTGGGAGGAAGTCGTGAAAAATTCTGGAACTCAAAGGGACTTTTTGGGGACTTTTTCAAGAAATTGGGACCAACTTTCTAACAATTTTTTTCACTCTTTCACTAAAGAAACTATATTTTTCTTTTCCTTTTATACAGTATTTAAAGCTCAGAATCATTTGCTTCTGGAATTCCCTTCTCATTCGTACATAAGACTTTACTATCCTCAGAGTCGTTGATATTCGAAACTGTAAGATGCTCGTGAAATAAAATTTAGGTCATTTACTGCATCCTTTTGCGGCCGCATTTTCCCGTCATTATGGGGAAGGAGACGTTCAAGAGCATAAAAGGACTTTTAATCTGAGATTAAAACAATTTAAAGGCTGTTTTTCGAGAGATTCATTTCCTAAAATGAGTAAATTAGAACCTTTTTGCTCTTCTCGGTTCATTTACATTAACTTTTTGAAGAAGTAATAAACAGGGGGTGAAAACGTTCGAAAACGGGAAATCAAACAAGAAGAGGGAGGAGGGAAGAAAAATGAAAGAAAAAAAAATTTTAACATAAGAAAAGGGAAAATTATAATTGGAGTCACGTATTCGCCGTTCTCTCCGTATTCTTTTTTTTTTCCTTTTCTTCTTTCTCTCTTTGTGCCTGAAACGAAACACCAGGGACCTAATTTTAAAGAGTGCAGTGACTTTAAGTCGGTCGGGGTATCACTCATCATTGAAACCCCGGGGAGCGGTTGTTCATATTTCAACTGCCAATTTCTCAGTCGGTTTTTATTATTTCAACTCTTGTTTCGCCAGCTTCTTTTTTTTTCTGAAATTTTTTCCTTCCCGTTTGACTCTGACGGAGGGGGTTGGGAGCTTAATAAGCTGCGGGGATTCCAAGTCTTATTTTATAAATGTTTCGCTACAAGTCGAGAATTAATTTTTTGGAATAGTTAGAAAATGGATTGGGCGAAATTTTTGAAAGTGAAAGCGGGAAAAGAAATTCGTATTGAAATATTTGAAGCTTTTATATGTGAAAATGGACGTCAGAAGTTGCCAAAAACAAGAGCTTGCTTAGGACTGAAAGCATACAAGAAAACTTATGCTTGAGCCTGATTGAGGCAGTGCAGAATTTAATAAGTTGCTCAATCTGCAACTTGGTTTTTTTTCTGGAGTCTGAACTCTGATTGGGTCTTCTAAGCAAAATCGACTTTCCTATTTCATTGCTTTTCAACTCTACCATGATTTCACAATTTCTTTTGTTCGACTTCGAACTATAACAGAGAGGAACAAAATTATCACAAACAAGATTAGACAGTTATTGTCGATTTCAATGTAGTAAGTCCTTCAAGTTTTAACAAACGTCAGAAACAATTAACCAGAAGCTAAGGATGATGATCTCATTTAACTTTCATACTGTTTCATAACTTCGCAAAATCGCAACCGTGAATTCGCTTCTAATAAAAATTTCAAAATTAATAATACTATATTTACTTCTTTTTTACTAAATGCATTAGGTCTGGTTCCATTTGCCTTACATCTTTCCTCAGGTCGCCCAAACGATCTTTCCTACTTGCTCCAAGTACAAGTTCCAGGTAGAGCGTCACCGATTTAATATCATTTTAATAATTTCTCTGGCAAATTTTCATTCACTGGGATGGTAGATAGCCTTGATTGTTTGTTGAAAATCAGCATTATTAAAATGCTGACGGGAGGTCAGAAACTTTAAAACAACACACCGTGTTAGGCCTGACTGTCCCTCTTTTACTCGCCGGGAATGCAGAATTATTGGAAAGCTATCCCGATAACTATCTTCACCTCGTCCTTTCTCTCTCCCTTTCTACTCATCCTCCTGTAACGGTAGTAAATTTAATATACTACAGTTAGCTGTGTTAGAGGTGGACAATAACGAGCCCGAGGGACGTCATATACTATCCTGTAATGCTCTGTATGATAGAAGAGCTAAGCGTGAGATTTTGATTTTTGTCAGAAATTTAAACATGTTGCAACGTGAAATGGAAAGTGGGAAATAATTGTTGTGCAGTTTTTTTTGTTGATTTTCTCTCCGAAAAAAGTATTTGCCTGGTTGTCTGTTCATGTGTGTTGCTTGGGCCGAGCTCGAGTCCAAGCTCAAAGTTGGGTACATGGGCTTAAAATACCAGTTGGCTTTAGGCTTTCCCGCTGCCATTATATTTGTATTTTATTCCACTGCCACCAGATTCCTAACTTATTTCACTACCACCAGATTTTCATTTTTTTCTCGATGCCACCAAATTCCTAATTTATTTCACTGCCACCAGATTTTCATTTTTTTCTCGATGCCACCAGATTCCTAATTTATTTCACTGCCACCAAATTCCTAATTTATTTCACTGCCACCAGATTTTCATTTTTTTCTCGATGCCACCAGATTCCTGATTTATTTCACTGCCACCAGATTTTTATTTTTTTCTCGATGCCACCAGATTCCTGATTTATTTCACTGCCACCAGATTTTTATTTTTTTCTCGATGCCACCAGATTCCTGATTTATTTCACTGCCACCAGATTTTCATTTTTTTCTCGATGCCACCAGATACCTAATTTGTTTCACTGCCACCAGATACCTAATTTGTTTCACTGCCACCAGATACCTAATTTGTTTCACTGCCACCAGATACCTAATTTGTTTCACTGCCACCAGATACCTAATTTGTTTCACTGCCACCAGATTACTAATTTATTTCACTGCCACCAGATTTACATTTTTTCTCGATGCCACCAGATTCCTAATTTATTTCACTGCCACCAGATTTTTAATTTGTATCTGAAGGAAAAATTTATTTGCGGAAGCTGAAACCTTTTCAGGCTCTCATACTTAAAGAGACTATAGAAAAGAATTTGTAAGTTGAAAGGGGGTCGCACCTTTCTTCGATCTAGCTAAAATGGCAATGACCTATTTTGGTTAGAAAACCAGTGACATGCATTTTGAATTTGAGAAAAAGGCAAAATGGACTGTGCTTCTTTCGTTTCCATATTTCTTCTTGTTTTGTTTTTTTTTAAAAAAAGAAGTTCTTAGAGCTTTTTTGCTCGATGGAAGAAACGGTTTTCCTTTTTTTACCGACTGAGTTATCTTTTTTTTTCTTTTTTAGTTTTCGGATTTTCCAATTTCTTTTCTCTTTTCAAAATATCTATACATATTTATACATCTACCTTGTCTAGAGTTCGTCTATTTGCTTACGTCAAAAATCATTCTCCCTTTGTTCTTTATGGGAATAGTAGGAGAGAAATTTTTGTATTTTTTTTACCAACAACGAAAATTGACTTTTGTCCATTCGGTGGGAATTTGTTTTTTGTGCATGGACAGTGGCGTAGCTAAAATATTTTATTGATAGAACTTCCTTTAAGAAAATATTTAGAGAAATAAGAATATTAAGTCCCACTTCAGGGATATTAATTTAATTTTCATAGAATTGTTAATTACTGCCGCGTCTAAAAAATTTTTGAAAATTATTCACTTCTTAAAAAAATTACGCAAGATTACTTGCTGCAATCTTTTAAAATGCATAAATCCCATTTGATTTTCTTTTTTTAATTTTAACTCCTTGACAAACCCTTTTAAAAAATGTTTACATTTTAATTTCCTTATGACTACAAAACTGCTTATTAATAAATATTTATCGACTTAGAACTCTAAATTTATTTTCATAATTTAAAAAACATTACTTCAGGAATAGCGTAATCATTATTAATAATTAAGCACGAATTATGGATTTTAATTTAATCGGGGAATAAAAAGCAAAAAGAAAAAAAAACATTTTTTTAAGAAAAACGGGAAAGATGGCGAGAGGGAAAAAATTTGTATCTCCTTTCATAAATATTGATGAGAGGAAATACTCTCCGGGCTCTTGTCGACGTGTCTCGATCTAAATGGCTAATTCATCTTTATTTGGAAAAGGGAAATACACCCCCCTCTCCTTCGCCTTCCCTTCTGGTCTCTTATTCTCAAACCCATTTTGAATTAAAAATAAAAAAAAAAAGGTTGTCTTGCGATGAAGAAATTCGGCGAAGGGAATTTTCTGTTGATTAATAAACGTGATGGCACGCGTTTATTTTATTTGAAATTATCAAACCGTTGCTGGAGCCGCCGCCGAATAGAATTCCTTTCTCGAGTTCACCTCCAACCCCCCCTTTATATTCCAATTGTTGGGAGAAAGGTCAGATTGTGTCGTTGTTTGTCTACGATTCTTTGAAAAGTATTTTATTCTTTTATTTCCGGTTTGACACCTGAGTTCCGTTTCCGGGTTTTTTTGTGTTTGCTCGTTTAATTTCTCGCTTCTAATTTTTTTTGTCCGGAATTAGGGTTAACTGTTCTGAAAATATTAGCCGATAGTTGGTATGAATTAATACATGCTTCGCTTGCCCGGATGGTCCTTTAAAGCCCGAGTTTTGTTTCAAAATCCTAATTTTGGTGCTCCGAGGATAACATTTAAACTATAGGGCTTATTGGAAGAGCCAAGCAACCGAATTAGTCGTTTTCCCCGACTTGAGTTTCTTGGTTTCTTTCTCGTTGTTAGGTTTGCAGGCTTTTGGAAAATACTTGGCTCTACAATTTGAAAATTTGAATAGCTTTGAGGCCCCGCAGTCTTAAATTATTAAAAATAACAATTCAGCTTTTCCCGCTGCCTTCATATTTGTATTCTTTCCGCTGCCTTCAGATTTGAATTTTTTTCCGCTGCCACCAGATTTCTACTTTTCTAGTTGGCACCAGGTTTTGATTTTTTCGCTGCTATCAGATTTCTAATTTATTCCACTTCCACCAGATTTTTAATTTATTTCACTGCCAAAAGATTTTTAATTTTTCACGCTACCACCAAATTTCTAATTTTCCCGCTGCCACCAAAGTTTCATTTTTTCTCCGCTGTCATCAGATTTCTAATTCATTCCACTGTATTCAGATTTCTATTTTTCTCGCTGCTACCAACTTTTTAATTTTTTCCGCTGCCACCAGATTTCTATTTTTTTGCTGCCACCAGATTTCTATTTTTCCCGCTGCCTCCAGATTTTCATTTTTTCCCGCTGCCACCAGATTTCTACTTTTCTGGTTGGCACCAGATTTATAATTTATTCCACTTCCACCAGATTTTTAATTTATTTCACTGCCAAAAGATTTTTAATTTTTAACGCTACCACCAAATTTCTAATTTTCCTGCTGCCACCAAATTTTCTTTTTTTTTCGCTGTCATCAGATTTCTAATTCATTCCAGTGTCACCAGATATCTACTTTTCTCGCTGCTGCCAACTTTTTAATGTTTTTTTCCGCTGCCACCAGATTTCTATTTTTTTCTTCGCTGACACGAGATTTCTGGCCAAAGTTTTAAAAGCAACAAATAAAAGTTTTATCAGCAAAGTTTATTTAACCGATTTAGGTCGAATTTTTTCAAGGACAAATTTTTTTCTTAACCATTGAGCAGCGAAACCACTCGAATTTCGGCATCAGCTTTTTTCCAAAAAAAGGGGGGGGGAACCCCCCGAAAGAAGGCAAAATTACTCCGAAAGAAGTCAATACATTTAACAAATGGATTGAAAACAAACGAGAAAAATCTTGAAACTTTGGAGACCCAGTTTCAGCGGGGGGAGAAGAAGGAAAAATAGAACTAAAAAAAAAAGAGAAGCAAAAGGAAGAGAGAATCAAGGGATCGAAGCAGAAAAGGCCGGAGAAAAAAGAGCGGGAGGAGGAAAAGGGTAGGGCGGTAAAAAGCTTGTTGAAAATATTTTGGAAATTTGCCCTAGATTTTCTTTACACTGCTCTTTCTCTCTAGACGATAGGAAAAAGAGGGAGGGAAAAAAATGGAAAAAAACAAACTAAAAATATATTAACACATGAAAATATGAACCGCAAAAGGAAAGAGCAAGAAAATTGCTATTTTAGGGGTTGTCGGAGAAAAGGGTCGAAATGAAATAAACGGGATTTTTCGTGGGGGCTGGAAAATCATGGTATCTGGATTTTCACTCTTCGGCTAGACGATTAACTATCGTCTGTGTTATTATTATTTAATTATAATGTACAGATTTACGATCAAGGGATCCTTATCTGATAATGGTAGGTTATTTCTATGGGCGGGTTTCTTCTTGTTAAATATCAAATCATCGTCGGATGATTTTTTGCATGTTTATCGTTAGTTTTCATCCTCCGATTATTTTATGTAACAGACTTCGGTTAAAGGCTAAGTAGGATAAATTGCAATGTATGGCGGAGCTTAAACCTACAAGCGAAAATTTTGTAGGGAACATTTAGGAAATTGTTTACGGGTTGAAAAGGTTTGGTGCACGGTTTTAGTTCGGAGGTTTCAGAATTTTTCTTCAGGGTTATCTCTCGTAGGGAGTAAATATGATGATTGTCATGTCATTGGGCAACTGCTCATTGTCAGGGGATCTCCCTAAAGAGTCAAATCTGGTAGCAGCGGAAAAAAATATATATTTGGTGGCAGCGGGAGGAAAAATATATATCTGGTGGCAGCGGAAATAAAATAAAAATCTGGTGGCAGCGACAAAAAATAGAATTCTATACGGGCCTGACTGGCTCGTGTAGTATCTTCTCTCAGAGTTCATCGATCTTCGTGATGAATTTCATAATATACCGCCAGACTGCGTTTTGGAGGTATCGAGAAATATTAGCTACTTAAGCCATTGCAATCCTATTTCATTTTAATATTATGAAGCTCATACATCAACCAACCACTCCATTTCACCTTCAAAATCGCCATTACCGACAAATGGCCACTTTTACAACCCAAGACATTTAAATTTACAGGAAACCATCTCAGACGATTTTGAATAGGTAAAAAAAAGTCATAGCAAGGACATCACAAAAAAAGATATAAAGTGACGTTTCATATATAATAGACATCTCTTTGAATATGATATATCACGTCCCTTAGTCTCCCGGCCCCAGGGGATAGGAATGATGAAAAGAAACCTAAGAAACTTTTCAGTTGGCACCTCGACTATTTTGCATGATTTATGGTTGGAAACTCGACGTGTCAACTGACGTTTCACTTGAGAAATTTCTTTTTAAGGACTTAATGTATATCGGAGATTTTTTTTTATCCCCCCTCCCCTTCGCTTGTAGTCTAGCCCCCCTCATTTTCATTTCGATAGTTTCCCATCTTTTTACATCTGCATTTTTTTAAACTCCGTGTTATTTATGTAAGCTTTTGTTTTCGTTCCTTTTTTTCCCCCTTTCTTCTTATGTTTTTTTTTTATTATTATCTTCTCGTTTTCTTTCACCATCCATCATCTGCGTCGGTTTATTAAAAAACAGTTGAACATCCATTCATTTAAGTTAAAGCTAGGGTTTTCCAAATGGATTGTTTTGGAAACTTCCCGAACCGATTGTTCGTGGATATTTATATATAAAAAAAAAAGTTTTCCAACTCGGAAGAGGACAATAAGATGGAGAAGGATAGAACAAAAGACAATTGTGGGACTTAACCGAGTCCGAATCCTTCAGTTTTTTTTTTCCTATCCTATCCTCTCGCGCTTTGTCCTCTGGGGATCGTCTTTCTTTTCTTTTCGCTTTTTTTACCCCTTCTACTTTTCTTCCCTTCAACCCTTTGGTTTGTTATGTTTTCATCAAGAAGATGTTATCGCCCCGTGAACGTAGACGTGACTCGAAAAAGTGATATTACATACCCTATACACGAGAGCTTAAGTAAATAAAATTGGAAATCACTTTGTCATCCTTCTCGATAAAAAATATTTTTGTATCTTTGGACTTTTTACGGTTTTAAGGAAAATATTTCTTCATTTGGTCAAGGCCGAGCTTCGTGGTTAGTATCGGGGTCTCTGGCTAGGCGAGGGCTAAGATCTCTAGCTAGAGTCCATGTTTCTGGCTAGAATTAAATTCTTCGTCTATAACTGATGCTTCTGGTTAGGAGCTCTCCAACTACCTCTGGCTATCCACTGTCTAGGGCGTAGCTCTTAACTAGATTTAAGATTTCTGGTTAGAACTAAGATCTTTAGCCAGAGCTGATTTTTTTTTTTTTTTTTTTTTTTTTTTTGAAAAGATGGAGCCGTCTAGATATCACGTAGGTCTCTGGCTAAAGCCCAGCTCCTGAACTGGGGCTAAATGTTTTGGCCCCAGCTGAGGTTTCTGGCAAAGCTATCCAGCTAGAGTAGAGGTCTATGGCGGGCTGCCTTCTCCGACTAAAGCCTAGAGGCCCTAAATTAAAATAGACTGGCAAACTGTTGGCCAATAAAAAATTTGAACGCCATTATGAGCAACATGGTAAACTACATAGGAGAAAATTACGCAGCCATGACAGTATCCGTGGCCATCCGGAGTCAGGAAAAAGTGACAAAGGTGCCTTATTTACGGAGGATTTGTTCTGAGATGTCTTCTGCTTAGAAAAATGTGAAGGTAGAAGAAGCAGAAGATATTCTAGAACAAGGCCTCCGTAAATAAGGCAACTTTGTCACTTTTTTCTGAATCCGGGTGGCCACTGACACTGTCATGGCTGCCTAATTTTCTCCACGGTCTTCCAGGTCTGGATACTCTTGTTGATTACCATGGTAACGGCTGTCCTCAAAATCGCTTCGTTTAACTCTTTTCCTTGTGACAGAATGCGCTGGTGTCGGACGGTGCCGTAACCAATAGAATTTGCAGAAAAAAAGCGGGCAAAGATTTCAAATATTTTTCCATCGTTTTCGTTTTTTTTTATTTGTTTGTTTACAAAAAACATAAAACAATGTTTATAAAAAAACATTGAATTATCATTTGCCAAATTTTCCAATCACAAAAAAGCATTCGAAGAGACCATTGATCATGTTCTTGAAAACTGCACCTTTAATTTCCCATGCCATGATCATTCATCTTCAGTCATTTCATACAGCATTTGTTATTACATCCGCATGCGAATGCTGCAATCATCTTATCAAAAAAATCATGAGGTTAAATCACAATTTGTTCGCATAAAAAAAACTGCCAAATTAGTAAATCAGTAATTATTCACCCGAGAGGCTCGTTCACTATAAAAAATATATTTAATATTTCTTTTTTCCAGGTTTTTTTAAAATTTATTTTTGCAAAAACTAAAAAACAATTATGCAATTAATTGTTTATTAAAACGAAACCTCAACGCAAATAAATAAAAACAAATCCTCGTAATTTTATTGGTTCTGGCACCCACCGATTGCAGCGCTATCTTGCGCCTAACTCTGAGTTAATTAAAACGATTATGGTGGACAGAATCTGAGAGCAAGTTTCCAGACCTGGAAGACCGTGATTTTCTCCTTTGTAGTTCGCCATGTTGCTCAAAATGGCGTTCAAATTTTTTAATGGCCGCCAGATGCCAGTCTATTTCAATTTAGTGTCTCTACTAGAGCCTAACTCTTAACTAGATTCAAAGTTTCTGGCTAGAACCAAGCTCTTTGGCCAGAGCTGATTTTTTTTTGTACAAGATAATGCCGTCTAGATGTAACCTAGGGCTCTGGCTAGGACCAAGCTTTTTAGCTAGAACTGAGGTTTTCAGCCAAAGCTGAAGTCTCTTTCTAGGATCAAGATATCCAGCTAGCTTGAGGTCTCCGACTAGGCCAAGCTCTTCGGCTAGAGCTCAGTGCTGTAAATAAGATTAAAATCGTCAGCCAAAGCTGATACTTTCCATCTAGAGCTTGTATATCTGGCTAGAACCCAGCTCTTCGGCGCCAGAGCTGACGCCTCTGGATTGGGCTTTCTAGCTTAAATCTTGGTCTCTGGCTAGTACCAACCTTTTTGGCCAGAGCTGCAGGTCTCTAGGACCAAGCTTTTTAGCTAGAATTAAGTTCTTTAATCAAAGCTGTATTTCCTGACTTGGGACAAGCTTTTTAATTAGGACCTTATGTTTAGGCACTCTGGCTACCAATTGCAAAGCTTTTCCCTAAACATTTTAGAAAAAATTATAACAGTCACATCTAAATACTTCATATTCCTTTTTCTAAAGTCTTGTTGCTCTTCTAAAGCTGCGCTCCTGTTCCGGGATTCATTTCCAAAAAACGCTGGCCACATTTTAAAATTATTTACTCTTATCTCTTTGTTAATTTGAAGTTTAATAATAGAAGATTTCGGTCGCGCGTTTTTAATATTAAATGTTATCTTTCGATTAATCGCATATAGTTATTTTTAATTATAATTTTTTTTTCTTTTTACAGGAAATTGCTGCGATTCTTATCAGCTTTGACAGGCACAACGAATGGCAGTCCAAAGAAGTCAAAATCCGGTAAGTTGGGGGGAATTATATTTTCGTGTTTAGAGGTATTTTATAGTTTCGGTATTAATAGAAAAGGTGAAGAACGCCTGCTGGGTAAAATAGTGACCGTAAAGTTAAATCAGAAACACAAAACAAAGAATCTGTTTTGAAAAGGGTAATACAAATCAATAGAAAGGAAACGTTTTATGATTTGTGTGGTTTTACGGTTTTGAGTGTATGTTTATGGAAAATAATTTATAATTAAGTTTATTTATTGGTGGTTTTGATTGAATTTTGTAAGACATTGTTTGCTATGGGGGTTTTTAGCCATAGACGTTGAAAAGGGTTTAAAAAAATTTTGGACGGCGTGAATTCGCGCTGGCAGGGGTTACTACAAGTTGATCACGAAGGAAAATTTTTTGTATCATGATTTTCTTAAGTCGCTGTTGTTGTCTCAAGCATTTTCCCCAAATATTAATAGTTAGCACGAACTATGTATTTAATGATAAAAGTACTAAAATCATACTTAAAAAGAAAAAGAAAGAGAATTTATTATTTCGTGCGCCAAATTTCTTTTCACAAATAAAGCGAAAAAATAATTTTAATAATCGCACGAATTTTCAAAGCTAGTAAATTTAGTATCGAAAAAAATCAAGTGACTTTTAGCAATTTTCGGTGTAATATGCAACAAACCTCCGTGTAATATGTGATACGATTATAAATCCATTAATCATACGTTTAATGACCTTGCATGTACGGATCGAATCTATAAAATAAAAGTTGGGTGCTTTCAAGTTTACATAATGAGCTTTTCTGTCAAATTTTTTTTTTCCCCCCATACAAGGACATTATTTTCATTCAGCAATTCAGCAGAAATATCGCTTACGAGAGCCCATCCACCTTTTAAAAAAAAAAAGAAAAAGGAATGTAGAAGAGGGGGGGAAATAAAAAAGCATAAAGCAGCTTTACTTGAACCCAAGGATATTTTAATGTTTTATGTTATCTGTTTGCCCCGTCATCCCCTTACACGTACCTCCCAAACCCTTTTTTTTCACACTTGCCATATTTGTATGCATACACGGATAATGGATTTTTATATATATATATACGTGTACGTGGTGTAAAGGCTTCGGATTTGTGATTTGTGGCTTTCATCGCGTTTTCTTTTTTTATCGTGTCAATAGAAAATATATTGGCTTGGGTTTTTTTTTTTTTTTTTTGGAGACGGTTTTCGAATTCGATTCCGCCATTTCCGAAGAATAAATGATTCCGTCAAATATCGGACAATCCATTCCGGGACACCAACGGATTGAAAAAGAAATGAGGGGGATAGAAAAAAACGTGGAAACGACCGATGGATTCCGTGATCGAATCCGGGAAACCGTTAAGGTTCCAGCAGGAAGTCTTGTCTTGCAAAATTTAGTGCATGGGATGGCCGGGACATGACCGTATACCGGATCGAAGGGGTGGAAATAGGGGTCGTGTTACCTCCTGTCTACTATATTAACAGTCTTTGCCTTTTTTTTTTCTCTCCCTTTCTCTCTCTCTCGTCGTCGTCGCCGCCACCATGAGGTCATCGGGGTGATTTGATTATCCTTTAGTTGGGATTATACTCTTAAGAGAAAATCGACTTTAAGGAGGAGAAGAAGGTTATTAAGGAAATAGGCGAAGACTTATCAATGAAAGCCTGACCCATATTCCCAGAGACTAAAACCATGGTGCTAGTCAGTTTTACTTGATTAAATTTTCCCTCTCACCGGTAAATGAGTTTCGACCATGAGGTGAGATTCTAACGTAAGCAATTTTGCCAACGTGGGAAACGTCGTTGTTTTTGAAGATTTAACGTTGGGATTTTTTATCTTAAAGGGCAGCTGAACCCAAGGTTTAAATACGGGAAAACACACAAACCGGCAACGACTCCCTCTTTTCTTTTAATTTTTTTCAGCAAAATAAATTTTTATTAAAAATAAATTTTATAGGAAAATAAAATTTTTTAGCAAAAATAATTTTCCTAACAGAAATAAAGTTTATAGCAAAAGTAAATTTTTTACCTGAAATAAAATTTTTAGCAAAAATAAATTTTTTACCTGAAATAAAATTTTTAGCAAAAATAAATTTTTTACCTGAAATAAAATTTTTAGCAAAAATAAATTTTTTACCTGAAATAAAGTTTTTAGCAAAAATAAATTTTTTACCTCAAATAAAATTTTTAGCAAAAATAAATTTTTTACCTCAAATAAAATTTTTAGCAAAAATAAATTTTTTACCTCAAATAAAATTTTTAGCAAAAATAAATTTTTTACCTCAAATAAAATTTTTAGCAAAAATAAATTTTTTACCTCAAATAAAATTTTTAGCAAAAAGAAGTTTTGATCTTAAACAAATTTTCAGCAGAAATAAATTTTTTACCTCAAATAATGCTGAGTCTCCACTTGTGAGTTAATCAACAACTTTGATTAACTTTTCTTGTGCATTAACCTTTAAACCAAAAGAAATATGGTTTTTTTTAGTCAATGGCGTTGCTTGTCCAAACATTTTTCGTGTTTTTAGATGTTCGTTGATTAAAAAAATAAAAGGAATTCGATGGTAAAAAAGTTAATCCACAAGGAAAGTTAATCAAAGTTGTGGATTAACTCACAAATGGAGACTCGGCATAAAGGTTTTTAGCAAAAATAAATTTTTTACCTAAAATAAAATTTTTACCAAAAATATATTATTAACAGAAATAAATTTTTATCAAAAAGAAGTTTTTATCTTGAACAAATTTTCAACAGAAATAAATTTTTTAGCAATATTGCAAAATTTAGTTATAAATTATCAAAAATAAAACTTTAGCAAAAATAAATTTTCATTGTTTAATTATTACTTAGAATCATTTTAGCCGTAACTATTACTTTTAAATTCATTCAGCAATATTTTTATCAAAACTTTTTTATTTTATTCCAGGCCAAAGAGTGGTTCCATGCTATTATACAGTAGGAAGAAAGTCCGCTACCGACGTGACGGCTATTGTTGGAAAAAACGTAAAGACGGGAAAACCACAAGGGAAGATCACATGAAGCTAAAAGTACAAGGAACTGAGTGCATTTACGGGTGCTACGTCCATTCTGCCATCTTACCGACATTTCACAGGAGATGCTACTGGCTTCTTCAGGTTAGCCCTATAATAACATCCGGATTTAACCAAGCGCGAACAATTCCCCTTAGGTTGAAAAACACGTTTTGAAATTTAATTTCTGAGAGTAGAACAAACTCGCCCTTTTTTTTTCACCCCCTCCCATTTCCTTACAGAAACAATCCGTTGACAAGCTTTTGTTTCTGATATTCCCCTGATTTCCAAAAATACTAACAAGGAGATTTTCCGATTTTAATTCTCGTTTTTATTGTTATCATTATTGGGCATTAACGGCTATATAAGGGGGGAGGCTTAAAGTTTTATATAAAAGGTTTTTCGCAGATTGTCTTCATTCGGAGTATACCATAAACTTGTAAGTTTCCATGTTTAAAATTCATTTAATATGCACACTACGTACTGGATCCAATTAAAGCAGCTTTTTAACAACAATGTCGAGATTCCTCGCCTTGTGTTTCCATGGGCTTGCCATTGTTTCCTATTCTCTTGACGCGATTTTCATTAAATAATCAGTCAAATGTTTTGAAAAAGTTAGTGTAAATAAAACGCCTTAGAAATGATGTTTAGATTTTCCTGTGAGATGAAATTTTTTTTAAATGGGGATTAAAATTTTTTGAGTTGAAAGTATTTTCAAGTTAGACAACGTAGGAAGCTTGCCCTACCTGGTTTTTGACGTCCTAAGAGGACAAGCTTAGGCGACAAGTCTCCAATTGATGCCATTTTTACTTATTGGCAACTTCAAATTTTTTATTCACTTAAAAACTTCGAATAACAATGTCTTGACTTGAAACCTTTTCCTCTCAGATACATTCCTATTTGACATATTTACAAATATCTACCTGTTTTATTCCCTTTTCACTTTTCGGAACAATATGTCAAGTGCACCTGTTACTATTATCATTTTTTTTTCCTTTTTGGGAAAAATAAGGAAAAAAAATTGCTTCGATTGAATCATTCGCTTTTCAAAACCGTTTATTTAGCTAAACATTACAAATTATTTTTTAAACGGGCTGTTTTTTTTTTCGGTTTTAGATAAACGACAACGGGACACGGTCTACTATTCGTAATCGATATTACCATATTAATGTAATAATTTTATATTGTTGAAACGCTTCGTGACAGATTTTGGGGTTAGATAAGAAAAAAAGGGGGTAATTTTTTTTAGCATGAGTTTTTCTTTTTTTCCTGAAGAAGTAAATTTCTTTTTTCTTGGTAATATTTAAGTATGATATGCGAAATCCCCTAGTAGCCATTTCGTTCCTCCTTAACCCCAAAAACCTGCGCTCGATTCGAAATTTTTTCTAATTAATCCCATTAATAATTTTTGTTTTATCTTTTCAGAATCCGGATATTGTTTTAGTTCACTATTTGAACGTTCCATATCCGGACGACAACAAGCTAGCAGTGATCGCTCCATCCTTGGCTCTCTGGGGTGATAAAAAGGAATGGACAAAAGAGGAATTGGTTAGCCAGTTAAAGCCAATGTGTGAGTCAGCCACTACTTCGTATCATGGTGAATTTGTCTTCCGTGTGCTTGTTGCATGTCTATTTATTTTCTCTCATCTCTCTTCTTCTACTTATATTTATCTATATCTTCTTCTTCTTCGAATTTCACTTTCTCCCTCATTCAGTCTTTCACGCCCAAAAAAAAAACTACAATCGCTTTTTTAATTATGACGAATGCAAGCGCATGTGTTTGAAATGTTGATATGTAAACGGCATGAAGTTTTCAATGGATTTCACCGATGGTTTTCCCTGAAGGGTTAAAAGGACCGTAATTCCGTATTATCACGTTCATTAATCCCTGGGTAATGTAAATACTCAAAGCGCTAATCGGTTTATCCCGTAAACCAGTCTCAAGTAATTTACGTTTCGGTTTTAATAGGCATGTAGTTATATTTACTTGGGTAAGTGTAGCGTTTCGCGGGCGAAATCTAAGTACACTAAGTGAGAGAGAAAAGGGATGGGCGTCTTTTCTGTTAGTCGAAAGAAGAAGCGAACACTTCGTATCTACCGCTGATAAGTCGTGATAGCTTTTGAATTAAGAAATCAAAAAATGTTAATAAGATTGAAATTTTTACAAGAAATTGATCCTTTTCATGATCATGAGCCCCATTTAACTTATATATATTCCATAAAATTGATTTTATACAATAAAAAATTAAAAAGAGTAAATTTTTGGACCAGATAAGGTTAAAATTGGCGATTTTCAACTAATTTTTTGATAGACTTAAAAGCAAAATGGGCCGCTAAAAATATTTTTCCGAGTATCAGACTAATGTTTTCTTTAAACCTGCGAAGTATTTTTAAAATCAGAATTTTTAAGGTTGAGTACTTCCCTTGTTAGTTGTTTTGGCCAATGCCAGCAGCGAAATTTTATCCGATTCTCATTTTATTTTTAAAAAATGCTAAATGCCGATCCCAATTTACTAAAATTTCATCGGCATAGGAGACCTCCCTGACAGAAAAAAAATCTAAACCGTGGCTTAGACACATTTCGCGACCTGAAGATTAAAGGGTTCTATACCATTATGTCCTAGTGTGCAAAATGGTGTCAGAAATGCCCTCTTTTGCCTTAAAAAAGGCGCCTTTTTTAGGAATTTACTACTTACTCAATTTACTGAAGTTACCTTTTTTTCCTCTGGTGCATGTACCACTTATGAAAAATTTTTATGAACTTCTCTTAATACACAATAAAAATATTCACCAAGTAAAAAGTAACAATCATCCTGCTCGACCGCCACGAACAGACTAAAATGGTTCTGAAAAAAATCCAGAACACTTGAACAAAAGAAAAAAATGGTGGAAGACCTTTTAGGACAAATCAGGTACAGAAAGTTTGAATAAGGGTTCGTCGGACAAAAGAAATTCCCGAAAGGAAAGATTAGTCATCCTAATTCAATTCTGGCATATTGTGAGCTCGTTAACCTTATTTTTGAATTCTTTCAAAAAATATTGTTTAGGAAAATTTTTTTGAAATATTTTTTTAGTCAGGAATTTCCTGTGTAAGATTTGCTTTAGTTTTTTTTTTTTTTTTTTTTTGCGTCCAAGCATTTTTTTTGAACATATTTTGTGCTCGTAAGTTTTTAGAGAAAATTTAAGAAAATTTTCTAAATTCTTTAGATTTTTCCAGATTTTTTCTAGAATTAGGAATTTTTTCGATTTTCGGCCCACTAGGTTTTTGGTTTTAATGTTTTTTTAGTTGTGAGGAATTTTTTATAATCGATGCAGAAAACTTCTCGTTAAACTTAAAGCTGCTGTATTTTTTTTTTCTGACTTATGGTCCCACAATTAAAGGACTACTATAAAATATTCCTAATCTTATGAAGATTACAATATGTCCGTCTAAACTAGTTTTATGAGAATTTTATAAAATTCTTCTATACTTATGAAGATTTTATGTAATGTTCCTAATCTTATGAAGAATCTATAAAATGCTCCTAATCTTATGATGAATCTGTAAAATGCTCATAACCTTATGAAGAATCTATAAAATGCCCCTAACCTTATGAAGAATGCATAAAACTTTTTAGTATAACAAGGAAACATGCATCCAAATTTTCCGCTTTAAATAAAATCATCTTAACAAAGTTCCACCTTAGCATTAGTCATTAACATCTTAGCAGTTAAGTCGCCCGACTTAACTCATTCAATTTCCTCCGTTTTAATTTCACACTAAACTTTCCTAACGTGGTTAACAAAAAAAGGACACCGAGATAAAAAGAGAGAGAAAAAAAGGAATCCTTATTTTATTTTTTTTTAAAAAAACGCATTCAAAAATTCCATTTTAAAATCTCAACGTTTGATTCGAACGCTATGAAATGAATATATGAAAATAATTTATTGTGATTTGATATGGTCTTGTTACGTGTCAAATCATATTTGATTTATTTCATATACTTACATCCATATGTGAAGAAGCAAAACAAACAACATTTCATTTCTTTTTTTTTATTATCTTCCTTTTTTATTTTTCCGGCTCGAAGAATTCTTTTTTTTTTTTTTTGCATCTTAGCCGGAACCCCCTGAAGACACGTACGGATTTCCAGGTTGAATTTTCGCCAGTTTGACCCGCAGCAAGGTTCCCCGATATCTCCCCCCGAAAAAAAAAATTATCGTTCCAAGCTTGCGCATTTAAAATCGCGATAAAACAAGCGAAAAACTGAGTTGGGTGAATCAAAAAGTCAGTCGTGATGAACGAGCGACCGTCAGCAATTGATTGCTGAACTAGGGCTATTAATTATACAAAAGTTTTGTTTTTGAAATTTTTAATTGGAGAACCTCCAGTTACTTTGATTTGTGTCCATTAGACATGAAACATACTATTTCCTTTTCTTGTTATTTTTTTTTCTCTCTCTCCGCCGCTTTCTCCGTCCACAAAAAAAAAATAATTATATTATAAAAATAAACTTGTGTGCGTGATAGTTTAGGATGGAACTTTTTTTTTTGGAAAGATTGTCCCCAACGCCCTCCGCGACCGAGGCCACGGTACAAATCTGTATCTTATTATATTAAAAGACGCTAATTCTCTCTCTTTCGTACCATGACAAGATTCTTTTTTTCTTGGTCGTTAACATTATTTAAATTTTCGAGGCTGTAAATCTGCTTGTTTTGTATTATTTACTGCTTTTTTTCCAAGTCTGGAAAGTTTAGCGCAAAAATTATAATTTTTATCATGCATAAAAGAATGTTATTGTGGCATGTTTGTTAGTTTTTTTTTTTTTTTTAATGCACCAAGAATTTTTTGATTCATGTTTGTCGTTTTAAGGAAAAGTCGTGGTTGAAAATCATATGCGGCATTTGGCTAATGAATTGTCTATTTTGGAAAAAATATGGCGAAAGATAAAATTTTGACTAAGAATTACTCGTGAATTTGATTGTTGGAGATAGGAATTTAAGGAATAGCCAAATGCATTGGCATAAAAACCCGAGCTGTTGACTTCGAGCAGGCAAAAAGAAGCCAAATTGCTGGTATGAAACCGTAGAAAATTTTTTTGGGGGAATTCAAATTTTCAAAACCTGAAATTTCTGAATCTTAAATATTGAATTTTGATTTCGGATCTAAATTAGACAAAATTTTGGGCAGGACAAAAGCCTTATACGGCGTGAATACTTCAGTAGTCATCTGCTAAATATAGGAGCCATGTTTTGTAAAAAAAAAAGATTCGCCATGATTGTTTTATAGAATTTTTATTAATGTTGTCGAACTGTAAACTTGTGTTGACTTGCCTTGGCATCGCGGTCTGACCAAAGTAAAACATAATTTTAGTTTTTTATGAAACCGTAAGAGAGCGCTTTTTGATAAAAGCTGACCAATAAAAATCTTGAAAAGCTGCAATTAGAATTTGAAACCTGATTGGCTAGCTGCTGAAAGCGGCCTTTCTATTAACTAAAAACGAACCGTTATGAGTTTATACCTCAGCGGCTGAAATGTTTTTCCCTTGACTAAAAAAATGGAGAATCTTTTTTGAAAGTGGCAGTGGCAGTTCTTTAAAGTGTCACTTCCTTGTGCAGAATCTTGTCTTTTGCTTCCCTTCGAAAATTTTTTGACTTGCTTGAAGCCTGCTTTGGTGTTGTATTTGTTTTTTTACTTTTTTTCAGCGTTGCTGAAAAAAAAAAAGAAATTTATTTTGTGAAATAATATTTTCAGTAAGTATAAAAAAAAGACAAATGCCTTTGTTAAGATTTTGTGGTGAACATGCATTTAAGTTTCTTACAATCCAACGACTAATACTTTAAAATTGAACCGCTGCCACCAGATAATTTTAACAAGGTACATTTAGAGATCCTAACTGAGATTAGGTTTGGTCTTAGAGATTAATGAGCTTTACACTGATTTTCAATATCTTTCGTTTGTTTCTATAAAGATAATGGAAACACTAACCGGAAGTAGCTGGAACTGTAACAGCCAATCTCTTTTAGGACTTCTAGAATCGTAATCAAAAAGAGTTTCGATGTTGCATGTACAGTAAAATAAAAATAATTTTACTCAATATTAATCTCATTTTTTTTTTTTACAGTTTACTCTGAAGAAGAACCCGATCTCAACAATGAATTGGAGATTTCGGTAAGTAAAATTTAAGTTATTTCTGTAAATTTAAAAAAAAAAACGGATATTTTTAAGTCTCTTAAATAATTGGTACCGGGACGTGCATTAGCTAAGCATGCTTCTTTTTAAAGAACCCTTGAAAAAGGTTTAATGGCCTTTTGCATTCCAACTTGGGCTCGACTATACCTGACAACAATCAATGAAAAAATCCGACTTTTAAGGTCATGAAGAAGAAATATGTTTTGAAAAATTCAAAAGAGAATTTTTTCATTCTCTAGGCTTGTTGACCGAATTAAAAAAACATTGAGTGTAAAAGAAATAAGGAAAAATCCCAATCTTATTTTAGGCCAGCAACAGATTTTCTAGCAAGATGCTTAGGATTGGTTTTAATAGAATTACATCGAAAAATTGATTAAAAATTAATAGGGATCGATGGAATCGGGATCTGCTGTTGGAAAAAAATCGACTCGATTTTTTCGGCAAGGGCGGATCCAAAACTGTTGTTTCGGGGAGAATGGCATCGTCATGGTACCAATATTTGCATGACCCATTTTTTGGGGAAATTTAAAAGGACTTTATAATTCTGTGCTTCAGTGCAGAACTCGACCAAGTCCATTTCCAAGATGGCGGGTTTTTTCATAAGTTAACAATAAGAAACTAGAGAGACTAGATGGAAGAGAGGCTACAAGTCGGGACGCCTGATGATTGGATGTCAGATTTAAACGGGTTGCGCCTATGTATAAGGACGGATTTTACCATTCATTTGTTTATCTTATGCAAGGTTTTTCTTCTTACGATCGGGATCCAACCATGGCCGACTTTCATCTAGTCTTTCTATAAGAAACAAGTTTCAAATCGGATTTGGACTTGGACTTGGTCTCCCTCTGGATCTGCCCTTGTCTTCAAGTAAAATCGTCGCCCTCTTTTTCTCCATAACTCAAAAGTTCTTCTAGTGGGCAGACTTTGGGTTTCGCAGAAGCATATTCTTGCCAAGCATAAAATTCTCCCATTTTTAAGCAACTGCTGGTGTATTTTTTTTTTAGTAACCGCTCTTCTTTTAACCTTTAACTTAACGAAATCACTACTTCCGTAATTCCAAACTCTAATTTGCATCTTTTCGAAAAATAAAATCTTGAAAACCGGGGTTTCCCTAGATTCATCACGAAACGTCCTTGCATTTCACGGGATCGAATTGAAAAGTAATTAATAACAAAGTCAAGGAATCAAACACTTTTTAATGTCGGATTCCTCTCATTTGCATCTTTTTTCTTCATGCCCCTTGCACGCAATCCGAAACAAACAAAAAAAAAGTTTCTCTTTCCTTTTTAAAAAAAAAATTTAGCACAAATGATGAACGTCTCGTTCCTGTTCCAAAATTCCTTATTTCCAACCCAGTTTTGATTTTTTTTGTCTAGGCGAGAATCGCTGAGAAGCCCAAAAAAAAAAAAACAATTCATAAGAAAAAGTTTTCGGGAAAAAAATTCTACATTACATCTTTGCATGAATTCAGCCTTCTCAATAGCGGACTTTGACAGCTTTTAAATGAAATTTCAGATTATCACAACTTACCCGGAAATAAAACGAAAACTTTTTATAAATATAGGAATGGGGAGGCGGGCTAAGGGGGGGGGGGGGGACGTTTGGGGAGACTACATTTCGCTTTTTGAAAATATCAAGTTGGTATTCGTGTTTTCAACGATGACCTTGGAAATATTTTTGAGGTTGTTGATATGGATCCGTTGTTTTTGAAAATTATTTTTCGTCGTCATCTTCGTCTTTTTTTTTTGAGTTCGATATTAAATTCGAATTTATTTTTTTTCAGACTGCTGAAACCGTAGAAGCAATAGTTACTCAGCTTATGGAAAAACAACGAGCGGCAAGAGCTGCTACCCTTACGAAGCAATTGGAATGCGGTTGCCCGGACTCGACTTGTGCAGATGGGAAAACGTGCTCGCATCCGATGAGAAGAATCACGGCAGCAAGCATTAAGCAAGAATCGAATTCGAGGCTCGGGCAAATGGATAACAATAATCAGGTAAATAAATAAATCGTGCCGGGGAAGAAAAATAATAATAACCCGAAATTATAAACAATTAATTTTTTGTTTGAAGGTGTCCTCGACGACAGGTTCCGGGATGGTGCTAACAAGCACCAGTAACAACGGAAATCATTCCACGACTATCCACCATCGTGTTACCAGGAACGAACGCCTCCATCATGGTACGCAGTCTCATCAATCTCCGCTTGTTTTATCCCTTTCCCAAATTCAAGGGGGAGGAGGATTGTCGTTATCTCAGATACAAGGAGGAACCGGTTTGCTGATTCTAAATAGCCCGGCTGGAAGTGCCAATTCGTCTAGTCATCCCCCGTCCTCTGTTGCGATGGTTACTAGTTTTAAATGTAGCACGGCTGCTGCTGCGGCCGCTGCGGCTGCTACGTCTCATCAGCAACCACCGTTGAAACAGTATCATCATCCGAGGAATAAAGTTATTTTAAAACAGGAATCGATGGAAACGAATCAATCCTCCTGTTGTCGGCAGGATAATAGCTCGAATAATCAGCAGCATAAAATGGATGAATCAAATGGGAATGTTACGAATATTTCTGTTGCGTCTGTTTCTCCGTTTGAGAATACAGTTTTTTCGAGGGATAAAAATGATGTGAGGAAAGGTTTAAATAGTGCCCCTGTTACTCCTACGAAATGTATGGATACTTCCGAGAATTCAGGTACGTTTACCTAGATAAGAAAAAAATTATCTGTAGGTTTGCCTAAAAAAGAAATTACCAAAAAACTTGTTCGACAAGAAAAATTCATCAATTTGTTTAGTTCAACTAAAAAAATTTTTTCAATTTGTTTTGTTCGACTAGAAAAATTTATCTAATTGTTTTGTTCGACTAGAAAAATTTATGAATTTGTTTTGTTCGACTAGAAAAATTTATGAATTTGTTTTGTTCGACTAGAAAAATTTATGAATTTGTTTTGTTCGACTAGAAAAATTTATGAATTTGTTTTGTTCGACTAGAAAAATTTATGAATTTGTTTTGTTCGACTAGAAAAATTTATGAATTTGTTTTGTTCGACTAGAAAAATTTATGAATTTGTTTTGTTCGACTAGAAAAATTTATGAATTTGTTTTGTTCGACTAGAAAAATTTATGAATTTGTTTTGTTCGACTAGAAAAATTTATCAATTTGTTTTGTTCGACTAGAAAAATTTATCAATTTGTTTTGTTCGACTAGAAAAATTTATCAATTTGTTTTGTTCGACCAGAAAAATTTATCAATTTGTTTTGTTCGACTAGAAAAATTTATCAATTTGTTTTGTTCGACTAGAAAAATTTCCTGAAAATTTAACTGGAATCAGTAAAAATTTGGCAAATTTTAAGTTCAGCAAGAAAAAGTTTTGGAAAAATTTTTTGTTTTAAAAAAAGATTTTGTGTAGTTTTTTTGACTATAAAAATTTGGAAAAGAAATTTTTTTCCAGTAAAAAAAATTCTGGAAATACTGTTTCCCATCAGAAAATTGCGGAAAAATTTTTGGCAAGTTTCTCTTTAATTAGTAAAGAATTTAGAAACATTTTTATCATCTGAAAAAACTAAACAAAATTTATACTAGATCAAAACAAAGTCTTTTTAGAAAAAAGAAAATTCGACAATTTCGTTAATCATTTTTTTGACAAAGTTTTAATTGTACTGCTAGCCCTCGCAACGGCAGTTTCACAAACTAAAAAGGTCATTAGCGGTATTAAGATTTAATCACCTCTAATTTTTCATATTTTTTTATTTCAGGTGATACCGTACTTATATTAAATTCGTCCGATTCAAATCGAAGCAATCCCGTCAATTCGGGAGTATCTGGCTCAAGTTTTTACAACGAAACTTTAGATCTTTCACAAGAAGATATTCAAAGAACTTTATCCGCTAACATGCCGCTTTCTGATCTTACTCCTCACAGGTAAATATTTCCTCTGTATTTATTAATTTTTCTGAAAAACCAATTTGGTAATTTAATTTTTTTTAATTTTTCAGGAGAAGTTCTCAACATAAATCTCCCTCGCCATCGAACAACGTTATATCTCCTGATGTCATGGTTTCCGAAATCAACCCCATGGAACTAATGGATTCCCCACCGACCGTAGTTGACGACGACGTTTTCGTTAATCTCGACGCATTCGACATGCTAGGAGATTTCCCAGAACTGGAGGTTCTCGATCATTCTGGAAATAATTCAGGAACGATAATGGTTCACGAAAATGCACAATCAAATCAAATCGAAGGGACGAATAAAGGAGTTAAAGACGAATCATCTTCTTCAAATTCCCGAGTTGATTTTCGCGAAGGTTCAGCTGCTATAACGGATTATTCCCCAGAATGGGCGTATCCCGAAGGTGGTGTTAAAGTTTTAGTGACTGGCCCGTGGTATTCTTCAAGCTCTAGGTATACTGTGTTGTTTGATTCATTTCCGGTTCCTACGTCTCTCGTTCAGTCCGGCGTACTTCGATGCTTTTGCCCAGGTTAGATATTAATTTAAAATTTAAAAAAAAATTATGAGGCTAAAATTTTAATTTGAAAATATCTTTTTTTTAGCTCATGAAGTAGGTTTAGCTACGGTGCAAGTGGCTTGCGAAGGATTCGTCATATCGAACAGCGTTATGTTTGAATATAAACGACCGCCAAACGAAGATTCGATCAAGCTTAAAGAGCCAAAGGTAGAAGAGAATGAAAATTTGTTGAAATTTACATTGCTGCAGAGGCTAGAAGCTGTGGATGGGCGGTTGCAAATTAAACAGGAGCCTGGAGGTGGCGATATGGTAAGTAAAAGGCGGTTCAGTGGCCCGAGATTGTTTTCCTGCTAAATGAAGTATCCAATATACTGCCAGGTTTGTAATTCGAAGAATTAGATCATGGGATTTAGTTTTTACTAATCTCTGCTGGGCCAGAGCAAAGCTTGGTCTTGCCAAACTATCAAAATTCAGCCCGGTTGGCATTTTATTAACAAACGTTTTAATTAATGCTGATTTTTTTAAAATTTTTAGTCTGAATCGGCTGGACTATACCATCAAGGTACAAATTTCGAAGAAAGAATGGTAAATTATTGTCAAGACATGACGAATCGACCTTGGAGAGCAAGCGACGAGAATACAAGTACCTGGACGCATGGGCATCGGGGTATGACGTTACTTCACCTTGCAGCTTCGTTGGGCTACGCTAGATTAGTGTGCGCGATGCTACATTGGCGAGCTGAAAATAGTTCGCTGTTGCTGGAAACTGAAGTCGATGCTCTTAGTCAGGACGATGAAGGATTCACACCATTGGTGATTTTCATTTTGAATGGCAATTTTTTTCCATGATTTTTTTGTTAATGATATATTTGTTTTTTTTTTTAGATGTGGGCATGTGGCCGAGGTCATAGAGAAACGGCTTTAGTGTTGTATAGGTGGAATCATACGGCATTGAACGTTCGAAATTCTTCGCATCAAACGGCGTTGGATTTTGCAAGGGCTCAAGGACACTTAGCTTTAGCTAATGAAATTGAAAAATTAGAAGCGTCGAGAGAAGAGGCTAATATGACACTTTTATCCAATACTTCCAATAATTTAGACAGGTGAATCTTGGATATTAGCCGTTTGAAAATTCTTGTTTTAAAATCAGAAAATCTCATTAGAAATTTTTGTCAGGAATCTCTTAAGAATTCTCAAAGATTGCCTGAAATTTAGATTTTTTTTCTCTTCTCACTATTTAAAATTTTTAAATTTGAGGTTCTCGACTTATTGAAAACTTAAAATTTTGAAGGAACTAGAAGCTCTAGCGTGTAGTGTTGTAATCTGAGGATATAAATAATTTTAAAAAACTGATTTAATCTGATTTGATTCTAAATTTTAAATTAAAAAAATGCTGAATGAGTCCTAGCAATTTAGGCAAACTAGTTAATTAATGAAAGTTAAAGAACAAAACATTTCTTAAGACTAAAAAAATTGTCAGTAGCGCTGCTCAGAGCTTTATTTTAACTACGAGGCCGAAAAAATCTGATCCGGCCTGAGGTAGATTTAAAAAAAAAACCACGCTTGACTTCGAACCAGCTCGGAAATTTAAAAAATCGAATAAAATGGATTTTGAAATCGCCAGAAAAATTATCAGGCAGTCCCTCTGGTATTAGACATACAAATTAAAGGGAAGAGAAAACATTAAATTTTTTTTTTGGCTTTGCAGATCTAGTCAGTCAGATGTTACTCCAAGTGTATCTCCAAGCTGTTCCGTTATTTCTCTAAACTCGTCGAAATCTCACGACGGGGTTTTCCTCCGTCCTGATCCAGTTGCCAGGCCGGAGAACAATAATAAATTTAAGATTTTATCTATGGGACTTAATGTCAACATTCCCGAGAGAAGTGCCACTCCCAGCCCTACATTAGGTAAATTATTATTTAAAAATTTAAACAACATTCGAACAAAACAAATTCGTAATCGTTTTTTAAATTTGATTTTAGGTTTGGGAGGCAATTTAAGCCACAGCGAACCCCAAAGGTTAGTGAAAAGACCTTCGGTCGACTCAGGCATTCATTTAGGATCCCAATCAGATAGCCTTCCTTCATTGCGGTCTTCCTCGAGGTATAAACAGACTAGCGGTCGCGAAACACCAAAATTGTCTAGGTATTAATTTATTTTGTTTGAAAAAAAAATAATTATGAGACAGAAATGGTTAATATTATTTTTTTTGATTTTTAGATTTGATCGCAGTATGTCGTTACCACTAAATTCCCCAGCACTAAGCGATTCATACGAACCAGATGGTCGAAGGATGGATTTCGCTTTGTGTGAGTTTCCTAATAATTTTTACAAAAAAATTCAAAACTTTTATTTTGTCTTTCCTTATTCTTTTTACTATTTTCTTAAATTTTTGATCCGCGAAAATTAAATTAATTTAATTCGTCTCTGGGTGAGCAAATTATGAGAGATGACAGAAAAAATTTAAGGCAATTTGCAGTGCCAATTATTAACAAAAAATATTTTGCACGACCTTTCCCTTTAATTTCTTTTCGAAAAAAAAGGCGTGAATATTAGCTTTTGAAATGAATCAGGAGTATTCTTTGATTCTTCTTTTTTTGGTAAGTGGTTATTTTCACTTCCTGTAATAAAATTTTATCCCTCCGGCAAGTTTTTATATTTTAAAAAAAAATTGACAAATAACCATTTTGATTTTTATTAATCGTAGTAAGTTAGTTCTACCCAACGTATTTGAATGTGGCTTCGTAGCTGGGTTGGAGTATTTGTTTTCTATTATTGAGCTCTACTCTAGCCACGTGGCTCCATCAATGGTTATTTGTTAAACTCGTGCTTGTTACCATTAAAATCGTTCAATTAAACACCTTTCTTAGTCCTTTTTGTCTTTCTTATAGACAAGGAAAGACAAAAAAATTTTTTTTTTTTAAAAATTGAAAACATGCACTGCTTCCTACGATTGCTTCCCATTTTCACACAGCTGGCAACTATTCTTTTTAATTTCTACCTTTATTGAAGCATTCGTAGATTTATGCTTAAATGATAATGAAATTTCACACAAAGAATATTTTATTTTTAAAATTTTTCTATTACATCTTTGCACGTTAGTAGTAACGGGGGAGAAGAAAACGTAAAAGTTCTTTTTTTTAAAATAAAAATTAGTTTGACAATTTTTTGCCAAATTTTTTGGTTTTTTCCTAAATGCACGAACGGCATTTAACTTTTATATTTTTTTTTCTTCCTTCTGAAGGAAACGTTTTTTTTTTTATAAAAAAAAAATGGGGAAATAGTTTTCAGTTTTTGAATCGATTTTTAAAATGGCATAGTTTCGTATTTTATTATTTTTTTTTACTTAGTTTTTTGATTGCTGGAATGTGTAATTTAATAGGCGAAGTTGCTGCAGCCGGTCCGAGGTCCAACAGCCCTATAATCGATGTCGAAAATCTTTCGGAAGATGATATTGAAGTCAACGGGTCTCACGTTGGTATGTTTTTCATAAAAAATTTTGTAATTTTTTTTAGTGTTTCGTTGTGGGCTTTTAATTGTTTGGTTTTTGCCGTTTGAGGATTGGGAAAGGTAGGTTAGAAAGCGTAAAATTGCTTCATCATTCAATTTTATTTGTAAAGCAGATATTTGTAAGTTAGTAGATTGTAAATTGGTGTTTGTGTTGCCATTATTGTATATTTGGGCTTATAAAAAGTTTTCAGGAAAAGTTTGAGGATTCCTACTGTAGCTAAAATTACAAAATTTAATGAGGGACTTAATATTGAGAGTGTAGCTATCCCATGAGTCAGTGCCAAGGTTTGAACGAGGGCAGAGTTGCTGGAGACTGGAACTAACCCCTTCAGAGCATTTTCAGGCTTGATTCAAGCTTATCAGATAACCAAAGGCCAGTAGAGCTTGGCTAAGCCAAGTTTCTAAAGCTAGTAGCGTAAAAGCCACTATTTGAGTTCATTAGGCCCATGTTAGCTCTTACTAAAAATTTATTGCAGCCCTTACAATGCTAATTTGACCATATTAAAGCCTTAATAGAGCCAAGCTAAGCTTGTGGAAATTGCTTAAGGCCAGATTTTACCTCTTCGGGTCATTTAAAAACCCGATTAAGCGTGAGCGTGAGTTCTGAGTCGGAAAACGATGACAAAAATTTGAAGTGGCCTAACTAAACACAAAGGGCTTATAATTTTTTGAAATGATTCCATTTTAAAATTTACAGACCCGAGTTCTGCCTGTTAAAGCTTTTACAGGACGAACTGAGCGTGCTAAGAGCCTTTTGAGTCCTGCTCAGCGCTATCAAAGCTTTAGCAAGCCCAAGGTAGACTTACTAAAGCCATTACAGACAGGGATGAAGTAGTGATCCCACTTTTAAAGAGACTGGCGTTTAATTATTGTAGCCTAAGCTGTAGCCTCACTCTAAATACTCACCACTAACTATTTTTAGGCAAGAAACACCTTTCTAAAAACCTCCAAACTATTTCCAGGTAGGTAATTTTAAACTAACATTTCGTGATTGCTGTCTAGCTATAGATCAAATTCACTGTTTCCTAACCGGAAATTTTTTCCAACAATTATCTCTTCAAAGGCGATCTCAGAATTTAAAACTTGATTAAATATTCCTGAAACCGCCCTTGAACGTCCTCCGGTATAAATATTCATAAAAAACGAGGTTAAAATTTTAATAACAATATCCTGACATTTAATTAAATCTCACGTGATTTTTTTTTTTTTCATATTTTCCAGGCGAGCAAGAAGTTCGTGTTTTGACACTAGCAGAACAGATCATTGCAGCGATGCCGGATAGAATAAAGGTAAAATTAATTTTTTTTAAAAATCAATTTGCTTAGGATTAAATTAATTTTTTTTTTATTTTCTTGTAGAACGAAAGCGAGGAGATGCAGCTGGATGCAAGCCCACCGGGAGAATCGTCTTTGGCAAGCGATGCATTAAGCGATTCTTTGATGGAGCCATTGTTGGACGAGCCGTCGTCTTCCTTTCAACCTGCCGAGTTTAATTTTGAATTTAGTGATCACAATTATAGGTTGGTTATGAGAAATCATATTAGAAATCGTTTAGTCTTATCACAAAAAAATTTTTATACTGATTTGGGTAGTGGAAAATTGTTTTATTTTTTAGCATCTTCAGCCTTTCAACACGTTAACCACATAATAATTGTAAATTTTTAATTTTTAGGTATTACGATGTAGGCACACCTAGTTCAAGTTTAAGCCCTGCGTCTAGTAGTTGCCTCCAATCACCATCGCCTGCTTTCCCGTTGGACTCACCTTCTCCCCCACCGACAACTCAAGACTTCTGCGAATTTTTCCACGCTTCCGGTTCTATTTTCGAAAAGGATTTTTCAAATCTAACTCTTTCCGATCGCGAGCAACGAGAATTATACGAAGCAGCGAAAATAATACAAAAGGCGTATAGATCCTACAAAGGCAGGAAGAAGCTGGAAGAAGATAAAGAGAGGGCAGCAGCCATCTTGATTCAAAATTACTACAGGAGATATAAACAGTACGCTTATTTCAAGCAGATGACTCGAGCTGCTATGGTCATCCAAAACGGATATAGATCATACTGCGAGCATAAAAGATTTAAAAAATCTCAGGAAGCTGCTGTGTGTATTCAGAATTATTATAGGCATTATAAAGAGCAAGGAGAGACGAGGAGAACTTCAAGGGAAACGACGCCTTCTCAAGGGTTGAAGTAAGAAATTTTAAAAAAGATTTTTGTTAAGTTTTGAGATTAATTGGGCTAAATTTTTTTAGGCGGACATATTCTCAGAGACGACAACACCAAGCTGCTTGCAAAATTCAACAGTTTATGAGACAATCGAAAAATAAGTAAGTATTTGTGAATATTATGCCTTAAAAAAATAATGAATGAGAAATTTGGAACACTGGGAAAATATCCTCTGCAATTCTATGATGTTGCAGACTGTTTTGTTTAAAAAAAAAAAATTGGTAAGAAGGTTTACATAGTTAATTTTTTTCTTTCATCAAGTCATATCTGGGAATTGGGACATCCGGTGAGTGCCCTATTCAATCTTTTTTATTAGCACGAATAAAATTACTGTATTTTCTAAAGAGTTTCAGTATTTCAAGGGATAAAGCGCTTAGCTCATGGATAAATAAAAAGCACCGCTTCAAAAATAAAAGTTTAGTTAAGGGCTCTAGAAGCGGTAGAGATCCTGCTGAATTTGAGACAGGCCCAAACGTGTGAGAGACATTACGAAATTTAATTTTAAATTGTAGAACTATAACTGGCACGAGGAAGTAGGTGAGAAGCGTTGTAGAGCCCAGCTAAGTTAACGCTAAAATCAAAAATTTTGATGCTAAAATGGACGTTTAAGATAAAAAGTGGACCCTCAAGGTAGAAAATGGACGCTTAAGCCGAAGGATAGTCGCCATGGAGCCACGATATATATTTTAAAGCCAAAGGATCGACACTAAAGCTAGAAAATGGACACTCTAGCTAGAGAGAATGGACGCTTAAGTCATAGCATCGACGCCACGAAGCCAGAACATTGATTTTGAAGCCAAAGAATCAATGCTATAGCCAGAAAATAAACTTTTAAGCTAGAGAATGGACGCTCAAGCGGTAGAATCAACGCCATAAAGCCAGAAAATAGCCTAAAATGTTATAGCCAGAGAATGGATGCTTAAGCCAGATAATAGTTGCGATGAAGTCACTAAATAGATTTTAAAGGTGAAGAATCGACACTACAGCCAGATAATGAACGCTCAAGCCAGAGAATGGACGCTAAAGTTAGAGAATAGTCGTCATAAGTCAGAAAATTGATTTTAAATTCTAAGAATTGATGCTGAAGCCAGAGAGTGGATATAATAAAGCTAAAAAATAGTCGCTGAACTTTATAATTGACGCTAAAGGAAGAAATTGGATTTTTAAGCTGAAGAATGGACGCTAAAGTCAGAAATTTAATATTAAAGCAATGTAGAGTTTTGTCTAATTTGAAATACTGAAACTGAAACTATAATTGTTCACGATCAATTTTTACGGAAGCTGACCATTTTAATTCGGTGTCGATTTTTTTAACAGATTACAGAAAGAACGAGCTTTGGCAGCCGAAAGAGAGAGGCAGGATGTCCGGCAGTCCTCCCAGGTTGTCCGGCCAAAGTCGCAATCTCCAGACAATTCCGCTCCAAATAACAGGTAATTATAACTTGGATCGAGGGCGGGACGTAAAGAACAAGCTTTGTGGGTGGATTTTATTTCGTAGAGCTGGGACTATTTTTTAAGAAAAAGCAGGTTCAAGGCTGAAAAACAAGAGTCTGAACCTGTAGTTTTTCAATTTTCTAAGAAAGGGCCCAATGTATCACTTGTCAAGGCTTTTTAGAGGTTTGTAGTGCTAAAAACTCTTTGTGGCTTCAAAATTATTATTTACTTCTATCCCCGCTAAAAAAAATAATCTGCAATCCTTTTAAGGATTGTTTCTTGCTATGGCCGTAAAGATAGCGCCACATTCGCTTAATTAAGCTTACGGCGAGCGTGGCGCTATCTTTGTGGTCGAGTTGGGTTCTGTTTATTTTATTTATCTTAAACTCGGAGATAAAGCAAAATAATATTTTGAGGCCACAATTAATTTTGCTCAAAAACTAATCTTTCCTCTGTGTAATTTTCCAGGAACTGTGACAAAAGCTCCGACTTCGGAGACAGTTAATATAACGGATGAATGAGTGAGTGCTTGTCGTGTATTCGTAGCAAAGCATCTACTAGCAGTCTTAGACTGGGACAACTAGCATCGTAGGAAACAAGACGGGGAAAAAAAACTCGGCTGAAGACGGATTGAAGAGGATTCGCCAAACATGAATCATCAGAACATAATTTTAATTTAAAGTATTTAAATTAAAAAAAATATATATAAATAATACGTACGCCCTAGTCAAAAATTTAAACTTATCGGATTAATTTAAATTTACTTTATTAAAAAAAGGGGGAAAAAATTACCAGGGAATGAATTAACCAAATATTGACACCAAAATTTTTTCTTAGGTGTGTTTTAATTAGATTTGTCTTCCAATTGCTACGTGTACATTTAATAAATCAGAATTGGGCCGTTCGAAAGTGAATGAATGGAAATAAATTAAGAGCCCTGCACGAGCTAAAAATGCAGGGCTCTAATAGAATAATAAAACTTTACATAAATTATTATATTAATCGTTTTCATTTCTTGGTGATTTTAAAAATCGTTCTGATGAAGAAAAAAAAAGTTAATCGAGCGGATTGTATTTGTTTTTTAAAAGAAATTTTAATTCTTTTGCTGTTGTTGCGTTTAATTTTTTTTAATAATGTAAATAGAAAAGAAAATTATAATATCCGCTCTGAAAAAAAAAACTAACTTTCAGCTGGTTTGGTTTTTTTTAAAAAAGAGAAGCAATAATCGTTAAATTAGGGAAAAATAAAGAAACGAAGAATGCCAGATCAGTAGAATTTTTGAAAAAACGAAGATTTTTTTTTAAAATTATTAAGAATAATTAAGAAATTTCTTTCTGTAGATATTTTAAAAAATCTTGAGACGGTTAAAATTGTACAGATTAAAAAATTAAGTAGTTTTTAATGAAAAAACTAAAAAAATTTCGAGCTGCTTTGGGTGCTCTTAAGCTGTTTCGTAGCATTATTTAATATTGATTTTATTACTAATTATTAAGGATTTAAGAAAAACTATATTGATAAATTTAAAACAAAAAAAAAAGTTTTAAAACCATCCAAAATTACGAAAAATTGCCTTTTTATGTAGATAGGATATCGCTAAAATATATCAAAAGGGTTATTCCATAGCATCCTAAGTAGAAGTAGATCCGCGTTAAAAGGTTTTTAAAATCATTTTCCATATAAAAAAATTTTATATGATCAAGTAGGATGTGTCATTAAAAAAAATGCTTTAATGGGTTTTTTAAAAAAAAATTCTTTCGTCGCAGCGGTTTTTTTTCAATTCGCAATTTTTTGAATTTTTATATAACATGCGCTTAATTAATTTTGTTTCGTTTTTATGTTGTACTTAATTTTGGATTTATTTTTAAAACACTTCGAGGTTTTTTTTTTTTAGATAATTTGAGATAGTTAATGATCGCACAAATTTTTTTTGGTGATGATGGGGAACGCTCGAAGTGGTTGATTTATTATAAATTTTTGGGCAAGTTGATGACTCGGTGTTTTTTCAAAGAAAATTTCCACTTTGACGGTTTTTCATATTCTATTTAAAAGTTATGTAGCTTAAATTTAAAAAAAAGGAAAGGACAGGGTGTATTTAAAAAAATGTTATCTGGTTAAAATGCACATCGAATCGGTTGTTTCATTTTAAGTCTTGTTTTTTTAATTAATTTTTAATTTTTTTTTTAAGTTTTTAAAAAATGTTTTTGCCCTTGAAGGGTGATTAGTTCAGTTTTTGTTGTATTTACAGCATTTATATTTGATTTATCAATGAAGGGCAAAGAAATTTTTACCCATCGCGGACAAGGCCATTTATTGAAATCGTCTTAGCAAAATTAATATTTTTTTAATGTGTTTCTGAGGCCAATTTTCGAGCAGTTGCTTATAGCGCCATCTTGCCATCTTTGCTTTTATTTGCTGTTATTAATGCTACTGCGCCCAAATTAAGTTTTGGCTGCACTAGCCAGAAAACGAAACGTTTTGTAATTCTATCGATGGTCTTGTTCTCGGTAAACATGCTTAAACCGTCCTAATCAAATCAATTTTTTTATTTCCATTTAAATGCTCGTTAATTTTCTTTGTTAAGTTTTCTTTTTACAAAAATTTTTTATTCCCATTTATCAAACAGTATTTACATCTATTTTGCAATTTTACAAAAGTCACTGTCGTCTGTGATTTGAATTTGATGTGTAGTTAAAAAAAATGAAAGCACTAGCTGTCTTATAATTAGATACCGAGTATAGTTGACGTTTAGCTGATTTTTGTTATTAGTATCAAAAAATTTTTAAAATCTGCTTCAATGTTTTTGACGCTTTAATTTTTTCTTTGATTCAGTCAGCTGCTATAGACATTTTTAAAAGAGAATGTATTACATTAAAAGAGGGTTGTATAAAAAATAATTCATTTATTAATTTTAAAAAAAAAACAAACGACGACGATAATAATGATTATTTTACGCTTTTTTGTGTGTAATTATTTAATAAAAACATGTTTGTATGATCTTTGTAAATATTGTTAACAGATTAGTGAATGATAAAAATAATGCGTGGTTAAAGTTTTTTAAATTTTAATTTGCTCGAGTTTTCTCTCTCTCTTTCTCTTCTTTTTTATTCTCTCTTTAAAAATTATTAAATAATAAAAAAAAGACAAGTTTATATATTGTAAATAATATTTATTATTAAATAAGGGCGAGATAAATGAAAAAAAAATTACCGCAAGGATTTATTGTTTAATTTCTTTTTTAGCAGGTTTTTAAAATCTTCCATGGAAAAAAATTAATTTTTCTTTTTTAGTTTTTAGATTTTTCTCACAAATCGTAGTTGATATATTTCAAACTTTTTAATAAACAAAATCGCGACAAGTTTTCCTTGTAGCTTTCTTTAATTTTTCAAATTGTATAAAAAATACTATATTTATCAATAGTTTTTAAGAATTTTTTTATTAAGGAAAAAAATTAATTATATATTTAAAAAAAGGAGATTTAAAAAAAAGGAATCGATCCGAAATTCATAATTATTGAAAGGAAAATATATAATAGCTTGGACGAGGGTAAAAGGAATTTAGTCAAAAAAAAACAGGATAGTTAAAATAGAATTTTAGGTCGCTGAGCCCAGCTCTACGGTCTTAATTTGAACTATTGCTGCTTTTTGGCCACAGATAAGATGCCTAATTATTGGCTAGATTTGGCTAAAGTCCCCAAGCCCACTGAATGAGTTTTATTTTTAAGGTTCCTAAATAAACCAGTTTATTAAAATGAAACTATTGCACAAAGCTTAAAATATTCCAACAAATTTTTCGCTTTTAAACAATTTTTATTTATTAATTTTTTTTAAAAATTTTTAAATTTCCTCTTCTTTATTTTTTATGAATTTTGGAATGAATCTTTACTTAAAATACCCATGTACTTTCAATCATTGTAAATGTACGATTTTTTTTAAAAAGGGAATGAAAGAAAAAAAAACAATCGATATCGACTCTTTTAAAAAAATGGTGATAAGTTATATTCAAATACTCATTTAGATTTTTCGGGATTTTTTTAATTTGAAATGTTTTTAAATTTGTTTTCTTTTATTCTTCAAAAAGCCAGCCATTTTATTATTATCTAGTATATACATTTAAAAATAAAGAGTCAAGAAAAAAAACTTCGCCTATTTTTGTAAATAAGGTATGTTATTTTCATAATTGCAAAATATAACGTTTTAGCTGAGAGCCATAGATAGAATTTTAAAAAAAAAGATATAAAAAAATATTTTTTACAAAAAATAATCGAAAGTAAAAGTTTAAAAAAAAAGTTTTCTCTTGCTTAAAAATTTTTTCACTTATATATATATATATATTTATCGGTAAAAATAAAAATTTTATTAAAAAAATAAATATATCATTTTAATAGAACGAACAATAAAGACAAAAGCCAAAAGAATAAAATAAAAAAATGAAAAAGTAAAAAAAAACAAAAAAAAATTGAAATTATTGAATATTGAAATATTTATTATAATAATAGCCGGTGTCTTTTTAGAAAACAGAGGGTTCCTGTTGAGCTAGGAGGTTGAGTAAAAAACCGTTTTTAAGCAAATTACTAAACAAAATTTCTAAAAATAATTTCACTTCTCTGAAAAGTCGCAGTTTTTCTAAAAACCGGGAAATGATGACTTTTTAAGAAAATTTTCTCTGTCCGCGTCTGAAAAACTACTTTCCTGTTGAAGTAAAACATAATGTGACCCCTTTTTCTGTTTTCTAAAATTCAAGTAAGAATAGGAAAAATATAATAATTTTTCGGAAAGTCCCAGTATTTTTGGAAAATCGGAAAAACATTTTTTTTAAAATCAAAATTTGGAATTTTTTTTATAAAAGCCACAAATAGATTACGAATTGATAATTAAGGTTTAGGGCGTCCTGAATGATATTCGTAATAGATGCCGTAATTAATTAATTACGCGTGATTAAAAAAAAATTTTAAAGGCGGAAAATTAAAAATTTTAAAAATGGGAGGAGCAGACTGAGGTGTAAGATCCCGAGAGTTACGCGTGATTGAAAAAATAAAAATTTTAGAAGGGCCGAAAATGAAAAGGGCTGAAAACGAAAAGGGTCGAAAACGAAACGGGTCGAAAATGAAAAGGGCCGAAAACGAAAAGGGTCGAAAATGAAAAGGCCGAAAATTGAAAAAAATTTGAAAGGGCCGAAAATGAAAAAAATTGGAAAGGGCCGAAAATGAAAAGGGCTGAAAACGAAACGGGTCGAAAATGAAAAGGGCCGAAAACGAAAAAATTGGAAAGGGCCGAAAACGAAAAGGGCCGAAAATGAAAAAAATTGGAAAGGGCCGAAAACGAAAAGGGTCGAAAACGAAACGGGCCGAAGGTAGGAAGGTTATTAGAAACCTGGATGCCACGAAAGGTTTATGTAACGGTACAAGACTTTTGGTAAAAGACCTATTTTCAAATTTTATATACGCCCAAATTTTAACCGGAACTCACAAGGATGAAGACGTTTACCTCCCGCGCCTGAACATTACCCCCTCCGAGGCAGATCTACCCTTCACCCTAAAAAGACGGCAATTCCCGATAATACCGGCCTTCAGTATTACCATCAATAAATCTCAAGGCCAATCTTTTAACTCTGTTGGGATCTACTTGCCGGAACCGGTATTTGGCCATGGTCAACTCTACGTCGCTCTGTCTCGGACCAAAAAAAATGAAAAATTAAAAATTCAAATTATAGAAGGGGCAAAGCAAGGAAAACTATTACAAACTGACCAAATTTTTACCAAAAACGTAGTATATCCTGAAATTTTTTTGTAAATAAATTTGAATTTAACGATGGTTGCCAAGCCAAGTCAAGCTAGCGTTGTGCATGAACATCTTACCATCGCCCAGCTGCTTCGCTTGGTACCCTTTGTAAATTCATTTTCAGAAGCGCCATTTATGGAGAACCCCCCTGGCATTTTGGATTCTATAAACTAAAAATTGCGGATTGCGGGAAATTTCGCCCTTCTAAACTCCAAAATTTTTAGACCCCCTCCCCCTAAAGTTTTGGTGAAATAACGCCACTGTTCACTTTCAAAATCTTAAAAGAAACCGTCTGATTTATCTGTTGATTTTTCAACGGGTTACCACTAGTTTAATAATAAAATACACTAAAGCAATATGAAATATACATACAATAAAAATTTTAAATGAAAAATTTCTTTTGTAAAAAGAAAATAATTTGCGTTTAGAAATCTGACTATATTTCTCTTATTTCTCTCGTTGCTCGTAGCCATCTTAAAAAAGTCTCTTTTTATTTTTAAAAAGTTCACAGAGGATAGTTAAAATAAATTTTCTAAAAATTAAAATTTTTAAAAGCATGAAAAAAAAATTCAACGCGGTTAATGAAATTAGTTCCGCATATTTTTCTCTAGTTCTTAAAAAAAAAAAAAATAATTTGATGTTGTTGAGTGAGGTTCTGAGTTTTTTCTGGGGAGTGAGTTGTTGACGTCATCGTCACGTGATCTCAAAGTTGAGCTCTTCTGTAGACATTTTTATTTTTAGAGAAAATTCAGAATCTTGTCAAATAACATTTTTTCGATACAATCATTTTTAAAAAAAAGGAAAAAAAAATTAATTTAATGAAAGTTCGAATGCATTAAAAAACGATTTAATTTTCAAACATTACATATCAATTTATTCTTAATATTTTAGACAAAAAAAACGGTAGAGTTGAATTTTAGCTAGTATAATTATTTTGGTATTGAAAAAAAATAACAAAAACAAAAAATCGTTTTGCTTCTTATAAAAAAAAAAAAACATTCTTTTTAAAAAAACAAAAGAAATAAATTTAATGGTAATAGACTAGAAATTTAAAAAAAAAAAAAATGCTCGTTGCACATTTTTCATCCGATTCGAAAATGAATTATTCAATCGTTTTTTCTTTTCCTCTCTCTCTCTCTCTCTCTCTATTTCTTGTAATTCGTAATTACTCGGATGAAAAATAAATTTTGGACAATGATCAATTACTGCCGTAGTAAAGAGTTAAAAAAAAAAATTTATTAACTTTAAAAAATCAGTTTATATTTAAAAAGTAGATTAGGGTAAAAGAATCGGCCGGTTTTTAAAAAAACAAAAATTGCACTGAATGATTTTTTTAAACTAAAAGCACTATACTTTAGCCCTATTCTACTAATCCTATCTAATTAAAATTTCTTTCATATGTAGAAAAGAAAAAAATAATCACTATCCTGTTTTTAATAAACTGTTTTTTCCCCTGATGAATAATTATTATTAAAAAATTAATGCACTTTCTTTATTAATTAATTAATTATCGAAATATTCTTGTTCTTTAATTTTAATGGCTTCATTTAAGGGACTAAAAATGTTAATTCAAAAGGAAATTGAAGATTATAGAAGGTAAAAAAGAAAAAAAAATTTTTCAGCCCGGAAACGGTCCCATAAATGAGATTTTTAGCTAAAAATAAAATTATTTTTATATAATTAATGCAATATGTAAAAATTTTAATAATTAATTAGCTTGAGTTTTTTCTTTGATACCTTCTGTACTTGAATTTCGATTTGGGAAATAATTTTTAGGTTTAAGAGATTAGTTTTATTAAGAGAGATTGGAGGAAGCGTCTTCTGCTGTAGTTGTAGTTCCACTTTTCGCCCCAGGGAGCTCTGCGCTTTTCTGATTTGTTTCTTAATCAAATTCTCAATTACAAGCACGCTTGTCCGCCATTTTCTTTTAATAAATTATCTCTAGATTCAAATAAAGAAAAGATTTTAACTGAAACATGCCCGACATCGAAATTCGTCAACAATCGTAGACTTTTTACCATCATCTTTTGATTTTTTTAAATGAGAGAGATTTTTAAAGAAAGTCTGATTACTTATTTTAGTTTTCATTTTTTAAATTAAAAATTTAAAATAAATAATTAAAAAAGTTTTGAAATAATAAATAATTAAAAAGATTTTAAGCGTTTCACGTGATTCGATCTTTTTTAAATAATAAATAAAATATAAGAGGAAATATTGTAATTAAAAAGTTTTTTTTATTAATTTTTGTGCAATAGATTGTTGATTTAATTTTTTTTGGTTTACTTAATTGTTTTTTTGTATGAAGACAGTCCGAGAAAAAAGAAAAACGACATTATATAAAGAGAAAATAAATAAACACCAATCTTTCACAATCTAGTCAAGTAAAAAAAAAAATATTAGTTGAGTTTAATAGTTGAATAATTACTATTATTAATTATTTTATTATTTAATTAATCGCTATATCATATTTGTTGAATTTATTAAGTTCCTTTTTTTAATCGTTAAGCTTTTTCGTCTTTAATTTTTATTAATCACACTGCAAATTTCCCCTATTAATTACGATTCTTTTTTTATAAAAAGAATAATTTTTAAAAAAAAATTCAGTCGGAAGTTATTAAAATAAAATAATTAAAAAATTTCAATAAAATAAAAAATAACTGTTTTAAATGTTGTTTATAAAAAAAGAACGTCATATTTTTATATTTTTCGCTGGTTTTACTGTTGAATTTTTTATAGGTTAAAAAAAAATTTTAAGAATCGTATTTCAATGTGTTCTTGTAAAAATACATTTTTCTTGTTTCGTTTTTTAATTCTTTTTTTAAATTTTTCTTGAAAGTAGGAATTTGTAGGATCCATGGGGCTTGATAGTTGGTGACGTGTTCAATTTTTCTGTTTCTCGTGCATTTATGAATTTATTTCGACATTGATTTAAAAAAAAAAAAAAGAATTCATATTAATAAACCGACTATAAAGGCTTTCGGATTCTAACTTTAATTTTTGTACAGATAGAATGAGAATCATTTTTAAAATTATTTTCAAGGAATAATTTTTAAAATTTAAATAAAAAAGAAAAATTGTACCGAATATTTTCGATCTTGAAATAGGAATGTACAGCGTTTTAAAAAAAATTTAATATTTAATTATTAATTAATATTTATGTAGTTAGTTCCATCTTTCACTCGTTATTTAATTCCTAAATAAATTATTCAATCTATGCTGGTTCATTTTTTTTCTTCGTACAATCCTGTTTGCTCCTTTAAAAAAAATAAGTTGAAAAAATAGCAGTTGATGTAGTTACAGTATTAGCAACTGTCAAAATTTTTTTATTACTTCAGTGTTTCATCTTATACTGCACAAGGGCAATGGTAATGGTCAGGAATCTTCAGTTATTTCCATTAAAGAGAACAAAACCAATTAGCGTTTTCAGTTTTGTTTTATTCATTTAATTTACAAATTTTTAACAGCTGTCACTGTAAGTATTTTCACTTAAGGAAAAACCATTGTTGAAACGATCCTAGAGATTGATTGTGATCCTTGAATCTACTTTCTATAATCTTCCATGTCTGTAAATAAGTAATTTTTATGAGCTTACAAAACAAACCAAGGATTAATTAGGAGTTTGAGGTTCTATAATTATTCACAGTAAGGTACTATATCAGCAACAGTAATGAAACAAGAAACATCGTGTATTATTTGTTAAAAAAAAAAATACTAGGGTAAGACATAACCTCAAAAATGAACCTTACGTTCTTCAAGTATTATGCCGATCAACATGATCTTTTTCATTTCTTCATAACTTAACCCTTTGCTATCCAAAATTCTACTAAATTTATTCAATTGTTTACATTATCATTACCATTTGAAAAAAATGAAATAGGCATTCAAAAAATTTTACAATCGTAAATTTTGATTTTTGTTGACATTTTTTGACAAAAAGCAGACGACCAGGGCGACATCTAGCGAAGTGTGTTAAAACTACATTACGCTACCTAGAGGATTTCAAATGAACTAATTTTTAAGTTGGCAAAATTAATTTCCCTACATTTAATTTCCCTTCCCTTCCTTCCTGCGTTGCAAACCAAAGATGGCTGTTGATAAAAATCTCAAGTTGTCGGAAATCAGTTACAACAGTTAATTTCAGTTTTTCGTTATTTTTTGGTTGCTTCAGTAATTCAAACGGTAAGTTTTTACAGTAGAGCATGGTGCAGAGTGTCGCGGGGGCGGAGACTGAGAGTGTCATCGTGTGGTTTTAAGAATATCGAGTGGAAAAAAAATGTTAGCGTTTTTGATGCATTAAAGTTTGTTAACTTAAAATTTCAGCCCACTGATTTTTACTTGCATATTTACGTTGATTGAATGATTTGTCAAGATAGCGAATAATTGAAAACTTTTTACGAAGAATCCTATTTTCGTGCAACAAAAAATGATTACAGAGTTTGTCAGTATCTATTTTTATTTTTTCAGGTTCATTTTTTTCATTCGTTCGCATTCGTTTCAATTTTATTTGAAAGTTATGATCCGGTTGAACATTCAGAATGAAACTGGAATTTCAACTTAGTCTTCAGCAACTATCCCTCATTGCAGTTGCTGAAAATGCGTGGAATCAAGATGATATTGTTAAGAAAACCAATATTTATTTTTGTTCTCCAAACCAACCAGGCAAATATGAAATATGGGAATTGATAACTAAAGAAGCAATTAAACAAGTAGACTCAAGTTTACCAGAGCATTTATACAATGAAGTTGTACTTGTTGTAGATGCTATGGGGAAAAAGAAATGTGATTGGTTTATTTATCTCAAGAGGTGCAGTGTATTCAGAAGAATGCCAAGACATGAATTTTATGAAAATTATTTGAAAGATATTCATTGGACTTACTATGGAACAATTAGCGAGGAAAAAATAATAATGTCTTGGTTTCATAAACCTAATTGTGATCTGTGGACAGTTTATATCATGGCAAGTTGTTTTTGTTCTGAAGAAGTGATTAGAGAAATTTGGTATGTTGTGAGTAAAAAATACAAACCTGATGATTTTAAGAAGCTGTATAAGAGATGTGGATGGCATTTGGCAGCTTATTGGGACAGGCGATTTAATAATGACTTGGAGAATTTTATTGCAGACATTAAAATGAATTTAGAAGATGATTCCAATATTTATGAAGAAGAAAATTCTGTTGAAGTAAACTTATTCCATCTAGCTGTCAAAAAAGGTTACAAGATAGCCGCTAAGAAATTTTGGTTAGAGTTGAATAAAGAGGAACAGGCCAATAATATTCAAGAAAATTCGAATGTGATCATAGATTTTTTTGAAAACAGTAACGATGTTGGAAATTGTTATAGACAAGATCAGTATCTAGAAATTTTTTATTTCTTATTAAGTAATCTAAATGCCTCAACTCTTAAACAATTGTGCCAAAGCGAAGACGATTTATATGAGATAATACAAAATTTGTTTGATTGGCCGTGGATTAAACTTATAGTTCCCTTTGTATGCTACACAGAACATTTCCTTGAAGAAGAGCAATATGAAGAAATATTGTTGAATTTGGCGTTTCAAATGACAGATGATGATGTTGATAAGAGAGATACCTTAAACAAAAGAAAATTTTACCAACTATGGAGGATTGTTCCTCATGATTACAAGAAAATTGTCAGTAAACGTATCATTCATGACTTGTTTACAGCCTGGGATCTCAAAATCATTACATTAATCATAACTGACAAGGCTTTGACAGAAATAAGACAAGATTTGATAGAAGAAGGATATTTTATGTTTGAAAAGTTTTTAGAAGAAAATAACGGAGAAGAGATGAAAATATTTGTAAAGGAAGTGTTAGTCTTAAAAGCAGAAAAAAAAGAAACTCAGTTGAAATTAAACAAGGTGTATGAGTATTTATTAAATGATGAATTCCATTCAGCAGATAAATATTTAAAGTCTTTTCAGAATCCTGAAGAAGATATGAAAATTAAAAGTTTAGTCGATGATCATTTTCTTTGCACTTTTTATTTGAAAAAAAATCAATACGATTTGGCTGATAAATATTTAGATTGGAAAGGTTTTCATGGAGCTGACTTCAAATTCGATTTGTCCCTTAGTAATTTTTTTGTGAATCAGGTTTTCAGTTTCTGGAATATTTCAAAATCAAGAGACAATGTAAAAAATGCAGAAGTTCAATCTGCTAATTTCTTAAAATGGTTCTCAGACACTGACAGTGGTAGACAGAAAATGTATCTAATGAAATTAATGTTGGCAAAAAAAATTTCAAATAGATATAATATTTTTATTGAAAAGTTTATAGGCGAAAATAATTTTGAAATCATTGATGATCTCTTAAAATGGCTTTTGTTTCAAAAAGAAGATATATATTACTGGAAAAAAAAACACTTTCCGGATAAGAAAATATTTGAATTTTTGCAAGGATACATGGAAAGAAATGAAAATGATTTAGCTAAAAGATTTTTAGACTGGGCGGTCGACGGCGGGAACAGAAGGGCTAAAGTCATTTCGAAGTTTTTCAAGTCGAGTTTTTGTATTTTTGGATGTAAGTCGTTTATAGCAGAGCATTGTGGATCTTCCATGTTTAAACCCAAATTATCAGATGAAGAAATAACAGGGGAAATGAAAAATTTTATAGGATTTTGGATGAAATTATCAACAGACTGGGATGATTTAAAAAGTTCATTAGAAAAATGGCCAGAAACATCTTGGGAAAAATTTGAAAGAGAAATTACTGCTGAAAATGAAACAGATGATGATGACTTGGAAAGTGATCATACTGAAGTGTTTTGCGAAAAGGAAAATTTAAATACATTTAAATATTTATTAAAATCTTTTGAAAAGAACAATTATGAATTTTTCGATTAGTTAAGTGTGAAGTACTACTTTAGGAAGAAGATAAAGTGTAAACAAATCAAAAGGGATTTCATCACAAATTAATAGAAGGTAATAATTATTATTAAACCCAATTTTACAATTTTATTTGACGAGCTGCATAAACGTGCTTTATTTCATCAACATTTAAAAATAATCAAGTTGTTGTTTTATTTCCAGTTGCATCTTGAAGTAGCAAGATATGATGTCAACAACTATGCTGAGGAGGTCAAGATGTTTATTCAAACGGTAACAATGGTTTCTATAAATTACTGCTCTGACCATGATAACTGCTCAAAATTTTTGACATGCCTGCTTTTGATAATTTTCCTGTAAAGTACCACTTTTCAACAGGAGATATATTATTTTCACTTAATGAAACAGCTCATAAATGCTGAGAATCTTTTTCTAAAATCTTATCACAATTCCGTTTTAATTATCACATGAGATGATTTGTTGTTAAAAGCCCCTAGCTGTTAATGAAGAAGTTGTCGAGTGAAAAAAAAATCACATTATTCACTAATTTAATCATCACTTTATTAGGTAGCATATTTACATTTTTCCTTCAACCAATATAATTTTTCTTAAATTGTCACAACTTAGAATCTGCTCAAACATTGAGTTAGTGTCTCCAGTTTGAAACTAATCAGCTGAGTGTATGATTTGGTGTATCAGTTTGTCATCGTTAAAATGAAGCCTTCTGTTTTCTACTAGCAGATGCCTTTGGTGTGCCTGTACTGGAAAACCTGCAAGAATAATTCCATAGAATATTGCTTTATTATTAATTAATAACAAAAAAAGTTGTATAGCTTATAACCTTAAAATTGTAAAAGCATTTCATTCTAATAAAAAATATCTTTTCAAAAATATCTATCATATTTTTTTCATTCGAAAATTTTTTTCGACTATTCGAAGTTTTAAAAGGCAGCCATCGAGCCATCTTCTATGTTTATTAACTTCAGCGACATTGTCGTGTAGCGGAATTTGGCAGAACTTCAAAAGAACGTAGCGCTCTCTGCCGGATTCCAGACGAACTCGTTTTTAAGTTGGAAAAATTAAATTCCCTGCAATAATGTTGGCATTTTTTAATAAATAACGAAGATGGCTGCCGCTTTAAAAAATAAAAATCAAATTGTCGAAAAACTATTTTATCAATATATTTACGGTTGTTTTTCGCTTTAGAATGGTAAGTTTCCAAAAGAAGTGATTAGGAGTTTAGTTTAGATATGTAAAAAAGTGATTGCTTCTGCTGTCTCACATTGCTTTCAATAATTGAAAGTGCAAAAATGATTTATGTTGTCGATACTTACGAGTTCACCTTATTCATTACCAATATTTACGTTCGTTCTTGATTTTTGAGAAACGATTTTTACAGCCTTGTTAATTTTTATTAATTCTTAGATAAGAGATGGATTTTTTTCTGTATTAAAAAGCTTGTATTGGGGCTATCTTTTCCGTGCATCAGGCCAAAAAATAAAAAGGTTTAGCAAAAAAAAAAAAAAAAAAAAATTACATCGTGTTAATATAACAAAAATTTTAATTTTTTTCAGATGGACTTTGAGAAGGATGCTTTTAGCAGTACGAAAATGTGAACGGGAAATGAAAAGGATCATATCACAATCTGTGAGAAGGTAATAATGCCCATTAGAATTTTATATTATTTAAATTTGTGAACTGCTTGCAGTTTCAACACCAAGTAGAAGACTTATCTTGCAGTTGGAAACAGGGAAATACCAGTTGAAAAGATGCTAATTTAAAGTATTAATTTTTTATGACATTTATTATTAAAATAAAATAGCGCAAATAGTGTGACATCAAAATGAAGTAAATTTGTGTGCTGGTACCCTGGTTCCCAATTCCTGACTGGTCCTATCAGATGACGCTGATGTAATTTTTAGCTAGAAACATCAGTACCATTTGAGTCTGTTGATATGAAAAAAATCGAAGTATGATTTCTATAATTTATTTTTACATTTCTGCTTTTATGTTCCAAGAAGATAAAAACATGTTTAAATCGGTTTACTTGTGATTTGATTTGATTCTTGAGTGTGTTTCTAATCTTTTGTCAACAAGATAATTTAACAATAATCGAGTTTTTTTTTGTCTGTTTATTTCTTAGATAAGTCATGCTAGGAATAATGGTTCAGACTAGGAGGAGACAAATTAAAAGCTTTAAGCTAGCAACCAAAAAGGTAAGAACGTTTTTCACATTTGCCTCATAGACACACATAATGATCCTGAACATTTGTGTTGATCTTAGTAAATTATACAAATAAATCTTCTTAATACTTTCATGAACATCTTTAAACATGACCCTTTTCATAATCATTTTTTCATGAAAGCAGGAACATTTTACCCTTCTATTACAAAGGATATTTTTTTGTAAAAATATGGCTTTGCTTTAAAAAAAATTTAGTTTGTATCCACTAATAAAAATTTTCATAACTTCCCAATTCAAGAATATTTCTAAAAATAGCTGCCATTGATTAAACCTTTTCTTGACTCAAATAAAATAATATCAGAGTTTGAGTCCGGTTGAATGTATTATTTAGCAGATACCTAAAATGTTATAACGTTTATTTGTTCCTTTTTAAGCACAGATCAAATCAATTCATTGTCATTTTGATTTTTTTATGAAAACGGTTAAACTTGCTTTGGATTTGTATATAAAAAATTTTAGCATACTGAAAATAATTGAACTCCTCATAATTATTTTAAAGAGTTTTTATATATATGCATATGCCTCAATTATGTAACGATTAATTATTTCAACAAGATAAGGACATGAATAAATATAACCACTGAATGAAAGTTCATTTAATTATTTCTATTTATCATTTATTTTTATAACTTTGTTGGAATCAACTAATATAGTCACTAATTTTAATTTTAACTTCTCATGCCATGATAAGATTGCCACTCATCGTTTGTCTCTTCAAGGTTCTTTTTTTTTCCAAAAGCGTTTGTTACTAAACTCAGCCTTTGCCCTCAATCCAGTAACTTAACATGTCAGACAATTTCCTTGAATATAGTGTCAACATTCACAACATTCACATGACCTATACGAAAGCCATTTAATAACAGATAATAAGCCGCTGCAAGAACTTTACTTTATTTCACGAACCATCATTTTGTTAATTCCAATATTCATCAATTCCAATGATTTCCACATTTTCATTCATTTTAATGTTATCTTTCTTTAAATGCCTTAGTTCAAAGCCAACTTATGTATTTTGTCCCCGCATTTCAAAGTTGATCAATCCAGTTTGTGATTTTGCAATTCGTGTTTCCCATTAAATCTAGTAATCACCTCCTCAAAATTAAGCCTTGTGTTTGGTTTTTTTTACTTTCAGATGACTTCGGAGCACTAGAGCTGCGGCTGGAGATCCTGGAAAAAAAAATGCATCACGAAACTGAGGGATGATTATCTTCAAAAAAAAAAATGGATCACATAACCTCAAAAAAATATAATTACACTGTTATTTTTCAAATAAATATAATGATTTTAAGCAAAAATACGTCTGATTTATTATTTTTTCCTTCCATCCTATTCCTCTGTCATGAAAAGTTTATCAAAAGTTATTTGATTAATTAACTGATCATTAAAAATTAAAAAACAAACTTTCGGGACGAAAAAATATCAACTGACCTACCTCAATAGAGTCATTTGACGTCATTAAAGTACATGCAGCGCCGCCCTATCGGCAAAAATACGAACTAAAAGTAGTAGGAGCTGAATCGGTTTCGAATACCTCCTGCAACTTATGTTTTACGGATACTCCTCCTGGTAAAATGCCCACTTTATCATTGTCAATTTTCGGATTTTACTCCGGATTTTATGAAAAGTAGGAGGTATCAGGAGTCAGTTCCTGTTACCGGAATATGATTTTAGACGCTCGGCCATAAGCTAAGCATTGAAATAAGTGTAAGAAATAGGACGGGAGAAGGCGACTCCTCCCTCGAAGTCGAATTTGAAAGAAATAATAAGAAAGTAATTAAATTTGGAAAATTTAAGTTGGATTGAGATCGATTATATAGACGTTTCTTTATGCTTAGCATATGACCGAACGTCCAAGAAAAAAAAGGAAGTATTAATTATAGAATGAGAAAATTTACACATAATTTTCATGCTTAGCTTATGGCCGAACGTCAAAAGTTCATATCCCGGTATCAGAAACTAACTCCTGATACCTCCTATTTTTCATAAAATCCGGAGTAAAATCCGAAAATTGCCAATGATAAAGTGGGCATTTTACTAGGAGGAGTATCAGTTAAACATAAGTTGCAGGAGGTATTCGAAACCTGATCAGCTCCTACTACTTTTAGTTCGTATTTTTACCGATAGGGCGGCGCTGTATGTATCTTAATGACGTCAAATGACGCTGTTGGGGTAGGTCAGTTATTTTTTTTCCTACGAGATATTATTTTTGATATTTTTAATCGTAAATCGATTAATCCGAATATTATAATTCAAGTTTTGGATCTGGAGGGGAAGGATATGAGGAATAAATATAAGAAAACAAATGTTTTCAATAAAAATCTTTATATTTTCCTGAAAAATAACATGGCAAGTATACATTTTTGAGGTTATGGGTTCCATTTTTTTTCCCAAGTTTGATGATAACGCATTTTCGTTATGAAATTTTGCTTTTGCAGGTTGTCTAGTAAAAGCTCTGGAACTCGAAAGGCATCTGGAATAAGAAGAAAACAAGTTTTAATTCAGCTGACAAACCATGACTAAAGTTAATAAAAAACATTAATGAGGAATCGTGAATGGGCTGATGCATTTCTTAAGCTGCTGAAACAAAATACGTTGAATGTTTTGAATTATGGATGCAGGAGATATTAAAACCAGTGAACATTTTTTGAAGTTGTAATTATCAAAAGGAAGTTTTGTGAAAAATTTAGATCGTACTCAAACAGTGGCTTATTTTTTTAACAATTCTGACAAGGGAGGGTGATTACAGGTTTTGCAAGTTTTCCAGTAAAAGCTTTGGAACTCCAAAAGCATCTGGAAATATAAAAATACAAAACACAAGTCTTAATTTAGGACAGAAGTTTAAATAATTTGAATGAGAAACGTTGAATGCAAAATTACAAACTCAGCTATTTAGCTGTGAAATAACAAAACATATAAGTTTGTTTACAAACTGAGGCTTTCAAAGAAACACATACATTAGAGGGAATAAATATATGGAAATCAATGGAATCGATGAATATTGGTAACAACTAAATGATGGTTAAAGAAGAAACATAAAGATCCGTTTTTTACAGCAGCTATTTATCTGCAACTTAATAGCTTCCAGATAAAATATTGTGTGATAAAGGGAATGTTGTTGACACTGCGTTTATGAAAAAAATTTTAAGTAGAATTAAGTTACTGAATTGAGGGGAAACACTTATTTTAGCCATAGCTTCTGTCAATATCAATTTATGCGAAAAAAAATGAATGTAAATAAAAATAATTAAAATGCATTTAATTCAGCTGTGATATTTATTGATACCCTTATCCTGTTGCAGTCATTAATAATTAATCGCACAATAATTAAGGTCTAGTCATTATTATTATTATCATCTTAAGAACTCTTGAAAATATAACGACAAGGAACTCAATAATTCTATTTTGCAAACTTTTTATGAACAAATGAGAAAGGTGGACAGATTTAAATGAAAAAAATGGAAATGATGATGAAATGATTTATACTAAGCCTGAAAAGAATTATAAAAACGATTCAACTCAGGAAATCAATTTTTAAAAAAAAGTTGATCACAAATAATTAAGAACTACCTATCTAAATGCTTAGTATCAAATGGATAATTAATTTCAGCATACCTTTTTACAGTTTATTTACATAACTGCTAAATACAGTCAACCTCAGTTGTATCCTATGATATTACTTTTATATGGCTGAAGAAAAGCTTTAAATAATAATACAGCTGTTTTTAGAAATTTTTTTTAAAACAATAGTATTGGAAAAAGTTTTTTTATTATAATACAAACTTTTCTGAAAGTTAGCACTAGTGACACAATTTTTTTGCCTTTATAAAAAAATAATCATGAAAAGGGACAATTTACAGTTTACAGAAATTCAAAAAAATATTCAGAAAATTTACTTGTTGAGTTTACTTAAATTAAGGCAAACTTATGAAGAAAACAAATATATTAGATAACGTTTTTGGAGCAGTTAGTGCAACAATGAGGGAAATATAAAAAATATTCTTACCTTTTTTGATTAATAGCTTCAAGCTGGTACTAATTTGTCTCCTTCTAATATCTACCATCATTCCTAGCATGACTTATCTAAGAATAAAATCAAAAGCATAATTATTGTTAAAAACTCTTGTCAACAAAAGGTTAAAAGGATACAATGAAGAATCAAAAACAAATCATAAAAAAATCAAACTTAAACATTTTCTTGTATGATTAATACATAAACAGGGAAATGTAATTCTGGAGCTCCAAGGTAAAGGGTGACTACTATCTTTTATTTACATAAAGTAAACATTGAAACAAAAGCCAACTAAGAGCTACCTCAGAGCTCCAGTATTATAAAGCATAAAAAAAAATGCTTAAATCTCATTCAAATCCTTTTTTTTAAAACAATCACTTTCATAAAAATTTTTTACTATAAATCAGCATTTTTCGCACTGGCATTCACAGGTTTTAAACTTTAATATGATTTTATTTAGCTTTGAAAATGCATGCAGTTCACATATTCAAATTTAAATAAGAATTATTACCTTGTTATCATGATACGAGCCTTTTAATTTTCTTTACAAAATTTTTGTAATGCTCTCCTTCTCAAAGTCCATCTGAAAAAAAAAATTCTTATTCATAAAACGAAGTCATTATATTTTTGCTGAGCCTTTTATTTGATGCACGAAAAAGATAGTCCCCTTCCCCGAACAAGTTTTCTCGCGAAGAATGGATTTCCAGTTTTCAATTTAATAAAAGTAAACGAAAACAAAGAATTAGCTAAATCCTTTAACCAAGACCTTGTCCTTTAACAACAATAAATTCGTTTCTGTCTTTCAGTTATTTAAAAAAAAAGTGACACAGCGGTCGCAGTTACTGTTAAATATGTAAACAGAACACCACAGCACTTTTTTAAAAACTTACCATTCTTATTCTAAAGCAAAAACAACCTTAAAAATATAGATAAATTAACTTTTCGGCGATTTAAAGTTATAAACGGGATCCATCTTCCTTCCTTGTTGGTTGTTTATTAAAAAATGCCAACCTTATTGCAGGGAATTTAATCTTGCCAACCTAAAAACTAGTTCGTCTGGAATCCGGCAGAGAGCGCTACGTTATTTTGTAGTTCCCAAAAATTCCGCTAGTTAACATTGGCACTGGTGTCGAGTGTTGCTTAAACTTCGGCGTTTTTTCCTGTTTTTCTAAAATAGGAGCTTTTCATGGAAACTTTCGAAGGTTTTTTGTCTTCTTTGTCTTGTCGGTCAAAAAGACAAAATTCGTTTTAACTGCTATCCAAACTAATTATTAATTAGCAATAATTCTGTTTGAAAATAAGTCTTTCTGCTGTGGAATTCACCAATTTACATGTTGTTCCCATTTTCAATTAATTTGAGGAGTGGAAAAATGAGGACGTACAGAAAGCAAAGAAATAAATATCTGAAACTCTTTATTAATACTGTCAAAAATTAAATATAATATCTTAGAAAAGAAAAAACAAAACCGAAAACAAAAAAATCTGACCCCTTTATTCTAAAAAATTACATACAATTAGTACTGATTGAATTGAAACTTAATCAATGAACAACTTTAATAATACAATAATAAGCGCTAAATAAATTGAAACGATGGATTTGCTATTTTGCAGCATGGCAGCCATGAACATTTTTCAATTGGAGACATTGCTAGCAAATTTAATCCCATGAATCTTCATTTGCTGGAGCTGAATTAGTGAATTCCGAATTTTTATGTGGACCTAAAACAAAAAAATTTAATTAGCATTTTGATAATATTTATAAAATCAAATCATTGTTTACCTGTTTTAGGTTTCCAATTTGCATCTAAACTCTTCCTCGTTCCTGTTTTATCATCACCACCCCTTCCTTGAATTTTTCTAGGCTTTGTACTTCTTGGTAATTGTATCCCATAAAAATCATCATCCTTCTGAAATCGATCATCATGTTGGGAAACATTCTTATTTCTTTCATTCAGCCCCCAAATTTTCTCATCATCGCTCAATTTTTCACCATCTTGCCATTTCCTATTTTTTTTCTCACTATCATTTAAATGTTTGATCAATCCTTGAGCTTTCATTTTTTGTCGAATGTTATCCACATCCATTTTAATACTTATGCTTGAGTCGTTGGAATGGAGATCAAGGTGATGTAAATGTTCTGCTAAATTTTTGGAATCACTTTTTGGTGTTTTCGGTGCTGGTTTCATGATAGATTGAGGTTCCTTGAGTTTTGGGTTGGATACTGGATTTTCATCAATTAAAACTGGCTTTTCTGAATTTGAACTCTTGCAGAGAAGTTCTAAATTTAAATACTCATCCCCTAAATTTGCAAGGTAGAAATCTCTTACTACGCCGCGTATGGGTTTCAGATCATTAGACATGAAGTCTAGAGCTAATAAAAGCCAGCATCTTGATACTGTTGATAAATTTCTAGTTGTTAATGTTTTTCTAATACTGTGCTTCAATAATTCATATTTCTGCTCATGCTGTGCTGATTCTAACAAATTTAATCCATTTAAAAATATCTAGAAAATAAAAAAGAATTTATTAAAAAATTTGAATTAAAGAGTATGGCAGAACTTTTTGCCAAGCTCAAAATTCTAGTTCCAACTTATTTCGACCAAAACATCTTTCAAAAAAAAAGTTTAAACAAAAATCTTACCTGAGTTGTAAATATCTTCATTTGTAATTCTTCCCCTTGTAGCAACAAATCCAAATAATCCAACAGTGCCACTCCTAATATATTTATCGGCTTTTTACACACCTTAACCCTCCAATAAATTCCTCCCAAAAACATGACAGCATTCAAAAATTTAGCACTATCTGATTGACACATAGTGTCTTTCACATGATAATCATTTTGCAAAAATTTTAACAGTTCAGATCGTACTGTAACATTATTGATTTCTAAACCTGCAATGTGTTCCATTAAAACTACAACTTTTTCACCAAAAGTATGATCACATAGTGCTTTGCAGTGTAAATTTGACAGAACATTTACAAGTGCATCGTGGGATGAGCATAATCGTTTGAAAATCATTTCAATATCGTTGATGAGTATCAGATCCACATTCTTAGTAGATATTTCACTTATTTTATTCATCAAGTTTGGTATGTCAGCTCCATCTTCTCCTGAAGCAGCTGTTGATGGCACACCAGGCCGCCTCAAAGGCACAGACCTGTTTTCATAACCTAATCGACGTCCTCTCCCAGCCATTGAGATGTGATTTTACAAATCCACGTTTCTGTCATAACAAAAAATGTAAAATTTTAACATGGCAATGTTAATGTGTTAGGAGAAAGTTTGTCAGCTGAATGTTTTAAGTAAGGCGTATCCGAAAAAAGAAATAAACGTTATCAAAGGGTAGTTATTACAGGAGATTATTATTATTATACTTACGATTTACCTTATATTAATAATACAATTTAAATCAATAAATAATATGCTTGTAAATATGGAAAAACGTCGTCGGCAATCGCCATTACCAAATTTGGCAACGTGAAACGTGGAAGCAGACACGTCATTTTATTGAAAAAAATTCTTTGAAATTCCAATAGATGGCAGGGACGTTCAGTAAAGCTGTTAGATGGCGGGAAAGTTGGATAATTATTGTAAAGCGAAATCCAGGCAATTTTTAAATATTTTACTAATAATTTGAAGAGGTTCAACAAGGATAAATCAGAAATGATAATAAATATGGTTATATTTTATTAATCCAAATTTTTTGAGACCGTGCTCTCATCCTCCTAAATAGGTTATGAATAAATTAATTAACAATTAAGGTACGAAAAGTCCAAAGAATAACAATTTCAAAATGCACAAGGCAGACCCCAAAGTCATATGAAATTAATCTTATAAAAACTGTGTTCTTTGTAAAAAAAATTTCGAAAAGCATGTAGCATTAATTCAATAAAAAATATAAAAACAATTAACAATATTTTAAAATATTTAAATTTGCAAATCAAAAAGTGCTATTAATGTAAATTTTCGGGAAGGCAAGTTCTCGTTTCAATAAATGATGCAGTCAATATCAATCTTAAAAAAAATTATCCGCAAAAAATGAGCTGTGTATAAACTTATTAAAACTATTATTCTATGACTAGTTATTATCTTTTACATTAGACATTTTTACAAATGATACAAATTAATATCATTTAATTGTTAATAAATGAGAATCATTGTATCACATTAACGAGTATTAAATTAATTAATAATTTTTAGGTGGTACTTTTAATGTTTAAAAAGCTAGGCCTACTTTTTTTTAAAGCTATGCAGCAATTGCTTCCCAAAAATGGTCTTAGCCATTCATGGCTTCACTGAAGCACAATAAATAAATTCCTAAAACTAACACACATTACTATTAAATCAGATCTCTTAAAAAAATTACAAAAAAGTGGATTCAAAAAACATACAAAACGTCTTTTTTCATAAAGGAATGAAACAACAGTATAAATCATTTCATATAAAAGTACAAAAAATTATATATGGCTTTTCAATGTCACATTAAAGTATTAAAAGGGCAACTATCCTTTTGTACAATATGTTTTGGAATTAAATATGAACGTTATGCTAATGGTATGGTGGGGCTAATGGATCTATCCCTGGATAACTTTGTTGTCCTTCGATATCTTGGTAGTTTTTCGGCTGCCTTGATGCATTTGAATTGTTGAAGTTAAATCCAGATGTGCCTGAACTTCTGTCACTCCATTGTTTGTTTAAGACGATGCAAGTAACAGGCCGGAGTACTAAATTCAAAATTGCCATTGCCACGCTAAATCTTTCACTGCTACCTTCTCAAAATTAAAAAAAAAAGAAAAAAATTAAAATGTATTAGTTCACTTAAATTCTGTTGTTAAAAAATTTATCAATGCTCTGTAAAGTCTTTTTCTGTATGTAGTTTGATAAAAAATTAACATTCAAAGCTTACCATAATTTTGCCTTGGAAAATAAACAGACAACACAATCACATCGAATAATATCGCAGCAACATTAATAACTAATGATATAAGTACTGGTTCTTCACTTTCTTTGTTGTGTATTGACCATAGCAATACCAGAAAAAACATCAAATTATAAAAAAGATACGAATCAGGGCTCCAGTAACCTTGAATCCCCCATGTCGTAAAAACAAAATGAATTATGAATATTAACTGTAACAAAAAAAAAAATTCACTTTCATATCCAAGTAAGGTTGTTTCAAGACAACCCACAGATCATTAATAAACCTACTTACATGTAAAGGAGCACTTTTAACTCTCTCGTAGACTAATATATGTGTTGGTACATTTTGATCAGGCATATTGGCTATTTTTAAAAACTAAATGCTGTCGCTGAAAACCTTTCTTTATCTGATTAATTTTTCGTTGATTTGATGACAAACAATCACACGAGTTACGTAATCACCAAAACATCGTTAGAAAAAAAAAAGATCCCTCGTTGAATTTAATTATTTATGAAATCCGAAACCGTAGAAAAAGCACCACACGAAAACACTTCCAAGGATTTATTTTAATTCTTTAAAAAAGATTGAAACGGAAATTGAAAATAAGCTTCATTAAATATTTGAATAGGAATTTAATTTAAATCATTGTGACCAACTTAACAAATTAAAATTCCCGAAAGTCGCTTTTACCAACTTCTGAATAATAATTTCATTAACATTAATTTTCTCTCATTCATCAGCATTCATTCAATTTTACCTTGCCCACACCTTGTAATTATTCAAAATCACATTAGGAAACACAAAAAAAAATTCCTTATTACATAATAAAATGATTATAATAAGAAAAATACATCTAGTACTTTATTTATCTTGTGCATTTGTAGGTTTCGAATTAGACCAATCAACATTTAAAATAAGATGATCATAACCATGCCCATTTAACCCTTTAATGGCATTAGCAGCATCCTGTTTGCTCTTAAAATGAATGTAAGCAAAACCTTTGCATAATCCTGTTTGTTTGTCCTTTGCAAGAAAAATTTTCTGGACAGGTCCGAAAAACTTAATCAATTCCTCAAGATCTGCTTCCTGTGTGCTTTCTGATAAATTTGATATTCTAATAGCCCAAGCATTATCTCTGTGTTGATTTTGCATTGAATCTCCTCTTTTATTGCCACCTTCTCTCATAGACGGAGGGACATATTTGGTTCCTCCAGCTTTTTTATCATCTGCTTGAGGCATAGCCCCAGCAGGTGTCCTGTCACTTGTTCCTAATTGCTCAGGTCCTTTACCAGCACTAGGTAAGAATCCTGTATCCTTAAATGGACATTTAGTGGTCCAGTGATCGCCATTACAAGTTCTACATTTAACAACGCCTTTCTCTCCCATATTTTTCAATTTTTCCAAAGCATCTTCCTCGGGTTTGTCTTGCTCTTCTTTATTTGTAACAAACTGCATGAAGATATCTTCAGAAACAACTGTGGTCGCTGGATTAGGGCCTGGTTTATCATCAGCAGAAGCACCAAATTTTTTCCATGTTTTCCTCTCAGCTATTGCTCTTGATACGATTCTTTTTTCTACTTTATATGTTCGCACGATTTTAACTTTCTTATCATCGTCATTATACTTATATTCAGTAACGATTTTTGTATCCCCGTTAACTACTTCGGTAGGTGGAGGTAATGGAGCTCGACCTCCGTCATCGTTTTCCTCAACTTCATCAGCCCAAGAGGATTTGACTTTCTCAGGCATTCTGCAACATATTGCAATGATTAAATAAACGTAAGAAAACAAACGTGTGATGGACTATACGACAGAAAATTGACTGAATTTCAATTTATGTAAAATATATTACCTGACCGTACAACTTTATTCCAAAATGCGTTTAATTTTAATGCGAATGTTTGATTAATAAGGTCCACAAAACACAAGAGGTGAGGTTATCTTCCAACGTTGCCGTTATCGTTCAACGTGGCATATAGCGTTTAAATATCAGTCTAGTGATAGTGACACGCTTTTTAGCGTCACTTTTGAATCTTTAAGAGTTAATGAATCGTCAACTTTATTCGTTCTGGGTTAGGAAATCAAAGATAACGATTAAATAAAACTATAGTATTTATCCACAATTCAATAATTTATTCAGGCTTCATAAAGTATAATCAAATAATCAAAACGTAGTTTATCTGTACGGCAAACAAAAAATTATTTCTCACTGAAAAAAGCATAGAAGGAATACAAGCTAAATTCGGATAGAGTAAGAAGTTGAAATTACTACAGAAAAAATATAAAAAAAAGATTATTCTTTGCCGTTTTTGACATCTACAATAAACAAAGCTCATTTACCAACAGCAGCATTAATAAATTATACTGCTGATTTGACTTAAGGACATTTAAAATTTACCGGTTTTTATATTTATATTAATCACGAAGTTATTTTCATTCACAGTACCAAAATCAGTCAAATTATACAATATATATTCACAAAAAAGAAAAAAAAAAATGAACATCGTATTTATAAATTTGGGTTTTACTCTAAAACCTCACAAAAAATCAGGCACTATTTAATAAATTAAATTGGCAGTATTTCATTCCTCTTATAAACTTATTTAATTATAATAAACGCTTCAAAGAACGAATTAACATTAGTGCCGCCTCCATTGTACAAGGTGATGCAACCTTTAAAATTTTTAAAATTTAAAAAACTTTTTTTTAAAATTATGAGTTTTTAAAAAAACAAGTTGATCACTTCGTATTATTTTTTTTAAATCTTACAAATAAGCGAAAGCACGAAATTAGGCCTAACTCATAAACAAAACTGCATTTTATAGAAAGACATATTTGTTTCCTTTTTTTATAAAAATTTCCTAACCTTAAAAATAGGCCTGAATGCAGTTTTGTGTTATGTACAAAAAATGCAATCGAAAAAAATTTTTTGTGGTTTTTTTTCGTACTAGCATAAAATGCTACGATCGAGTATGATGTCCACCAAATGTGGTTTCACTCTGTTGATCACTTCCTGTGTTTTATCCCCGTTTTCTTCTTCTTGGCTGCTACCGTTGTGACAACACTGGGATATTGATTTGCATTGAGAACACGTAAGGCACGATACCTGATATGTTGTATTATTCTAAAAAAAAAAAAAAAGAAACATTCAAATTTAGATTTTTTTCTTGCAGGAATCAAGAGAAAATTCTTTTTTTATTATTCACCAATAATTTGCTGGAATCAGTAAGTGTAAAAGCAGAAACTCCCATCAACCAAGGATGATGCAGACACTGAGATACTGTGAGTCGACCGCTTGGTTTTGTTACCAAAGTCTGCATTATAAAATCCTGAGCACTGTTTGAAATACCGTCGAAGAATTCTTCAGGAAACCTAAAATTAAAAATAAATTATCTTAAGCTTTATTTAAAGCAAACTCCTAAAAAGTTTGTAATAATAAAAATTACTTACGTTAAATTACACTGTGATATATTGCAAAAAGTCTCTTGTTTGGTTTCACCTCCGAACGGACTATAACCAGTCAGCAAAACGTAAGCCAAAACCCCAATAGACCAAATATCTGTTTCTAAACTGATCGGTTCATAACTTAAAATCTCAGGAGCTAAAAAAAAGACAAAAGAATTCTCGTTAAAATTTTCAAAGCCGTAAATTTATTTTTTTAAGTCGTGTTGACAACTAATAAAAACAAAAAAAAACGTTTAACATCGCCTAATGGGTCTATTTTGTTTTTTTTATTAGTTTAGTAAAAGAAGAATAGGCATCGCTTCATTGTGGACACTATCACATTGCATTCAATAATTCAAGTTTTTTAAGGCATTATCATGATAGCAGTTAGAAATTTTTAAGTGTTACAAATTTTTTTGTGCAGCACAAAAATTTTTCCAGAATATTGTCTTGGGCTTAAATTTTTAAAGGATTTCTTCTTTTTGTTTTTCAACTCAAAAAGATTTTTCTAAGACCTTCAGCGTAAACATGATAAAACGTTTTATAAAACATCCCAAATTCACAAAATTGAACCATTCGTGGAAAATCTACTAACCTACATAATCTGGAGTGCCGAGTATTTCCCTAACATCGACCCCATTTTGTATAATCCTCGATATTCCAAAATCGCAGAGTTTAATTTCCCCTCCAGGATAATCTCCAGTCAGTAAAATATTTTGCGGCTTAATATCTAAATGAGCAATATTCCGCTCGTGGAGAAATTCCAAACCATGAAGGATTTGTTTTAATATTCGAATGGTTTCCATTTCTCCTAAACCTTCTTGGGCATCTACTATCCTTTGGAGTTCGCCGCCAGCGGCCCTATAACAACAACAAAAAATTAAATAAATAAGCACATTCACTACTTGCATGCAAATTTAAAATCTCGGACATTGCTCCCTTCAAGGTATACAATCAAAAGCCTAAACAACTGATTTCCTACAAAGATAAGAGGAAATATTTTTTTTTTCGTTCACTCCTCCCCTACTTACAATTCCAATACTAAAACCATTTCCACGTTAGTTTCGAATACTTCGTGTAACGTAACGATTCTGGAGCAATTTGAAGCCATTTGCAGCACAGCCACTTCGTGAACTATATCTTGTCTGTGATCTAGGAGCCTCCGCCTTTTTCTTATAAATTTGGCCGCGTATTCGATTCCCGTTTCTTTGTGTGTACATTTTCTCACCGCGGCGAATTTCCCCCTAGAAAAAAAAAAAGAAAATGATCGTTATTATAAACAAAATCGGTTAAGCTCGTTGGAGTGGATCGAAACCCGTTGACCTGATGCGATCGTGATGAGAGAACCGCAATATTGCCATGTGACATATCGCTTCCGGCGGAAGGAAGTCGTGAGCGCACGATCGAGATTATTGCATTAAAGGATCTTTATAATTTTTTTTTTTTGCCTTTGTAAAACCCGTTGACTGACACGGGATCCGATATTCCACGTGCTCTTGTCATGAGGTAAAATGTCAAAACATGGCGGAAGGAGGCAATAAAAGGATTAAGTAGGTTAGTGTTTCGTTTTTGAAAAAATTGCTAAATAAAAAGTGTTGTTAAACTGTAAACCACTTAATACTGAACTTAGTTTCAACTAATACGACAATTACACAAAAAGCCGCAGCCATGACAGTGAACGTGGCCATCCGGATAAACTGGAAAAGGAAACTTTCACACGAATTACGGAGGCTTCGTTTGAAATCTTCTGCTGTTCAAAAAGAAAACAAAATCGTTTTGGATACGGCCGGTTTTTTGTATAGCTTTGCATCATCGTTTTGTCTTTTTCGTCAGAAAGAAGAGGAATGATGATGCAAAGCTAAAAATTCTGATGCCGAATGATCAAAATTCTGTAGCCGAATTTAGTTCCATGTTTTGGCGCTGCATGTACAATTTACAGCCAATAGGAATCAAATGTTGAAGGCGGCCATGTTTTGCCAAGAAAACTGCAACTGTTATTGGCTCTGAATTTAAACACTAGCGACACAGGTGTTAAAAAATGAACTATTTTCGACGACATGATCGAGGACTAATCTGAGAGCAAAGATTCCGGACCTGTTTATAAGACCGTGATCCGGGCGGACGCGTCTGTCATGGCTGCGAAAAATTCTTCTGCAAAAAGCCTTGCTTATTAAAATAGGTATAATTTTTTTATAAGTAACTTGTTGCAACAGAACTGAAGCCAAATCAATCACGAAAAAAATGAGAAGAGTTTATTTTTAATGGCTAATAGTTGCAGGTCTGTTTTAATTTAGGATTTTAACCAAATAGGAAGCATCGATTGAAGCCACCTAGAAAAATTTGTTGATATTCACACATGGGGCTGGAGTGAGTTATGATAAGAGCATACGTGCATACCAAGGAATCAAGACACAAAGAAGCGTAGAAATTGAAATTTTATGCGAAAAAAATTTCATCACCTCAGCAACTGTTGCCAGGTACGTTTTTTACCATAACAACAGTTGCCAGGAATGTTCATCATCGTGAAAACGGTTGCCAGGGACTTTTATGAACATAGCAACGGTTGCTAGGGGCGTTTATTACTGTAGCAACGGTTGCCAGGGACGTTTATTATCAAAGCAACGGTTGCTAGAAGCCATTGTTAACATAACGTCGATTGATTAAGCATAAAAATTAGCATAATCATGACAATTTTGTGTTATTTTTCTTAAACACTGATGCCAATTTATTTTTTTCGTTAGCTCGGGCTCATTTTTCTTACATTTTTGAAAAGCTTCCTTATTTTTTATGTGACCTTCGGCTTAGGTACGGCTTCTGACGTTCTTTATCTTTACCCGTGCCCTTAACCAACCCACCATTAAAATTTTCATCTTGCACAAGAGCCCAACACCGTCTTTACACCCTACGTACAAATTTTAATTTACGTCATTACATAGTCTACACGTGACCAAAACGAAGGAAAGTTGAAATTACGCTAGAATTTTTTTTCTTCTTCTCCTTCTCCGTCCGTAATATTACCAAATGGTTAATAATTGTAGTAGTGATGATAATTACCAATCAAACGTCGGCAGCACTTAAAATTTAACATGGAAGTGAGAAAGTATTATTTTTTTTAATGACCATACTGAAGGTACGTTATTAAATAAGAAAAAAAAAGAAAGAAAGAAAAAAAACGATAACTCCGGAAATATGCATTAAGAACACTTTGTAAGATAAATATTAACTTGATTGATTATTCCAAAGAGCGTGTAATAAATATTTTTAGAATTAGCATCGGGCCTAAACCCTTTTATAAGTTGATTTTTTTAATAGGCAACCGTTAATGCAAATTTATAAATCTAAAAAAAAAAAAACCGAACTAATCGGATTATTACAATCAAGATGCATTTGAATGCATAAATAAAAATGAATGAATTGCGTTTTATCCGTTAATAATTACCATCAGGCTTCAACTTCCTAATAAATCACGCGTCTCGAGAGAAAAAAGTGATTTTTATACCACCAGGTTGTAAAAATTATATGTAGCTGGTTTTAGGCAATCAAGGTTAGGGCCTTTTATGGGAGTTTGTGTTTGTAAAGAGAAGGGAGAAGGGGTAGTCAGGAGCATTCGGGCCATACAGGCAACTACTAGGGGCGCCCAAATTTTCGGGACACCAAATTGAGGTTAAATTTTCCAATGGCAGCTAGTTTTAAAAAAATTCATAAGAAAAGGGCACCGAGATCAAGCTTTGCCTTGGGACTCCAAAAAGGCTTGTGACGACCCTGTGGGTTGTGTTGAGTCGGTTGTTTTCTTTTAACACCGGCTAAAGTCGTAAAAGCGATCGAAAAGAAGGTAATACAAAGGCAATTAAATTGATATTTTACAGGACAGTAAACATTCATTCGAGCATTGTCAAGGCTGGTGATATAAGAGCGGTGTAATATCATGTTGGTACCGCTGAACCGTGTTTCCGGCCTGTGTCTCTTGTCACTTCTTTTTTTTTGTTTTCTCTTTGGATGAACCGCAAAGACGTTGGGAGGTTTGAAGATGGATGAGTTTTGGTTTAGTGTGAGAAATCTAGGAAAATAAACCATTACAAAAGAAAATAAATTGCGGAGAAGTGCAAGAAAATTTTGCGGTAAATCCGTTCGTTCTGCTTTTTGAGGGTTTCTGTTTCCGGTTAGGATTTGAATCAGAGAAAGGTCCTGGGGCTATGAAGGATTTCAGCATCAGTTTTGCAAAAAGATTGCCATAATAACATTTCGTTACTAAGCAACGGTTACTATAGCTCTCAATCACCATAGCAACGGTTGCTAGGGAAGCTCGTTACTAAGCAACGGTTACTGTAGCTCTGAATCACCATAGCAACGGTTCCTATAGCTGTGAATCGCCATAGCAACGGTTGCTAGGGAAGCTCGTTACTAAGCAACGGTTACTATAGCTTTACATCACATTTCTTGTCTGTTAAAGATGAAAAATTTGCCGATCTCGATGTCAGCTTTTTAATTTAAGAATAATGACTTTCAAATTTAAAATCATGGCAGCTTCCAACTTGGGCTCGGACAATGACAAAGACTATTTACTGCGTTTACATCCACAAAATTCTCCTTGATAAATACAAAAATGTTTTCGAAAGGAAAAAAGAAAACAAAAACTTAAAAGCTATCGAAGAACGAGTTTAACAACACTATACGACTCCTCAAGGATACATTTGCGGATATTTATTTACCTACATAGGCTTTTAAATCAGCTGTAAGCAAATCCGTAACTAAATCATACACTAAAGAATGTTAAAAGCATACACGATCGTCTTTGTTTACTTTCGAGTCTTAAATAATAATAATAAAAAAAGAACAGAGATAGAAATCTTATATTTGGAGGTCATAACGCGAAAAACCGTATATAAAACCGGGGAGAAAATAATATGTAGGTTGCAAAAAAAAAAAACTTGGCCGATAACAAGTTTCTTTTCTTTTTTTGACAAAGAAACAAAAAAAAAAAAAAACTTGAATCCATTTATGGTATTTAGCAAATTCGAATGAAAAAGTATAAAAATTTTTTTTTTGTGGCGGAGACTTTTAATTTTTTGTTATTTAAAATTTAAATTCAAATCGTATCGTAAACTATTTTTTTTTTTAAAGATATGCATCGTTACTCAGCGATAAAGATAAATTCACATTAAATGTCGAATCAACTCTTTACATAATAATTAATACGAGGGCTAAGATGATTTAAGATGGAATTTTTAATGTTTGTTACTATTGAATAAACAATTATCGTTATTATGTGGATGCTGGAAATCGAAATGTTTCTGCAATAAAATAGAAAATAGGATCAGGATAGAAATTTCGGAACTATGTCTACGCCAAAGCAAGCAGCGGTTTCGCAGTTTTACCAGACAGGTCACTGTCACTTCATTTGCAACGAGATTCTTCTCCTCCTTCGAAAAACTTACCTGAAAATAAAAAATGAAAAATCGTTAGTGACATTATTATCAAAAATTAATTTTCAACATGATTAATATTAATAATACTAAAAAATAAAAACGAGAAATATTGGATTGTGAGTACGCTATACTATAATTATTGCAGGCCCCACGCGACTCAAGACTAAAAATAAGATAGGACAGTTTCAAAACCTTTGCAACGGTTGCTATGGGTTGGTATTACCTTAGCAACGGTTGCTATGACTCTGCATCACCATAGCAACGGTTGCTGCGACTTGATATCACCGTAGCAACGGTTGCTGTGACTTGATATCACCGTAGCAACGGTTGCTATGGCTGGCTGTCACCGTAGCAACGGTTGCTATGGCTGGATATCACCATGGTAACTTACTATTTCCGGGGGGGGGGGGGGGGGGGGGGGGCTATAAATATAAAATAAAAGTAGTTTTTTTAAAGAGAAAAAATACACTTACTCAACAAAAAAAATTAAACAAAAATTTCGCTCTTTAAAAAAAAAAAAAAAAAATACAGTTACGCATAACTGCTATTGCTGCTAAGATTTCTCACCTGTAAACACCGTGTTCTTTTGCACGGCTCAAATATCAGTCTTGTTAATAAAAAAAAAAATATGTCACTTCAGTTTGTTTTTAGTGTTTTTCGCAAACAAGAGCTTTGTTATGTCAAGATAATAAAACTCTTTTTATTTCAAATAAATCTCACCGTAACGTTGCTTAAAAATTCTACAAATTTTTTATATTTCCTTCAAAAAAAAAAAAAAAAAAAACATTTGTTTACCTTTGCAGCCAATAAAAAATAAAAAAATTTCACAATCAATTTACATGCTATCGAATTTCTAATTTTTCCTCAACTATTTTTACGGTTATTTCGGACTCGCAAAAAAAATTTTTTTTTTCATATCGCGGTTTCGAATGACCGCATTCTTTCGACGGGGCAATTCGCGACATTTCATACTGATGACGCGCCGATCGTAAATAAAAGAAAAGGAAAAAAAAATGAAGTGGAAAAAACAAAAAAAAATTCGATCTTAGCCAAAAGGTGATCCACCTTTTAATAGGTTTGATCGGTTCCGTTCGACTTTCTTCATTTAGCTTGAGGTAACTCGACCCTTCAAAAAAAAAAAAAAAAAAAAAAAAAACGTGAATTTTTGTGAATTTTACTTTTGCACGGATTTTTATCAATGGCCCCAATTTTTTCGAATTTTAGTCTCGGTCATGACCCATTTACAAAACAAAAATTATTATAATTTTATTTGTCGAATATATAATAATAATAAAAAAATCTAGCAGATTCTTGTTTTGGCTAACGACTAAAAAGTGCAACAAGGTGTTCGTTGTTCAAGGATAAGCGACTCTTACAAGGTCTAATGGAATTAGCATGTGGTCGCTAAGGACCGAGTTCATGCCGTCGCAATAATTACATTACAGGCTGGTTTTATAACGATTGTAAACAGGTTTAGGCACTTTTTATACAAAAAGCTTGACTCATTTTATTCTATTGTTAAGTGCATTATTCTTCTTCAAATCATAATTATAAAAAAAAAAATTATATCAGATTGCCCGACAGTCCTGCTTTTAAGGAAGAATTCGCTTCCTTAATGAATAATTGGAAAAAAAAAAATTGTCTAAGTGCACCGATGTTATCATTTTTTTTTTTTTTTAATATGGACGATCCGATTTTGGTCATTTTTACGACTTCCGCGGAAAATAAATGCGCGGAAATCGTTCTTCTTCTTCATTTTTTATTTTACTAATAGACGATTAGTGTGTGATTATATTAGAGCATAATGAGTAGTATCATATAACATGGAGCTCGGAGGCCATTTCTTTTGATTAATATCAAACGTAAACATTTTTTTTTTCTTACCTAGCCCGCATTATCTGCTTTCACGTATACTTATTAAGGTTATCGCAAATCTTTTGGTTATGTAACAAACCGCGTCTGTTTGAGTTCGGTATGTCTGAGTTTGTGTTTATAAAAAAAAAAAAAACGACGATGGGAAGTGATAGGTGTAAGTTGTATGAGAAAAAGGGTTGTTACGTAATTAAATCCTCTTACGGTTTTTTTATTATAATAAATCTTGTTACGGTGGATTTTCGCCATGGGCGGAACTTGGGGGGTCTTGGGGAAGTCTAGCTCCCTACCCCCCAGACAGGCTTGCTAGGTTTAAATATTTGATTTGTGCAACAACATTCATTTGTTTCTCAAACTTTCCCGAGCATAACTCCAACATTTCCCAAGGTCCCATTTCCCATTTGTCGCATTATGATTAAACAATGAAAATCCAATTCATTTTTTTTTAAATCTTTAACGTTGTTTATTTTTCTTCATTACAAAACAAAAACTATTTACAATGCTTTCATTCTTCATGTTGTTTGTATATTCAAGATTTGGCTCTTCCAAAAGGCGCAAGCAAAAAAACCCGCAAAAGCGAAATAAAATGGCTTCCACATTTTTCATTTTTACCGAGAAAAAAAAATTGCTTACATTCTAAGAAGACCGAGTGAACTACTGATTAGTTCATAAGCGCTCGGTCTTCTTAGAATGCGGATGAATTTTGTTTATTACTGAAAAACTTGAGAACGCAGAAGCGTTCATTAGTACGAGGAGCGCACTGGAATTTTTCCGCTATCCCAGTGGGCAAGTCTGGACTTGCTTCTAGAGAGCCTGAAAGGAAAGAGTCGCCAACTAAATTACTGCTTTTTAATTGGCTGTGACCAAACGTAAGTTAAGTACCGAGCAGGAAAAGACGGATGACGTCACCACCAATCAACGGAAGTCAATTTAGAACGATTTCGGTTACAGCCAATGACATGCCAGGGTTTCAATTCAGAGAGTTGGCGACTCTCTCCTTTCGGATTCTCTACGTTCCCCCCCGAAGCCTTTCAAAGCCTTTCTAAAAATCTCTCACAAAAAGTTCTCACGATTTTCGAAAGGGCCACAATCCCTCCTTTCCCTTGAAAAATTTTACTGTTTCGCCCATGATCTTTCGCGAGACTTTTTCAACAAAATTTTTTACTCGTGTCAATCATTGAACTAAATTCGCGTTGTGAGATTTCGAAAATAAAAAAAAAATTAAGCAAATTATTTTGGGTAATCTAATTATAATTTATTGTTTAATTAACTCGTCATGTTGCGTAATGTAAAGCGTTAATAAATTTAGAGAGGAAAAATAAAAAAAAAACAGATTGCGAATTCGTTTAATTTTTTTTCAGGGTCGACGCTTGTAGCGGAACAGTGAGGAATTTAGTAAGGTTTAAACTCCGGAAATTTTTTAATGATTACGTTTGATTGATCGCGAAAACGGATATCATCAGATCGAATGAAAAAATTATGCGGAAAATTTTTAGTTACTGGGAGAAATTTTTAACGATTTTTGGGATTCAGTAAAAATTGGAGGCTGCCAACGGCCGTAAACTTGGACTTGATTTAAAACGAAAAGAAAAAAAAACCTGAAAACTTTATTTTACCTATAAAAAAAAAATCCGAAATACTTTCCTCTCTTAAGTTGCTCGAGCAATATTAAAAATAACTGGTAATTTCTTATTCGGCTATTAATTTTTATCACCCAAATGCCAAGTGAAAATCATCAGTAGTAAATTTAATCGGCACTTTTGATTACCCTTAAAAAAAAAAAAGTTAATTTAAAAAGAATAAAAAACGAACTTGAGCGGTCTAACAAGAATTTCTTAAGCGGTCGATTCTTATTAGATCAATTAACTAAATGGATTAATCTTTAGTCCTAATTTGTCGGATTAATTATTCCGATGAAACAAATAATCAATTTTGATTCTTAATACTCCAAACCTCTCGCTTTTTTCTTACATTCAATTAAAATAAACTTCGCGTTAAAAAAAAAAAAAAATAAATTTCATTTTGATCTTTTCCCACCAAAAAATAATTATTTCCCAAATTTAATTAAGAAAAAATCATTGTCATCAAAATAATGCAAAACGGAGATATATATATGGGATGGATAATTTAAAAAGAATTTTTAAACAGCGGAGGTGATATATACATTTTTAAGTGGTCGACAATCAAGGTTGAAGTAGGTTGATATTCATACTCTCGAACGGATTTCGAGCCAATTAAAAAAGAAAAAATAATGGCTAAACGCCCCGAACTTGAAATTCGGATTCGGACCGTGAATGACGAATTTTTAAAATAAATTGACAACAATGCTGACTGGACTCCGCTAATGCAGCGAGAAAGTTTTTTTTTTTTTTTTTTTATAAAACAAACTATATAAATAAATGAAGGAAGAGAGTCACGACAGGATAATGCCAAGGAGTAAATATACATTATGAATTTGAATGGCGAGGCCAAAGGTTAAATGCCGAGCATTCCGAAATATTTTCGTCTCGGACCTTGCTTATTTTCGTTGTCCTTTGTTTCCACCTAGTAATCGCCTTCGCTTTCCTACAGGCGCCAATTAATAATAAATTATCTATTATTACATTACCTTTGGGTGGTTTTAGTGATTCGGAATAAAAAGATTTTAATCGATGAGTTCTGCTACGCGATTGAGGAAGAGGATAGCTTGGAGTCATTTTTTTTAAAAGTGCACTCTGGGTTTTTGTTTTTAATTAATCGAATCGGTTTTGGCTTAATGATCCTGACAAATATTGTTTGAACTTTTAACGGTTTTTATATCGGTCCTTTAATCAGCCCGACGGCTTTGTAATTCGTTTTCGGATTAATTATTAACCGAAGGCAGTATGGGTTAAGGCTAAATTTTGTCTTATTGGTTTTGATTCATTTTGAAGCATTCAAAGAATTTTTAGGGCTGGATAATGGCGTCATTGCTCGAATTGGCATGAACTCGGCTTTGTTGTGGTTTTGAATTTTTTTGGAATTTTTCTCCTTGAAAAATTTGTTCGACAAGAAAAAATTATGAAAGGATTTGTTCGAAACGAAAAAATTATGAAAGGATTCGTTTGACAAGAAAAAATTATGAAAGGATTTGTTTGTCAAGAAAAAATTATGAAAGGATCTGTTTGAAAAAAAAAATTATGAAAGGATTTGTTCCACAAGCAAAAGATATGAAAAGATTCATTCAACAAAAAAAATTATGAAAGGATTTGTTCGACAAGAAAAAATTATGAAAGGATTTTTTTTGTCAAGAAAAAATTATGAAAGGATTTTTTTTGTCAAGAAAAAATTATGAAAGGATTTTTTTTGTCAAGAAAAAATTATGAAAGGATTTTTTTTGTCAAGAAAAAATTATGAAAGGATTTTTTTTGTCAAGAAAAAATTATGAAAGGATTTTTTTTGTCAAGAAAAAATTATGAAAGGATTTTTTTTGTCAAGAAAAAATTATGAAAGGATTTGCTCCAGAAGAAAAATTGTGGAAGGATTTGTTCTACAAGGAAAAGTTATGAAAGGATTTGTTCCACAAGCAAAAGATATGAAATGATTCATTCAACAAAAAAATTATAAATGGATTTGTTCCACAAGAAAAATTTTGGAAAGATTTGTTCTACAAGGAAAAGTTATGAAAGGATTCGTTCCTCAAACAAACGATATGAAAGGATTGGTTCAACAAAGAAAATTATGAGAGGATTTATTCCACAATCAATAATTATGAAAGGATTTGTTCCACAAGCAAAAATTATGAAAAGGATTTGTTTGTCAAGAAAAAATTATGAAAGGATTTGTTCGAAATGAAAAAATTATGAAAGGCTTTGTTTGTCAAGAAAAAATTATGAAAGGATTTGTTCCACAAGCAAAAGATATGAAAAGATTCATTCAACAACAAAAATTATGAAAGGGTTTGTTCCACAAACAAATGATATGAAAGGATTCGTTCAACAAAAAAAATTATGAGAGGATTTGTTCCACAATCAATAATTATGAAAGAATTTGTTCCACAAGAAAAAATTAAATGAAAATTGTTTCGACAAGAATAAAATGCCGACGTTCTAGCTCTGAAGCACATATTTTTTTATAACGTTTCTTCAGAGATTTTTTCAATTTTTAACTGATAAATTTTTTTAACCCAACATTCTTGTGAATTTTGAAAATATTTATTTTTTTTTTTGTGATAAAATTTTTTTGGGAAGAATTTGAAACAATAAGTCGACAAAATCAAGATAGGACAAAATATTTTTTCTCTAAAAAAAACCATAAATTCTTTAATATGTAGGAAGACATTGAGTCTCGGATTTTATTTAAGCTAATAAGCCCAATAAACTTTTTTGTGGCAAAAAATTAAAAAAATGAATGAATGCTTAAATACCATTCACATGCCCGTATGAAGACGTACGATAACCGGTAAAATGAATAATAAACAGATAATAATTAAAAGATCGCATAATTAATGATAATTATTAAATAATCCCCTCCTTAATAAATAACATCATTAATGATTAATATACACTTTCGAGTGTGAAAATTATTAATTTAAAAAATTTATTATAACATCGTACAGGAAATACAAAAAAAAATTTTTTAAATTTCCTAATAAGAAATCTCGAGGCTTTGAAAATAAATGAAGGACACGCTGCAAAGTTCAATTACGTAATACTAATTAAATTCGAATCCCCCCCCTTTCCCGAAAAAAAAAAAAAAAATGTCGATCCCACGTTTAATCGGATGAACAATGCCAAATGAATCATACGTGTACGCCGGCGACGAGATGGGGATTGACGGAAATTGGCCGCATGTTGCGGGGAATTTCTTGCACATCATACGGGGATAAAAAGGGGCGTCCCACCAATGGTGTGGCTATAAGCACAACGTCGCGACATATATTGTCGAATGTTGTCGACACGTGGTCCGAATTCCGATCTTGTTCTTGAAAATTAAAAAATTCTCTTAAAATAACAACGCATTCCTGGGTTTGTTTTTTGTCATCACGTTTGCAAGGTGCCTTGTTTACCTGCCAAAAAATTTTCAAATTCCGCAATTCGATCCGGACCAAAAATTTTTATAACTCATTTTTCGGGATATATATGGAATAAAATAAACACTTACGGTCAGTAGTTGCAACACCATAAACAATGATGTTGCAAGATGACACGGTGTTAATTATACGCCTGACTGGTCCCTATAACTTTTAACATGTCAAGATCATGTGTGGGATCTAGTTATATTGCTTTATTCAAGGGGAGGCAAGCCCGGATGGGACGAAAAGAAATTTAGGCAGTGTCAATATTCCCGATAATGGGATTTTATTGGCCATTGGCACACACAATTCATTTCGGTCTTGAAATCGTAAAGCACGATGTTACCAAATATGGTTTCGTTTTTTTTTTGTTTTTTTTGTTTTATGTGCGTGTACAAACGTTTTGACAATTCTTGGTTAAGTGTTAAGAGATGAAATTAAATTGCGTAAACGTTTTTTTTTTTTTTTTAAACATGGTTATCCTTTTTGTGTGCGCTATGATCAATGAAATTAAATCGCCCATATAAGCCAAGACATGGGATGAATTATCTTTTGTGATTTGTAATGTGAAATGAAGGGTTTATTTTATTTATTTTACTGAAGGTGTCAGATTGAGGTCTTGGTTCGTTTTTTTAAAGAAAGAAGTTTCAGGGTTAAAAAATTGATTAGTTCGAAGTGTAGCCAATTTTTGTATTTTTTTATTAATTGTCGGAGGTTTTGATTTTGATTTTGACTACGTTCTACGTCTAGACTAGAAAATGGCTCCTCCGAGAAGAGCCAATCAGAACTTATTCCGTCGGTAGCTGTTCTCCCCCATCTAGGACTCTAGCGGCCACCAAATTGGAGATCATGGCAACTTCCAGTTTCCCTTATGTAGTAAAGACCTGCACTGGCCGAAAAATAACGGCCCGAACCCGACCCGAACCCGACTCCAAATTTTTTCCTCAACCCGAACCTGACCCGAACCCGATCCGGTTCGGGTCGGAATTCGGGTTGCAACCCGAACTGAAACCCGAAACTTTCTCTAGTTTAAAAAGTTGAAACTTACTGAATGACTAGTTATTAGAATGATTATATGACGTTCCCTATCTTCCGCTCAAAACTCTGGTACAGCAAAGTCGAGTGCGGAGGCCCGGAGGACTTTTTTTAAAAATTGCGGCAGAAATTGAGTAGAAAAATCTAAAATAAGAAATTGAGAGAAAAATCTCCAACCCGAACCCGACCCGAGCCCGACTCCAAATTTTTTCCTCAACCCGAACCCGACCCGAACCCGACCAAACCGAACCCGAACCCGACCCGAACCCGACTTCAAATTTTTTTCTCAACCCGAACCCGACCCGAACCCGAAACCCGAACCCGAGCCCGGCCCGTGCAGACCTTTATTATGTAGCAGACAACTAATCAAAGTGTCCACTCCCTAATCTCAGCGGCTCGTTCCTACATTCTTCCAAAGGTAAACAGCATGACGCGTTAAAAGATACAAAATCAGGAAAAATAAATAAGGGCCACCCTCAGATCGCATGAAAAAATAAAAACCCCTAAAGGATATAAAAGGGTTGAGTTGACTCACTCATCAACACTCACCCCTTTTCACTAATAACAAGCCGTACCATTTTTCCCTCGTATGACTAAGAGATGAAAAGAAATCGGCACGCGACATCACTTACTTTTTCGATTGCTTGATAAGCATCCGTTTCAAATTGAACACACGTCAGCTTTATTCATTGTAATTACTTCCTGGGAAAATGAACAAAAAAAAAATTTTTCGACCGTTCAGCATTTAAAAAAAACACAAAAGTTCTCTCTCACCTGCTACGGCAATAACCTAGCTTCCGGAATTGATGTGACATTTATTTCAAGGTAAAAGCAGTAAAAATAATAAAAAGGAAACGGCAAGACATTAATAAAATATCGAGCGGGGTTTTTAAAAAAAAAAAAAATTTCCAATAAAGCGAAAACCGATAAAAAAGACAAAAAACTGGACGTAACGGCCTAAATTTTATGTCAAGGTTTGATTATATCCTCAGACCTAACTTGGTCATATGAATGTGTCATCGATCTCACCAACACGAATACGGGACGTATAATTGCAATTCATTTGATTTTCCGCCATTTTTTTTTATTGGAGTTTGTTTTGGATCCGTTTGGAGAGAGTGAACCGTATGAGGAGTTGTTTTGGCAAAATGATTTTGAAGTCACTTAGGTCTGCTAGTTGCTAGTAGGGAGTGCACACTTCATTGAGTCGTCTGCTACATAGGAGTACGCCATTTTGAAAACTAGAAGCTGCCATGTGGCCGCCAAGAATCTGCCAAACGCGACGTTCGAGATCATGGCAGCTTACAGTTTTCAATATGGCGTACCCCTATGTAGCAGACGACTCATCGAAGTGTCCACTCCCTACTCGGCTCTCTAGTTGCTAGCTGTGATGCTTGCAGGAGATTTAATTATCAATCCCTTTCCTCATTGCATCTTAGTTTACTAAAATACTATAATTTAATTCAACTTCATTAAACATCAGCTTCCTTTCAAGAGTTGTCATTACTCCTTTTATAATTTCACGGGGCGCTCCCATTCCCCCGTCAAACAAATTAACTCAGCCCTTATAATTCACCACGTATAAATTTTCAATTCAATTATGAAACATTAAAAAAGTGAAATTCACGCCCTCACTTATTAAAGTAATTTCCTGTTATATCCCCCTGAATCTTTATATGAAAGCTAAGCCCTCATGGCTGTGATTCTTATGAAAAACTAACACTGTCATTTACAAAACTACTACGTGGGGGATACGTCAAAATTAAAATGATTTCCCTTCCTCGTTCTTTTCTTCTTGTTTTTTTTTTTTTCAAATATGAAAGAAGTAGTCGAAAAAAAAGTAACATAACTCGCTGCTCACGATTCCATTGTATGTTACGTTTTGCATAAAAAAGTCGCATGTCACACGAATGGCACCATTGTCATATTTATACGTTGTGAGGATAACCATCAAGGAATAATGGTAATACTGGTAATAATAATGAGGAACCATCAATTTTCACTGCATTTTTCGAAATGACTCACGTTTGTGTTTAATGACTTGTACCGGTTTTACGGATGTCGCTCAGACACTGGATTAGTAGGAAGGAGAGAGAGGCATGGCTATTCATGTTTTAGTGCTAAAGATATTCGTTAGTGCGCAGTGTGCAGAACCGGGAACTTATGATTTCGCACCAAGCTCTGCTTGGAGATTGGCCCAATCCAGAATTAAAGACCTGCACGGGCCGAAAAATAACGGCCCGAACCCGAACCGAATTAAAATTTCAAAACCCGAACCCGACTCCAAATTTTTTCCTCAACCCGAACCCGACTCCAAATTTTTTCCTCAACCCGAACCCGACTCCAAATTTTTTACTCAACCCGAACCCGACCCGAACCCGACTCCAAATTTTTTCATCAACCCGAACCGAAACCCGAAACTTTCTCTAGTTTAAAAAGTTGAAACTTACTGAATGACTAGTTATTAGAATGATTATTTATCGTTCCCTATCTTCCGCTCAAAACTCTGGCCCGGAGGACTTTTTTTTTAAATTGCGGCAGAAATTGAGTAAAAAAATATAAAATAAGAAATTGAGAGAAAAATCTCCAGCCCGAACCCGACTAAAGACCTGCACGGGCCGAAAAATAACGGCTCGAACCCGACCCGAATTAAAATTTCAAAACCCGAACCCGACCCGAACCCGACTCCAAATTTTTTCCTCAACCCGAACTGAAACCCGAAACTTTCTTTAGTTTAAAAAGTTGAAACTTACTGAATGATTAGTTATTAGAATGATTATTTATCGTTCCTTATCTTCCGCTCAAAACTCTGGCCCGGAGGACTTTTTTTTAAAATTGAGGCAGAAATTGAGTATAAAAATCTAAAATAAGAAATTGAGAGAAAAATTTCAAAACCCGAACCCAACTCCAAATTTTTTTCTCAACCCGAACCCGACTTCAAATTTTTTCGTCAACCCGAACCCGACCCGAGCCCGAAACCCGAACCCGAGCCCGGCCCGTGCAGACCTTTATCCAGAATTGGTCCTTGGCCCCATCCAGAATTTTTTTCTGGCGCCGTCACTGAATCATCATCGATGACTGACTTCATAAAATATTTTTTTAAAAAAAATAGCCATCTCATATAACAGAAGCCGTTCCATTTACAACCCAATACCATTTAAGTCCACCGTAAAAAATTAATATCAAAAACGATCAAAAAATTCAAACGAGGACGATGAATTATTGTACAAAAAAAAACGACCAATGCGCTTCAGGGTTCCCTCCCAAATAAACGTGACAAAAAAAAAACAACCGTTGAGTAATTATTATTACCAAGACCAACATTTTTTAACCATTTTTTTTTTTTTCAGCATTCGGTAACGTACGAAAACATGACTCATGCTCGCAATATATATTTGAACGTTGAGTGGTACCCAAGGCAAGCTCGCCGATACATCAAATAAGGGTCTCTTCAACTATTCAAATGCAGAGTTGCCGGTATGAATCGGTGGAACAAGGTCGTTCGTTGCCATAAAAACTGGATTTATATTTTATACGTATTATTATGCAGGAATCGACCAAACTATCTATTATAAAATAGGTGTTTCTCATACTTAAAGGCGATATATGATGCACGAGAAATAAAGAAGACGAAAAAAAATTTCAAATCCATCGTACATCAAGCGAATCGTTTTTTATTCTCCGCCATTTTAATGTTCTTTTCCCATCATATCGAAAACCTGAAGTTTTTTTTTTTTTAAAAATCATTTCGGATGAGTTATGTCAGTTTTTAGGCGTTTTGATTTGTGTTAAGCCTACGCCATAAGCTAAACATAATTTTCTTTTTTAATTTCATTAGTTTTTGAAATTTGCTATTATTCGGAATGACTTATTAATTAAAGTAATTAACAAAAGGGTAATAGAAAACTAGCTCAGATTTCGCGAGGCATTTTAATTTTAAATACAATATCATGATTGTATTCATAAAGAGAAAAGATCCGCGCGGAGTCTTTTTTTTTTGTTCTCATAGTCAAAAATTTATACCATAAGATTCCGCTAATTTATTATAAAGCGAACCGTTAAAAAATGTTAGACGGGCAGCCATGCCTGACGATGAACATTTTTCCCATGTTAAGAAATCGGGGGGTTTTTTTTTTGGTAGAAGAAGGAAAATTAGCACAAATCAAGTGTAGCCATGATGGGGGAGTTTGAAAAATAAACAAAAAGAATTGTTATGAGGGAAATTGAAATTTGCGCTTTGAATGAGTGAATCGATTATGTCAAGATGGTTGATGTAATTTGCCAGATTATTATCACATTATTCGGTCTCTTAAGCAGAGATTTTCTAAGAGAATTTACTATTATTCAGTTATTAGGTGTGTGAGATTATGTCAACGTAAAAAATGGCTTGATCTTTTGTTTATATCAAAGTTTTCTCCTGTTTTCTTAGGCAAAACTATCTTTCATGCTCAATCTAAGCTCTCTCCTTGCCCTAATTGACTGCATCAAACCCTTTTTCTAGCTAGTCCAATATTTTCAGGTTTGCCTAGTCGAACACATTTTTTCATAATTATTTGTTGTCGAACAAATCTCTTCACAATTATTTGTTGTCGAACAAATCTCTTCACAATTATTTGTTGTCGAACAAATCTTTTCACAATTATTTGTTGTCGAACAAATCTCTTCACAATTATTTGTTGTCGAACAAATCTCTTCACAATTATTTGTTGTCGAACAAATCTTTTCACAATTATTTGTTGTCGAACAAATCTCTTCACAATTATTTGTTGTCGAACAAATCTCTTCACAATTATCTGTTGTCGAACAAATCTGTTCACAATTATTTGTTGTCAAACAAATCTCTTCATAAATGTTTCTTGTCGAACAAAATTTTTTCAAAATCTTTCACAAATTGTTCTACAACTTTTTGTGCCAACAATTTATTCTAAATTTTTTTTCCAACAATATTTTCTGTATTTTTGTTTATAAAGAAACTTTCTGAATTTTCAGTTTTTGAAGAAATATTTCCATAATTACTTCTTGTCGAACAAGTCTTTTCACAATAATTTCTTGTCGAGCAAATTTTTTTTAAAAATCTTTTACAAATTGTTTTATTAGTTTTTGCTGCCAAACAATTTATTCTGAGTTTTGTTTTCGAACAAAAGTTTCCATATTTACTTCTTGTCGAACAAAATTTTCCATGATTGTTTCTTGTCGAGCAAATCTTTTTACAATTCTTGTAGAACAAATCTCTTCATAATTATTTCTTGTCGAACAAATTTCTTTATAATGTTTTTTCTCAAGCAAAATTTAGCTCAAAAAGCAGACGAAATAATTTTTCCCCTTTTCCCCCAACCGAGTACAAATTTTTGATTTATTGCAAAGGGTCCTTTTGCAAGACATCGACCCGTATTATTACAAAAACCGCAACTGAAAAACCGGCAGATGGTCAATCCCTCATATTATATAACAAAATATTACTATTTGCTTTGTAATGTTTAAATTTTTCCTTTTATTTACACTTAACGGTATTAAAATTTAAACAGGGGGTGTCATTTTTCAATAAAAATTAATTGCACGCACACTTGAGATTCAAGTGTACGGATCATTATAGTCATTCGCCAATAGAGCTTCGAAAACAAATATACGTTGCGCAAAAAAATTTCATGTAAGAAAAAAAAAAAGGTAAGAAAAGTAATATCAAAGAGCAAACTCCGTTATCTCGGTTAACTCGTTTCGTCATTGCAATTTCAAGTTAGACAATAAATTGTGCTAATATTTGCCGAAGCATTACAAAAACTTCGCGGGGCTAACCATAAGAATGTAGCAGGCAGGCGCGTTTTCTGCATATTATTAAGCTGGCAGATGTATCCGAATGTCGTAACTATCGCGCCTACTCATTTCATTTTTTTTTATCGTGAATTAATTGTTCGCGCCAAATAAAGGTCTCTTGTCAGGTTTTTTTTGTGTCTAGAGAATTGTTGGGAAAAAACAAAAATATTTCGCGTTTTGATAACAGAATGGAAATTTTTCTTAAAATAAATTCATTTTAGTTTAAGTTCTCTTTCAGTGTCCATTTCTTTGCTTGAGCGTCCACTTTCTTGCTTAGGTGTCTACTTTCTTGCTTAAGCGTCTCTTTTCTAGCTTGAGAGTTCAATCTCGTGCTTGAGCGTCAATTTTTTTGCTTGAGCGTCAATTTTCTTGCTTTTTAGCGTCATTTTTGTTACTTAAGAGTCTATTTTCTTGCTAAAGCATCTATTTTCTTGCTAAGATGCCCATTTTCTTAATTGAGCGTTTCTTTTCTTGCTTGAGCGTCATTTTTTTTTGTTTGAGCGTCAATTTTTTTGCTTGAGCGTCCATTTTCTTTCTTGAGAGCTCAATCTCTTGCTTGAGCGTCAATTTTTTTGCTTGAGCGTCCATTTTTTTTGTTTAAGCGTCAATTTTTTTTGCTTGAGCGTCTATTTTCTTGCTGAAGCATCCATTTTCTTGCTTAGATGCCCATTTTCTTAATTGAGCGTCCATTTTCTTGCTTTTTAGCGTCATTTTTGTTACATTAGCGTCCATTTTCTTGCTAAAGCGTCACCTTCCTTGATTGGGCGTCTCTTTTCTAGCCTTAGCGTCCATTTCCTGACTTTAGCAATTCCAATATCCGAATAATTTTCCCAATATCTTCTGCTGCAAAACCAATCCTTGAAAAACATTTTTCCTTAATTCATCAAATCGCCCTAGAAATTTTTTAATCCAACCATTAATACTTCATTATAAAACCTTTAAAAACCGTTAAAAAACGGAATTAAATCGCCTTCACATTTATTAAAATGTTAGAAAAAATGTCGGAGAGATGAGTTAGAAGCTCATTTAATAAATGGCCAAGGTCTTCGAACTGAAATAGAAAAGGTGCCGCACGAATCTATGGATCTTGTTAACTATCAAGACAGATTTCTATTGTCTTTGTTATTCTGTAATAGAGCATATCCATCCTTTTATAACGTCCGCAATTGCAAAATTCTCTGCGGTGGGAATCTCCAACGGTTTTTTTCTTTTTCTTCTTTTCGGTGTTTCTTTTCTCTTATCTCAAACGTTTTATCTAAATCCATTATGTAATTACAATTCCCTCGGGTTACGATAAATAATCATCTTAAACTCTTTTTCCCGAATTCTTCCGATGCGTGTTTTAACTTGTCTTAAGACGCTAACAGCGCCGAAAACCAAAAAAAAATTTTTTTTTGTACAAAGGCGTGTTTTGATTTGATGGGCAACATGCGAATGCGAGACATGTCTGATAGATGATGTTTCGAAATATTAATTGCGACTCTTTTGAGTGAAACCTGCGTGTCGTTTCCAAGTAGGAGGATAAGTGTAGGTTTGTTTGGCACCTCATCTCCATCATGTCTCCTGGCCAGCAGGGTTTTTCTCGTTTTTTAATAAAAAAAAAAATAAGAGAAGAAATTGTACGATATCCCTATGAATGAAAGTTCAGGGGTAGAACCTGGTACCTTACACAAAACAAACAGAGCTCTAGACGGCTTGGCTGGGACCTGTGAGGTAGCTAGAAGCTTTGGGTCTTGGTCTACGACTAATCTACAAGGTATTTTTTTTTCAAATCGCACTAATAGAAGTGGATTCCTTCCCAATTTTCCCGGATTAGGGTCTAAGAGGAGGAATAAAGAATTTCAGGGATTCAGGGACTTATTAAAACTAAAGAAAATATCTTGACTTTCATTTTTACAGATTTTCTAGCTTTAAGCAACTGTAATTTTAATAGACAAACAAAATTTTAGATATTTTTTCTTGCCTACCAAATTTTTTTATAAATTTTCTTGTCCACCAAATGTTTTGATAATTTTTTCTTGTTGACTAAATATTTGATAATTTTTTCTTGTCGACTAAATATTTGAAAATTTTTCTTGTCGACTAAATATTTTTATAATTTTTTCTTGTCGACTAAATATTTGATAATTTTTTCTTGTAGACTAAATATTTTTATAATTTTTTCTTGTCGACTAAATATTTGATAATTTTTTCTTGTCGACTAAATATTTGATAATTTTCTCTTGTCGACTAAATATTTGATAATTTTTTCTTGTCGACTAAATATTTGATAATTTTTTCTTGTCGACTAAATATTTGATAATTTTTTCTTGTCGACTAAATATTTGATAATTTTTTCTTGTCGACTAAATATTTGATAATTTTTTCTTGTCGACTAAATATTTGATAATTTTTTCTTGTCGACTAAATATTTGATAATTTTTTCTTGTCGACTAAATATTTGATAATTTTTTCTTGTCGACTAAATATTTGATAATTTTTTCTTGTCGACTAAATATTTGATAATTTTTTCTTGTCTACCAAATTTGTGATAATTTTTTTGTCTACCAAATTTTTTTATAAATTTTCTTGTCCACCAAATATTTGATCATTTTTTCTTGTTGACTTGTCAATTTTGAATGAATTTCCCTTGCAAAAAAAAAAAATTCCGTATAAATTTTTACTATTTGCGAAAAAAGGTACTTCCACAAATTTTTGTAAAAATAGTAATTTTTCAGGATTTAGTTGGAAAAAAAGGCTAAGTTGAATCCCAGGAATCGGCAGCAACTGTAGACCTACAGCGGCTCAAAAGACCTTGGCTTGGATCTCCAAGGAAGATTTAAGAGTTTTCGCTTCATGACCACTCTAGAAATTTAGGCTTTAAAGGCCAATAACTAACAAAAATTTTGGCTCTGATTTGCGGCAGCTCTAAAGGCTTCTTTCTAGATCTTTAAAGACTTTGGCCGCAGCTAAAAATGGCACTAATGGCCTTAGCTTGGGCCTGCAGGGACTCTAAAAGTTTTGACGGCACTAGTGACAACTCTAGAAGCTCTAGAAGATCTTTTAAGGCCTTTACTTGGCTTAAAATGGTTTTAGAATATTTAGTTCGAATCTGCCACGGGTTTAAAAAACAAAAATCAATCAAAAAAGTCCCTAAAATATGGACAAAATCGAAACTGATCCCTGCTTTTGATTCATAAATTTGAATAGGGACATTTTTAGGGTGAACGATCTAGTGCTGCACTGCGGATTGACCTTTATATATCCCCATATAAAACAGCTGATCTCATTGTTCCTTTAAGTCCCCATGACATTTTAATCCAAGCTGTAATCCCTAACATATACCAGGGCACCCATAAACCGGCGCCGTTGCTTGATCCCGGAATAAATTCATTTTTTTTTTTTTAATGAAAGGAGGAAAGGAAAATGTTCTGTTTTGTTTAGACGTTCTGTTGCGTGATATGAAGAATAGGAACCGTGAGACTTAAAGTGAAAGTAACTGATCTTAATTAAGACGGCTTTGGAAATGGTTGTTTATCACATTTCATTCGCTGTAAGCTTAATTATCGCAAATGATTCCGATCTTTTGTCAATTGTTTGCAATTGCGATATTTTTATTTTTTATTTTTAATTGTGCTTTTGTTGCACGGGAAGAGATCACGAGTTAGGATTTTAATCCGCAGGGAAAGTGCATAGGAGATCAAGTTTCTAATTAGAAAAATTTTTTAAAGAGCGTCACGTTGTCTGTGTTTGTCAAGGGAGTGTTTCCCTATTTTTTTATTCCATATGGTGTGAGGAGATTAAAAATTTAAATCGATTTTTTTTTTTGAGCTTTACTTTGGGTGAAATTACAATTTCTAATCCTGTCAGCTGTTGTGCAAGTTGGAAATCGTATTAAGGATATGGTTTCTTGAATTTTAATGGAAATGAAAAAAAAATTTGTATGGTTTCCATCAGGGTTTTTATCATGATAAGACTTGAGTATTTTTATAATCAAACGAAATTGAAGCCCACAGCTACAATTTCTTGTCAAGCAAATTATTTTGAAAATTTCTTGTCGAGCAAATTTTTTTGAAAATTTCTTGTCGAGCAAATTTTTTTGAAAATTTCTTGTCGAGCAAATTTTTTTGAAAATTTCTTGTCGAGCAAATTTTTTTGAAAATTTCTTGTCGAGCAAATTTTTTAGAAAATTTCTTGTCGAGCAAATTTTTCTAAAATTTCATGAGAAGCAGTTTTTCAAGTTTCTTGTCAAGCAAATTTTTCAAGTTTCTTGTCAAGCAGATTTTTCAAGTTTCTTGTCAAGCAAAGTTTTGCAAAATGTCTTGAGGAGCAGTTTTTCAAATTTCTTGTCGAGCAAATTTTTCATTTCGGTAGCTGCGAGGTAAACAATCCGATGTACGTCACAGACACTCGAATAAGAAGACGATCGACTCCATATAAATAGTAAACATTGAACGGCCATCTTAGAGCGCGGCTCGTGACGTATGTCGGATAGTTTACCTCGCAGCTACCGATTTCTTGAGGAGGAAATTTTTCCAAAATTTCTTGTCGAGCAAAATTTTTCAAAATATCTTGACGAGTAAATTTTTCCAAAATTTCTTGTCGAGCAAATTATTTTGAAAATTTCTTGTCCAGCAAATTATTTTGAAAATTTCTTGTCCAGCAAATTTTTTTGAAAATTTCTTGTCGAGCAAATTTTTTTGAAAATTTCTTGTCGAGCAAATTTTTTTGAAAATTTCTTGTCGAGCAAATTTTTTTGAAAATTTCTTGTCGAGCAAATTTTTTTGAAAATTTCTTGTCGAGCAAAATTTTTCAAAATATCTTGACGAGTAAATTTTTCCAAAATTTCTTGTCGAGCAAATTTTTTTCCAAAATTTCTTGTCGAGCAAATTTTTTTCCAAAATTTCTTGTCGAGCAAATTTTTTTCCAAAATTTCTTGTCGAGCAAATTTTTTTCCAAAATTTCTTGTCGAGCAAATTTTTTTCCAAAATTTCTTGTCGAGCAAATTTTTTTCCAAAATTTCTTGTGGAGCAAATTTTTTTCCAAAATTTCTTGTGGAGCAAATTTTTTTCCAAAAGTTCTTGTCGAGTAAATTTTTTTCTGCAATTTCTTGTCGAGCAAATTCTGCCAAAATTCTGAATAAATGTTCCTGAACCAGAAAAAACTGCACAAAATTTCAGCCACAAAAAAATTATGGAGAAATTTTTTTAACATTAGTTACCTACAGTAAATTTGTAAATTAAAATTTTTTATTGTTGTGCCTAAAAATCTTACTGCTCAAAAAATTCGGTCATTTATTCGGGCCCCCTCATCCTCACTAAATAATTTTAGCCCCAAAGAAATGTCCTAGCTACGCTAATGTATACAGCATCATAGGCCTGCTCAAGAAAGAGAAACTCGATTACATCCGCGTCTTTTCAACTTGCTTCTTTACATATGGAGAATGCCATGAAATCGAATTTTATGCATTTTGATTATTGTTGAATTGAAAAAAAAAAAAAAAAAAAATACACAGGAGATAAATTGAATTTGTTTAGATGCGTACCTTAAGACTCTAGATTGATAATGTAACGAGATGACTGAATGATTTTCCTATTTCTTTGTTTTCATCTCCTGACCAAGTCCTACTTTTTTGTATATGGCTATTGCATGTCACACATGGCATTCCATTATTCAAGATCGTATAATTCATATTCAATCTCCCTTTTTATAACGAACAGCATCCTGAAAGTATATTTCATTGTTTTTAGGGCGATCTTATCCGATTGATACAGAGTGGTTCAGTTATTTTTTATATAAGGATAATTTTTTTTTTACCTTGAAAAGAGATTAAAATCATCTTTGGAAAAAATAACTGGCTATTCAAAATGGATAAAAAAAAATATATATATATATCGATAACGTTTAATTGCTTTGGCCATAAAAAAAAGTCTAGAAATCAAAAGGTTATCGCAATCACCTGGGAATTTAATATAACATGGAAAGATTGCTCGATATGGACAAAAAATGTTATGTTTTTATTTCCGTATATGATCTATGCAGATTTCTTTTGAAGAGAAGGATTTTAGATATTAATCTTTATGGATTGAGCTAATATTTTAATGGGGAAATATCGGCGAATTTTTTTTAAATATGATTTCCGGTTCGTACCAGAAAAATTAAGAGCTGGCTAAAAGGAAAAAAGTGTCTACATTGGTCTTGGAAGGCCAATACCTGAGATTTGCAACGGCTGACAATTAGTGATGAACTTAAGACAAGACAAGAAGTGCATGGTTCTTGTTCTTGTCTTGTCTTGCAATAGAGAATCGCATTTTCTTGCTTCGATAAAACAATGCAAAAACGCAAGACTTTTTTATGTATGACTAAAAAAAGTTAAGTCTTGTTCTTGCCTAGTCTTGTCTGAGACTCGTTTTCGCAGTGTCATCCATCACCAATTCCTGAGATTTTGGCTCGCAGACACAGTGCTGTAGGGGGCTAATCTTAGATCTAAGCAGTTCCACAAGCCTGGCTCGTCCTTAAAGCCTTTATAAGAATTGCCCCAGCCTTAACTCGGGCCTTAAACAATTCTAGAAGCCTTGGCTCAAACTTAAAATCAAAGTAGAAGATAGGGGCAGAGACCTAAATAGATTCTGAAGACTCCTGTAAAATCCTAGAAGATTTTTGGGATTTGATTTTTGCGTTTTTTCCAGAAGAATTTTTTTAACACCTTTTTTCATGCTTGAAAAATTATCTACAATTTGGCAAAAGCTGAAAATGGCTGAAATTCTAAAATAATTCAGAGATTTGTTCGACAAGAAAAAATTCAAGCCAAAAAGTGCAGAAAAAATTGCTCGAAACAAAAAAATCTGAAAAACTAAACTGGCCCAAAAATCTGAAAAAAAAAAACAGACTTTAATTTCTGCCAAAAATTTCTCCAACTTCAAATCTCTTTTTTCTTCCCCTGCTCTCTTCCTTCTTACGCTCATGCTTCTATTTCCCTCTTTTCAATGAATCCTAATTCAATGGAGGACCCCAGACCCTTCGAAATGACATTTGAACTTTTGGAAAAAAGAAAAGATGACCGTCAACTGTTTAATAAATGAAAACAATTGAATGAATTAACAGTTGAAGATCATTCGGCGCCTGATTTAATCATTTCCAAGTGAGGAGCGGGTGTGAAAGTCAGTAATGTCACACACACTATAAAACAGGCCTTTTTCTTGTTTATTATTGTCTTTTTTTCTCTCTCTTTGTAATTGACTTTTTAAAACTTGCACTTTTTTATTTCGTAGCTGTTTTTTTTCTAAATAAATAAGAAAGGTCGTCGCCATTTTTTTTTTTTTTCAACGAAAAAAATAACTTAGTTTGATGAATATCTCTTGACTTTTATTACTTTGTAGGGAAAAGTTATGCGCGTATAAAATTGCTTGCACCGGGGTTGTGGGAAAATGTCAGGTCTTGATTATGTGTGGCATTTTAAGTGAATGAGAAAATTGTTAGAGCTTGTTTTGTGTAGTGAAAAAAATAAGGAGATTTTTAATTAATTTTTTTTTAAAGGTAACCAGGATTTTTCTTTAAATGCACCTGCTGATTTAAATTAGCCTAAAAAATACACAAAAAATTCTCAGATTCGACCTCTTTCCTTCCAAGAAATTATCCCAGTACTGCACACGATTCAAAAGTCTCCGCCCTGCATTTGAAACAGCAAGAAAAAAAATTTCCAACGCGTAATACTGGAAAAACTTAATAACAGGCCCTCGTTCCTTTTTTTTTTAAATACACAGGAGGTACTATATTGCCACATCACGTATGATCGAACACATATTAAAAATCCCACACTTGATGTGGGCAAGGTCATTTCAGGCTTCTTATATTGGCCAACGTAACTACTCCAACCTGGAATCTATCAAGTATGACATACTAACCAGTTACGATAAAAATTTTTATCAAAGAAGATTCCACTTTAGATTTTTCAATTATTATTTTTTTTAAAAAGGGAGAAAAGGTGGCAGGGTCAACTTCAGGTACGAAGAAAGTCAATGTTTCGACGACCTTGTCCAGTATAGCGTGACCGTTACGTAGCCCAGGCTACAACTACATGATGAATGGTTATGTAAATGTTCAAAATGATTGACTACGTTGATAATGAGGGTAACTTTCTACAACGAGACGTCCGCCCACATCGTATGCAGCGTGCACGGTGCATTTTCAAAAACAAAATAACCGTTTCCGGTATTTGAACTAAGGGAGCAAATGAAAATGTCATAGTATCATTTTTCTAGAACGATTTTCATATCAAAACCAGCTGGTCGATGAAATGACAACAAAAGATCTCAGTCGTTGTTTCCTGTTAAGGGGCTAATTTAATCAACATCCCTTCATTTTACATCATATTCATTTCCTATAATTGATCATTATAAATGATGATACGATGGAAAAATGACTAATTCTTGATAAGAACAAAATAATAGTAATCGCAATTTTTTTTCCCTCCATGGTTCGTTTCATTTTGATTTTTATAAACGCACTTGAACATCTGGTTTTTAAATATAACTATCAAAAAAAAAAAATAATTATAATTGACACTGCTATCACTATGACGTTATTTTCTTTCAATTTGATATCTCACAAGCATCTAACCTTCACTCTATTGTACCATTCGCAATTGATAATCTACACATATTATTTCCCTTTGTTAAATAAATTAAAAAGTTATTTTTCCCCTTTGATTAAGAAAAAAAAAAGGACAAGGAAGTGCGAGTTAACCATGACATTCTCAATATTCGATCATTCCAGACTCTTCCAATACGTTTCCTCCTACCATTCAATCTATATTTTGTGCATACACAATGGTTTGATTTTCGCCCACAAAACGTTAACTAATTAATACATCTTAATCATATTTTTTTTTAATCACACTCAGCTCCTTGATCATCTCAAATCAAAACGAGCAAGTTACGAGGCCTCATTAATACATTCATTATAATACATAATCATTAATAACTGACTTACTTAATAACTCATCAGTATCATTAACATAATAAAAACCTAAAATGATTATTTGTTTTCATTGTAGTAAGCCCAAAGTGAAAATGGGATAGCCTACTTCACTAAAAAAGGAAGTTGTTGTTATTATTCATAATTATAAACATACCTGGCAAATGGTGTATGTTCAACGTCGTAAAAATCCGTAATCGGTCGAGTATTTATAATATTTAACAAACGATCATCTTCTAAACCCAGAAGTCCTCTCTGTGAAGAATTTAAACATATTCCTCCAGGCAAAGGAATAACAGGCTTCGCCATCTTGAGATTTCACTTAACAAAACCACATTTGGCACGTTTTTTTTTAACACGAATAAAAAATAATGTTCACAAATAAAACTTACAATTCAAAACTATACGGGGTTTAATAAATTAATCAAACAAACTATGCATAAAAGGGAATAAGGTTCATTTTCTGAGGAAAAACACTGACACCTGTTTTCGAAAAAAAAAAAAATGACCGTTAATGTGTCAATATGTTTTGATTGATTAGAGCACTTTCCGACCGATTTCAGATGTTGAAATTTTGTTTTTATGATTTGAAAATAAGTGTAGTTCTGTTATTACATTGAATTCCATCACAACCGAGTGTGAAAACAAGAAATTTATGTGGATCAAATCACAATCTCGTACGACCAGTATATCAAACACACCTCCGTGCTGCAAACTCGCCGTTCGACTGTATTCGCCACGGTTGTCATTTACTTTCATCGTGGAAGGAGACGTGCAGCGCCACGATTTTCTTAGTTTGAATTTTCGTCGCTAGAGGAATATGCTTTGGAATTCCTAACGTTTTTTTTTTTGCTTTTTGAGATTTTTCATGGTAAATGAAACGGAAATTCATTCTTACTGCCGTAATTAGATCAAACTGGTCATTGAGATATCAATGTTCTGATAAATATGAGTAGGGATTTTAATTTTCTGAAATGTTTCCTTTCAAAGAAATTACATTATGCATTTTATCTTTATGGACAAAGCTCATTTTAAAAAATCAAGATGGGTCCTTTAGTGACTTTCGACCACTATTCGCTTCATTCACACAATCTCGCGGATTCCGAAAATATTCAAGGAAAAAAAATAACACAAAAAGCACTCATAATTTTTTTTTATTTATTCTTGGAATGCAGAACCTTTAATACCAACAAAAACAAAAAATATGTAATCAATAATGATATTAATAATAATCATATGTACAAAATATTTCTTAGATTAAAACAATATACATTGTTACAAGATGACTTGACTAGGATGACATTGACAAGGCAATGTGTATTTTATAAATATTAAGCATTCATCCATATTTTAAATTACTTTAATTCAGAAAATGTTGTAATAATAATTTTGTACCCTTAACGAGGAGTTTTACTACAAATAGAACATTAATCCATTAGCAAATATCTAAGTTTTCATATTTAAAAAAATTAATTAGGGCACAAAGCTTTGAAAACGCAGAACAATTTACACAAAACGGGACAAACTGACAGACATTTCCTCTTTTATGCGTTAAAATAATCCAGTTTCCCGTTCTGAATAATTTTGCTCTCCGCATTCACTTATACACTAATTGCCTTGATCGCACAACATTTTTGAAATAATAACAGCGCACCAAAAGTAATTTTAATTGTTCTTGAAAATACAATTTCGAAACCTTCGGTGTACTTTTAAAATTTCGCGATTAATATTTATAATAAATAACAATTAATTCGGTATAAAAAAATTTGTTAATAATTAATTGAAAAAATTTTTATACGTGATATTTAAATATTAATTAAGTGGAATTTTTATTATTTATACAAAAAAATGGCGAGGGAGTACGACAAAACTGTAACAATTAAAAAACAAAAAACAAAATTTTTCAGTCTTTGCTAATTTAATATTAATTAGTCATTAATAAAAATTCCACGTTGAACGCCTAAATGGCTTCGAATGGGGGTAAGAAGCACAAAATTTGAAAATATGCCATTATTAGTAAAAAATTTGATACAATGATTGCAGTTAATACTGTTTAACATTTAGCGTGATTATAAATTGGCAGATCGAAAAAAAAAAGTTGTGCTTCGCCGCCAGCAGCTTCACAATTTTAAAAAAATGAAATTTTGAAAGGCAAGCAATATTTTTTTATAAACCGTTTTCTTTTTTTAATTTTCTGGCACATCATTCGACGGACTTTTATGATTAAACACAAACCGAATAAATAAAAAAAAAACGACACGCAGAATAAATACATTCAAACAAAAATTTACCACAGGACCAACGTCCTTTCTTGAACACAAAGGCAAATTCTTTATAATTTCATCCCATCCAAACTGACCAGATGCCTTTACTGTCTGCATTCCTTTTTTTAACAAGATTTTTTAATAAATTAATAACAATATTTTTCAAAAATCATTTCGACACTGGCCTTTACATGACTTGAACTCCTAAAAAATGGTAACGACTCCTTAAACTTATGTTTATCCGCTTATTGAAATCCCCAGATAAGCGGAGTGAGCAAAGCGATTGATCCAACGAAGGAATTATTCGGCGTTATCTATTCGATACCAAATGTGTTTGTTTCTTCAACTGCTAATAATAATTTTTCGTAAAGAACTTCCGGAGTTGGATAAGGTGGTAAGTCGAGTCTGTTAAAACAAGTGTGAGCCCTGAAATAAAATAAATCAAAGCGATTAAATAGTTGAAGTTTTTGTAGTTGTTAGAAAGAGCATAAAAAGTCGAATTAGTTTGTAAACTGAGCACTAGAGGGCGATAGAGTCGCTTTAGTTCACAAAATAACCAGGTATTCAAAAATCTTACCGAGGAAGACTATTCGGTTTCCCCCATTTTTCAATACAAAATTTTCGGGGGCCAGTTGAGCCTCTAAGAGCTGAAAATCCTTCATACGGTATACTAGACGTCCCAGTGACAAACTGTAATAATCTAAGTCTTTGTTCATTGCTAAATCTTTCGATAGCGGCCCAAAACCACGTGATAACTGGATGATTGTCATGATAACCAGAACGATACTCTGTATTCTTCCTCCAATCTAATAAATCAATTTCAGCAGTTCCAGCAATCACCAATTCTAATTCTCTAGCATCGAATACGGAAACCAATCTAGGATCGACAACTTCATAAAAACCGCGAACTAATGATTCAGTCTGTTCAGCGACGCCACGTTCTAAACGCCATCGAACGATCCGTTCGATATATTCCTGAAAAATGTAAATAAAATTAGAAAAAATAAATTTTAAGTTAAAATTGAAATGTTGGGTTAATGTACGTACTTTTTTATTTTTTTCAGTAACGTTTATGTTCCTTCCGCCAGGTTTAAGTTCCCGTTCGATAACGCTTCCGAAAAGTTCTTCAGTCACGGCAAATGTTAAGTCGAGGACGTCGCTTGAAATGTCGTTTTCTTTCATCCATAGTAAACTTTGATGGAATTCGCTGTCTAGTGATTCAAGGTCGGATAGAGAGCATGGTAATCGTAAAAGCGCTTTGTAAAACGGACGAGTGAAAAATGCATCGAGTAGATATTGATGTACTAAGGCAAGACCGAGAACTCGGCCACTAAACCTAAACCTGAAAAATAGAAAGAAAAACATTATTAATACAGAAACATGGGCCGGAGACCAAATTTTTGTTTTCAAAAAATAATAAAAATTTAATTTAAATTTACCATTCATGATGATTATCCACGAAAGCAGACATTGGCGAAACTTGAACCGTATAAGTATCATTCGCTGAATACTCAAACAATCCATAATACGGATTAAAAAGCTCCCTTGAAAGCAGGAAAAAAAATTCTCGGCTCGGTCCTCCGTAATCCAATCCTTCTTCCCTATCAAACGTCACGTACAATTTGCATTTTTGTAAATCTTTTTTAGACGCAGCCATTAATTTATTAAAAGCATCTTCGAGGATGTGTTCTCGGCGAATCTGCAACCTGAAAAATAAATAAATAAACAGGATTAATTTTCGCAGCACTAGTCAGCTATTTAGAGAATTTTTGGGCTCAAAAGTTTTTTTCGGGTTTTAGTGGAAGCTAGAGAATTGATTTTTATGGAAATGCCCGAACAGAGTGGCCTGGTGATTTTTCTCATCTCACGTTGGCCTAGGGTTTGTCTTTTGCCCTGTGATGCAGATTTTTTTGGGAGCTTGGCTCTGATAAGATCTTTTTTGGGGGCTAGGTCTGATTTATAGAGTTTTTCTAGTCAGACCTTTGTAAGGAATTTTTTAAAAAAGATTAGTCTCACCCAGGAAGATTTTTTTGGGCTATGGTCTGACTTTGCATTTTTTTGGGTTTTCCTCTCACCAAAAACTGTTTTGGGGTGTTGAGTCAGACCAGGAGTTGTTTTTCAGACTGAGATCTGTGTCAGATAATTTTTTTAGACTTTGACCTCGCAATACATTTATTTTTTGGAGCTGGGTGTGATTAGAAAACTTTTTTTCGGATTCAGGTAATAGATTAAGTTTATTTCGAGCTTGAAACTTTCAAGAAAATTTTTCTTTCGGCTTGGCGCTAGCAAAACCTATTTTCTCAGAGTTAGGCTTGATTTTTTTCCAACCCACGTTTGGAAAAAAAGTCTTTTCTGGGATTGACACAGACAAAAATATTTTTCTCGAAGTTGTGCCAGGCAAATAAATTTTTTTCTGATGTAGAACATTTTTTTGGTCTCTTGTTTGATTTTACCCAGGATCTTTATTATAAATAAGTATAACTAAAAAAATTATTTGCCCCCCTTAAGAGTTCATCTTAACAAATGGGGTTGCTCACTTAAACAAAAAATTACTTCCAAAACAAATAACTATTGCAGAAAAAAAATCCCCTTGATGGCTCCCATGCCATTTCAAGTGTTTTCATTATCTCAAGTGGGTAACTTAATACCCTCATTTATCAATTCCACGAAAGAAATCGCAATATTACAACAACAAAAAAATTCAATTCGTTCCTCTATAAAAAAGAAAAAATTGTGGCAAGCTTTCATACATCGATCAAAATAAATCTTTACAAAGATTCAAAATCCGTACGCTTTCATGTATCATAACACATAAACTTCCGCCATATGTTTTCAATATTAAAATAACTCCCATGCCAATTGTTTAAACACAAAAAAAAGAAATTATTTTCTTAATGTCAACTCACTTTAATTTTCCAGGACCTTGCCCGTATCCTTTACTTTCTAATTTCCTGTAAAAATTCCTAAGCTTCGCTTCGAAATCTCTTCTGTACGGTGCAGGAGCTCTGACATTAGCCCGGGACATTCCAGGCGATGCCTGTGGTGAAAGTTGTGGAGAACCTCGAGGAGAATGACCGCTTGACGGAACGACAGGAACATACGACATGATTTCTTGTTCGAAAAGACTGAAATAAAAAATCACACAACTATAATTCACAACACTAAAAAAAAAATTAATAACAAAAAAAAATAATTAATAATAACGCACAGGCTAAAAATAATCCCTAAAGTCTTTGATATAAACCCCATTTCAATCCTTTCGCTAACTTCTGACAACTTCATAAGCGCGCTCGAAAATAAAAAAAGAATTCAACGGAAACTTCACAAAAAAAAAACTTTTAAAATCAACCCGGGTGCATGAACTCGAATGTAAAAATTGACGGAACGTCCACTGCAAGAGTTATTTTCGAAAAAGTTGGAAAAGACGTTCACTTTATTGATAGAAAAAAAGTTTCGCTTATGCCGAATGAACGATTTAAAACGTCTTGTACAAATAATTCATACAAAATGAAGATATTCAAATTTTTATACTCCTCTCCTTCTATACAGAGAAAAAAAAATGTGGATAAATAATACTATGGAGTAAGAACCGGTTGCACTGAGGTTCGGTTGTTTATTTGCAAAAATTTAGTGGGGTAAATGAAAAATGGGTATATTTCACAATTGGCTAGGTTGGTTTTGACACAATGGTTTCAGGATTTTTTTTTCCAAAGAAAATAAAAGTTTTTAGATTGTCCTTTGGTAATCGCAAAGCGTGAAGTTCACTAACGATGAAATATGATATCTTAATTCTGGATTTAGTAAAAAATAATTAAATAATAAAGAGAGGGATATGTTTTTGAACTAGAGATGAATATTTCATTTAAATCCTGGCGTCCATTTTTTAAATTTTTTTAAAAAGACAAACCAAGTTAGGTTATGAAAGATTTTTTAAAAACAGAAAGTTACTGGCACTAGGACGCTAATAATATATTATAACGTTTCACATGGTAAAAAACTACCCCATTTTAATTTTCATCACAGACCAAAAATTCATTTTTTTTTTGCATTTTTCGTCCTAGAGCGAATTGTAGACTTGGTTTTAAATATAAACCAAACCAGGTTAGGTAAGAAAAAATGGCTTCGGTTGTAAATATCTGTAAAAAAATCAAGCACAAAATTAGGAAAAGAAAATATTTATTGCTAGAAATCGTAAGGGAGTGGAACTTCACCCTATGAATTTCAAGTTAATAAAAAAATTCAGGTCTGAAATCGAGTTTTTTAAGCCAGGTGTCAAAAAAGCCGCTTTGATCAAAGGAAAAACGGGATCCGAGGAACTTGAAGTACCCCTATACCACACTCTCAAACACAGAATTTAGCCCTTTCTTCCTCTCAACACTCCCCACCCCAAAACCCCTTCAAAAAGTCTCTACGGTGCAACCGGGCACAAAAAGAAAACGAAAACTATCAAAAACCAATCGCTCCTATAAAAAGGAACAATCAAATAAGGGTAAAAAGGTATTTTACAAGTATTTTTGCCAATAATATTTTTGTCAACAAGTAACAAAAGGCTCAAGTTTAGGGTTGGCCGAATAATCTAGAGATTTTTCCTTTATTACTGGAATTTCGCTTTTATCCCTTCAAAAATCTCTCGCCACCTCTTCCTTCCTCCAAAAAAATAGTTTTTTTCTCCCCCTAGAACAATCACCGGAAGTAACAAATTTCTCCCAAAACATAACGGAAACGGGGCACGCACAGAAAAAAATTTTCAAAAATCACGCTCATCCAATATTCGAAGGTTACCGCGCCATAAATCTTCATTCGACTTTTAGAAAATTTACAACCTACGTTTTGTTCATTGGACAATGTTGACGTAAACAAAGGATCGAGGTTTATTGTCGGTCAAGTTCAATTTTTCACAAAAAAAAAATACAAGAATGGCGCGGAAGGTTACAGGAAAAATAGTAAAACATGCGCAGAGGCACGCGTGGTGAAAATCATGTTTGTTTTTGAAAAATCCAGCTCCAGACAATACGAGACAGTACGTCTTGTAATCAAATGAAATCATCATAGAAAAAAGTCGTTAATTTATAAATTACACAAATTAGGCGAATGAAAATTGCTTGATTATACTTTAAAAACATAGGATTGAGATGATATTCACGAGGGCGAGCATATGACTCTTCTTATTCAAAGAGCGTCAAATGTTTTGACATTTTCTGGAAAAAATGGAAGGACGAGATTTGAAGAAAAAAAAAGGTTTTTGTAATGTGGTAATTAAACAGACCCCTGGTGTCTTTCGACTAGACATGTGAAGTGCCAAATAAAGAAATTTTAAAAATAATAATGAAGTGTCTTTTTTGTCTCTTGACTAACGGTACAGGTAGTAAATGTAAACAATGTTCAAGGTTTTTATTTGTTATTAAATGAAGAGGGTAGACGCCCCTAAAATAATATTTTTATTAATATTTCTGACATAGCGCCATCGAATAAAAAAATTCTTTACTCATGTTTTAGAAATGAAAAGTAAATTTTGAGGTTTTAAATGGAATTTTGAGTGCAAAAATATAACTGAAAAAATTTTAAGATGGTCAAACGATCCGTTTTCAGTCAAACGCCCACAAAAAGGCGGTCATGCATTTTTAGCTCATGAATGCTCAACTAATAGCCAAACAAGTTTCAATCTTGAGATTTATTTTTTTAAGGCAGCGTTAAAAATTAGTTTTGAAAGATAAAAGGGGATAACTATGACTTTTTTAAAATATTTTCAAAATATTAAAAAGAAGTATTGAAACAGGGACTGAAAATTTCATTTTTAGCTATAAGTCTGTCTTTGGGTGCTCCAAAATCTACGTCAGGGTTACATTCTGCAAAATCTAGCGGTGAGGGAGAATAAACTGATAGAAGTTAGCTCTAAGAAGTTTTAATCAATTGAATTTGGATGCAAGATGAAATAATAGGATTTATATCGACAGAATTCAGCTCCAGGATACTCAGAACTAGCAAAATTTTGTTGGAATACATCTGGCTAGAGGATTGCTATAAGAGCTGATTAAGCGCTGCAGCTAAAGGATGCCAATATCCGCTCCCTTTGAAGCCCTTAAGGTCGATACAGACCTAAACTGGGCCCTTAGAGTTATTTAAACTCAAGTTCAGCTTTTATATGCATTACCACCTCAAGCTAAGCTCCATGAAATAGTTGTAGATCAATGACATCACTAGTAGCGACTTTGAATCATTGACAGGATTAAGCTCATAATTTAGACTTAACCAAAAAACCTTATCTGAGTTTCTTAAAAATCCGAGGTGGAGCAGAACACAGTCTTGCCCAAATTTTAACTCAATTAAAAAATATTCCAAGATTATTTTTTTTAAGAAATATGAACATTATCTAAAACTCAATTAGTTCCTAGTAGGATCCAAAATAATAGTAAAAACTTCATCGACTTTGTACCTGACCAAGCTCAGAGTCATGGAAGTCTCGAAAATCTAAATTATAGCACGCCTGTGTACTTCATTTTTACAAAATTCCAAAAAGTCTTTCCTAACCTAATCTGGTTCAACTTGATCCTATTTTAATTTTTTCTGTTATTTCAGAGAGGTCGCGTGACCATTCCTTATAAGAAAATAAATATAGCAGCCATTTTAGGACTTTCTAAGACTTTCTCTCAGCACATTTTAACTCACCTCAATAGAATCGTAAGATCGATATCATCACTTAATCTATCTAAAGCAGCCGTTCCATCAACTCTCACTGCATTAATTTTATCTCGAAGGCCCTGAAATAATTATTTCAAAATAAAAATCAACTTTTTTAAACCAAAACTTTTATTTTAAGCCCCAACTTGCCACTAACCTGACAACACGAATGACCATGACAGCTTCCTTGATGACAATTACCCAAAGGCGCATATCTTTCCTTCAAAATATCCATTATATTCGGCTGCCTTAAAAAAGCAACCACCTTATCGTTATAAGCCGTTGGTATTTCAGGTTGAGGAAGCGCTCTTGAAAGCAAAGGTTGCCCAACCCCACAGCAGAATGGTCTTGGCGGTACTTGCGGTGCCTGAAAAATAAAAATATCAAATGAAAACTTTTTTTGTAAATTAAAAAAAATAATCCTACAAATCAACTACAAACTACTACGGCTGAAATTTATTGATTGAATTATTTCAATACTCACTTTGACATAGTGCATATCTTCTTCCCCTGCACTATGACTCCTTCTCCGGCAATAGCTAACAAGTTTATGAGGAGTCAAATAAGGGATTTCGACAGGAACGCGAGGATCCATGAATGTGGTACTTTTAGAGGTGTGATCGATAAAGAATTGCTTTAGGTTTAGAAAAAAATTGCAAGAGAAGGGAAATATAAAGGCGATTTTAGGACATCCACAAAAAGCGTTAGTACAGACATATAAGCAGAAAAAAACAAGAGCGATAAGAAATTTTTTCAAAAGTTTGTTACTTAGTTATAAAATTTTTTAGATTTAAGAAAGCAGAAGTGCTCCAAAAATCAAAGAAGATTTTTTTAAAACTATTTAGCAGTTTAGAATAATAGGCGACTTTTCTCATAAAAAATAACTTCAAATTTGGATTTAGCGTCCTTAAAAACAAAGAAATCGATATCCATGTCGACAATTTTTAATAATTTTTATGGGAGTCTTTTAAAGGGCCCTAGATTTAAGCCCTACATAAAAAACGATACAAAATTTGATTTCAACGACCTTAAAAACCGCGAAATTGACTACCATGTCGAAATTTAGGGCCCCCCATTTTAGGGTAGCATAGGGTCCTAATAAAAAAATGAATGACATTGATTTAGTAATAATAAATAACTTCCATGAGCCTGATCCTGATGTCGTCACTTAAGGGCCATATGAATTATGATTAGGGTCACTTAAGGCCCTAGAATAACCCCACATTAAAATTAGAGTAATCAAAAAAAAGTTGAAATTGGAGAAACTGCCAAGCCATACTAGAAATTCTACTATAGTTAGAATAACGGTTTTCGTGTTAGTTTTTTAAGGGACGTGTCTTAGGGCCCCAAAGGTCCCCTAACTATAAATAAATTGAAAAACTTGACATGGGTGTCGTTTTCGATGTTATAAAAGTCGCCCATTCCGAATCCAATGTTATTTTTTTGATGCAAATCCATATTTTTAAAATAATAAAAATTTCAAAGATTTCTGTTTCTTTTTTTAAAGCTACCTCTCTCAAGAGTCAACCCTCATATTTTTAATGGTTGCTTGCCATAAAAAACAATTTTTTTTTGTAAGAAAAATATCTACAATAGTTTTAGCAAGATTAAACAACAACATTAGTATTACAAGAATTATTAAAATAGATTTTAGAAGTTAAAAAAAAAAAAATAAACAAACCTTTCCATTTCTATCGAACTTCGTTTCCCATCCCCTAGGTAAATCCCTTAGCGTATCTGCGAAGTAGTTGACAAGTGTGACTAAATCCCTATTATGTTGGTATCTTTCAAAAGATGATGGATCCCTTCGTACTTTAGAAACCATATGTTTGAGCGACCCGTTCCTGTTGTACAATGACAAGGCTTCCTGTAAAAAAGCCAAAACATCAAAAATTTATAACTTTCCATATTTTTATATTTTCATATTTTTTCTTTCTCGAGGGGAATACGAACCTGATTCATATGAAGTATTGAGAAAAAATCCGGTCGTGTTAGGAACTTGACAGCTGGTAATAAATGTAAAGCTTCCGCTCTATCACAAGTATCGATTGGGTGAGGTGTGTCATCATTTTCGATGCGGCGAGATGTTATCGTACGTCTAATGCTTTGATATCTGAAAGACAGAATGGTTTTTTAAAAAAACTAAAATCCATCTGCTGATGTTTTCGAAGGTTTAGGATATTTTTACCTTCGGTCAAGTTGTTGCCTTTGAAGATCGCTGGCTAATGGTCTGCCTCTAGTACCGACGGTTGGTTTTTGCCATGTGGTAGTTCGGTTAACGTGGTCTATGTAAAATACTCTCCCGTGACTATCCATTCGAGCTTCCCAATCTGAAATTAAAAATTTTTTTTTTAATAAAAGTTTTTTCAAGCCCAGAAAAAAGAACAGAGATCGAACTTTGGATTTATATAAATATTAAAACATTTTTTGGCCACTATTTATTTTCATGGCTTAGAGCATCAGATTTTTTCAAAATTTGAAGAACGAATTCCGATAATTTTTTATAGTGTAAAAAATTTTTCATTTTATTCAATAATTTTTTAATTAAAAGAAATTTGAAGATAAAAATCCTTTTACAGGCAAAATTGTTTTAATTTAAGGAAATTTTCTTAACTTTTTTCTTGTCAAAACAAATCTTTTGATCATTTTTTCTTGTCAAACAAATCTTTTGATCATTTTTTCTTGTCGAACAAATCTTTTGATCATTTTTTCTTGTCGAACAAATCTTTTGGTCATTTTTTCTTGTCGAACAAATCTTCTCAAGGGTAAATATAAAGTATATTCCAAAAAAAAGCAAAAAAAAATTCTTGAAAATTTTGTGGACCACTAAAAAAATGTATTTGAAGAGAATATTCTTCATAAAATTTACCCAGCTTGTGAAAATAAGAATTTTTGAGGACTCAGTTTTAAAAAATGGATTTTTACATGAAGTAAAGACCAAGTTCGATCTCGCTGGAAAGACCTAGCAGTCATTTTTTTGTAATACCTGAGTTTGATCCTACCAGCACGACAATAAGTACTTTATTCAATGTAAATATCAAAATATTAAACATTAAAGCAAACTTACACGGCGGGAGAGGCTCCTCATCACAGTTAGTTTCCAACCTCTGCGCTCTAGAACTCTCCGGTATAGACGGTAACCTACTAAGTCTCCTCAGCGGCAAAAGCCCACTACTGCACTCATCCACAAGACTAGTACTAGGAAAAGTTCTCGCTACATTATTATTAAAAACACAATCTTGAGCCGAAGACGCAATCACAGGATTCAAAATCCCAGGATCATTCACATTCCTCGGTTTAGCATGATGCGTAGGCGTCGGCGGGCAAACCGGCAAATCTTCCCCTCGATTTTCCTCAACTCTACGAAACGCCGGTTTCCTCGGCGAATCCAACGGGGGATGTGACATTTGCCTAGACAACGGTTTATGTTTCCTAGCAGGCACGCTCGCTTCTTCCGACAACGAAATCAAATGATCCACGTTCCTCGAACTAGTAGGAACTTCATCTTTCGAACTCGTCGCGCCATCTACGGTATCTACTAATTTATCTGAACTAACCCCTGAGATTTTAACGTTATTATTTTCCTCGACTTGATTAACGACGGTCGAAGCCGACGAAATCCCGGATGACGAGTCGGACCCGATTGAATTTTCTAAACTAATATCCGTTTGTGAAAACGGCGAAGTTTTGGACGAACTCGATGAGTTAGGAGAAAAAATACTATTCGGAACTGTTAATAAATTTTTATCATTACTAATATCTAGTTGACTAGAATCATCTGTGTTCAGTTGAGCTACGGTAACAGTGACATCTTCTAATAAATTTTCAACTGACGATGTCAACAAACTACTATCTTGTTCTGGTGTTGCCAAAGGCGCGGGCACATCACCCGTTTCAAGTTCTAAATTATCAGGCCGTTTATCAACTTTGCACATTTTAAATTCGACGTTTAACAATGGAAAATCAATCTCCGAATCGTTTAAATCCGCTAAAAATGGATTCGTCGAAGTTTTAGTAGAATCCATTAAAAATGGATTAGTCGAATGAGCTTGCAACGGCCTGTCCGCAATTTCATCCACATCTATTATATCGAAATTAAATGTATCTTCTATATTAACTAATTTTTTCGGCCTAGGCGGTATTTCCGGCGTTGGTTTATGTTTCCTAGACACTTCCGGAGGGCTAGAATTATATGGAAGAGCCCTTGAACGTTCCAACGGTCGATGCTGATGTATTCTAGGAGGTAAAGGCGGAGCCGATTCTTCTTCGGTTGGATATAACGTCTCGTACGTTTTTCCGCTGACTTTCCCAACATCGTTATCACTTTTCCGAACTAAAACAGGCGATCTCGTCCAAATTGGAAAATATTCTTTGTTTTCAGGTAGATTTGGTGTTGTAAATTTATTAAGGGACGGCATTAGTTCGTGATCTTCGCATGATTTTGACATTTCATGCGAATTCCATGTTGCTGATACTTCTGAACTATCGGAAACATCCTCGGATGACTCAGTCTTCGTTTTTGAATTTTTAACATCGTTTTTACTAAATAATTTAGTTAATTTTTTGCTACTTGAGTTTTTAATGGCACCATTTACGTCTTTGGAATTATCGGTAACTTCCCCCGCGTGTTTACGTCCGTCGCTTAACCTCTTAACAGGGACTTTGCCTAACTTAAGAGGTAAGCTGTTAAACCCATCTATTATTTTTTGATCTTTGCATTGTTTCGGTTCCAGCGAGTATATTTCCTGGAGTTTGCTTTTTGTTTTAATGTTTGGCCTCGTGGTGTTGTTGTTTGGAGCTTCGATTCGCATTGGTTCTCGGGTGAATGTTCGTTGGCTTGAGACGATGATGGGTTCGCTTTGTGCGAGGCAGGAAAGGTTGAGTCCGTTGTAATAACGGAAACATAGTAATCTGAAAATAAAAAAAGCAAAATTAGAAACTTGTTAATGATTTGCGATAATGATGTGAGATTATGAATTGTTTTGGAATGAATATGAATTGATTTGAGCTTCACTAAATCACAATAATATAAAAATAATAAAAATCAATCAATAACAGATCCAGAAAAGCAGAAAAGCTGAACACAAGCTTGCGATAGTCGTTCTTAGTTGTGTTTTTCAATATGCAAGCAAAAATTACTTGAATGCATTGAGAGTTACTTAACTCCATTGAAAATGATAATAAAAATTAAAACAGTTTAAACCGTCAATGAGTTGCTTTTCCAAGTTAGGTTAGGTTAGCTATTTTTCAGCCATTGTGATTACGGATTTGGCAGCATTTTCCACCAAATTGAGAAATAACTGATTGTCACTTGGGATTCAACACAATTTTAATAGTAAATCACTTATTGCAAAGTTTTACATCATTTCCAGTTTCAATTTTGTTCGAGATGCTAAATCATCACATAATCTTGATCTCACCAGTTATGACAGCTCGTTTTCAGTCACTGTGCTGTTATTTTGGCAGTTATTTTTCATCGATTGAAATAATAACTGATTGTCAACTGAAAGTCAACACAATCATAATGTATCACTTCCAGCCTTAATTCTATACATAAGGGAACTGCAAAAAAAAACTTCTGTATGTTGCTGAGAAAAATATTTAATAGCTTGATTCTCAGTGACTATTTAAACATATTCAACTCAGAGAATTTCTGGCGATATTATATTCGGCCATAAACACTGATTACGTTGGAAATTCTCATGTCGATTTTAATACACAATACTTACGAAATAATGCATAATTAATACAAAATATTACTTCAGCGATTTCCACGGACATTTTAATAATATCGAGATGAAATAAATCGTCGAAAAAAAATATGAATTTAGCTGTAAAAGCTTCACGTGCCATGAGTTCTCATGACATGAGTGACTTCAAAAAAAAAAAAAACAAACATGGCGTCGTGTTTTTTTTTCTGCAACGTGGCCGAGTCATCTATTACCACTTTAAAGTTGGTACTAGATTTGTAGATGACGCCGATGAAAAAACCAGTTAAATTTTAGAAAATAGAGACGAATTTACTCGATTTCCTCGCAATCTGGTTTAAAATAGGAAAAATAAATGTAAAAATGGTTTCCTCTTCTTGACCAAAATCAGGCCGGACCGAGATTTATATATCGGGGAAGTGGTATTTTTGTGGTAAGAGGATTTCAGTTTAATCGTGAATGGCAACAGCTTGTTTGGCCTAAAGAAGGCCAGCGCGGGCCAGCGACATTAATTATAGTCTGTGGGAACTGTATTTTTTCTTGTTAACAATCAAAATCTGTCATAATAAATTGAGATTAAAAATTATGGTCGAATGAGAGCATTTTCTCAACGAAGCTGAAAAACCCTTTTTCCTCCATCAATCCGTCACATACACTCTTGACAAAGCTCATACATCAAAATTAGGCTAATTCATTAAACTCCTTCAAAAAAAGAAGAGTGTACGTAAAAAGGAAGTTCGAAATAAATGATTTATTCATTCGTGACAAATGGATGAACGTACAATTTTGATCACTAGTAAAAGCATCTAATGTGGCAAGAGCGAACGAGGCAAAGAGCATGTTCCTCCTGCCTACACTAAAATTAAGAGCACTTTACATAAGTTTATCTACTATCAAAAGACAAGACATATTTAAAACTTCCACACGTTTTCACTCGTAAATGCAAACGCGTTAATAAAAACTAAAAATTTCTCACCTTTTAGCGGAGCCATCATTTCGAATGGCGGGGGGCGAATCTAAAAGCCACATTGCTGACGATTGCCTCTCAGAATTCGGGACCGAGAATTTGGCTAATGCACTTTCCGGATTTGTGTCATCTGTAACATTAAAAAAAATGGAAGATAATATAATTATAAAATGATTCATTTATCGAATACCGAGAAAAAGTTTCAATGAATAAAAAAAAAATTATGAATTGCCGGAAATGCTTTTTTTAAATTGCAAAATATTTATTTTTAATTTCCTTCATTTCGGATTCTCCCGCTTTATCCTTTTCGATGGAATTTTATTTTTTTAAATTAGGAGGAATAAGATATTGGACGGAGTAAATGACATGAAGGAAAAATTTTATCAAGGACTTATCCGTTCGATTCAATTATTAAAAAATTACCGCAACTTCCTTTATTGCTGTATAATAAGTTTTAGAGTCGGTTTATATTAAATGCTCTAACAAGAAAAGACGAGGAGCAAAAAAAATATAAAGAAAGGATGTAATAAGGAGAATCGGCGCTTGGATCGCGTAGCGCTAGTGTCTCGTAGGTTCAGCCATTGCCACAAGATGGCAGGAACTACTAGCGCCACTGATGACGCGCTAGGAACTAACTAGGAGCACCACCTAGTGGCGGCTTTTGAAACAAGGGCCTTACTGAAGGCGCATATTGAAAATTGGGGAAAAAAGACTCAGATGAAGATTCCAGAAAAATATTTCTAGATAGATTTTTATTTTCGGTTTTTTTAAAAAAAATCCCCGAACGTCAAAATATCCAACTTCCCTTTCGAAATAATTTCCGGCGGCGCAGGACTAAAATATGAAATAAAACAGGAAACAATGTTACACATGGGGAGAAAAAAAGTAGCTGGTTTCGCATATCTCGCACATCCGGGACGTCATCATCGTCATCATCATCAAGACTGAAGGGGATCACACTCCACGTGGTTTTACATAAGACATAACAGACCACGTGTGATACACCCGTCATTCACACGAACTCCTAAAAATCTCAGGCGTTAAAATGTTATTCCCATTTTTCCCCCAGTTTTCGAAAAAAAAAAAAAAAAAAATTTTAGGGAGACTGAGAATGAAAGATCGGGACCAAATTTATTGCTACTATTTTCAAAAAATGTGAAGGGAAAGGGTAGGAGGGGGGGGGGGGGATATAAATTATTTCGAAATTAGCCTTTATGGAAGAGAGGCGAAGTATGTTGAGTAAGTTAATGAAATAGAGGAGGTGGAGGAGGATATGAGGAGAGGCCATCTCAACTGTTAAAAATAGACTTAGGAGTCGGATGAATAAATAAACAGAGATGTAGTATGTATACAGTATGGCTATCTATTCAGCAAGATCGTCGTTTCGGGATAAAAATGAATGAATTGATTATATTTCCTTTAAAATATTTCCGCGTAAATATACAGTTTGTGATCACATTCATTTTAATTAAAAATTTTTCTAAAAATAATTTCTTTTTCTTGAAATAAATGAATAAATTTTGATGGTAAATTTGCAATTTTGGATTTTTTAAACTTTATAAGTAAACTTAGAGAAAAAATTTTTCTGCAAAAAAGAATAGGTAGTTTCTAGTCAATCTTTAAGTCTGACACTATAAATGTAGACGCTAAAGTCAGAAAATGGAATCTCAAGTTAAGAAATAGACTCTCAAGCCGAAATAGACTCTTAAGTGGAGAAATAAACTTTTCAGCATGAGGAAATGGACGCTTAAGCAAGAAAATTGACGCTCAAGCAAAAAAAAAATGGAAGCTCAAGTTCAGAAATAGACTCTCAAGCCGAAATTGACTCTTAAGTGGAGAAATAAACTTTTCAGCATGAAATGGACGCTTAAGTCAAAAATTTGACGCTTAAGCAAGAAAATTGACGCTCAAGCAAAAAAAATGGAAGCTCAAGAGAGATTGTGGATGCTTAAGTCAGAAAATGGAAGCTCAAGTTAAAAAAAATAGACTCTCAAGCCGGAATTGACTCTTAAGTGGAGAAATAAACTTTTCAGCATGAGGAAATGGACGCTCAAGCAAAAAAAATGGAAGCTCAAGAGAGATTGTGGATGCTTAAGTCAGAAAATGGAAGCTCAAGTTAAAAAAAATAGACTCTCAAGCCGGAATTGACTCTTAAGTGGAGAAATAAACTTTTCAGCATGAGGAAATGGACGCTCAAGCAAAAAAAATGGAAGCTCAAGAGAGATTGTGGATGCTTAAGCAAGAAAATTGACGCTCAAGCAAATAAAATGGAAGCTTAAGTTAAGAAATAGACTCTCAAGCCGAAATTGACCCTTAAGTAGAGAAATAAACTTTTCAGCATAAGGAAATGGACGCTTAAGTCAAAAATTGGACGCTTAAGCAAGAAAATTGACGCTCAAGCAAAAAAAAAATGGAAGCTCAAGGGAGATTTTGGACGCTAGAGTCAGAAAATGGACGCTTAAGTCAGTAAATGAAAGCTCAAGCGAAAAATTGCACTCTCAAGCAAAAACTTGACTCTAAAATCAGAAAACGTATGTTAAATCAAAAAGATTAAAGCTCTGCTTACAGAAAATAAAGCTTAAGCAAGACAATAATTGTCTCAAGCAAAAAAATTTAACGTTTGAGTTAAATTTACATAGTTTACTCGGAACGAAAATATTTTCCTACCTCAGAATTTTTGTAAGTACCCAATTTTTATTTAAATAATCATTTAAAAAAATTGCAAAAAAAAATTTTTTTAAAAAAATGACAACCGAAAATTATTTTTCCTTGGCCTTATTAATTAATTCCAATAATTAGATAATCTCTCACCTAGTAGCCTAAATTATTCCGTGAACCAAAACTTCCTCCGCAATGCTTTAACTGCAACTAAACTGTTAACCTCAAATTATCCATTCTCTCCCTTATTAAACTGACTCACCTAAATTAATTTTATTGAAATACCAGTAATTGATACACACCTTTTACAAATTCCTTTTTTAAAGTCGATGACAAACCCAAATACTACAGCGGATTAATTTTTAAATAAAAAAAAAAATCACAACAATTAAATTAAAAAAAAAAAACGACTGCCACAGTCAGCATATAAAACAAGCCAATACCCTCAAACATCTAATTCACATGTACAAATTAATCGAGGTTAAACTTATTAAGATTTCCTTCCTGTTTTTCAATTCAGGAGTGGATATCATTCTGCAAACCAATATCCTCTTCTTAAATTTCATTCATTAAGTTTACCATTCCTTATCTGGTTCAATGAATGTTGTATATATATACGCACAGGGAGTAATTTTTTATCTTTTGTTTGTTTATTGCTTTAATTGCTCTCCCGAGCTCTTATCTCATTTTATCCCAGTGAAAAGAGAGATCTTGCTTCATTTCCTTTACACACCGTTCTCGTTAAGAAAAAAAAAATGGCGGGAAAACTAACGGAAACGAGTCGTTATCCTTTCAAGTATTTTTAATTGATTCATTGGCTTTCTTCACCCGAAGAAGAGTAATAAATGATTTATAATGACAATTAAGACAGGTAGTTGAGCGGAATGAGAAGTTGACAGTTGACAATCGGATTATCGTAGGTCCCTTCCGGCTTAAACTGTGAACCATCAAACCATAAATAATAAGATTCCCAAACAAAAGAATAGGGACAGCCATTCATGGGATCACGATCTTTCGACTTGAAGAATTAATCTTGGTCTTGTGCCGATTTTCGGCGACTTTCTCGATTTGAAAAGAATGAATGAACATTGAGGAAGGGTAAGGATAGAATTTACATCTTTTTCAATTGTCTCGGGCCTCAAGTTAGAGACGCTTGAGAGTACTTCAAATCGCTAAAAAGTGGACGCTATAAAGAAACAAAACGGAAGCTCAAGCATCAAGAAATGGACGCTCAAGCAAGAAAATGGAAGCTCAAGCATAAGACAATGGACGCTCAAGTCACACAAGCATAAGGAAATGGACATTCGAGGAAGAAAGAGTAAGTTCAAGAGGAAAATGGACACTTAAGTGAGGAATTGGACGCTCAAGCTAGAAAATGGAAGCTCAAGCTGAGGTATAAAAAAAATAGAAGCTCAAGTATAAGGGAGTGGACGTTTGAGTTAGATTTCAGATTTGTAGCCATAATGTAAGGCTTAAGTCAGGCAATGGACGCTTGAGCGAGAAAATGGAGGTTCATGCAAGAAGATGGAGTCTCAAGCCAGGAAACGGAAGCTCAAGCATCAAGAAATGGACGCTCAAGCAAGAAAATGGAAGCTCAAGCAGAAGACAATGGACGCTCAAGCAAGACAATGGAAGCTCAAGCAGAAGACAATGGACGCTCAAGCAAGAAAATGGAAGCTCAAGCATGAAGAAATGGACATTTCAGCAAAAAAGTGGAAGCTCAAGCTGAGGCATAAAAAAAAGAAGCTCAAGTATAAGGAAACGGACGCTCAAGTCACAAAATGCAAGCACAAGCATAAGGAAATGGACATTTGAGGAAGAAACTGGACGCTTAAGCAAAAAAACAGAACCTCAAGAGCGAAATGGACGCTAAAGTCAGGAACTGGACACTCAAGCAAGAAAATGAGAAACTCTATCATAAGAAAATGGAAGCTCAAGCATTAGGAAATTGACTCTTAAGTCAGTTATTGAACTCTTAAATCAGAAAATGGGCGCTAAATAAACTAAGCTTGAAATGCTAACTAGAGACTTCTTCCTTCAGTGTTATTAAAAAATTTGGCTAGTCCGGCACTGATCTGATTCCGCCAAAAGAATGACCCCTCGTTTGCATCAATAACTCAAGATATCAAAATCTTTATTTGAACGATATTTCATCGGAAAACCAATTTCCGCTTTCAAAAGAAAAAAATAATTCTGGGATTGATGTAAACAGGTTAACGTAACGTAGGATATGATATCTTAATCGGCTCTAGAAATTTCCTTGAATTTTTCCACGTGGAATTTGATAAACTTGATGCCATGCCAGTTTATTATCTTTACGCATTCAAAGATTAATTCTCTCAGGATATATCATTAAAAAATTGCAAGTATTCATTTCCTTGTTGTGGTTTTGACCAAAAATCAAATTTTAGCAAATTGAGGTATGTTTTTAGGTCTAAAATAATAATTAGAATACACGACGTCGCGAAATTAAATTGAAAAGTTATTAAATCAAAGCAACTCAACCATCGACTTTCCACTCGAGTTTTCCATGATCATAGAATTGGATTTCCAGCTGGAAATCTCGGGTTTCCCGCAGGAATTTTCATTCATTTTAGCGTCGCCAAATTAATCAGCTTCGAGATTTTTCCTCTTAAGCTTTTGGTATCAAAACTTTTTTGCACTAAAAATTTTATAGCGTCAATATTACCGTAAACAAGGGGGACTTTGCGCCACCTTTCTTTTAACAGCTTTAAGCATCCAGAAGGAAAATCCGCCAAAAAAAGTGGCACAAAACCACCCTACCTAGCACAAAGTCTCCTTGTCTAAAATATTTGCTTTGGAAAATGAACGCTCAAGAGAAAAATGGACGCTCAAGCAAGAAAATGGAAGCTCAAGGAGGAAAGATACGCTTAAGTCAGAAAATGGTCGCTGGAGGCAAAAATTGAAATTCAAGCATCCGAAAATTGAAGCTCAGCACAGCATAAAGAAACAGACGCTTAAGCAAGAAAAAGGAAGCTTGGCTTAGAAATGGACACTCAACGAAGAAAATGGAAGCTGATACCCCTTTCTACGGTATTTGCTTTAGCAAGAGTATTGTTGCACTAGAGTCCTTTTTTAACTGAAATGAGACGAGGCACACTCTCACATTCTCCCTCTACACTAGAAAACTATCTTCTTTTGACACGGGCCAGGCCAGTCGAATTCTCCTCCTTGGCTGTAACCAAAGGAGACATAGTCCTTAATCAATGAAAGCTATCGAGAGGACCTGGACTAGCCTGCCTAACCTAACCTAACCTGATTCTCAGCATCAGAGAGCACGTGCCACATGACACACCCACTGCAGCCTAATTCGTAAGTCACTGGATACTCCCCTTATACTGACAAGCATGTCTGTTTCTCTTCTCTGCTGAGATCTGGTCCCAAGATTGTGAGATTCTGGTACTAGAAAACCAATCAGACAGGAACACCATAGATAGGGACCAGTGGACCGACAATCCTCCCACCCAAAATGGAATGGAAGAGGAGAACTAAAAATTGAAGAGCCAAGAATACTTCAGAGGAAAGCCTAGAGACAAAGATTTGCTCTAGTGCCTCATATAAGAAAATTACGGCTTATCTCTCTCTCAGCTTAATCCCTGATTCATCTTAAACTAAAAGCCTATAAAAACGTTATTTCGAAAAACATGACGCGATTGATTATTTTTATACAGAATGTGGTGAAATGTACAACCGCAAGAGAGATTGATATATAGAACGATTCAGGGAAAGATTTGACGTCATTTCCGTCTTCTGACACGACATTTTTAACCAAAACTAATTAGTCATTACTTTTTAGGTTGGGTTAGACTCACTTAACACTAGCGTATCATTTATTAACGGTTCATTTATAAAAAAAAAAAAAAAAAAAAAAAGATTGATCTACTTTTTTGTCATCATCATCATCTTCTTATTCACATACCTCTTTTCTTCTTTAACACCTTTTGTATCTATTTTGATTCAATGAAACACAATAAATCGCGTGCTGGTCAATTAAAAATTAAAAAAGACCAAAAGATCGTCCGCATTGAAGCTGAGAGATAACCAGGCATTTACATAACCCACACTGTTAGTAATAAATCAGGTCAGCCAGTATTTCCGCTCTATTGTAATCGACTATATAATCGGCATGTCATAGACTTTAGCCGTTCATTCATTCCATTCATTCACAAAGTCCTTATTTTTTTTTTTCACTTGATGTTTTAATAAATATAGATAAGAGTGATAAACTTAGCCGATGGATTACAAATTTAAATCAAGAATGAGAAAAATAGAAAAAAAAAAAAATATTTCGGGGGAATTTTTTACGTCTCGGTGACAAGAGGTCGACGATCAGAAATAATAGAAAAAAAAATATAATCATTATCGGTGTTGAATCTGAATTTTTTTTATTTTATCGATGGTTTATTTATCGATAATGATAACCTTGAATTTAGTTGAAAAAAATAATTTTACATAACGTGCTCGGATATCAATAAACTGCGCAGATTTGAAGAGCTCCGGCGCAATTGTCTCACAGTTTAGAAAAACTAGGGGAATAACAGTCGCATTGGGTCGGGGTTGGAAGGTTGGTTTAAAATCAAAAAAATGGACCGAAAATTTGAAATCCTCGACCATTAATTAGTCGAAATCGAGTCCCATATCAGAGCTGTCCGTAAATTTCAAAATTTTTGGGTTTTCCAAATTTTTCGGGGATAGAGAATTTGAACAAAGTAAAATTGGTTCATAGGGTCAAGTATCTTCACAAAAAAAATAAAAAAAAAAATCCGTTTTCGAGAAAATCTTTGAAAATTCAAAATTTGGCCTTTTTTTGGCCTTGCCAAAATTGTGAACTAGGTCGGGTGGACTTCGAATCACAAAATGGATCGAAAATTTGAATTCCCCGACCATTTTTCAGTCGAAGTCGAGTCCCATGTCGGCGCTGTCAGTAAAACTTAAAAATTTTCTGATTTTCCGGGGAGGGCGATTTTTTTACGGAAAAATGCCAAAGGGAAAAGTTGTTCCTTGTAGGGTCAGGTATCTCCACACAAAAAATGAAAAAAATCGTTAGAGCCGTTTTCGAGAAAATCTTTGAAAATTCATTGTTTGGCCTTTTTTGGCCCTGCCAAAGCCGTAAATTTGGCCGTATGATTTTGATGATGGAATAACAGTTTCCCCTCTTCCTGAGGAAGGCGGTTGCCAATTTTCGTTGAGCGATCTCTTTCGGTTTCGGAAACACAGGCGAAAAACGAAAGTCCATGAACAGACGAACAGACAAACGGACGGACGGACATCAGCCCAAAAACCATTTTTATGGTTATTTCTCGCCATTTCACGGCAAAATACGCAGTTTGGCGTTTGAAATTTCATTTTTGACACGACCGCAATACTTCCTCACTATACGGAGCTCGAAAGTAAAAAAAATATCAAATATTTCAATTAGACAAATAAAATTTTTGCCCATTTTTTTTAAAAAATAAATGTTAAATAATTTTTTTAAAATTAAAACAAAACGGAAATGGCTTATTTTTTTACAGAAGAGCAACAAAAACTTTCTGAAATTTCAATTTTTAAATTAAAAATTTTTTACCCGAATTCTAAGAAGATAGGTCACTTACGGACTATTCAATAGTTCACTCCGTCTTCTTAGAGTGCGGGTCAATTTTTTTCCTTAAATAAAAACAACTCTACTGGAATTTTAAAGTCACCTTAGAGCGTAGCTGATGGTATTTCAACCCTCTGAAAGAGCCATTCCGGGCTTGTTATACTCCGCCACTAACTTCCGCACGACATCCGCTCCTTTAGCACCCATTTCAAAACCTTCAATCACCCACGAATAAATTAACCCCGAGACATACATTGTTGAAAAAGAAAGACGGCGACGACACACGAACGATAAGAGTCAGGTCAACCTAAAAACCGACCTAATGCGTCAGTTTTGACATTTTGATTAGTTAGTTACAAACTATTAACACATCCTGTTCAAAATAAAAGAAATGAAAAAAAAAAAAAAAAAAAATCAAGAAAGAGACCTTAACCTACAAGAAAACGAAGCATGGTTTTATCGAAAGACCTTGATATCGAGGGCCCATCACATAATTCAAATGACAACAACATCATTACGAGCCGTTTTACTAAACCTCCTATTAAAAATAAATGTCAGTATATTCATTCAGGTATGCAATAACCATAGCAAAAGGTGCTATGCCATTCGTATACTTAATTCGAGACGATCTGTCTGTCATCTGTCTAATTTCAGTAAATAATATCCTGCTTTAAAAAAATTAAACGCGACTTCTCAACAATCGTGGGGAGAGAGGAAAGGAAAGGATCGATCTTTAATAATTTTTGGCAACGTTTGTATTGGCGAAGAATCTGCCAAGCGCATCATTTTTGACCTCTTTTTCAAGTTCACTTAATTCATTTTTCAATGACGAGCATTCGGGATTCTTTAAAAAAACAGGACGATGACACGGGATGCCGCTAACAATGTCAAAGCCAGGTAAGGGACAAGCATGGGGTAAGGAAATGGATACACACCGCAGTTTCCTATTTCCGGTTTGTAAATGACACGCCTCTTGCGTCCTGCCACGACAGATGGTCCACTATATACCCTTCGGAAATAATTACTTTTTCCTCTTTCTCTTTTTAACTACCTTCCCCTTTTTTTTGCCCTCTTAAATTTCTCTAAATGAAATTTAAAACCGTTAAAACAAGGGTGTTGTCATGAATGGGGTTATGGTTTAGTAACGTTTTTGATTGAATTGTTTTTTTTTAATGCCTTAGATCGGGTGACCAAGATTTATAGATCCCCAGTGTAGCCAGGTTCTGTTCTTTCCTTGAACATGTCAAGTTGTTCTTTCGCTTTAATGCCAAAAACAAAAAGATCTTCTAGAAATTTCTTTTAAAGTTTGAACTTTCCAAATTTTATTTTGAAGGATTTACTACTCAATAGTAAAGTACTAGGCCGAGTGAGTCTGCTGGAAATGAAAGCGCCTGGATCATGGTTATGCAACTTGTTATGTGCTATGGCTGCATAGACATTGCCAATAAGTATGTAATTTTATCCAAACTGGATTTTGTCAGAGACGGCCCCCCTTGGCCCCTTTTTCTTTTGCCTTTTAACCTTTTTTGGCTAGGCCCTTTGGCCAAGGGGAGACCAAATTTTTTCCAGCTGCCCCCTCCCTTGGCCCCATTTATTTAAAAGAACAGTAATATTGCTGTAATGTAACACTGTTCGACTTTGGCCCCATCCAGAGTTTTTTTCTGGCGCCGTCACTGGATTTTGTGTCATGCAAAGGGCTTTTTAAGGTCCCTGATCCACTTTAAACTATTTTTACCCATTAACTTTTATTGCCTTTAAACAGGATCACACACAAAAAAATATTCAGGAGTGAAAAAATGCATTGATCTCCCATAAGAAGGAGAAGCCCTGATTCAAAGTGTTCCGCCATCTTGGATTTTACCAGAATCGTAATTAGCAGCCTCTAAGCCAATTTCCAGCTCAATATCATAAAAATGGGATGTTTCCAGCATTTTTCAAATAGGGATCCTTAGGAGGGAATGGATTTTTCACATCGTTCCAAATTTAGGCCATGGGAAGGAAAGGGTTAAATCAGGAAATCCTACTAGAGTTCGGCATCGTTCTTTAGGGAACTTCAGCTCAGTTGAAGACTTCACATGGATCTCAGGATTTTTTTTATTGGTTATTAAAGTTTTTGTGAATTTTATTTGTCTCTGCGAAATAAAATTTTCTTTCTTAGGCAATTAATTCATGTCCCTAAAATCACGTTCCCCCAAAAATTTTCTTCCTGCATTCTTTGCTCTGTGAAACCGTCTACTTTTCGTCTGCATGTGGCACGTGCCCTTCTTCACAGTTCAAAATAAAATTCTTAAGAGTAAAACAAAAGTGTCAACTTTTTGAATTCAAACTAAAATCAAGAAATTTTCATCCTCAGGTGAAACTTCCCCATCTTTAACAATATGTTAAGAGGAAGATAAGGCACGTTCTGGATGGACGCCCTACAAGTCCAAGACCTCTAAGTAAACCGGGGCTTCGCTGAGAAGACAAGATCTAAGCCTTAACTAACTCCCAAATCTCCATTAGCAAACCAAGCGTTCAAATTCTAATCCCCTCAAAATTAACTTAAAACCAGACAACTAAAAATTTTTCTACATCTTCAATATCCTCAGCCATGTCCACGACCATTCAAACGACTACACTAATTTCATTTTAAAAAAATTAAATTAGAAAGACCTGCCACGTTTAAGCCTACACTCTTCCTCAACAACTATCCAAAATAAAAATAAAAAAACACCGGGGCATGAATGAAAAAAAAAAAAAAAATGTTACGTCGATTGACTGGGAGGATATGGTCGTTTCATTAGGTGCCATGACATATCGGCGCCTTAACAAAAAAATAACTATCAAAATCAAAAGGATGAATTATGCCCGATTTGGAGTGGTCGGCAATCGGCATTCACCACCACGCTTCCGATAATAATGACCTGACCTCAGGAGGCACACCAACACACAGTAGAACATAGACCAATATTATTCCTCCAATTATATACGTATCGACCGCAATGACACTGAACGGTCTGTTGCAGGTGCTGAACTCATTTTTTTCCCCTTCAAATTTTTCATTCATTCATTCATTTTCGAAATTTAATTTTTTGCAAATTATAATTTTCCTACGGAAAAAAAAAAATTTACCTCGTTATTGATAAGAACCAATTATCCCAGATGTGATTAAATAATCCAATGTGAGCACGATTTAAAAAAATAAATAATGTTTGGAATTTGAAAAAAATAATTAATAAATAATAGACGACCTAGGTCACGCGCGAACTTTTACACAAAATTCAATATGGTTGATATAGATGATTAAATATAAACGACAAAACGACACGTCTCGAGTTTAGCCCGTTACTAAAAACCAACTGGCTTACTGGCTAATCATTTCAAGTCAGTTTGAGTCACATTGCAGTCAGGGGTGTACAAAGTATTTCTTTTACTTTTTCAACCCCTCTCTTTTTAAAACTAGTTTGATTGTTGTTGTGTGAATATTTTTAGGGTGGTGGGGAATGTCATGGTGAAGGGTAGGATGAGTGATTGGGGGTATTTAAATTTCGTTCATGTGATATTTTTGCAGAAATTTTTTAATTTGTCTTCTAGACGGATTTTTGGAGAAATTTTGCAACTAAACGAAGTTTTGGAGTTATTTTTCTACAAAAGGAAATTTCGGTTTTAGAAATTTTTCCACTTGACGAATTTTCGCAAATTTTTGTTACTGAATAAATTTTTAGAGAATTTTTTTTGTGAATGAATTTTGAAAAAATTATTCTGCTGAACGAATTTTTGCAGAAATTGTTCAACTAAACAAATTTTTCTACTCAACGAATTTTTGGAGGAATTTCCCAACCAAAAAATTTTAGGAGAAATCTTTCAAATGAACGGATTTTTAAAGGAATTTTTCTACTGAACAAATTTTTGAAGTATTCTTCCTATTAAAAAAATATTTGCAGAAATCGTTCTACTTCACGAATTTTTAAGGGTTTTTTTTCCCCTATAGAACAAATTCTAATAAACAGATTTTTGGAGAAATTTTTTTCTTTAAACAAGTTTAGAAGAAAATTTCCTACTGAACGAATTTTTAAAAAAACTTTTTTAATAAAGAATTTTTGGTGAACGAATTTTTGAAAGAATTTTTTTACTAAACAAACTAAGGAAAAATTTTTCTGTAGCTATTTTTAGAGAATTCTGGGACAAATTTTTTACTAACAAAGAAATGGATTTGACTTCTTCAAAGGAATGGATTGACTTCTTCGAATCTCGAGTATCAAGAAATCTTTAAAAAACAATACATCAGAAACCTAATACTCAACCTAACCCAACCTAAAAAATATAAAATATCTAGATCATAAATCCTTGCAAAAAAACGCAATTAACATTTACCCAACCCTGACTGCGAAGCATAACTAACTCGAGATAATAGGTGGGGCCCCTGTCGCGGTAGGAGTTGGGACTCGTGCGAGGGAGTCGGCTTGTAGTAGGCCACATTCATTCATACTTAAGTGGCTGAGCCAAGCGAACGAATGCAGTTCTCAATTTAAACCTCCTAATTTAAAAATTTTAAAAAACTCACCTGGGAAAAACAATCCGATCCAATCCTCTGATGTAACATCCTCACTTATGTACCAACTTAATCGAATTTCAATCGTGTCCCCGATACATGATGTCATAACCCTAGCCAAAAGCCAACTCGATGATACTCCATTTGTTACAGCATTGTCATCGATCTCCTCGTTTCCTCCGGAAGCATTTGATGAACACGCCGCCTCTTCCTCTTCGGACACTTTTTCAATGGCAGCTGGAAAACAAGATAATCATTTAAATTTTTTTGAATTTTAATCCAACTTTTTTTTTCAAGTTGGATTTTTAATATTATTAATTTATTCTTGGGAGGAAAAAAAAAATAATGAAAAAGAAATTGCATTGACCTTCATGCTTTCAGGTAGCTAAAAAAAAAAAAGATAAAAGGATTTGCAGGTGGACTTTTTTTTTATTTTTATTTTTTTAAATCTTTATCTCAAGGTCGGGAAATGACATGGTTTTTGAACTTGGTTTATTCATTCATTTTTTTAATGCATCTATTCCGCGTAAATCGTCTAGTTACTTGTTAGCCAAGGTCATTTTTTTTAGGTCTTTAAAAAAACTAAAAGTTAATTGGGTTCTTTAAGGTTTAAAAAAAATATTCGAAAGAGTTTGCAAGATACTGTCAAAGATTTTTATCTAAATTTCTCATTATATAATGATTGCTTTATCCCAAAACAGATAAAAACATTTTTGCCTCATTTCTTAAATTTTTCAGGATTTGATTGAAAATTGAAATGGCTTCTGCATTTAGACGAAAATATATTCCAACAGCAGTCATATTCACCCAATAAAACTCAATAAATTTCTCTTGATACTAAATGATTTTGATGAAATAATCAAAATCGTCTTAAAATTGACAACTCGTTTCTTTTCATCTTCTCGCAATTCAAGCAAATTATGAAAAATTATTAATATAACTCCACTCTCATCATCAATTGTATCAATTTGAACAATCGATTCTAATAACGAAAAGAAATGAGAATCAGGAAATGGATTATCAATAACGTCGAATAATCATTTCATAATTAAGCATTTCTTATTAATACGTGACTTAATAGACTGAGTCAACACATTTTGCATCATTTCCTTCAATAATGATAAAAATAAAAAAATGCTAGAATATGCGCAGTCCCACAAAATATTACAATAACATGTTTACTCTAATGCAACACCTGCATTTAAAACCAAGGTGTGATAATTCATTGATTACACATTTATAAAAAAAAAACTGCTTCCATTTCACTTTGATCAAATTTCCCATGGAAGATATTCAAGGCAATAAATGAAACTTGATCTCACAACGACACCTAATTTTTGTAAATACAAACAGATAACCTTATCAACCGTTGATAATGTGAAAAAAAAAAATACTACTTGTGTATGCCAGGGCTTTGCTTATACGGGAGATGGATGTGACAAGTGTGACAGCTTATATTGGTGATATGAAACTTACTATGAATTGACACTTCATTATCCAATGTTGATGATGAGCACGGTCTGAGCAAATAAACATTGTTACCGTGATCCTGATCGTCAGCGTTCACGGACGCTTCTGACAACATGCATGCGGACAAAATTAAACCGAAAAAGAAGTCAACCGAAACACGTACATTTTTCCAGGAAATTGCATTTTACAACCGATTTTTCCATTTTGGAAAAGGCATTTCAAAAAATGGGTGATTCAACTATATTGATGATTTTTAACATGACTCGCGAAACTGCAACTACTAAACCGACTTAGGAAAATAAAAATACATTTAAAATCCTTTTGCAGTGTTAATTAAATTGAAATGGAATGATAAAACTGTGTACCCGGATACAATCACAACAATGGCCATTTTTCCGATAGCGAATGATATTAAATTAGAAAAGGCGTAAGTAGCAAGAAAATCACTTGATAAATAGACCGTTATTACATTTATATCGATTATTTTAATTCTGGAGAAGATGGCAGCACTGCATAGACTCGAGGTCGTGGGCCAATTTTAAATCAAATCATTTCTTTTTCATTGAAATAACTCGCTAATCGTTAATAACTGCTTTTAAATTGATCTGTCACAATCATTTCTATTAATTTTTAATTATTTACAGCTAGATTTGAAATTAATATCTATAAAATAAAAGAGCAATTTGATTATCGAAGCCAACGTGCAGCTAAAGGTTGTTTCCGGTCTTATTATTCATAATTCGTCACCTCAGCCTTTTCAATAATTAAAAATTCATTTAAATTTTGTTTTCATGATAAAAAATAAAACGAAAAAATAGTTTCAAAAATCAAAATGCAATTTTTTAATATCAAAAAAAAATTGGGAGTAAATGAATGAATCGGCCGCCATTTTTTTCTGCTACCACGTTTGCCGCTATTATAAAAACAAATTTGCGATTATATCTTCTGCTCATATTTACTCTCATTTCAAAAACGAAAATAATCGTTTAAAATTGTTGAATATTTAAAATTAAAAAGACAGTTTGCAAATTAATGTGGAAATGGAAGAATTAGGTAGTGAATCTAGTGATGTAAACGGTGAAAACTGTGCAACGGGCGATACGGACGAACCCGATGTACCTTTGAACGAAGGAAATTACAAGATAATACAGGAAATTCTTGATCATATACAGAAGAGCCCTGCTGTATTTCGCAGCCAACAAATAGGTGATCCTGAATTGACTCAAAGTGATAAAAGGGAAATAGCTGAGGATTTATTGAAAAAAAGCCACATAAATTTTTTATCTAAATTTGGACAGTTTTTACTAGAGAATCATTTAGATTATTTTTCATCAACAAATGATTGCTATGAAGTGCAGTATCACATTAAACAGTTAAGAGTATTGCTTAATGATAACAAAAAAAAATTAATGAAAAGGAATAGGAGATTTGAAGCCTTAAAGAGATTAGAAGCCCAAGGTAGTTATTTTAGTGAAGCTGAAATGGAAAGGAGAGAGCCGTTGTTATACCATCAATTAGTTGGACAATTTTTAAGTGAGAAGGAAAGAACTGAAAAAAGGACAAAAGATGCAGCCAAAGATGAAGTAATACCGACTTTTTCTAATTTCTTAATTCATAAAATGGAAATGGATGAGGTGGATGATTTGAGAAAATCCCAACAGGAAGCTGAAGATAGTTTAAATAATCAAACATCTAGTGATGATGAAAATTCAAATCACTCAATGGAAGAACAAGAAGTTGAAGCACCAAGATGGGGAGATGACTGGATTGATGCTGAGAAAAAGAAGCAAAAGAAAAATTTTAAAAAGAAGAAAGAGAAGAAAATTCACCTTTCGTCAAAGGAAAAAGGTCTTTTGCTGGATGAGTTTAGGACAATAATGCAGTCAAAGTTTTTGAATGGGATGGACTTGGATTTTGACTATACAGCTGTAGATACAAATCCAGAGTATGATTGCTTGCAAGTTAGATCGCAAGATGAGGAGGAGAAATATTTTGATGAAGAAACTTGTGATAATGATGTTTGTACAGATACAGGAATAGAAGATTATTAGTTGTTATTAAATGTCTCTTTCATTAACAATATCATTACAAAAAATTTTGTGAAAAAAAGGGCTCATCCCTGTTTACCCTAAAAATTGAGGTCGAGACTTTATCTTTTTCCCTTCTCGTTCAGCCAGATTTCAATTCAATATAAACAAAAATCAAGTCAGATACAGTCCAGGCTTTGTCCAATTTTCTGGGCTCAATTTCTGGTTTGATTTGTGCCCTAACTGCTTTATATAAACCTCTCAAAACCTGAATGCATGAGCTTATGCAATTTAATTAATGCAATTTTCAGCTTGTAGAGTTGGGATTAGAAATATAATCGGAATTAGGCCTCCTGGTGGTGATTAGGTTCTCTCAAAACTGTCATTATTTTAAAAAGGGCTTTAACGCCTAAACTTTATGGAGGTTTTATCAAAAATACTCAATTTTTAATTCAAAAAAGGCACAACTGATAAGCGTAGGTTTAGCTCTTACTGGCATCAAACTTACCAGACTCAAATTATGGAAATCTTCAGACCTATGACAATATTTTCATTTTGTCAGCTCAAATGAAGCAATTATACTTGATCAACAAATCATCCAAAAAGATATTAGGAGGACAAATGTTAACATGCTAACTTATCAAATTTTAGACTTCTAGCATAGATTAAGATTCTAAACAATAGTTAATCGATTTTCGCAACCACTACGAACGAAAATTACCCAAAGAAAACGTACAAAAAGAACACAGCCTAAATAATCGTTCAGCATTCAATATTCTTGACCAGGTCAGGTTAATTTTCTACTAATGTTGCCGGAAAAGATTATTTTCATAATTAATCTGCACGTTCACTGATTCTTCCTACAAGTAAGCGTAGCAACCAAATAATTATCGATCTTACCTCTTTCATTTTGTCCATTTGTAACGCAGAATTGAATATAATTAAGCCAAACGAAACCGCCAAAACGCCGGACCGATTACTACAAAGATGGCGGTAGGCGGGTTTTTCTCTTTTTTATAACATTCGATTCTAGTACCACTTTTTTTATTTTCCCGTAAAAACAAAAACAAACAAATAATACACAATTTGTAAAAATGAGTCTTTTTATTTGGTAAACAACATAGTAGAGCATTACAAATGATATTTTTTATGCACTACATTATGTGTGTGTAGTTATGTGTACAATCTGAGAGAGAGCAAGTACGTTAGTGTGATCTAAATTATATTTTACAATGATACAAAAAAATTTAGCTCCAAACCAATTGTAACTACTATATACATAACATTTACATTAATATTCGATTTCATTATCATTTAACATGATTATGTAAAAAAAATTCTCATGAAATAATTAAATCCTGACAAAATTTTCATCATTTACACGTGTTAAATAAATATTTAAATATTTAATTATTTCAAGAGGCAAAAATCATGACATCAGGATGGCACTTTTGTGGCTGTTTTTTATTAATCATATCAAAACGGTTTTCAAAGAATTGAAAACACAAAGGGAGGGCAAAATTTATTCATCACACATACATTCCAAGAGCCTATCTGACTTTAAGAATGAAAAAGGCTCAAATTTCAAATCCTTTAAGAGCCACAGTTTTTTGTTTAAAGCATTTTTATTTGTACGTTATTTTTTAAATGAAAAGATTTTGGAATTTTCAATCAAAGTCCCATTAATTTATCTTGAGATTTCCTCGATCACAACTTTTGTTTTCCCTATACACTAACATCAAAAAATTTCTTTTCATACAAAAATTTTCATTTTATAAAATCTACAAAAACATTCATTGTAAATTTCGATCTACTTTTTTTTTATTCGTTTCCCTTATAAATTACTTACGAAACCTATCGGGATTTTTATATTATTACAAAATTTACTTGTGCAATTAAAAAAAAAAAGGCTGCAAAGATTGCAATAGTCTTAATCGGTTAACTGTTTGACACTTTGATAAATTATTTGAGGTTAGGGAAAAAGCAGATATCAAGCAGACAGGCCAAAAAGTAGAAAAAAAGGCATGCACTGAGTTTTTAAATGTTTGGCACTTTAAGAATCTTTTTTTCAGCCTAGAAACTTGATATTTGCTTGTGAAATGGGTTTAGAACTCTGTTCGATTGACATTAAAGCAGTTTTAATTATTATACAATAGTTATTTCGCGTATAAATAAAAAATCTGAATTAATTGGGGCAAATAAAAAAAATTCTGTGCGTTTGCTTAAAATGCGATTATAATAGGATGCAAGATTTACGATTAATTATTAACAATGGATTATGACTGAATTCAATTGCTCGGGTTCACGGGGCCTAAACATCGCCAAATTAAAAAAAAGCAATTGTTCCAGAACTCAGCCAATCATAAAATCAATTATTTAAAAAATCTTGCCGGCAGGAATAATTAATGCTCATTCTAGCTCGTTTATCATTAAGCGGCGTTGCAAAAACATCATTCAAAACTCTCCTGTTTAATTTTAGCCGCACAGTAAAAAATATTAAATACTGACTTTTAAAAAACAATTAATTATTACACTGAATACTTCATTTAATTTAAATATTTACTCGCACCACTTAAATATCACAAAATGAACAAACAAAAAATATTTTTCCCAAAAAAAATAAAGTTTGTTTCTTCATCGGGGATTAAATAAATTATTCGCTTAACAAATTAAGTAAAAAAAAAAGCTAAAAGCGTTAGATTGGAGGGAAGTAAAAAAATTATTTGTGGCGCGAATAAGCACAAATCTAATTAATGGCCTTTTTTTTTTAAATTCTAAAAACTAATTTCGATTTTTTTTGTGTTTTTAATTAATTAACCTGTCAAGGCAGCTCATGTGAAGTTATTTTTCTGTTTTATCACAAAATTTTGAATAAAAAAGTCGACGATTCGCACGAATCCAATTAGTGCCATTATAATCCAATCGACTGGACTAGACAAGTTACAATCAGAGTTCTTTTAATAATGTTGATTTTGCATTTTTGAGTTTGTCCATTCGTCTTTGTAGATGAGAATTTGCGGTTTCTAATTCTTCTATCCTTGCTATTGATTCACGGTTCTGAAAAAATAAAAATAAATGTTAGTTTTCAATCCTTTTTTTCTTGTCAAACCAATGTTTTCAGAATTTTTTTAGTCGAACAAATCTTTTCCAAAATTTTCTTGCTGATCAAGTCTGATCTCAGCCATTATCAAATAAATTCACACCAAAAAAAAAATCTTGTTCTTACCTCTCTTTGCAGTTTCCTCTTTTCTATCTTCAATTCGTCTTCTGCTTTTTCTGAGGTTTCAGCAGCTGACTTATACCTTATAACTTGACTTTCTAATCTCGCCACCTAAAATCAACCATTAAAAAATCTCATATTAAAAAACCATTTTCAAAAGCAAGTAAAAAATATTAAAAAAAAATTGGCACTTACATTGGCCTGCAACGTGGAGACATCCTGTTCAGCCTTTTGCAATTTAAACTTGTAATCGCTCATTAATTTGCTAGTTTCTTCATCTAAAGGTCCATTGCTCAAGGAACCATGCCCGGATCTGCTATCCGACATCCGCTTACTCCTCTCCTCTTCTAATTCCAATTTCAAATGCCTTACTTCGTCTAATAATTCATTCCTTTCCTCCGCGAATTTTTTCAACCGAACATCTAAGGATCCAGATCCAGCTTGTTGGAGCAATTCGGCAGACTGAACGGAGACTAAAGTTCTTTTCGAACTTTCTTCATCCTCGCCGTCCCCTCCGACTATTACTAAACCGTATTCAGCGATTAACCGGTCTCGTTCGTCTAGCTGATACTTACAAAAGGCTAAATCTTCTTTTAATTTAACTGCGGCTCTTTTTAATTGTTCATGTTCTCTGCATTTGTCACGATGCTCTTTCGAAAGCTGAAAAAAAATAAATAAATAAATAAATAAGAACGTTTTGTTATAAATGTGATTAGTTATTCGTTTGATTAAAATTAAGGAAAGAGAATAAAAAGATGATTCAGTTGATCCCGAAAGAAAAGAAACGTGACTAAGCCGATCCTTGACGAATGGCGCGTGCGAAGTATTTAAACGTAATTGTCATATGATTTTTTTTAAAGTGAAAATGATGAGGCGGAATTTTAGGTCAAGGTTGTGAGGAATCCGTTTTCTTCAAAGAAAAGGGATGACTGTAATTTAAAAATTTTTGGCTAAATTTTTACAATTCAACTAAGAACTGTAGGTAAAAAATCTTTCAAAGAGATCTCGTTTTAATTCTAAAAAAATCCGCTAAGAGCGCTCAAAGTATTGGAAATAGATGGCGCTTTTGTATAACGACACTAGCGCTCTGTCGATTGTAAACACTACAGAGAAATGATTGGGAGCGCAAGAGATGCTCGAACTTCCATACCTGTGCATGACTTTCTTCCATATCCTCTAATTTGTCTTTAAGAAGTTCAACTTGATAAGATAACGCCGATTTTTCATTATCCAACTGAGCATTAGCTATCATAGCCTTTCTAAATTTTTCCTCGATTTCCTTCACCTCATGCTGTAAAAACCAAAAATAAATTAAAAATACTGTAGCAGTGAAAATAAGTTTTTGAAAAAAATCCACAATACAACGCTGGTTGTAGTTCAGTAAATGGTTTATAGAACTTATAAATTTTCACCCTTTTTTAGCAAATAAAGTCATCTATCAACCATTCATCAAACTACAACCAACGCCATTTTGAATGCAAGCCATCGTGGCAGCAGAAGCAACACATCTTGAGGAATTTCGCTTCTGCTGTCGCGATTTGCAGCTATGGTTGCTTCTTTTCATTTTCATACCCTAAGATCCCTCAAACTAAGACCCTCCTCTATCGAATCTTCCGAACTTCTCCTACTCGAGTGATAACTATTCGTAATTGACATAGGTCTCTCCCTCGGCGTCAAAACCGTAGGTGCAATCCTCCCGGGTCGTATAGGCGTAGTTTCCGCCGCGAACGACATATCGAACACTTTGTCCGCATTTTCCTCTTGCTCTTTCTGTTGCCTCTCCAATTCCCTCAGTCTGATTTCCCTGGCCTCGACTCGGGCCTGCCGTCGAGCCAAAAGCCTCGCTTCCGCCTAAAAGAAAAAAAAAAAATAATCAACCCATGTGTAAACGTACAAAGATTTTAATCAAAGGAAATAAATTGCACACTTGGAAAGTGACTATTAATTGACCGTTAATTGGGGTTCGACTGACAGGAAACGTGCAACTGTTCTACTTAATCCCGAGATAAAAAAATTGCCAAACGGGAAAGTTTTATTAGTCGGGAGATGAGAACTGGGCACGACGAATCTACATATATATATTTTTTTTTATCATTCGTCGACATATGGGAAAACGAAATCATCAAACCTTGTAGAATTTTTTACTGTATACTGAGAACGACATAATACACGGGTTTGTGGATTTTTTTTTTCAAACCCGCAGATGTGCAAATAAAAAATTAAACGACAAACGCAATCCGGGATCATGTCAACTTTATCGTTAACAACACTCCTTATTGTAATCGTAGCATGCTATATGAATAAGTCAACGATTTAATTATAAACCTTACTGTTAAGATTAGATTCGGATATTTGATCAGGGACTTAATGGCACCGATAAGGAAAAAATAAAAAGTGCATACAAACTTTAATAAAAAAAAATTTTTTTAAGGTGAGTTAGATTGAGGTAGTTAATTAATTTTTAATATTTTTCCGAAATTTAACGACTGGGCTGATTTTTATTTTGAACTTTAAGAGAATCCAGATTATTGAGGCGGCTGCAGTCTCTTCATAGCCGATTAAAAATTATTCAAAATTTTTGGACAAAAAGCAGAAGATAAAATCTTCGTTTGAAAACCTGGTATTGAAATGAGGGCTAAATAGAGCTTAAAGTTCAGTCAGGGTCAACAGCTCCAATGCCAGAAGCTTCGAGCGAGAAGACATGAGCTGCCAACAGACCAGCAATTAGGCTACTTCCATAAATTTCAAAAATGCCTTAGATAATAGAAACTATAGACAGAGCAATGTGGCCTTTGGGTGGTATAAAATCAAAGCAGCAGCCATATTGAAAAAGTCGGTGCAGAAAATGGCGACGGAATGTTTACATTTTTTAATTTGTATAATTACGTCAAAGTGTGTGCTGCAATTGTTCACAAACGGCTTTTTTCAGCATAATAAAACATAATTTAAAAGACCAAAGCAAGATTACCTCGATTTTTTCCTAAAATTCGTGAAGTTGAAAACCGTTAAATAATTCCAGCCGCCATGACACTTACGGGTCTGTTCGTTTCCTGTTCTTCAGTGATATCGTAACTCGTGTGATTGGTAATTAAATTTGCATCATTTAAAGATTTTAGGAGTTATTAAGCAAAATTAAATTAAAATTTTATTAATTTCACATTTCTGTACGGAATTTTGGCCTAAAACCATTAAACACGAGATTTTGCGGTGTCACGAGTGTATGCCTGAGGACTGGTAAAGGCGAACATATCTGCACCGACCTTCCGGAAACACCCGAAGATTTTTCGCGTCAGCCCGAGTCCACATTGCTCTATCTATAGTTTCTATTATTTAAGAGAAAACCCTTCATTTTGGGCTAATGACGTCATAGCTGGTGAGTAAAATTATTTTAGGTTATTTTCTGATTTTTTGGCGCTGACAAAAGCAAGAACAAGACAAAACAGAATCACACAGATTTCGTCTGAGTCAGAATATAGTTTGGTGTATGAAACAGAGCTAGAAATGAGACCCCTGGCACAGGACCGGTTTCAGGCTCAGATTTTGTCGATTAATTTTTTCACATTACATATTAAAAACTGATACTACAAGTAAATAACCAGAATCCAGGAATCCAAAGAGCTTAGAACCTGGATTGCACCAGAAGCAAGTATAGGCAGAAATCTTCTACACACACAAGCAAAATAAAGTCAGTGTCTAAATCTCGGCTCGTGCCACTTTTACTACGAGAATAGACAGTAGGATCTTCGATCATAGACACCCTTAGATTTTCATTCACATGGTGTAAACTAAAAGCCCCATAAAAAATTCAATGCTATGTTTTTAGGGTTTCAAGTGACGCCACGGGACTTTTATACTAAATAAATAATCTATCCTTGTCGTTAAATTCTTGGCCTGAGCTTCCAGAAGCTTAAACCTTAAGAACCAAGAACTTAGTTTTTTTACATTATTCTAATAACTTCCTTGCACACTAAAATAACAAGTTAGTTCTTACTTCCATCTTCGTGCGCATAAATATGCATGACAGAAAAAAACATTCCTTGATACCCCTCCGACATTTCATTAAAGGTTTTTTCACCATTGAATCAAGCAGTTAAAAAAAAATTAAGGGTATCACACCAAAAACAAGGGGCTCTTTTAAAATGACCATATACACACCCAATGCTACCAACAAAACAAAAACAAGGTTTTTTTTTTAAAGCTTTATAGGTATTTCACACACAATTCCCAATATTCCCTTACTTTATCATTTTCCTTTCCAAGATAGTTGACAATGGAATCATCAGGTCCATCATCCAAATCACTTCTATCATCATCATCCAATGATTCCGTAATCGATTCCTTCTTCGATTCCCTCCAGGTTCTTTCCCTCGAATCCGGTAAAACGACGGATCTTCTTCTAACGTTCGGTTGATCAACATCTTTAATAACGTTTATAAAACTTTTTTGGTGAATTTTCCGGATTTCTGGGACGTTATAAGAAGGAACTACATTTTCACCTATGCTATGCTTTCTTTCACTAATTTCACTTTTGTCATTTTTAGGGGAATCATCGTCGGAGAAACTACTAGCACTGACGGATGCCTTTCTGTAGATAATCTTCTCTTCTAGAGGGAGAGGGAGAGGGGGTGGTGGCAGCGGAGGCGGAGGAGGAATCGTCGAAGAATCTTTTTCGTCTTCGGATGAACTCGTAACGACGGATTCCTTTTTATTATTATCATCACTTTCTGAATCTTTTTTGGAAGATGATTCAGTTTCTGAAAAATTTTCGAAATCGTCGCTTTTTCTACAAGGGATGATCGGTTCTTCGGGTTTGAAGGCGAGAGGTTTAATAAAAACAGGAGGAATGTCCTCTTCGCGGTCTCCCCAAATATCAGAAGATGATTCTGGTTCAGTTTTGGGGCTTTCTTCATCTTCTTTTGGAATACTGATTGATTTTCTAGGAATATCATCATTATCTCTATCTGCCCAAATATCAGGAGATGATTCTTTTCCATTTTTGGGGCTTTGTGATTCCTCTTCTGGTTTTTTAAGTACTACATCGTCTTCTCTATCTGCCCAAATGTCAGATGGGGACGATTCCTTCTCATTCTTCTGGATTTCTCCTGCTTCCTCATCATCTTTTGGGATACTGATCGATTTTCTGGGGATATCATCATTGCCTCGATCCGCCCAGATATCAGGAGATGATTCCTTCTTCTGAGGAACATCATTTTCTTCATCTATTCTAGGAACATCCTCTTCCTTATCGCCCCAGAAATCAGATATCGAACTTTCCTCTGGACTTTTTTCCTTCTTGATAATTAATTTGGGCAAATCATCATTATCACGATCCCTCCAAATATCAGAAAGCGATTCATCCTTCCTTATGTCTTGTCCTTCGACAACATCCTTCGGTAAATCACCGTTCTCCCGATCTGCCCAAATATCAGATAAGGATTGGTCCTTCTGTATTCCTCCGTCAATCGACTTCCTCGGGACATCATCGCTATCCCGATCAGCCCAAATATCGGAAATTGATTCGTCCTTCCGTATCGACTTCGGCAAGTCATCGTTTTCCCGATCCGCCCAAATATCCGAAATCGATTCGTCTTTTTGTATCCCAATCTTCACATCCTCTTTCTCCGCCCAAAATTCTTCCACATCACTATTCTTCTCTTTCCCATCGCCCCAAACATCCCCATCCCCATCTTCCGTTTTCTTACTAATCAAATCCTCTTCTTTCCCCGTTTCGCTAACGACATCCGTCCAAAAATCCGAACTAGTTTTCTTATCATCATTCAAATCATTCGACAAATCCTGACTCGTGCTATTTTCCTCTGAAGTTTTCACATCACTCGATTCCGTCGTTTCCGATAAATCATCATAATACTGATCTAAAACGTTCGGGATTTTTTCACTCGACGAATTCGAATCCTCATCCTTCTTCTCCTCCCCCTTCTTCTTCTTCCTTTTCTTCTTCTTCCCACCTTTCACTTCACTAATTTTCTCGTTGTTATTATTGTTCGATAATTCACTTCCGGTACGATTTTGACTTCCGGACGATGTCGATGACTCATCCTCATTATCCACCGAATCTTCTTCGCCATTTTCGACGGTTGCGTTTCTCCCAACTCCGAGATTTACTATTTTCTTAAATAAATACATTTTATTAATATTATCTTCGAAGGAAACGCGTCAAGTGACATTAACTGATAAAATTTCATAAATCGGACATGACATCATCGATTTTTACGACTCTCGAGTTTCATCAAATCTTTTCATTTTTTTTAGGCCCCTTGTAAGCAATCCGAAGAGGTCAAGTTTATATAACGTTTGGAAACGGCCCAACTTAACCAAGTTCAATCACTTTAAGCTCTTTTCAGTCAATCAGGTGTGCATTATATAAATAAAATAAAAAATATTCCCAGCGAAAACTAAAATCATTATCTCTTATTATTTTTTTTTTGATGATTATGTAATTCTAAAAAAAAAGACGTCACCCAGAAAAATATTAACCAAGCACTTTTAATGTTACAGGTAAATCACGCACGGAAATTATTTAGTACTCTCTAGCCGAGTTCTATATCGATACTAAATTGCTTAAGTGCTAACTTGAGTGTGTTCACAAGTCGAGTGACTGAGGCGAGAAAAAACCGTCTACGTTGTATAATGAATCAGCTTGGGATTATTTCAACACATGCCATTCCATTCTTTATTTTTCCCCCCATTTACTTCAGAAAAAATTCAGTCAAAAAAGATTTTTTTTTCCTTTGTCTATTAAGACGAATTAATTAAGGATTTGGAAAATAAAACGGATGGGTTAAGAATCCGGAAATGGATTTTTAAATAAGTGCGATTTTGAGAAATAGTGGGAGGTTGAATTTTTTAGTTTTGTGTTGCGATTTCTGTTGAAAGGAATTTGTTTTGTGATTGAGTGGCGTTTATGATTTTGCGGGATTATTGTTTGATTTATAGTTGAAATATGGAGATATGAGAAAGGTATGATAAATTTTGACGCTAGAGTCGCTGTTGTCGACTCGTAAGGGGGAAACCAAATTTTGTGGTCGGCAAATTATCATGGGTGAAATTAGGGGGAGTCTGGGGGAAGAGGGGTCCTAGAATTTATTAGAATTCTGTCAAATCACTTGAAATTACACCAGTCTCTTTCTGCTAAGATTAATTTCAGAAGAATTTTAGGTTAGAAATTTGTAGTTGGTTAAATTCTTTTTCTTACGATGAATTAATTCTTGCTAAATAAAATTTTTCTCAAACCAAATTTAGTTTTTTCAAATTCTTTTTCTTGATGAGCAAGCTCTTAATTTTTTCTATTCGAACAACTCTTATGATTCATTTTTTCTTGTCGAACAACTCTTATGATTCATTTTTTCTTGTCAAACAACTCTTATGATTCATTTTTTCTTGTCGAACAACTCTTATGATTCATTTTTTCTTGTCGAACAACTCTTATGATTCATCTTTTCTTGTCGAACAGCTCTTATGATTCATTTTTTCTTGTCGAACAACTCTTTCAAAAAGAAAATATTCTAAAATAATTCTGGGAAGAACTCTTGAAGCAAGAAAAAGTTAAATTAATTTTTAGAAAAAGGTTTTAAAATTAAATTTGTACAAAATAGGTTTTTAAAAAAAAATCTCAGGAAAAATCTGGCAATTAAAAATTCTGAATAAATTTCTCTTGCGTTAAAGGTGAAAATATTCTGCATGAAGTACTTTTTGTGAAAAGTAAAAAAGTAACATTTACTTAGGGACTTCGTATATATTTTTACGGGTAATAGGGGCCAAGTTTTACCTCTGATACAACTCTAAAGTATAATCTACAAGCTAATAAGCAAATTTTCAAAAAATTTCTGCATGAATGAATAAATTCCACGAAGAACATCGATTAACCCGGCTTCAAACTTCCAGAACATTATTTAGACATAAAAAAATTTTTTTTCAGCCTATCAGCCGATCTCTCTTCACCAAAATATCATTTTAAAAACGATTTGCACCTTTATTACTCGATTAACGTTCTCTTGATAAAGATATAATCATGTTATCGATTCTAAGTATGTTAAACAAACATCAATGATAAAAAAACAAAAACCTATTTATCAAGAGTTACCTTTCTCAATAATTTTTTTTTAAAAAAAAAAGGTCAAGCGGAATAAAAAAAAATTGAAGGGATGAAAAGTACCGTTTTCTAATTAAAAAAATTCAGGGGGGAAAAATATGTTGAATGGTGTCATTGCTATTTTAAAAGCAATAGATCATCAACTTGAGTCAAGGTCATCCGGGTACCTCTCAAGCCGGTACTTCGGTATCTTATAAAACCAAACCTGCGCAGTCACTCTAAATCGCTCTCTGCTCATCCACACTTCGTTAGCGGACTTTATTTTCCTTAATCCCTTTCTTTTTCCTTTTGATTCGACCACGTGGTCGCGATGAAAAGCGTTTTTAATCATCAATGGAGCGTTCACTTTTTTTAAATACATGACAAGAGCTTTTATAAAAGAGAAAGAAAAAATGCGGACGGATAGTAAAAAAAAAAAAAAAACGTTTGCTGTGTAATGTATGATAGACGGTACAAAACCGACAACAATGTCGTATCACGATCTATTTTGATGCCGGCAATGCTCTCCTTGCCAAGTATCAACTGTCCTCATTAATAAACTCGGAATCACTTGTGTTTTCATCTTAGTACTATGTATTCCGATTATCGGTCATGCTAATGCAGCTGATTAGCACTTGTGTGTTTTGAATGCTTAAATGGATGATTATGGTATTGCAATATTTCTTCAAGGCAGAAATGAATTATAGTCGGGAAATTTAAATATACACATAATAGAACGATAAATAGGTGTTTGGTGCATTATGGCACTTAATAAAACGTCTTCAGTTTGCTACTACTAGCTGCAGAATAAGTAATACTTGCGAAAAGCCATTAAAAGGGAAATATTATTAAAAAAATATTGAAGACACAGTGTAATAGCTGATTGTCGTAGTTTACTTTTACCGGCGGCCATTTTGATTTTTTGAAAGTAAAATCTCTGATTTTTTTACTTACAAGACCATCTTGCATTTCCAGAAATCGACTGGGTGTATTAACCAGTTAAGGTTATTCCTTATAAACAACTAAACTGCATTTTGAGAAAATGCCGGACGTGGAATTATACTAACCAGATAAGGTTATCCCAAATGTGGCAATTTTTAGGTTTTAAAGGTGAAAGGGTCATGCAGTCTAGATTAATATAAACTTTCATTGGGCAGAACAAGAATAAAAAATATCTTAGGGCTTCATTCCCGAAAAAGAAGCATCTTGTTCTGTATTCAACTTAATCCCGAATTTGGTTAACATTAGCTTGAGCTTCAGATGTTAAATTCCAGTTTTGTCTCTTGGAAACATCTCATAACAAGGTTCTGGCAGACATTTTGGTGTCAACTTTGCTTTTTTAAAAGGAATTCGGATAAAACGACTATATTGCATTTCTTGGCAAAAGGTGTTCCGATTAACCAAGTTAGGTTAATTTAAAATTGCATTCAAAAGCCATAACATACCAGTAAAGTTGACTTGGTTGACTTGGACTTTTGTGCACCTTAACTAAAGAAGATGGCGTCTTCAGAAGTCAGCCATCTTGCATGTTGTGATTTTAGCCGAAGTCAAAAGCTGAATGTTCATATTAACCACATTTATTTACACTACAATTACTCTACGTGACCATCTTCCTTTTCCTGAAGTAAAATGTTCAAATATAGAGTCGAATGCTCAGTTTAACCAGGTTAGGTTACTTTAACAACATCACTCAATAGCGGTCATTCTACATTTATTAGAAGTGAAAATTAAGCTTAACCTAACCAGATCACCCCGAATCGGTTTCATTATGGATAACTTTATGCGAGAACATAGCTACCTCGAAACTACTGTCGTCTATTCTAAACATTCAACATCTCGGCATCAGATTTAACACCTCAATGACCTAACCCAACCTGGTTAAACAAAACTTAAGCTAAATGACATTTAAGCCTAAGGCGGAGAATTGTAACCTAACCTAACCTTGTTAACCGAGTTGCCAAAATTAGCTTATTATTTAGGATTTGAAGCATCAAACATTTGCTTATTATATTCGTAATCGTCTTTACTCAGTCCATAAATATCATCGACCAACATCTGGAAAGCTTAAACATCTTCAAACAAATTTCATATTTTTGCATCAATATATCCCCCAAAATCAAAATTATGTCCCCACATTTCTTACTATTTAAACATTTAATTTTCGTAAAATATTGATATAAATAGTAGTTAAATAAAATGTTTGGTCAAACACATAATTTTTTTTACAGGATTTAAAAAATGTGGACGATGGCCAACTAACAAGTGCTGCGGAAGAGTGCAATCACACTTGGCGCTAGCAACGCAAAATCCCCCAATTAAAAAATTTGGTAAATCGCATCGGAAATGCGGAAATGCTTTTCTTCTTTTTATGCAGCTCTTCTGCCAGATGCACAAAATAATATTTATTTCATAAAATTTACTCACGATTCGAAAAAGCAGAATCGATCTTGGGCGAAATACAATCCAACCCTGGAAAATCCTAAGCGATGACCCCGACCAAGAATCTTGGTAATTAAGAGCGTAATGCACTAATAACCCGCCCATTGCACTTTCAATCGAAAAAATCACATTTTCCGAATCAAAAAAGTTGAACTCATTAAGGGATCAGAGGCTTGACTAACACAAAACTCTCCCTTTTCATTCTTTTTAATTTCAAACAAAATATTTATATTTTAAAACTGTATCCCTCATCCTGCTCTAATTTTAGAAAATATAAATCCCACCTTTTTTTTATTTCTTCTTTCATATGTCATACGGAGGTTAAAAAGTCATTTTGTATGTTTCAAGTGCAAGCGATTGTTGTTTAGTTAAAAAAGTGAAAGGTTAATTGTTTTGAAAACAGTTCAATGTGATTCATTTCAGCAATTTTCACACCCCCATAAAATACAGATTTCCAAGAAAAGGGATTCAAAAACTAAAGGGATGAAGCTAAATTGTTTGCATTATAAATTTATGTTCACCCTTGATTATTTTTTTCTCTAGCCTCAACATGTGTTTGTGAAAAAGACGTTATTGATTTTTCAACTGGATTAAATCCAATCAAAATGATTGTTTAATTTTATTTAAAACATAAACATTTAGAAACTGACGTCAGTGATTATTTTTCTTTTTTCAATAATTACCTCTTTGGCTATTTGATCAAGTGCTTGATCTTCGACAGAAGATTTTGTCGGTCCACGACGTCTCCCACTCACTGCCGTACAATTTTCCATTGTTGTCAGGAAAATCTAAAAAAAAAAAAGAAAAGATTATACGATAAAAAAATTAGTTTTAAAAAAATGGTTTATTTCGTTTATTTTAATCATAAACTAGAATCTTTAACACCTGAATTGTTAACAACTTGAAAATATTTAATAATTTTGCCATAAAAAAAAAATTTTCACACATAAGGCCAAATCTTAACAAACGTGCAAACAAAAAACATAAATTATTCTAACAACTGTTTAACTTTTCAATGAAATAGTAAATTATTCAGAAAGCATTACTCATTAGAAAGATTAAACAGTGTGAGTAACTGAATAATTACACAGAACAATTTACGACTGTTTTTTTAATTAGCAAATCCATGCTTATTGATTACAATTTAAACAAGGAATATTTTGTAAGTTCACTTTCATCATTCAGCAATCAATTATAACAGCTTAAAATATTTTATCTTGTTCAGTTACTCCCACTCGTCATATGGTCAATAATCAATCTTATCACATTTGAAGATAACACAGAAATTGTCAAAGTAACGTCAAACTTATAAATTTTTACTAACGCATGGAGAATTCATTATTTTAGCAAACTCCTGAAAAAGCAACAACATGCAAATGAAGCAATAGGTTACAAGGTATAAAAGTAGGTCTTCCATGTTGATAACAACAGATTATTGATCATAGTTTTCATGCGGGTATTTACTTGTTTCCCGAGTTTTTATAAAAATTCAATGCAACTCCCTGGAATTCGAAAAAAACAAAAAAAAAGCATGTGTTATCACAGCCTTTATGAAAAAAAAATCAAACGAACCTATTTTGAAATGCGATTGTGGTACCATCGAAATTTCAGCATGCTTTATGATCGATTGGTTATTATCGTATTTAAAATAAACGTTTGGAGGGTGTCGGTATAAAAATTTAAAAAAAATAACGATCCTTTAAAAATTCATCGACCTTCGTGAAAAAAGCCCTTGGGCAAAACATGAAATTTTTACAAAATGAACGCACCTTTCATGAGTGGATTCGAAATCTTGAACTGTCAAAAGAATAGCCGTTTAAGGATGTAATATGCATGTTTTATATAATTTAACGGAGCCGGCTCCCAGTCAACGACATAAATATGCTATTTTAATCCTAAAAGCACATGTATCGCTTTAATTATCATTGTTTTAAACGAAAAAATTAATTAAAATTGAAACCTTACATGATACACACACTACTACACCCATTACTAAAAATTAGTTTCGTGTTTTCCCCGCAAGGAGCAGCACTATGCAGTTTGTATTCTGCTACCATGTTGCCGTGCAAAAAAAATTCAAATTTCGTTCATTTTTCAATATCAAATCAATCCATTTAATAGCTTTCATAAATTTTAAATAAATTATTCGTTATTTGAAAGACTGATCATTTATTATAGGCCTATAATAAATGTTAAAATTTTGAAAGGAAACGGTATATTTAAATAGAATTCCCGGTATAAATATGCGGAGAGTATTTATTTTTCCATCTGCTGCCACGACATTTTAAATTTAGCAAAGTTTTGTTTTTGTATTTTTCTTTTTGGTTAAAATGTTAAGTAGAAGTTTATTAAAACGTTTAATTACGTCAAATAGCAGAGCGTATTGCTCTGCAGTTGAAAAAAGTGCCATAACAGCTAATTACGATGCTTCGGAAATGCCAGATAAGTTATACAAAACAATAGAGCTTGAGCTTAAAAGTGCAGAACCGGCCGTGATGAAAAGTTACGAAAAATTCGTAAGATTATCTGCTGGTCATTTAGGCATAACTGTAGGAGAAGTCTGGGATTTACGAAAACCTAATTACCAAAGAAAAACGCTGTTAAAATCAGTGTTCGTTCATAGAAAACATTTAGTCCAGTATGAGATTAGAACACATTATAAATGGATGCAATTACACAAATTAACAGGATCTACTGCTGATACATTTTTGGAATATATAGAAAGGATGTTACCTGAAGGAGTAGCTCTTAAAGTAACTAAAATAAGCATAGAACCATTACCTTCGCATTTAACACCAGAAGAAGTACAGGGAAAATAGTTTAGAATTTTTTTTTAGATTGAAAAATGTAAATGATTTTTATTGTATTTTTGTTATATGAATTAAAAATAACAGTTTTATAGAAACATTTTTTTTATTGTTTTAGTACAATATAATTACAAAATTTTTACAACCAAAATCAAAAGATTTGGCAATAAAATCTGGTAACTTTCAGCAAAAAAAATTAAAAAAATTAATTAAAGCTTGTTATAAGTATTAATCTTGTTATTTTATTTTTCCAACAGTCACAGGACAAGTAGATTTGATAGTTAAAATAAATGGTCCTTCTTGTCCTGGGTAAAATGTAGACGGTGTAACGTTATATGTTCCAGGGGGTATTGAATTTACTTCTAGTATTACAAAACCAGATCTAAAATGAAAAAAATAACATTAAAATGAGGAAGTATAAAATAGATTTTTAGCTCTGACTGAAACTTACCTATAAGGACCTGAAGATTTTTTTTCAAATGTTATATTAGGATCATTAGTTATTACACAGTGAATATCGAATCCGATTTGATATTGTTTAGGTCCTTTGAGATCGATTAAAACAGTGTTGTTATTATGATTAGATTCTAATTTCATTTGAAAGCATGGATTATTCGGGTAAGTTAATGGGTGATTACCACAGCCTCCAGCATTAGCGCCTTTCCACTGGCTAACCATCTAGAAAAAAATTAAATTAAGTTACTAAAGTTAAATTAAAATAATAATTTAATTTTGAATTTTACTTACTTCTTTCGAATATGGATATTCATTCTCAATTTTTGTTAAATTAAACGGAAGTGTTGAATAAGCCCGAAGCGAATAATATATATTATTCATTTTTTCATACTGTGATATGACTAGTGTATAATTTCTGCTACTGGATTCATTTAATAAAATTTTACAAAGGTAATGTGGACTATTGATTCTTATTCCATCTATATACGGAGGAGGATCACCTAGAAGAATACATTTTTTGGTTTAATAAAAAAATTCTTGCTGTAAATTTTAAAAAAAAAATTAATTTATAAAACTCACTTGGATAATAGACTTTATTCCCATTTGTTTTATAAACGAGAAGTGCTATAAATTCTTGGTTGTCTTTAAAATCATCTACGTCAGTAATATGTCTCGTAAGAAGAACCCAAACTGAACCCGGCTTATTCCCTGGAATGTTTAATCGAAACTGCGGATTTTCTCCAATGTTGTATACGTCCTTTATTGGCCCTACGCCTGCTTTCCATAGACTAGAATATCAAATATTTATTTTTAATTTAAAAATTAAACTTTTGCAGAACTTCTAGATACTTACGAGTGAATACAATATGTATAAGAAAAAATTTCAGGATTCCAATTAAGATAAAAAACATCAAAAAAATTCAAAATCGATTCGTAATCGATCCAAAATATTCCATTATCAAACATAGCCGCGCTATCTGGATCAAAATTTAAAGCAGCTTTCATGTCAGGTGTCCAGTGAACTACATCTAATTCTGAATAATTTCCTCTCCATCGAACATGAGACCAAGGATTTTTCAATTGCAATAGTTTAATTCCCTAAAAAATAAAAAATAAATATAAAATTTGGCCACAGAATTTTTTTAAAAAATTATTGGGCTTTACCTTAACACTTTTTACATTTAATATAGCATAAGCATGCGTTGGCACTAAACCGGTTCGTTCAGCTTGAATATCTGATAATTCACCAGTAGCTACAGTTCCTAAGCAATGGCCATTTCTAAGTCTTTCTTCTAACATATTAAAAAGAGATGTGCTATTGAAATCTGGCTCGTTTAAACGAATTCCTATCCGCTCGGGGATCCAGCCGGTTAAAGCGTGAAGATCTATGCTCTGAAAATGGATTTTCCTTATTTTTTTTCTTACTTTGATGATGTCATAATTTTTTTTAAGGATTTGCTTACGCTGTTTGATCCTGGGAAATCATAACCTCCCATCACTTTCATATAAGCTTTTTCTAAAAGTGAAATCCAAAGCTCTCCTGGCTGCGTAGAATAAGAGCAAAGAAGTTGGCCATGCCTCCCGACTGGTAGTTGATCATCTATGATTACCTTTCGAGGAATGCCATTGAGGTGAAGTTTAATCATATACTTTCCTATTTAAAAAAATTTGTTATTTGGAATTGCCACAATTTTTTTATAATGGAACTGATTTTATAAACTTACCAAAAGGATTGTATATTGGATCTTTACTTCTATTCCTTGGATATACTATAGATGTAATTAGTCTTTTCTTAAACCTCATTTCATACAATGCACATAAGGCAAGAGACGCTACTAATGAACAATCTGAAATTACCTAAAAAATATTCAAGTTATTGCTATGAAAAAATTTCTTCCTCATACTAAAATAATTCTGAAAACTTACTGTTTGTTTAATACTGAAATAATTAACTCCAGGAGGGTAAACCATTTTCGGCTCTGGAAATAATTCTTCAGGTCTAGCCCACTTTGCAAAATCTGCTTTTTGCTTTGGTGACAACTTAAGATATCCATTTTTATCACTAAACGGAATTGCATACTGAAATCTAAAAAAATATTACATTATTAATTGCTCTATTTTCCCTGGACGTTTTTTTTTCTCACCTTTCTTTTAAATCAATATCCATAAAGGGAACATAATCAATATTATTAATTCTAGATGTGAGCAATAAAACTTTTTTTTCTTCCTCAGTGTAAGTCACAGCTCCACCAGTAACTTTTAAATGTGCGCTACTACCTCTATGAAGTGTTGGGCGATCATTACTTGGTCCAGATTCCTCTCCAGATTTACAAGATATTGTTTCAGAAACTCCTTGATTTGAAATATTCTTAACATCATTTAATCCCTTTAACGTTTCTGCTCTATCTATAGCTTGCCTAGCTCTTGTTGTTAATTTTTTTTGCGTTTCTTCATCACATTTATTTTTTGATGTAAGTGCATACTCAGCTGTTTGCCCATATAAATCAACAGCAATATCCTTATGTCCTCTTTCATCAGCATCCAAAGCTTGTGAGAATAAAAAATTGCATCTTTGAAGAAACTGCTGGCTTTCTGACTGAGCTGCACTTAACTCTTTCTCCTTTGCTAAAATAGGATTTTGTCAAATTTTATTCAGAATGAATCTATATCAGCATTACAGAAAACTTACCTAGACTGTCAAGTGCGTTTGCTCGATCTACATATTTCAACGAAGTATTTTCCCATTGCTCAATTTCACCAGCTGATCCAAGATTATTGCGAACTGCATTTTCTAAATATTTAGCTGCCTCGCGATAATAATACGAGGCTGCTTGATAATTGCCGAGTTGATCAAACTGAACGGCCTTTTTTGAAGATACTAAGGCATTTTCTATTTCGTTTGACATTAGAAATTGAATTAGTACAGATTAAAAACTTTAAATCATGAATCACTCTTTCCATTCTTGGCCAGTAAATAAATCGTGTCGTGGCAGCAGATAAATTTCTCGATTAATCATTAATCGATTCTCTCGATTTATTTCAAAACAAATAACAAAACGAAACAAGCATGGCTTCCTTATCAATGAATTATTAAAAGTATAATTAAAAATCTTGATTTTAACTGATAATTTTATTTATTTTATTTGAAGTATACTACAGTGAAAATGTTCAAAATTGTAACCCGACGGATTTACAAAGGTTTCAATTATACTTTATCTAATAACCAGAATTGTTGTCAAGGTGGTCATTCTAACCTCTCCTTGATTTTTCAAAATGATTCATTCAAAAGTTCTTCATATAGTAAAAATTATTGTTCAGAGAGAGGTGGAACTGATAATGAACAAACAAGTTTGAAAGCGGATTTTAAAGAAATTACGAACGGAGACCCGAAACTGACGGAGCAATTAGCATCCTTAATATCCGAAATTGAAAAATTTCGTCAAGAAGGTTTTTTAATACCTAAAAAAATTACAACGTTAGAGTGGAAACGTTTACTGGTAAATGCTAATTCTAGAACTCAAAAATTAAATCAATTAAAGTTTATAGCCATAAATGAGTTTAAAGATATAAACGCCAAAAAAAAGAAATTGGAAAAAATGGCTGAGTATCAAAAAAGAAAAGAGGATATTAACATCTCAAATCACTTAGATTACTCTGTAGCTAATAATTCAATGTTCAGACATATCCGCAAAAATTTCAGTCTCTTCAGTATTTGTAGGGTAACTACTGCTATAATGCATTCAAATGACATAGTCATTGATCTCGGATATGAAGAATTCATGTCAAATAGAGAAATGAAAGAGTGTGCAAAACAACTAGCAATGTCAAGCTTTGCCAACAAGGACCATATTAATCCATTAAATTTACACCTGTGTAATGTGCCGACTAGTGGCAAACTGAGAGATCAGCTAGACTTCTTTTTTGAATCGTTTAATGTTTATAATCTTGTTCATATTCATACCGAAAGTTACACAGATATATTTAATAAAAAAAATTTAGTGTACCTGTCTCCTGATGCTCAAGATGAACTTTTTGAATACAACCCTGAAGATGTCTATATTATTGGAGGATATGTGGATAAAGGTCCCTCATTAAAGCTGTCTATAAAAAAGGCGAAATCTGATAATATTAGAGCAGTTAAGTTACCGCTTGACACATTTTTTCAATGGAAGACAAATAGCGGAGCTAGAAAAACTTTAGCTATTAATATTGTGCATCAAATCATGCTTGATCTAAATTATTATAGAGATATGAAAAAAGCTTTGCGACATGTTCCAACTAGGTTATATTGTAGTAATGGACAATCAAGAAAAACAGTTGAGGATTTTCAAGAAATGGATAAATCTAAAATTAGTGATTATGATGATGATGATGATGATGATCTTGATGATAGTGCAAAAAAACTGTTTTCAAGCCAAAATAGGAAAATGAACATGAATTTTAACCATAATGTTAGACATGAAAAAGTAAATGATTTAAGAAAGACAAGAAGAAATGAAATAAGTTGATATTTTATTACAAACACTTTATAAATAAAAAATAAAGTTTTTGTTATTCAAATAAGGTTTTTGATTTTATTTATTTGCTATATTACTGAAGGCGGGCTAAAGATTTAACTTTTGAATTGCCATTTCCTATTCTTAACTAAAAATCCTTAAACTCATTTTAGGCTCACAGCTAAAAAGAAAATGCAACATTCTATTCCTATTATTGTCAAAGAAGATTTTTAAATAAATAAAACAATAATCGGAATCAATTCAACAATCTATTTAATTAATTTAAATTACTTTTTTTTTTTTAAATTATTTGGATTTAGGATTATATTACCATTCTCCAGTCATGAATTTAAATGACGATTTATTTTAAATTAAAAAAGTCGTGGCAGCAGAGATAAGATGGAAGATTAGAAATTTCGATCTTCGATTATTATTATTATTAATGAATGAATGGCGTAGTTTTAGTTTTGTGTTTTGTTGATAATGTAAGCTATTACCATCTATCTGAAGGCATTGCGTTGTTCTATGCTTTTAATTTAATGACAAACCGTATGAATCATTTAAAATAAAATAAAATCAGTTTTCAAAAAAAAAAAATCTCGATTCGAGAATCGAGATATTTTGATTGCTCGATTCGATTTTCGTCATCCCCCATCGCATACGCAAATTAGTGGAAAGCATGGCTTCTTATTATCTAAGTAATTTTTTAAAATGAAATGAAATATAGTTTATATAGTTGTTTTAGCTTCGATTTAATTAGTAAAACGTCGTGAACAATGATTCGAGTGGTTGGAAACATCCGTTTGTTTAGATTATTAAGAAGAACTACAGTTAATAATAGTCATGTTAAATGTGGAAGCTTCGTTGCCTCAACGAATCTTCAAAATAATTTAGTCAAAACTTTTTTTTTGCCTAAAAATTATTGTACGCACAGTGATTTTAAAGATAGTGAACAAAGCGATAATGAAGATTGTAATGATCACAAAGACATGTATAAAAATGTGAATTTTGAAGAAATTACTAATGGAGATCCAGAACTGACCAAGAAGTTAAAAGTTTTAATACTTGAGATAGAAAATTTTCGACAAGAAGGGCTACATGTGCCGAAGAGTATTACTACAGATGAGTTAAAAAATTTGTTGCTGAATTTACATTCTGCACGTACTAGAACAAAGCAATTAAAATTTTTAGCTTTTAATGAATTTAAAGCAATAAACGATAAGGGGAAAAAAAATCGGGGAAAGCTTGATTTTATGAAAAAAAAAGAAGCAGTGAATGTACCAAATCATTTAAATTACACTGTTGGTAAAAATGCTTTATTTTTGAGTATCAGAGATCATTCTATCTTTAACTTACAATACAGTAAAATGTGCAGTGCTATGTTACATTCAAACGATATAGTGTTTGATTTAGATTATGAAAAATATATGACACCTAGGCAAATGAAACAATGTGTTAAACAGGTTAAAGAATCAATTGTTCTTAACAGGAGTCATATAAACCCTCTGAATTTTCATCTTTGTAATTTTCCATCAAATGGAATGTTGCATGATTACTTTCAAACATTTATGAAACAGTATAAAGCTTTTACAACTGTGCAAATTCATGAGAAAAGTTATTTGGATGTTTTTAATCCAAAACAATTAGTTTATTTATCTCCACATGCTGATAATATACTTCTAGAATATAATGCTGATGATATATACATAATCGGAGGTTATGTAGATACAGGAACTAGTATTCCAGTATCTTTTGGAAAGGCCAAAGCAGAGAAAATCAGATCAGCTAAGTTACCGACTGATGTATATTTTAGATGGAAACAAGGTACAAAATCATTACCATTAAATATTGTATATGGAATCATGCTGGATTTGTATTTTTCTAAGGATATGAAAAAGGCTATGGTTAATCATGTTCCAACTAGATTATATTACAAGGATCATGAATTAGAAAAAATATATTTACAAAAACAGCCAAGGAAAAAGATTTATCAGTCTCAATATAAGAAGGGAATTCATCCATGTAGAAATGAAGAGCCAATAAAACATTTTGAAGAAAGGGAAATTGAAAAAAAAAATTGGCTACCATTATAGTAACCTTCATTTAAGTTAAATGTGATTAGGAAGTTGATTTAAAATTTGTGATAGGATTTTATAATTACAACAGAAAACTTGTGTAAAATTTAAGATGTCCTTTTTAAAAATTGATCAATAAAATTATTATATAAACTAAAGTATTGTACACATTTTTTTTTTCACATGCTAGCTGCTTTATTTCATTTGTGGAAGGTGGAAAGAACTAAAGGGGTTAGAATAAAGTTTTATTGACCTTGATGAAATTGTTTTACATTGAATAAGAAAGCTTTTGCCTTTTGTGCTTCAATTTGTTTAAAATCAAAACAAAATCTCCCAAACCAATAACCGGAAATCGAAATCTAAAAATAGAGTCTATTGCCACGACAGATGGAAAGTTCTCATGTAAACATAACCTCAATTTTCTTAATTCAAACGGCCGGCCCGTTTTAAATTATAATAACGTTAGTTTGTTGTGATGAGTGCAATTTGTGAAATTACGAGATGATTCGAAATACTTCGTATATTTTCTCACGTGTAATAGTCACTGGGTTGAACCATTTCCCTAAATCTTATCAAAAGAACTTACTAAGGACGAGTCTAAGGCAACTACGAAAGTTTCATTACGCCACTCAAAAAAATAAATGTGATTATGTTGACAGCCTTTATCGAGAAAAAGTAGACATTGATTTTATAACTCAAGGTGATCCAGTTTTGGAAAAAAAATTAAAACTAATTATACTTGAAATAGAAGATGATCGTTATGGGGGAAATCCAGTGCCAACAAAAATTGAAATAAGAGACTATTTCAAATTATTAACCATTGATGATGCCACTGACAGGAAGGTTTATTTAGCGCAACTAGCTCAAAACTATATAGCACGCAATGGGAAGGAAACATATTACATGGATACAGTATACAACGAAAACACTGCCCCATTTTTAATTCATAACCATATCCATTACTCACTGAACCATAATACACTGTTTCCTTTAAGCACACTTCAAAGGTATCATCTAATGCTAAATGCTGCAGCATGCACTGGAATAATGTATGGTGATAATCTTGTCTTAGATCTTTCATTTGAAAAAAGTATGGAATTTGAAGAAATTCGAACATGTGCTTCGCAAATATTACAATTAATTAACACGAACCAAACAATTATGAATCCTTTTAACATCCATTTTTGTAATGTAGTACACACAGGTAAATTAATGGGAGTTATTCACTCTATTATAAAAAAAAATTTTAATGAACTACCAGTAAACGTTCATACAGGAAGTTATTTAGATATATTCGACAGAAATCGATTAGTTTTATCTGTCTCCACATGCAAAGGATGAACTGGTAGAATATAATCCAAATGAAATATATATAATTGGTGGTTTAGTTGACAAAGAACCTATTTACACTCCTTTGACATTAGAAAAAGTTAAGTCTGAAGACATAGCAGCAAGAAGATTCCCTGTTTTTGAATATTTATGTTCAGTAAGAGGATCGCAATCATTTAGGATTGATACTACATTTCGAATTTTAGCAGCTATGAATTATTTAAAGATTGGAGTATAGCTTTTCAATATTTACCAAAATATATCAGGTATAGGCCAAAATATGAACACACAGAGTATAAATGGAGAAATATACATTCTGCATTAGATGATAGGTAATTTGTCAGATTTTTTAGACTTTAAATTGATGTACTTCATTTTAGTGATTATAAAAACAAATAATAGAATATTATTAAATTTTTTTTGCAAATAATTTGTTATTTTTGATTTTGGAAAACGCCATAAAGTTCTATGAAGAAAAATTAAAACTTTATCTTTTTTTTAAAAAAAAAGATACAAACTTTAGTTTTAAAATATTATAATCGCAAATTTAATTTCACAATTATAAAATACAATTTTATTTTGAAAGAGGTTTTGAAAATGAAGGCGGTATGACACAGTCAACTATACATTCAATTCTATTCTCTAAAATTTTTAAATCTCCATGTTCAACTATCCTGAATAAACGAAGAGTCGATAAAAAAAATGATTGCAGTTAAGAAATAGTTAATGCTTTCATAGATGGCTCCTCTGCCTCAAATTTTAAGAATTTTATAATGGCTATGCTAAGAAAAAATAAATTAATTAAAAGTCGATGATTTTATATTTTGTAATTTCATTCTACTGGAAGATCGCGAACTATGAGTCATCCCCATCTGCTTTTCGGATTTCTTTAGGTTTTGGAGGTTCAGTGCTATTGTCTCCTTCTGGGGGTGGATTACTGACTTCCGGCTGAATTTCTTGTATGCTCCCAAGTATGATCACTTGAAAGCTTTAAACTAAAAAAAAAAACAACAGAAAATTCGATTTTTATAAAATGAAAAAAATTATTTTAAAAAGTTTTCATACCTGATTCATGTTATTGAGATTTAAAAGCAGCTTTCATAGTTGATAAACGATCTGAACCAGGCCCACAATCTTTTAACAACTTCAGCTGTACTTGAACTATTTGAACTTCCCAAACCAGGACGCTCCCGGAAAACCAAGCCCGCAACCGCCTACGTTGATTTGTTTTCCTTTCCTCCTTTAAATCTTGATTTTCTAAACCAAGAACTCTAAAATTTAACAAAAAAATTATTAATATCAATTTCTTTTTTTTAAATTTAAATTTTTACTTTTGTTACCTGCAGAGCAAGATCCATTAAACTTTTAGGAACCTCTTGGCTAGCTCCTTCTAAATTCCTAACCAAATGTCCGGCGAATTCTTTATCTTGATTGAGTACAAGCGTATAAGCGTAGCCCTTTTCTCCAGCACGGCCAGTTCTACCAATACGATGAGTGTGAGTGTCAATATCACGTGCTATATCATAATTTACAACAGTCCTTATATGCGGGATGTCCAAACCTCGAGCTAAAAAAAATTTTTTTTTTAGATAAAAAAATTAGCGCTTAAAAAAGTTTTGTTATAAAAAGTTTATTACCTGCAACATCAGTTGCTACTAATATGCTAACTTCATTTTTCTTAAATTGAGTAATTACTTTATTTCTTTCTATTTGATCCATGTCACCGTGTAATAGCAACACATCAAATTCTTTCAGCCTTAAATTATTAGCAACTTCTTCCGCGTTTACTTTTTTCGTGACGAATATTAACAAACTACCAGCGGATAAAAATTCAACTAAATGATTAACAAGCCATGTGAATTTTGCAGCTTGATTAGGTAATATTAAAACGTGTTGAGTTACATCTTCGTTGGCTTCGCCAACATCACCCTGAACGATTCGCACGGGGTCAGTGAGTATATCTCTGGCTAAACGTTCTACTTTTTTCTTAAATGTAGCTGAGAATAATAGAGTTTGACGATCTGGGCGGACGTGATCGCAAATCGATCTCACTTGCGGCTCTAAAAATTAAAAAAAGAAAATTATTAAATTTTTTTCCAAGTACGATCAGTTTTTTAAATGTTTTTAAATTTACCGAAACCCATATCGAACATCCTATCAGCTTCATCCAATACTAAAAACGTTACTCGCTTCAAATTCGTCGCTTTCATTTTTACAAGATCAATCATTCTTCCTGGAGTAGCAACTACAATCTCAGCACCACCTTCTAAAGCTTTTGATTGTTCCCACTTACTCCCACCTCCGTAACAACAAATTACTTGAATATTATACACTTTTCCAAATTTTTTAGCTTCCACATAAATCTAAAATAACAAAAAAAATTAACATCTCATCTCTAGTTTAATTTTATTGACAATTCTTACCTGTTGCGATAATTCCCTTGTAGGTGCTAAAATTAAACCAATTGGGCCATCTCCTGGCTGAAGCTCTTTCTGATCCATTATGTGAACTAACATAGGCCAGACAAAAGCAGCGGTTTTACCTATTTACATAAAATTTCATTAGACACATCATAAACTTTCATTCAACATAAAATTGAATACTAACCGCTTCCTGTTTTTGCAATACCAATTATATCTCTACCACCCAAAGCAGCTGGAACAGCTTGCGCCTGAATTGGAGTTGGTTGCGTATACTCAGACTTCCTAATAGTTTTCATTAAAGCTTCATCAAAACCAAAATGAGCAAAACTGACAACTGGATTTGGTGGTTGAGCTCCAGTAACCTTAATTCCTAAGGTTCGTTTTAAATCATTCACTTGCTGTGGTGTTAAACTTGATATTTCAGGATGAACATTATAAAAGTTCTTTTCGAATTCAGAATATTCAATCAATGAATGATCGATTGGAGGTAATGGATCAATGTATTTACTTTTTGGAGGAGCGATTGGATTACCATCTTCATCATATTCACATTCTTGATCTGATTCTTCTTGCTGCACACCAGCCAATGGATTTTCTTCCATATACCTATAATATGATTCCTCATCATCCTCTTCATCAATATCATCTCGTATTCCTTTCTTAGTATCAACTTTATCAGTCAACTCTGCACTTTTTTCTCTGCTTTCTTCAAATCTTTTCTAAACTGTTCATCGATACCTTCCATGAATGCATCAAGAGGATCTTCTTCAGAATCTGAACTTTCTTTTTTCTTAACTGATTCACTTTCCTCTTGATAAGAAGGACTTCCAGGAGCTGGGATGTACTCTAACGTATTTGATTTTTGAACTTGCTCTTCTTCTTCATCGAAATACTCATCTTCTGTTTTCGTTCTTTTTTTAGGCGCACCCCAACTTGTGTGAGCAGCTAAAGCGTTCTGACTAATCGCTGTCATTGTTGAATATCCCTGTTTGCTGAGTCCACTGCCAGTGGATTTAAACCCAGCACTGGGAGGTGGAATCGCTGCCCCGGCATGAGGAGAATCCTTTTTCGGTAGCACGAATCCGGAGTAATTAAATCCACTGAACCCTTTTCTACTGTTATTCATTTTCGGTTATTGTTAAATAAATTAAA